>OY754497.1:1744098-2344098 GCA_963575735.1 Amblyjoppa fuscipennis
TACCTTATCAACAAATCCGACGATCTCGCTATATTCAGGTAAATCACAAGAAAAAGATAATAAATTAACCACAAAAAATGGCCACTTTAAATGGACATGAAAATTGTTAACGATAAAACCGTGTTCAAAAGAACCGCGCGGAAGTAGATGGCACGTGGAGTGGTGAAGCGAGAAGCGCGCCTACGTACGTGGCACGCGACGCGAATAAGACGAGTAGCGCGGAAACGAGATTAGTGAGGCTCGACGACTGAACGACAGTAGGTCAAGGCGAGAATGCGTGAACCCGGCGACGCGAGGTCAAAGAGGGAACGAACGAAGCGAGTTACGTTAGAAGAACGCTGGGAGAATCAGTTGTATGTATTGGAGTTCAGTTTCGTTCTTGTTGGTAGTTCGTAAATGTATCTGGTCCGAGCAGTAACCCGACTTTTATTGTCTTAACAAAATGTTAATTTTTACACCACTTTCCCTGATACACAATCGGCACTCTCATTTACATCGATATTTCGTGCGGAAAGTATTGCACATTTGGCCGCCGTGTTGTATTTTTTTTGCTTTAATCAGATCACCATACGTTTTCGTAACGATATCTGCATTAATAGTGTTATATCCGCAGAACTCAGTTAGCTACTCTCAGTACTGCGGGAGCCTTTAGCTCTAAGGTTCGGGGATTTTATCCAGTAAAGGGTTGAAACCCAAATGAATTATAAAAGCACGATTTATTATATCAGGATTTAATTACAATATTTTATACAAGTTTTAGTTACTAATATTTGTGAAGTACACTTCGAACGCTTATCTTCCTTCCGAGGAGTGTATATATCTTACGTTATTACTACACCGAAAAAAGGTTTGGTAATATCAACCACACAGCTGCGGTGACGGAAAATTCGTTTGAATCAAACCAGACGCATTTGAATAGACTATACCGTTGTTGAAACAATAAAATTGGTGTGGCTGTGTCAACTGTGTGTAGCAGTTAAAGTGACTACACTGTTGGTTCGAAGTGAACCAAAACTGCATTAGATCAACAACCTTTTTTTCGACACAATCGTATATACTGTCAACATACAGAAGGTAAATTATTTTGACTTGGACGTATATGTGGTCAATTTGAAAAAATGTGATTCGATGTGTTCGTATATATACGAACATTTTTCATCTTGAAAATAATTTTATTCGATTCGGCAAGACGTCAATTTAGTAATTCACAAATATTATATCCACAATAAACTTTCAAGTTATTTCGATATTTCAATATCAAATCATCGAAGTTGAATCTAAGTTAATGACGGAGAATACTTATATATCCGATTCAAAATTATACATGTCAATAAGCGATTGTAGCGTAGTGGTAAGGTACTAGGTCAGGATGCGTTGGGTTCGGGGTTCGAGCCCCGCTACGATATATAAAATTTTAATTTGTAAAAATTGTGTTGTATTGATAAGTAGCGATATAATGATAACAATTGAACATATAAAACACGATGTAACCATGTATGAAATTAATTACTAACAAATAACGTAAATAACCGTACTGGGACCCAACTCCAAATTGAGTTGGGCCAAATATTTTTTTCCTTTGTGTGACTAGATATTTGTTTCGAACAACAGTTTTTTTTTTTCGATATGATTGCCTATTCTGTTCGATCAAACATATTCTTAGTTGGGACATTGAAATGATTTTCTTGATGCTGATGTAACTTTGTAGCCAACTTAACTAAATATTTCCTTCGCCACCCGCAATCGCCGGATTAGGTTAATTCAAACAAATCTTGTTTAATCTTACAAAACATTTTTTTCGGTGTAACTAACCGTACCGATAGTCGAATACAATTCAGACTGTCGAATGCCTGTTCGTGGACCCTTATATACGGGCAAGAGCAGGCGTGTCAGCTCAATTCTTACAGTGTCAGCTATTTCGTAATTGTTTAAACAATTACTGCTTCCGTATTGCCTGTCCGGTTCCCTGTGTCCCAATAGCTGACTCGACTAATTAAATGCTAATTTCTTAAATGCTATTTCGTCGGTGTCGTTACTTCCGTATTTCGCAATGATGCGCAGACGCGCGCTCGTGCCATACCGTGATTATTGGGCAAGCGCCTTGCACGAATAATCGAGCATTGACCCGGGGTACAATAATAGTCACGATACGTTCAGGTAGTTTTATATTATCATGTGAGCTGTTGAGTACTTCATTTCCTACATCTAATAGGAATTTCGCGAATTCTATTTCATCTGGTAACGTTCGCATATTCCGTGTTAACGAACATCGTCTGAATAATGTCCATAGCGAACTGAACTTTATCGACAAATTTATTGTTTCGCTTCGGGTTCCTCTTATTTTTATCGGGAGAAGTTGTCCAAAATCTCCACCTAACACAACTATCTTACGATCAAAAAGAAAATCATTGTCCATGATGTCACGCAGCGTACGGTCCATAATTTCCAAAGCATATCTTGGTGCCATTTATCCACGACGCTGTATTACCGTTGAGAATGTGAGACTTTCCGGTGAAAATACGCGTGCCGAGTAACCGAGAAAACACTCCCGTTGTGCTCCGTGTGAGCTTAAACGATATCCCGAAATCGAAGATACGTCGCTATGATGAGATGTACGGAAACTGAGCAGAACCGTTGAGCTTTTACCGTGACAAAACCTCTTGAAAACGGCGATCTACCTGACCGCGTGATGACCCGTGTCAGCCATTAGGTGTAGATGAGCGCGAAACCTGTTGAACACGGCACGTCAGCCGTGCCGCCTGGGTTGGGAGTCGGTACGCGCGCGTTGGCCTCGCCGGACTCGGCCGGGAGGTGGTGCCGAGCAGCGGCCGCTCGAGCGAGCGCACGTTACCGCGCTGTTTCTCGAACAATCCATTATTTCTTTTTGCTGGTCATTCAGCTTCACATATTGGGAATTTCCTGTTTCCATCGCTTCTTCGGAAGCTAAATTCTCGTCATCGTTACAAACAATACCAGGCAACTGTTGCATGGTTGGGAATTCATCTAACGTTCTACCTTCGATTGAGAGCATATTGCTTATGTGTTCATACGCTCTGTGTTGAGCTTGCAATGGGCCCATATGACGAGCGTAATCTTCTCACATTGATTGCTTGAATTCGTCCGAAAGTTGTTCCGGGTAAATCGGTTGGCAATGTATTCGAATACGAACAAATAATCTACGAAGTTGTCTGGACATCATCCAAATCTCAGCTTCATGCATTGCTCTTTTCCATTCGTCATCGTCGTCGATAAGCCCCAATTCCAAGCGGGCTGCTGTAAACGTCGTTTGCCGCACTGCATTAACCGTTCTTAATCTAATAAAGCTTGTAGTTCCTCTGACTGTGAGTAATAATAAGCCTAAATGAAACAGTTCTAGTTGAGATGGATTAACGGAATACATACGCCCGATACAATTAAAGCGATCTTTACGTTTTTCCCAACAAAAAACTTTTCAGGCATCCACTTTTTGTTTTTTGAATGTGTAATGCGCTGGAATGTCGCCGTACAAATATTGTCTGGCATGTTCGTCACGTTCATTCAGGGGAAAATAATCTAACCGCATAGTTACACGTTCCAATGCATTAGTCATTTCCTGCTCATTAGCTCCACCGTCAATAGTTAAACTTTGCTGATTTGGCAAGTGCACAGGTAAACGTCTAATAGCATGAGTTTTTTCATACAAATTATGTGATCTTTTATTTCGTCATGATTAATAACAGTCTCCTCAGTTGAAGTTTTGCTAATAGTAAGACTTGCTGCATCATGACCTTTGTAGATATATTTATATAAATATTTTACCGATCAGACGCTCGAAACAACTTCAACGTTGATGTGACTATTTAATAAGCACAATGGTTTGGCGAATACGGCACAACATATTGATTATTTACAACGTATCCGCCTGGTCGTTCAAAAGTTTAATCATTATCTCTGTGGCGATAACATGGATATCCATCGGTATCCATTGTTGTTTTTGCTTGATATGATTTTGGGAAGTGTTTAGAACATTTCCCGTTCACTATACACCAATCACCACATGGCCCATTTATCATCTTACGCATCACAATATCGTATAATGTCTTGTTTTCATCAGGATTAGGAATTTCTGCTGCAGTATAGCGATCTACTATTTTGGGAGATCTTATTTTGTAGTTTTGCTTTAAAGTTACGAGCATGTGGATGTGCGGCAGTCCACGTTTTTGAAATTCTATAATACAGACGTAAACTGCTACTTCTCCGAAGTATTTTTGTTTTACGATCAAGTCAACTAAGTAATCTTTTTTAATGTTAAATACTCTAGCACAAATGTCTCGTCTATCAACGACCCTCTGTCCGGGCAATAGATTTTCAGTAATTTCTCGCCATTTCGAATTGCACGTCATAGTTATAAAAAGACCTGGCTTTCTATATTTTCGAACGATAGTGTAACGATGGTCAAGCCCGAGTATCGCATTTTCGCTGTGCGTACCCTTCTTCCCTCTCGCTCTTACAATTTACGACACTATCCGCTCACCGACTCCCGCCGCGGCACCTTTCCGAAAGGACGTGCACGCTCATGCTACCCTTTTCCCGGAATGCCTAACAATGCCCATTTTCTATTTCCAACCGATCTGCCCGTACATTAAGTAAACCTATGTCCAGACAGGCTACTCCGCTTTCCTCAATACCGACTGACCTTCGGAGAATCTTACCCAGCGGCATCCAGCATCTTCCACAACACCTGCCTTTTCCAGAACACTCCCAGGCCCAAATTCTCTCCCCACTGCCCACGCTTTCCGACGGACAAACCTATGACAACCACCCTCCTCTAGACTAGTTAGTTAGTAAGTCACCGAATTTCTGTACGACAACGTCACTCTGCCTGTTTGCACTTAAATAAACGGTTCAAGCAGTTCGCATAGTGTAAACCGAGTCTTTCCTTCCTGAAACCGCGTTCTGTAGCCGAGTTGGCTACTCGAATATAATAAATAAACGTTAAATAGAAACCCGCGGCGTCACAATAGCCATAGCATCTTGATAATGCTGCAACATATTTCGCGGCGAACCAATGAAGGTTGACGGTAATATAACCATTTTACCCACGCGAGCATTAACTTGTCTGGCGGCATCTTGCAAGTAATCAATAAGTCCTTGATAAGCCTCAGCCCGTAAATCATTCTGATGCGATCTACAATAATCAATTCTGTCTTTTTCAATTTTAACGTAACTATCGACAATCCATTGTTGAAATAACCGACGACCCATTGAAAACGGATTGAAACTATCCCGAATTGTGAACCGTATAGATAGAGCAATGGATAAACCCACGGTTCGACGTTCGGATCCATCGTACTAAGATATTGAAGAGCTCTGGTATTACGATCACGAATAGTCTCAAAAGATGGTAGTATTTCACCGCTTGCAGTCGTCGTAAAAATGGCAGCAACTTCGTTAGTTCTCTGAAAATTGTATCGATAACGATCTACCCCAGGCTTTAAATTAAAGAGCATTTGTATCTTTGGCACGGATTCATTGTTTTGCAACGCGATGTAACGCTGTATTTCTAATACTTCTCCCATCATTCGATAGGCCTTTGCAAATGCATTATGTTCTCGTATTACACGATCGAGTGTCAGCAGAATTTCTCGATTTAATTGAGAATCGCGGTTTAGGCGACGCTCGGTTGCTTCATTTGAATCTACAGTGAATAATTGACCATAATTGGGAGCTTTGTTCTGTTCTGGGTATAAAACTGTGTTTACTTGACAGTAAATTTGACCCTGAATCTTAAAACAATATGGTCCTGGTCGTCTCTCATTAAAATTGATTAAATTTTCATTGAAAGATGCAAAAGACAATGAGTTATTGTAGCAGTGGATGCGATTAAAAAAATCGTTCGAGTTTTGATGAGTTGATTCGAAAAACTCGTGCAGGTCATCGGGAAATTCAGGGAGTGCTTCGAGTACTACGGCTCCGTGACTACAACAATCGTTGAAAGACCATCCTTTATTAATGATTTTTTCTGCCGCAAAGTGCCTAGCATTAAAATGAATGCAAAATTCGTCCATAAGACCAATGTAATGTTCCACACATATGTCCTGTTCATTGAAATTCGTCTGTACTCTAAACCGTGCTCAATCGTTGTGATAGCGTGTATGAAGAGTTTCTCCCTGGACAATGCTCGTCTGCGGGTCATTGTCGTTAAGCTGGGTTGCTTGATGTGGTTTGAGAACCACATTCATTATTCGCCTGTGTTGATAATGCTTGTACATTATCGTTTCGTACCGCATTTCGTACGCGTAAACGACGTCGATTTTCTAGATTCCTTATTAAACGCATACGATGAGTTTCTTCTTCATCCTTGGGTGTACGTTTAGGTTTACGTTTTCGTCATCGGGCCATTGTAATTAATTAACGATACAAACATATAAATTTCAACCTTTAATTAGTTTGTCATTTATAATTACAAAATCACAAGCTGTATAATGTTACATCAATATGCTTATCTTGCGACAGTCGAGTGGTGTGGTACAGATGAATTTTAAACGTGATTATTCATCGCAAAATGGGCCTAACGGATATGTTTTTAGTGGAAAAATTGATTAATTGAATGAACCCGCGAACCGCAAACCGGAATAAACTCAAGAAAGGTCACTCTTCGTTATATTTTCCAAGTTTCCGAACTCGGTACATGCAGAAACAAAATTACGCTGAGCAAATTCCACAAACGACAAAATAACATAATCAGAAATGAGAGACAGTCACGTTACAACTGTAAAAGCAGAAATAGTAGTTGGAACGAAAACAGTTATAACAAACGCGCTCAGAACGAACCGGAAAAAAGAATAAAAGACCTACTTACACAGTGTTACGTCCTGATCAGCATTTTCCTGCATCTACGGTAAAGGAGATTCCTCTCCCTATTACACGTTTATCGCATGTGACGCTTTATCAGAAAAGTGCCCCTTTCGAATCTAACCTTTCGGAAATTTATTCAGGGATGGGCTGAGTATGCATGCCGAAAGAATATAGGTCGATTGTCACCATGGGATGTTTACTATGGCTCGTTATTTAATTCTACTCGATGCGTACTACGATGTTTACTACGTTAAACTGATACGACTCTTCGCGTAGCCCTGGCGTACCGTAGTAGCGTAGGGTAATAAGACGCCCGATGGCTCACGCCTCGCTGTGCGACACTGAGTCAAGGCTAACGTTATCGCGGATTGTCGGGTTCGATGCATTACAGTTCGGCTCTCACTAGGGAATTAAAGGATCTTGACATCTAAGTATTCGGCTATCACTCTTTAGGTAGTTAACCCCCGGATTGATTATTATTTATCCACAAATTATTAGAGTTAAATAATTAAAGTTCAGAAAAACAAACAAAGTAAAATATTTTTCAAGAACAATTGAAAATACATGAAATTATTGAAAATTAACGGTTGTATTGACTTACGATAACCTCTAGCGTAAGTCTGATGAGCTCTGGTGATTATGTAATTATCTCTTCTCTAATTCTGTAATTCTATAATTCTCTTATTCTGTAATTCTGCAATTCTCTTATTCTGTAATTTTCTGTTCGGTAAGTTTATGCAATGTCTTATAATTTTCGGCGTAATTCTGATAATACTGGATCAACGTTCAGTTGAAAATATTCTTCATCTTTTTTCCATCATTGAAGTCGGTGTCATTAATCAGTTTACTGAGAGGACAGTGACCTGAAATAAAAGTAAAAAAAAATTAGATATGTGTATATGTACCGATGATTTAATGCTTGAACGGCATATAGGCTTTAGTTATCAACAGCCTGCATGACCTTATGACATTAAACCATCGTTATACACTTATATTTATATTAACTGTAGAAAATTAAATGCATACCTTAATGTCTTTGCCCTGAAATTACAGCGTCGTGTAACCGCTCACGTACTTAATTCGTGACAGTATTATGAATGACGCAAAACCGAAAACCTGTATTAAAGAACAGAGACAAAGGATCGAAATTATCCAGCAATAATCCCAATTAATGAAAAAAATCGGGCGTCGGGGGGGGGGGGGAGAAGAGAATATTGTCTGGAACTTTTAGCTAGGTAGCTCAATAGCTCAACACTTCAGGTTTCAGTTTAGATAGTAAAAAAGAAAAGTTCTGATGAAAATTCATCCACGGGGACACAATCATAAACTAACTCACCCGATTCAACTGGTGGACTAATGCTTCGTATTGCGGTATCTTTCAGATGTGAGTTAGACAAATGTACAGTGTTTTTTCGCGCCCTTTTACCATCGTTGTGTTATTGAATAAAGAGTTTATTTTCACTGTTAAGATCTGTGTGTGAATTTTATTTTATCCCCCGTTCCGCTATATCTCACCCGGCATTGCTCAAACACACTGACTGCTGTATAAGGAAACGAAACCGTCTAATATTTTTAGACATCATTACCACTTCGTTTTTGTTTGTACACGTTTTGTAAAAATTGAAGTTTTTGAACTTTTTAATTGGTCGATCGATTTTTTAAAATTATGCACGTACGTGCAACGAAGAGTAGTATTCAGTCAGTTGCGCAGTCAGGTCAGTCAATCCGAGACAACAATCAAATCGAGAAAAACGTGGCAGCGGAGTCTCAGGACATCGGTGTTCATGTTGAACTCGACGAGGGAAATAATGCGACCGACGATATCGTCATAGAGCTCGATGCGAACGTTGGTGGATTATCGTCATAAAGTGATTCGATAATTTGGAGTTTCACCGAGGATAACGTTCTTCAAGTAGAGAATTCGGAAACAAACTGTCCGTCTGCATTACATGATATTGAAAGCGTCAACATTCGAGGTTAGTATCTAGTGTTATGCAATATAGTTTTTTCGATCTATTGTCCCTTAAATTTCCCATTGTTGCCTTGCAGGATTAGTCGAAACTCTGGATGAAACTGCAGGTGGACACACATTTGAAGGCGTAATCGAGAGCGTATTCGTGGACAAAAGCGACAATAGAGGCGCGGAGACGAACGACAACGTATTCATTGACAAAAGCGACAACGGAGTCGCCGAGAAGAACGATGACGTATTCTCTGAGAAGACAACGGAATCGCTCAGAACAGTGTCTACGAAGTCGCCCAAAAGATTGATAACGGGGTCGCCGTGAAGAACGTTAACGCAGCCGCCCAAAAGATTGTCAACGCCGTCGCCGAAAATTACTTCACTGTACTTACCGAGGAAAGTGTTAACGTACTTTCTGAGAAGAGTACTGAGAGGATTACTAATAGTACTGTCAGCAATCGAACACCTGACAAGATCCTATCAGCATTTAAAAATGCATTGTTTTGGCCCGAGAATGTGAAAAAACCTCATCAAGAAAGAAAAACCGAACAGACTAGGTACCGTCTGTGGCCACGTCGGACGAGTGGCAAGAGTTTCATCAAAGAAAAGCGGACGAAAAACAAAAAAAATCAACAGGAGAAAGAACAACGATTGAAGAAGAGACAAGAGGAAAAGGATCGAGTGCAAGCTGAAAGGAGAGAGAAACAAAAAGAAAAGGAAGAAAAATTAGCGGAAAAAACGACTGTTAAACGAAAAGAAAAAACTACGAGAACAAATGAAAGCATTGCGAGTAGAGCTAAAAAAAGTCAGTAAGCAAGGGAGGATAACATGAAGAGCTAAGAAATAAGTGGTATGATTATCACAGCTTGATAGTCAGTATATATAAGTATTTATATAGTTAAAAGTCTATTTGATGCTCAATTATATGTCGTGTTATTGTCTGTATTAGTAACATAAATAAAAAAAGATCCTTCCCTGTTCATTTGAACTCTGTTAAGTTGGGGTTAAAGATCAACGCAGCCTCAAAGTTTTTTGAATCCATTTTTTTTCCGAAACGGCATTTCATTTTATAGAATCATTTCGGAGAAAAATGGATTAAACATTTTTAATATATCACGGATATGTGCTTAGTCGACCCTTAAGTAGGGGAAACATTTATTTATTGATATCGGAAAATTGGGACTTTGTAATGTAGTTTGTAGTTTAGCCAAGGGTGTTTATTGAAGAACTTCCGGGGAGCTGCCCCCCTGCCGTTAGGATTTCTCGCACCGGGTTCGCCCCTACCATTCGTACTATCTCTTTCTCCCCCAGTCGATACCTATAATATTACGAAAATAAATAAACCCCACTTATTGATTGATCAATGTATTTTCAGTACGACGT
Organism: Amblyjoppa fuscipennis; assembly: GCA_963575735.1. Taxonomy (NCBI): domain Eukaryota; kingdom Metazoa; phylum Arthropoda; class Insecta; order Hymenoptera; family Ichneumonidae; genus Amblyjoppa; species Amblyjoppa fuscipennis. The sequence goes on from OY754497.1 coordinate 1,754,282, forward strand.
CACTTCCCATTAATCAATGGGATTTTCAAACGGAAAGTGACGTATTCCCGGTGAAAATAAATTTTTGTAATACTTGTTATTGTTTTTGTTAGCGATACGAGCACTCAGCCCTGCTGGACCATTGTACTCGGGCGCCGTGGGGCACTCGCACTGCCCTAATTGTCCATGTTGTGTTCCTCAGACGCGGAACAACCGACAGGCGTCCCTCGTGATGTGATTGACTTTACCGATTACGGATTATTCAGGGTATCTTGGTCAGACCTCCGTCCCCGAGCATCCCTTCGTGGGCCGGTTGCCGGTTGCTCAGTGTAACTTGGCCAGTCCCCGTCTCCCAGCATCCCTTCTCGGGGTTACCGGTTGCTCAGGGTATCTTTGGTCGGTAGCCCGTGCTCCAGCAACCCCTCGTGGGCTGTTACCGGTTGTACAGGTTATCTGGGCCAGTATTCCGCCCCACCGCATCCCTTCTTTGGATTGCCGGTTGTTCAGGGTATTATTGGTCTAGTCTACCGTCCCCCGGCATCCCTAAATGTAGTCATGCTAGGGATCATGGTCAGCCACCTCAGAGCCCCAGGTTGAGGAGGCAAGGCTGAAAGTATTCTAGGATAGTCGCGTGGTATACCTAGAAGCATCGTTATGATGCACCATACCCCGGTGCCATGAAGCCCGATCACGATAGCTTAAACTCTGCTCAGGGATAGCTATTGCGGATTGCGTCGAGTCTGATACACAGACTCGACGTTCCGGGCGATGGGTACGCTACGTCCCATACGCCGATGTGGTCTCAGGTTCGATTACCGTCGTCGGAGCCTCGTCGCGTCTCACCGAGCATGATAACAATGGCGTACAGCTATATAGATCCGACACTCACATTTAGTTACCGCACGCGAGTGACCAATGTATATATCTGGAGCTTCATCTCGTTCATGTTTTTTCCCTTCTCGGCGAAACTGCAACAGGGATTTTTACATCCCGGTGTGCCTTCGCTCTAGTCCCTCTGTTCCCGTTGCCGCAAGAGCCATTAGGCGCCAATCAAATTTTAATTCAACGGCGGGATTGACAAACCGCGAAACGTAATCGTGATCCTAATACGAAAACTCAAGAAAGAAATACAAATAACGAAACTGCGGCTTCGGAAACACAGAGACTGGTGTACGGTATACCCGATTCGCTCAGTGTGTCGGTTGTGGAGAGAGGGCGTTCCTGGCTCTCGAGTAGGTCGTACCGTAATCAGAACTCGAAAACAATTTTAATATTGGCACATGGTTCAAACTTAATTGCTGAGATAATCTCAATAAACTATGGTACAGACGGTTATCAAATCAGATACAGAAAGTCGATAGCTCACGATAGTGACCGTAACTCGGAAAAATCGGTAACATCAGAGATCACAAATCGGAATGATACCAACGCGAAGAGCTTCTCAAAATAGCATCGGTATTCGCAGAACGGTATTAGCGGAACGGTATTAGCGGAACGGTAAAGGAAATGAGAGTTCGAGAATGTAGAGTATCGATACGACGAGAGAGAACGGCGAGGTTTGGTAACTTCCGTTAACGGTAAAATAGGAAAATTCTTGACTATAATCGACGCGAGCTGGAAAGAAATCACCAGGCTGAGGCCAAAATACTACAGGAATTTTCCTGGACGCTGAAACGTACGAATTAATATCCCACGGGGAGACCACATTTTCCTAATTATCCGATAACGCCGTAACGAGAATGATTCGTAACTGATTCGTAACTAACGATAACGCTAAGGTAGCTGAAAGGTAACACATAGACGTAGCATAGATCTCGGTAACAATAGGTAGCGGTAGCCAAAGGTAGCTTAGGGCTGAGGAGGTCGGTAGCGAGAGAGTGAGAGAGCAAGATAGCTGTCCGTCCGGGCCGGAGGCCCGTCGGGATCTGACGATCTCTGGCGAGCTCGCGAGATCGCGACTCGACGGTACCCCCACCATGCGCGGCAGGCACTCGTGGCGACCCGACATGGCGGCTACCTAGCGGAACCTGAAATCGAGGATGAGAGGAACTGAACGTAGCCAATATGAGTTTTCTTTTAAATTTAATTAATAATGATGTTAGGTTTGCGAATTTCAACGCCTGCGGTAATTGTCTTGGGAACGCATTCTCTAGAGATAATAGCGTCGAAAAGAACGGAATTAAAATTAACGAGAAGAACAAAACGTGAATATAGCATGCGATCTGGCGATCCCTGTGTGATCGCTAGCCCAACCTCCGACGGCTTTCCAACGGAAACGTAAAGGGAACCAGTTTGCCCTACAATCTCGACCAATGGAGCGTCGAGGATTCCACTCGAGCTTATGTGCTATCCCAGAGACTCGCCGTAAGGCGTGCGATAGATATACCGGGTGACGCGTTATATGGGGCCTGAACTATCGTATGTATCACCCTTAACACAACGTGAAGCGCAGATTCCAAACAGAAAGATCAGATAACTTTAACCACAGAGATAATTAATTGGGAAACTCCATTCCATCCTAACGATAACCATAATCCGAGGAACAAGAATACAAAAATAATTCTATGTCGATACTTGCGTAGCCAAGTCCTTTATGAATTTAATATTCGAAACTGGTCGGCACGACACTAAGACGGGATACCCCAAAAAATCACGTCACAAAACATACGAAGCCGGGAATCGAACCGTTGACCTCGCGATGCTTAGGTCGTAGAGGCGAGCACGCTAACCGCTAGACCACCGCACCAGTTTTTAATACTTACTCCATGACTTCGTCTTGCATAAAAGCTAAATACGATGGTGTTGTTAATGCATTGACTTGTGCACTACAGGAATGTGCACAACCATTAATGTGCATAAGAAACACAATGTTTCTTAAAAATTGAATTGTGCACATTTATGCTGTGCTCAAGAATAGTTATGAACTACCAAAATGTCCACAAAATGGATGTGTTCTAAATGACCGTGCACAATAAAACTGTGTCCGAAAAATACCCTGTCCACATGCGCCATCTTACATATGTAAGATGTACATATTACGTATGTAGTATGAAGTCAAGATTGTGCAGAAGGTAGTGATAAAAGCATACAAAAAAAAAGTTGAATCAAATTTATCAATCGAACAATAGTACACTGGGTCGGCATACAAAAACTTGGCGTGCCAATTCTTTCTTCAGCTGTTGTACATGGATCATTAAAATAATCGAGGGAGAAGGAAGGGGAATGCGCCTTTAGGTATGGGTATTCCTCATTGTTTGCCGCCGGCTCGATTTGCGAGTCTGGAGCTTCGTCGTGGCCCGTCAGGTGTCAACCTCAGGCATACATTTATAATCGTATGCCATATTTTCTATATATCTAATATCCGGAGCGACATCCTTGTCCGTTGTCTTCTCTATGGGACTTCAGTCTCTGGAATCGAACCCGCTACAGGTCCAGTCTTTTGGTTTACCGCATCAAGTCGCTGGTCGTTTCCTTTTGGACCTACTATCTGACTATTTGAACCAACTCCCTGAGCAAGTCCTTTTTTATTTCCTCTGTTTGCGCGAGATGCAGATTCATGCTTTGAATTCTGTAATTTCTCTCCGACTGTCGCAGAGCATGTTCGATCAGATTCTCGTCTAATTGGTCTAAGACCTCGTGGAATATCAAACATGGATTGTCTTGTGATGACGGGCACAGGTTTATCTTTTAAGTTGGTAATTTGCCGCTGCTTGATCGAATACCAATCACTCTCTCAGTCATTCTTATACCGTCGCGTGGTTGACATTTGGCAGTAGTATAGCACTGAATCTCAGCTGATTGACGGCCCCAGAATCGTTCCATTATCTTATCGACGCTTGGGTCTATCTCGTCGATTAGGACCCATTAACGAATGCTGGTCTGAGACTCAAACGATTTCAAGAATGGCGAGGGATCGACATTCTTACATGGAGAACTTATTTATAACGTACTTTTTATTTGTTAGAAGTACTCTGCGCCAATCAAGAGTTTCTAACGATTGTTGTGGCATATTTTGTAATAAAAGTATCATGCGATTTTACAGTTTCGTATTAATTACCGTAAGTGGAATGAAAAATTACACTTTATACCATTTGACGCAGCATCGAAACATAGGCCACGGACGATTTAACGATCTGCGAAGAAATCACAATCACTTAAAGTGTAAAAGCATACAGATAAAAATAGCATTTTCTATATTTAAGTAACTTACGCCAGTGAAGCTTTCCAAGGAGAATATGTAAAATCCTGCCCCGTTAAGATTCAGAGGATTTCTCGCTCGAATCATGCATATGATAATCAAAGTTTTGCTTCGAGAAGGCATCTCGTACCAGTCGCACTCATACCATGAGTCATGAAAGTTTATACTCTGATTCATAGCGATAAAAAAAATCATAAATGTGATAAAGTTATCACTGATAACTAGGGATATGCAAATAATCAAAATCTTGAATAATTCATTATGAATTGAAAATGAATAATTCATTATGCATTGAATATGAATAATTCATTATGAATTGAATGTGAATAATCCATTATGAATTGAATATGAATAATTCAATTCGAAGGTTATATGGAATTTTCGAATTTTTATGAATAGGGGAGAGCGGGGTAAAATGGAACTGTGGAGCAAAACGGGATAATGGGACGAAACGCAATTTTCCAATAACCTTTGGATGGTGGCGGTGATGGTAAGTGGGATAAAACGGGGTTGAAAATCCGGATTTATCGTTGGGATAAAATGGGGCATCCAAAAACTATTGGAACATTGAGTTTTGCCCCCGCTGTCCCGTTCTGCCGACTGTTCCATTTTGCCCCGGTCGCCCCTAATTCAAATACCAAAGTGTACGATCATACGCGATGATTTACATAATTTAGGATTTGTTCAATATTGATCCCTTACAGTCGCCGTAGAAAATATTTATTACCAAACCTTTCGTATAATTCAGGCTTCAGAGACGATACGTATGGACATAACGCTTTCAATCAGCTGCGGAATGGAAAGTGGCGCCACCTATCGTTCTCGACTTAGATTAATTGGCGATGATCCACTATATACGCATATATCATCATCTGGGCATTCGCGATAGTCTTGCCATTAGAAAAGCGGGAATATCAAACCGTTGGTTCTCGGCAGTGTCTTGTTCCGAAAGGAGTGGACTTTGACGAGCGAGTCGATGTGGTGCATATGCGTTGGAAATCATAGGTGTTGTAGAAGACGGGATTGGTGCCGTGTCCGACGAGAGCAGGGGATTCTCGCTTACCCCGGGTGGTTGACCGGCACCCCTAAAGATATCAGTGCAAGGTCGCAGGGAAGGAGATGGCTAGCCGATGAAGTGGACATCGGCGCACCTTTATTGAGCTCGGTCTCTGCGGGGCAGAGCATATCGTACATAGAAGTAGTTAGGAGGGTTCGTAGCGTATACCGAGTAGAAATTTATTCAGGCTGGAAGCTGGCCCTTATCAGGCCTGCCCTATCAGCCTGATCTGGCCCATATCCGGCAAATATATTAGGGCCGGATGTAGTCTGTAACGCCATTTTGAATCCGGCCCCGATCAGGCTACCAGATCCGGGCCAGATTTTGGCCATACCGCAACCCTGATTACAACTTATTCCTAATTTGGACAATAAAATTGATAAAATAATTAACTTGCCCCGATTTGAGTACTCAATTATCATTGTTTTTTTTTGTTACAGTTGATCATTCTCTATGAAGAGAGACAATTTTACCTCGGAAAAAACGATATCAATATTTCAATGCGTGAGACTCGAATCCGGGCCGTCCGAGTGATAACATGCTACCATCCCGCTCGGCTATTCAGAACTTACAAATAACATTTAAGAACTCGTCTATATAAGAGTGAGAAATCAAACTATGGATCATGATTAAACGACTTGCTTTACACTTTATAAAAATCACTGAAATGTTTCGAACGTGTAATGTTTGGACTTTGAATTTTTACAATAACCCAGTAAATACTTCTGGTTTCAGTCTCTTGAATAATTAATCGGTGGGTTATTTCTAATCGCCAATCGCGATTATCTTAACAATTGTTAATTGTCAATGAGTAAACGATTGGTAATAACATTTAGTTACAAAAGTTAGTTAATTGTTATTTTTTCCAGATAATCACCAGCATAGACTTAAAGATACTTGGAGCATACATTTTATCAGTGCCTGATGTATAGTCAGCGCCATGTCAGGTACCATGACGGAACGGAACAGGCTGGCCAGGTAGCACCCAGATCAGGGCCAGGTCGAATATTGTTAAGAATCGCCTTATCAGGCCATCCCGATGTCACCAGCATTACGGTTACATCAGGTAATAATAAGGCATGCCCTTAATTCATTTCATGAATTAAGATGATTAATAATTCCATTAAATAATAAAAACCCCATTAAAGATGTCAAGAACATGAGGTAATAATATCACGTAATAATGTTAGTCAATTATCTCGGAATTGTATATCATGAGACCGGTCATGACGAATGTTCAAAAAGTTTAAAAATGTAAAAAATCCGATATATCAGGCAAACCTTTTTCTTACATAATGTGACCCTGATATTAACTACGTCAGGCTGCCCTGATGGGGAAAGCCATAGAATTATTTGATGTGGCCCCGATGCTGGTAATGTCTGACCAGCCTGATCAGATAAGTAGAGGCATACCCTATTTTAACCTGATGTGGCCGTGGTGCTGGCGACATCAGGCTGGTCTGATAGGGCAACTCTTAATGATATTTGACCTGATCCGGTTCCGGGTGCTACCTGGCCAGCCTGATCCGTCAAGTTGTCCTAACAAGAAGATTCTTAGCGATATTGGACGTGCCCCGGATCCGGCGGATATACGGCCAGCTTGATTGGTCATGCCTTAACAATACCTGAACTAGCCCTGATAAGACATCAGGCAGCCTGACTAAATTTCTACTTGAGATGCTCTTAATGCGCGGGAGACCATAGAGCATCAGGACAAACATAGAATGAGGGTCTACTGCCGGATTTCTTCCCATTAACTGCCATTAGAAAAGTAAGGCGTCCGTAAATAGGGGGGCAATGACGATCACACATCGTTGACAATTGCTTGAGCCGTAGAGGCCGCTGACAGTGTGTTATCTTAACCCTAGAACTTACATATGTGGTACAAAAGTACCCTAGACGACATTCAACTGCACTCCTACAGTAGACATTGACGTTATCAACACGGGAATTCCACGATTATTTAGTTTCATATAACGATGTGCAGAGGCCGACAGTGACCTCAGTTGTTCGGTGGCTATTGCATACTGTTTTAAGTGAGTAAGTTATTTATTCTGTTAGAACTATCGAATGTAAGTTACTATTATAACATTTGGACATATGCAGTAGCCATTTATTTATTCGTTTTTTAATTTTTCAAAAATATTCGACGACCTATAACAGCATGCTCGTGCACTTACAGGGCGATTCCATAGGGCCTACGCAAGTAGAAATTGCCGTCCGGCTGACGTCAGGTCCCTATCAGGCACTCCCTAGCACTTCATCAGGTCCTGATTAGGAATGTAACACCGTTGCATATAAGGTCCTGATCAAGCTGCCTGAACACGGCCTAATCAAGGTGCCTGATTGCCTCCTGAGAAAAATATAATAAATACTTTTTATTTATTAGTGTTATTTTATCGGTATACTGGACCTCTTATATTTATTCTTCGGAGTAAATAAACTAATTACTACAATGTAAATCACGGAAAAATTAATTTTTATTTCACTCATGGTCGGACTCGCAACCTTGCTAATGGCAACAAACATTGCCAATCATATGTAAGATGCTAGGACCATTGATTTTGTGTAGTAGTAATGTAAAAGAATTGTAATAAATAAAAAATAAATGTTGAACAAATAATCGAGAAATTTAAAAAAATAAATCTTTTGAATTATTTAAATTATTTATTTACTTATTAACTTACAACTTAAAACATTACTTATTAACTTAACTTAAAACATTCAAAATTATTTCCAACGTAAGAAAACTATAAAAAATGCACGTCAAGTATAAAAAATTTACGAATTTATTTGTTATTAGGAAAAAAAGGTTCTCTCATCTATTTCTCAAAAACCCTAGAATCATTTTTGGAATTTTCATTACGCAAAATCAATGTTCTCTTCTCAAAATTAATGTTATCCAGGCATGCATATTGCATGCCTGGAGAAGTCTAGCCTGATTCACTTGCCGTGATTGGGGTACTGATTGGGGTACTAGCCTCGTCAAAAGCCAAGAATATCCAGTCAGGTGTCCCTACCGGTACGTTATCGAGCTCTGATCAGGCTCGCATCAGGCTCGCCTCATCTGAAGTGAGGATTATTTAGTCATGTTTCAGGACCTGCACCAAATCAGGCCCTCATAAGGCTCGCCTGATCAGGCACGCCCTGGCTATACCTTATCAGGGCCTATACGATATCAGACAGCCTGATCCCAATTTCTGCTCGGGCGGTTGAATGGCCAGCGAGTGACAAAATTAACAGCATTTTTTCCAGGATATTCTTGAGCCTGTCGGTAGAGTAATTAATACGTATAATTAAACGTGAAAAGTATCTCCGAAACGTACAGTTACTTTGTAAACGTACAGTTACATCAAGGTACTGTTTATTTAATTGAAAAATTTTTAACTGAGAATCAAACTGGATTTTGATCGGGATTCCAGACCAGGATCCTCGTCTGGAAACCCGATCAAAATCCAAACTAAAACCATTGCATCTCACTTCGGGAATCTAACTGGATCCCGAGTTGCAAGTAGTCTAGTAATACTCCAGCTGGATCCCTACCCGAAATTTCTGCACGGCTGTACCCTATGGAACTATTACAATTACTGTTCAATACGCTATTTGAATATCCTTTATTCCGATTATCAATGTATTAAGGATTAATCATTCATAAATTCATAATGTTTAAATAATTCGTATTATTCATGATTATTCAAGAGTATTATTTGAATTCTTAAATATTCAATTCGGATCAATTGAAGTCCTATTCGCACATTCCTGCTGATAACCTTTCGAATCTGATTCATAGACTTGTTTCGCTTACCTCCTCCAAGATAATAGCCCCGGCAATACAGTAGTTAAGCATTATCAGTAGCGCTCCCGAAATGTACAATACATACGAGAAAAGTGTGACAGCATCATGCAAAGAACTAGAATTCTATTGGATATCAATGAAAAATTAAATGATTAGTATTATTAAGTTGTCTTCAGTGCGATAATTATTTTCATGCGATTCGTACCAAGATTATATTGTACAAGACAATTCCTTGTACTAACGTGCACGCAATCAGTTCGAAGAAGAGGGGAAGGTTGAATGTCGCATTGATAATTTTGCAAGTCCTATATATACATAAAATAATGACGCAAATAGTATCATCGTATTAGCAAATAATTTCATCCGATGTTACTCACTTTATAATGTCCGTATGCTTTTGGATGACCTCACGGATGGTAATTTCCAAACTATTGATGTCCATTGCCGCATGACCTACCTTGATACTTCTGATCCTGTACGACAATACGGACAATTGAGCGCACAAGTCGAATATAAAGGACGATATGGTGGAACCGATTAAGGAGTCACAGAAGAATCCATAAACCATTGGAGCCGAATAAGCGTAGACTGCGAAATAGGTATGTACTTGAGTGAGATTGAAGAAGCGGCGCGTATGATATGGCAGCATGTAGACAGGTGGACCACCAGAAACTTCTGTTGAAATAAGGAACAACGCCAAAAACGACGACACAAAAAATAAAACAAATATATGAACATAGTTTTTTTCCCGACTGCGCTACAAAGGCCCTATTTCATGCTTGCGACGGCGGTGGAAAGTGGTCGATTCTTGGCGAGCGGGAGGAAAAGTGATTTAGTCGGAGGAAAAGTGAAACTTTAGCGTAGTCGGGAAAAAATAGCGTGTGCCACTTGCGAGGAAGTGCATTTTTTCCGCATGTCGATTTCTGCCCTCGCTTCGCTCGGGCATCAAACGTCACACTCGGTGAAAAGACGCATTTTCCTCTCTTGTGGCATAATATACTACTTTGAATAATTTATCAGCGTTGACTTTACGAAACCTTTTCACAAGTCGTACAGTTCTTACCAGATGCGATAAACATTCGCAATGACTTCGAATACAGCACAATATTAAGCAGTCCATTTACATACAAAGTCATTTTACAGATTATCAAGCCATTGGCGATGTATGACAGGTAAATTTTCCTTTCCCCATCGCTTTTATAATGGGCATCCCCTTTTAAGTTATGTTTATGCATTATCTCATATAATGCAGTCGAAAATTTCAGAGCTACTATTTTTCCCAGTGTTATAAATAAAATAGCCAGTTCACGGACATTGTTGATCATCCCAAACTGTCCGATAACCATTAGGAAATCGCAAATCACCATGAATGTATGTGCCAATACATAACCGAAGAATATGTAAAATCTTAAGTCACGTTTGTCGGCCGGCCACAATCCTCCGATCGACAATAATCGTTTGTGCCATAGTGTGAGATCCACGACTGTATCGGTCTCCTTCATTTTTCTCTGGAACGTACAGAAAGGTAACTTGATTTCTTCGTTTTTTTTCGTCATATACGAAGTATGTTAGTAGAGTAAATATTGCAATTAAAAAAAATCGGACTGCAGATTATCATCTAGAAACATATTTGACATGTCCCAGAATGCCAAAGGCGGCATTTCCTCATTTCTGACCGTCTATTTGTAAAGGCTTGTATGTTCGTCTGAGTCAGACCAGAAACGTAATAACTTTCCAGAACATTTCGGATCACAACAAAATGTATCTTTTACATATGAACAGGGTGAGGGCACCAGTGAATGGACGAAATGACTTATATGGTTGATAAATAAAGTGCTCAATCGAAAGTAAATCATTTGGTGATGAACATTTTGAAAAACAAGTCACAGATGAAATTGAAATCATCGTCACCGATATACAGAGGTGTTCGACTATAGGAGCATTTTTTGCTTCTGTGATTTGGACGTTAGTTCAGTCTACTATAAGCGCCAATTATTACGGCGGCTGAGGTCTTGTGTGAAAAAATGTTAGGCTTAATATTTAGGGTAAGTGGTGCGGTGAATGAATAACCATAGTTAATTATTGATTCTATAATAATTGTTCAATAAATTTGTATAAATATGTCGAAGGTATCAATATCAATTTCCATTCATTGGTGTGACTTCCTAACCTCTCTCCAGTGAATGAACATGGAGGCTACCGATCGTAAATAGTACAAAGCGATAAATAAATCAACTAGACATTGTTCTTTTTTGCCTTATTTTTTCAGAATTAGGACATTATTTATAAATAGATGAATTTGTTTATTGTACGTATATGTTGACATTTTATTGAGAATGTATTTAAATTGGAGAATTAAAAAAAACGATATGATGTTCCATAGATGGCGTGGATAGAAAAAAGTTAAAACTATACCTTATCAACAATAAAAAAAAATATTATTTAAGACCTGGTCAAAGAAATATTTTTAAAGTTAATTTGAGACTGAGATGAAAGGTGCTTCATTATGATTTGCCCTAGGAATAGGGATGTGGGAATAGCACGTGAATTGAATTGAATTAAATATTGATATTCTATTCAAAATTCAAATAATGTGCATTATTTAAATATTTATGAATAATTACAGAGCTGGGAAAAATACTCGAAAATATTCAAAATACAGAATACTATGTGTATTTAAAATAAATAACACCTTTTGTACTTAGAACATTTGTAAGTACTTCGTTTAAGTACTTTTTAAAATACCTCGCAAATATCAATACGGACTGGATGGACGGACCATCCATCCGTCCGTATTGATTTTTATGAGGTATTTTACAAAGTACTTAAACGAAGTACTTATAAATGCATTTTCAGCACAAAAAGTGTTTTGTATTTTATATATAGATCTGTCCTCTGTCCTCTGTCCTCTGTCCTCTGTCCTCTGTCCTCTGTCCTCTGTCCTCTGTCCTCTGTCCTCTGTCCTCTGTCCTCTGTCCTCTGTCCTCTGTCCTCTGTCCTCTGTCCTCTGTCCTCTGTCCTCTGTCCTCTGTCCTCTGTCCTCTGTCCTCTGTCCTCTGTCCTCTGTCCTCTGTCCTCTGTCCTCTGTCCTCTGTCCTCTGTCCTCTGTCCTCTGTCCTCTGTCCTCTGTCCTCTGTCCTCTGTCCTCTGTCCTCTGTCCTCTGTCCTCTGTCCTCTGTCCTCTGTCCTCTGTCCTCTGTCCTCTGTCCTCTGTCCTCTGTCCTCTGTCCTCTGTCCTCTGTCCTCTGTCCTCTGTCCTCTGTCCTCTGTCCTCTGTCCTCTGTCCTCTGTCCTCTGTCCTCTGTCCTCTGTCCTCTGTCCTCTGTCCTCTGTCCTCTGTCCTCTGTCCTCTGTCCTCTGTCCTCTGTCCTCTGTCCTCTGTCCTCTGTCCTCTGTCCTCTGTCCTCTGTCCTCTGTCCTCTGTCCTCTGTCCTCTGTCCTCTGTCCTCTGTCCTCTGTCCTCTGTCCTCTGTCCTCTGTCCTCTGTCCTCTGTCCTCTGTCCTCTGTCCTCTGTCCTCTGTCCTCTGTCCTCTGTCCTCTGTCCTCTGTCCTCTGTCCTCTGTCCTCTGTCCTCTGTCCTCTGTCCTCTGTCCTCTGTCCTCTGTCCTCTGTCCTCTGTCCTCTGTCCTCTGTCCTCTGTCCTCTGTCCTCTGTCCTCTGTCCTCTGTCCTCTGTCCTCTGTCCTCTGTCCTCTGTCCTCTGTCCTCTGTCCTCTGTCCTCTGTCCTCTGTCCTCTGTCCTCTGTCCTCTGTCCTCTGTCCTCTGTCCTCTGTCCTCTGTCCTCTGTCCTCTGTCCTCTGTCCTCTGTCCTCTGTCCTCTGTCCTCTGTCCTCTGTCCTCTGTCCTCTGTCCTCTGTCCTCTGTCCTCTGTCCTCTGTCCTCTGTCCTCTGTCCTCTGTCCTCTGTCCTCTGTCCTCTGTCCTCTGTCCTCTGTCCTCTGTCCTCTGTCCTCTGTCCTCTGTCCTCTGTCCTCTGTCCTCTGTCCTCTGTCCTCTGTCCTCTGTCCTCTGTCCTCTGTCCTCTGTCCTCTGTCCTCTGTCCTCTGTCCTCTGTCCTCTGTCCTCTGTCCTCTGTCCTCTGTCCTCTGTCCTCTGTCCTCTGTCCTCTGTCCTCTGTCCTCTGTCCTCTGTCCTCTGTCCTCTGTCCTCTGTCCTCTGTCCTCTGTCCTCTGTCCTCTGTCCTCTGTCCTCTGTCCTCTGTCCTCTGTCCTCTGTCCTCTGTCCTCTGTCCTCTGTCCTCTGTCCTCTGTCCTCTGTCCTCTGTCCTCTGTCCTCTGTCCTCTGTCCTCTGTCCTCTGTCCTCTGTCCTCTGTCCTCTGTCCTCTGTCCTCTGTCCTCTGTCCTCTGTCCTCTGTCCTCTGTCCTCTGTCCTCTGTCCTCTGTCCTCTGTCCTCTGTCCTCTGTCCTCTGTCCTCTGTCCTCTGTCCTCTGTCCTCTGTCCTCTGTCCTCTGTCCTCTGTCCTCTGTCCTCTGTCCTCTGTCCTCTGTCCTCTGTCCTCTGTCCTCTGTCCTCTGTCCTCTGTCCTCTGTCCTCTGTCCTCTGTCCTCTGTCCTCTGTCCTCTGTCCTCTGTCCTCTGTCCTCTGTCCTCTGTCCTCTGTCCTCTGTCCTCTGTCCTCTGTCCTCTGTCCTCTGTCCTCTGTCCTCTGTCCTCTGTCCTCTGTCCTCTGTCCTCTGTCCTCTGTCCTCTGTCCTCTGTCCTCTGTCCTCTGTCCTCTGTCCTCTGTCCTCTGTCCTCTGTCCTCTGTCCTCTGTCCTCTGTCCTCTGTCCTCTGTCCTCTGTCCTCTGTCCTCTGTCCTCTGTCCTCTGTCCTCTGTCCTCTGTCCTCTGTCCTCTGTCCTCTGTCCTCTGTCCTCTGTCCTCTGTCCTCTGTCCTCTGTCCTCTGTCCACTGTCCTCTGTCCTCTGTCCTCTGTCCTCTGTCCTCTGTCCTCTGTCCTCTGTCCTCTGTCCTCTGTCCACTGTCCTCTGTCCTCTGTCCTCTGTCCTCTGTCCTCTGTCCTCTGTCCTCTGTCCTCTGTCCTCTGTCCTCTGTCCTCTGTCCTCTGTCCACTGTCCTCTGTCCTCTGTCCTCTGTCCTCTGTCCTCTGTCCTCTGTCCTCTGTCCTCTGTCCTCTGTCCACTGTCCTCTGTCCACTGTCCTCTGTCCTCTGTCCTCTGTCCTCTGTCCTCTGTCCTCTGTCCTCTGTCCTCTGTCCTCTGTCCTCTGTCCTCTGTCCTCTGTCCTCTGTCCTCTGTCCTCTGTCCTCTGTCCTCTGTCCTCTGTCCTCTGTCCTCTGTCCTCTGTCCTCTGTCCTCTGTCCTCTGTCCTCTGTCCTCTGTCCTCTGTCCTCTGTCCTCTGTCCTCTGTCCTCTGTCCTCTGTCCTCTGTCCTCTGTCCTCTGTCCTCTGTCCTCTGTCCTCTGTCCTCTGTCCTCTGTCCTCTGTCCTCTGTCCTCTGTCCTCTGTTCTCTGTCCTCTGTCCTCTGTCCTCTGTCCTCTGTGCTGATCGCATGGAGTCTTACGGGTTGATGTTCGTATTCCATAAATATTTGAATTATTTGAAATATTCGAATATTCAATTCATACTTCGAATTGAATTATTCATATTCAATTCGTAATGAATTATTCAATATTTTTATTATTTGCACATCCCTATCTAGGAAGCTAATGAGTTTTCATTTTTAGCTTTGTCAGTGTTATTATTATACTATTTATAAGTAAACGAAACTGTGATCGTTCAAATTTAATATTTAACTGGAATGGTTAAAGGAAATATGAACTTATGGAATTATTTGCATAACATCTACGTTCGATAGCCTGGATAGCGAATGCGTGTCCATTAACTGGTTACCAGCCATTCATTTGGGGGATAATTTGTCCATCCTCTCGTCTATCAATTTTTTTCTGATTGTATCTTTTATTTTCGCAGGGTTAAATTTTAAAACGGCCTGCATTTTTTTCACAATCAGTATGATTTATTTTGTCAACTGCATCGAGTCCGAAAGATGTGCATAGAATATTTTTATTTCGCGATTCTCTTGAAAAAGATAGGCGGCATGCTCTGAAAAAAACACGTACCCATTCACTGGTGCATTCACTCTATGCAGCTTGGGTATTAAATTTAAACTTTATTCATCAAGTGTATCTCGTTTTTTCAAGTATTTATGAACCACGATTGGCAAGCTCACCGACATGTTTGCTTTTATCAATACCCGCTGTAAGGCTTTGCAGAATCATGTGCGAACTATAGAGAAAAAGAAAAAGAGGGAGAGACTTATGATTCTCCTTATGGACGATATATTTTTATTTAATCGCAGACTTTAGCTTCCTCTTGAGCAGCTAGAGATCGATGAAGGTATTAAATATGGACGTTTGTAATTGGTTCGCAAGGGAATACGATTCTCCCTGCGGAATAAATTTTTTATTTTTATTTTACAGCGGAACTTGGCTTGCTCCCGAGAGCGTAGAGATCGACGAAGGTATTAAATATGCACCTGCGCAATTATCGCGCTGTCTACCGTACTGGTCCGTAATTCCTGGAAACTTTTTTTCTCTACCGCTGCAATGAATGTTTCAATCGATCGTTCTTTTCTTTTTTATCGCGTATGAAGCTCAGTCACACATCAACTGCCGACAAGTGAAGACCTTGGTTTGGTGAACTCCGATCGAGTGAGTGCGCGTCGGAACACTCCGTTGATTAGTTCTCAGAACGTCACTCGGAGATTTTTAAGCAAAGTCGGAGTCGAATTATTTTTTGAGGGATATTTCTTCGGCGGTGAGCGAGAGTGAGAGTAGGGTGGCGGAGGTGAGAGTAGGGGGGGGGGGGGGTGTGTTAAAAATATAAATATTGTGAAAAATGTATTTATTTATTATGAATTTTACGGCTGAAGACCATTTTACAATATCGTTATATACTGTGAGTGGAATTTACGGGTGGTGGGCAAATTCGTCGGAGCCCTTCAGTAGCGGTAAAACATCACAATGCCCCGTCCCCCGATCGGTTTATATTTTATTAAAAAGGCGCCATTCTCACGCAGTGTGTGACCCACTCGGCTAAGATGTTAACGAAAAGGATAAAGTTGCGCCCGGCTGGCTACGGCCTTGGGGGGATGGTAGTGGGGCAATCCGGTGAATTCGAGCTGAGTTATTAATAAGATCGACTAATACCACAATTAATTATGATTACAATATAATAATTCATCAAATGAAGATCTGCACAGTAAAAATTGTACGAACGTTTCTTTTCCACAAACGTCCACAATTCTTTTCTTGTTAATTTTCCAAAGAATATCTTGTCCATTTTACGAAAATGTCTGCCAATTTTACGAATACTTTTTGTAATATTAACAACAAAAGAATTGTGGACGTTTGTGGAGAAAAAAGGTTTGTTAAATGTACAAATCTTTTTTACTGTGTAATTTAACAAAATCAATAGAAATAAAATAAAATAAGATCTCTCGCTCTCTCTTCAATTTATCCAAAATTCACGCGCTACCCAGTGCATCGAGTCCCTAAAATACACTTCCGGCAACTACTCAGTTCACCGCCGGGAAGGGTTTGCCTAGTGCAAATGAAATTAAATAATTCGTTTAAAATGATTGAATAAATACGAAATAATATTATATTCCCTACGTCCCTGCTAAATTTCGGCCGTGCTCAGACACACACACTCACAAACGATACGCGATAACAAAAGAAACAGAAAACGACGATCGGCGGTGTGTCTCCGCTGTCGCGCGGCAAGGTCGGAAGGACATTTGCTCGCCGACGAAAACCCGAATGCGCGGCGACGTGAGAATCTGCCTACGCCGAAAACACACGAACAAAATAGCATTTCTTTAGATTACCGGTAACAAGTGCAGGCAAAGTTGCACTGAAAAATACTTGGCGTATCCGGAGAAGCCAGGGCGATACGGACTCTCGCCGTTCTCGCTTTTCTTTCGCCGTTTGCCCGTCGAACAGCTGCTGCCGTAGATCGAAGCTTCGAATTTTACCGCACTCGCGCTCGCACCACACGTCTTGCCGTCAACAAATTAGACAATAACAATCACACCCAAATGGAATTCTCCCGGATTTCCTGGCCAACGCCGCTCGCGAGCTCAGTACCGGTAACGCCCCCCATGGAAGTATATGTCAGATATATAATTTATATACGTCATATATATTCATGTATATAAATATTGTACATATTCCTATATATTTATTATATATAATTCGATGTATTTATTATACATCCTTTGATATATATATATATATATATATCTTTGATTTGATAATACAGCGTATCATCTGTAGCTGGACAGTAGCCTCCACTGAAACTGCTCGGGGAAATATGAAAACAGATATTGGCGATTGTATCTAGAGACTTAAATCAATAATGTTCAAAGTTTCCAATAGTACCTACGTTTATCGTTAATATTATAGAAGTAAATTTTGAGAAGATGTGAACATTTTCTAAATTATTTAAATATGGCATTCAAAACCATTTTATGCGTAAAAAACCATTACATACAGACGCATAGGCAATCGGTTATCCAATAGCATAGACATAACTAAGGTTATTATGTTCTTTTTTTATTATGTAATAAGCAAAAGGCTCAATAAAAATATTTACTTTCACCATAAGAAAATTAATGTTCACTACTTCAGATAAGAAAACATTTGTTACATTCAAATCTCGCTGGGTATCAAAACAATTCTAATGATAGCCGGTAGCGTAGCGGTAAGGTTCCAGGTTAGTATGCGAAAGGCCCTGGGTTCAAGCCCCACTTTAGGTCGTGTGGTTTATTTATTTCTCCGAAATGCGTAATATAGTATTGTAATGCGTAGTATTGTATCCTAAATTGACATAATTCATGATGACAGTTCAACCAATCTTTTTCAACATTGCCAAACCTTCTTTTGGTACGTCCTAACCACCGTGAAAATAAATTTGAGTGAATATATGTCATGTACATAAATGAAATATACCCCATATACGAAGAATATATACTTGATATTGTGATGTCGCGAGGAATATTTAATGTAATTTTATTACGGGTGGTAGTCGACTCTACCACAGAACGCGGTTGTAGGACGGGAAAGACTCGGTAAACACTTTATCGAACTGTTAAAGACGTTTATTTTCTAATACAAATCCGGCAGCGTAACAGTGTCGCGCGGAGTTTCGGTAACTAAAATGACTGACTAAACTGGGTGGAGGTTCGTTCTTATAGATCTATCTCTCGGCAAAGTCCAGATAGTGGGGAAAGGAATTCGGGCGTCGGAAAAATACTGGAAAGACAGATGTTTCGGATTCCTGGAAGGCGGTTAGTCATGAGAAAAGGAATGCAATGATCGAAGTCTAGGATTGTGTATTTGGGGGGTGATAAGGAATAGGCGTTCGGAGTCCTCGAGGAGATGACGGGATGCTCGGTGGTGCGATAAACAGCGGCAGCGGGTGAGAAGAGATTGGCGGCAATCGTGTGGTGGTTGTGTGAAAGCGAAAAAAGGAAGATGTAGGGAGGATCGTTATTACAATATATATTTTAAAGATACATAGATAGATTATTTATATATCCAGTATGTATCGTTTATATATCTCCGTTATACTTTGCAGATATATAATGCGGCAAAAAGTTGCACATCTCAGATAAATACTGGATATATATTATATATCAAGTATTGTAACCGTTTTTCCTACACCTGGATTTTTTCCGCAATCGAGACGGCTACAAAACTCGTCTCACTCGGCCTTAAGGGCGTCAGCCGCGGGAGCGAGAGCTCTCGCGACAAAATTTTAATTTTAAGAGCCGAACGAGAGACGAGAGCGACCCGGTGTCGCTCAGCCTTGGAAACAGGTAGAGGGGGTGGTTCGGTCACCTCCGCGAGGAGGGAACAGAGATCGAGACGAAATGACGGGAACGCAAAAGATATTTTATTGTAGCGAATATCGGGAGCGTGGTCGAGAAGCGACTAGCATGCACGCTCGTTCCCTTTAGTTGTTCCCACACAGGTAACAAGATTAATTCGGTAACAAGAGTAATTCGATAACAGGATTATTCGATACGAGATAGATCGGTGGTGATAGATCGATAACAGGTGGGGTTCGAGATCTTAGCCCTCGTGTTCAACATACATGTGTGGATCGCAGCCACGGTACCTTTCGCAACAAATATGGAAGCGCCCGATCGCAGCGGGGTTACGCGGAATATTACAAGAAAATCAGATGGAAGGAATAGATTAGAATAATTCGGCCAAAAGAGAATGATATAAATGACTCGAAAGAAACTTTAAATAAATTAAGTGAAGAGGTGGACTCGCGCGAGGCGCAAAATATGGAATGGAATACTAAAATATGCCAGAGCCTTCCAGGCGAATATTATAACGGAAACTACAAAAAAAAAAAAAAATGAAGCAAGCGTTAATTTACGAGATTTTCCCCGAGAACTAATTCCGCGGCCGCGCGCGAAAGCGTGCCGTCCCCACGATAACGAATCGAGCGTGATCTATTTTATCTCTAGCCTCAAACCGAATCCGTACGACGATCTCACCGGTTTCGTAGCTGTTACGGGAGCTTCTCGAGTTGTCCTCGGCCAGAAGTCCCACTTCGCGATTGGTAAGATGTCGGTATTCTCGCGAGACGATATGCACGTATCGGCAGCAGTCACCACGTCCTTCCTTCTCGGGGGCCTACGACGGAGTCCCCGAGGAAGGTGACGCTCTCGCGATCGCGGGTCCTTTTTCCCCCCACCCTGTGCCTATCTGTCGTTCGCCCTCTGCTCTATTTGTCGGATTTCCTCGAATTAGGAATCTCCTGCGCGGGTCTTTGAATCGGCGCGTTCGAGATCTTGTGAACGCGCGATGCCGAGTGCGCCCGTGGCGGGAGGTAAATCCACGAGAGCGGTGGTAGCGCAGCCCTGGGAGCTTCGTCCAGGCAGACGGGCGTGGAAGCAACGACGAGCCGGACGCTGTAGATTTCGGTAGCTGATGGCTCGTCGAGTCCGGGTGACAGGCTGACGGGTGGAGGTCCCGTTGTCGGTAACGTCGCGCGCTACTTCGGTAGCGATGCGACTGGACGGCGAGAGGCCTAGCGAGGCTCCAGCTTGCTGATTGCGTGGGCGACTGCGACGAGGTCGGTAGCGAGGCTCCAGCCTGCTGTTTCGGAATACTGCGGCGAGATCGGTAGCGAGGCTCCAGCCTGCTGACTGTTGCTGGTGCGTCGCGAAGTTCTTGCGGCGGTTGCAACCGCCGTGCGCTCGGGAGGATTTTGGAAATAAAATAATGATAAAATTAGTCGTGGGAACGGTTTGTTCGCGTTTGACCCTGTCTGATCGCCTGGAAGGGACTTCTTTCGGGAGAAAGGGTGCCGTGCTCCGTGCCGATACGAGCGAGAGCTGGAGATCGAGCTCTCTTTGTGACGGGAGCAGAAAAGCCCCGTCACCGTATATATCTCATGTATATATAATACTAGGGGGGCCCGGGGCTCGCGCGCCCCGCGCGCGCGCACCCCTTTATGGGCATAAGCCCTTAATATTCCAAATCCCCATAGCAACCACCCTTCCGGTTGCTATAGTAATCATCCCTCCGGTTGTCATGACAGCGACCCCTCCGGTTACTATGGTAACGATCCCTCCGGTTGCTATGGTAACCACCCCTGCAGTTACTATGGCAACCACCCTCTGGTTGCTATGGCAACCACCCTCCGGTTACTATAGCAGCCACCTTCCGGTTGCAACCAACCTCCGGGTGCTATGGCAACCACTCCTCCCGTCGCGATGGCAACCTCCACTCCCCTCCGATCCCCTCTCCTCCCCTCCCTGCCCCTTCCCTCTCTCCCGATTCTTGACACGGCGGCGATGGCGGCGGCGGCGGCGACAGCGGCGAAATCTTTTTATATTATAGAGAGATATATCCAGAAGTATGTTTATGCATATACTTTATTTTCATAGGAGCGAGTGTCGATTTCTGACACTCTTCCCGGACGCAACAAAAACAAACAAATTCGGCGAACAACATTCACCCAACGAACTAACCAACGAGCGAAATATTCTACGCCTGAGGCAGCGTTCGACGCCTTGACCGAAGATTACACCACGAATAATGGGCTACCCGGTATAGCCAGTGCGTTCCGACAACCAAATAACTAATTAGCGCGGGTTGCAATGGTCTTACCGATACAAGATCGAATAAAAATCCCGTCGAAAAGTCGATCAGCTGCATCCGTCTCTCGAATATCGGGGTGAACAATCCTCGGTCTCGAACGTCCTTCCTTCCCTCAAAAATATACGCCGGAGAGAGCCCGACGAAGACCCCGAGTAGAAATTTATTCAGGCTGGAAGCTGGCCCATATCACGCCTGACCTATCAGCCTGATCTGGCCCATATCCGGCAAATATATCAGGGCCGGATGTAGTATGTAACGCCATTTCGAATCCGGCCCCGATCAGGCTACCACATCCGGGCCAGATTTTGGCCCTGACGCAGCCCTGATCACAGCTTATTCCTAATTTGGACAATAAAATTGATAAAATACTTACCTTGCCCCAATTCGAATAGCCAATTATCATTGTTTTTTATTATAGTTGATCATTCTCTATGAACAGAGGCAATTTTATCTCGGAAAAAACAATATCAATATTTCAATGAGTGAGACTCGAACCCGGGTCGTCCGAGTTGTAGCGTGTAACCATCTCGCTTGGCTATTCAGAATTTACAAATAACACTTAAGAACTCATCTATATAAGAGTCAGAAATTAAACTAAGGACGATGATTAAATTACTTGCTGTACATTTTATCAAAATCACTAAAATGTTTCGACCGTGTATTGTTTGGACTTTTTAATTTTTATACCACGATAACCCAGTAAATACTTCTGTTTTCAGTTACTTAAATAATTAATTGGTGGTTTATTTCTAATCGCAAATTGCGATTATCTTAACAATTGTTTATTGTCAATGGGTAAACGATCGGCAATAACATTTAGTTACAAAATTTAGTCGTGTTATTTTTTCCAGACAATCCCTAGCGTAGACTTAACGATACTTGGAGCATACACTTTACCAGTGCCTGATGTATTGTTAGGGCCACATCAGGTCCTAGTAAGGCATGGCGGAACAGGCTGACCAGGTAGCATTCAGATCAGGGCCAGGTCGAATATTATTAAGAGTTGCTTTATGAGTTGAACATTTTGAACATTTGTCATGAATAGTCTCACGATATACGATTTCGAGATAATTGACTAACAACCAGTAACTAATTTTGATTATAATTATTAATCAATAATAGTTTTTGTTTTACATTTATCTCATGAATTAACATGATTAATAAATTCATTAAATAATAAAAACCCCATTAAATAAATCAACGCCATTAAAGATGTCAAAAACATGAGGTAATAATATCAGGTGATAATGTTAGTCAATTATCTCGAAATTGTGTATCGTAAGACCGGTCATGACGAATGTTCAAAAAGTCCAAAATATAAAAAATCGGATACATCGGGCAAACCTTTTTCTTACATAATGTGGCCACGACATTAACTACGTCAGGCTGCCCTGAAAGGGGAAGCCATAGAATTATTTGATGTGGCCCAGATGCTCGTGGTGTCTGACCAGCCTAATCAGACAAGAAGAGGCATACCCTATTTTAACCTGATGTGGCCGTGATGCTGGTGACATCAGGCTGGCCTGATAGGGCAACTCTTAACGATACTTGACCTGGCCCGGATCCGGGTGCTACATGGCCAGCCTGATCCGTCATACCTTACTGATACCTGATGTAGCCCTGACAACACATCACGTAATATTCTGCCCGATAATGCGACTAAAACATTATCACGGCATGCCTTACGATAATTTACTGTGGCCCTGATGCTAGTTACGTCAAGCTGTCCTAATAAGAAGATCCTTAGTGATATTTGACGTGCCCCGATCCGGCTGATATCCGGCCAGCTTGATCGGTCATGCCTTAACAATACCTGAGCTAGCCCTGATAAGACATCAGGCAGCCTGACTAAATTTCTACTCGGGACGCACCGTCACGTACACCGTTCCCCAGGAGAATCCCCGAATATTTCGTGACGCTCGTCGATCGCGATCGTTCGACTCCCTCCCCTTCCCCGCTCTAGTTCCCGCGGCCTAGCTTAATGCTAAGTGGCGCCTCGCAGGACAGCCTCACAATTATTCTTCTTCGCATGCCACGCGCGAGAATATTCGAATTCGCGGCCGTTTGCCGACGTCTGGTCGCCAACACGGCGACGAAGAAGCTGTGCGCTAGCAGATGGCAGCTGGCCAAATGAACGTTTCGGGAGATGATCGGTCGAGTATTCTTTCTCCGCTGGACATGGACGGAGAACAATCCTTCTTGTTGTGTCCACGGAGTTGGTACAGCTTTGCCTCGGTACTCCAGTGATCACGTTCACCGGTACGACGCAGCCTGGAGCTTCGCTCGACTCTCGAGTCTCGTCGTCGGCGGGTGATACATGAAAATGATTCGACGAAATTAATAATCTATTTTCTTAAACGGCACTGAGCCCTTACGAATTTGCCCGAGAAAGGTGAAAGGTGTGCCGTGAGAGCGCGTGTCGACTCTCTCTCGTCACCATGTCTCGTGCGCATGACTCGCATAATGTACCCATGCAGCAATAGAATCAATACATAGGAAGAAGAAATATAATAAAAACATATACAGTGCGGTTATTGCCAAAAACGGAGAACCTGATCAATCCCAGTGTATTCGTTTGCCAATCTTATAATATGTGGGTTTATACTATAAAATCGTAGTTAGTGTGTTGAAAAATTATTTATTATGGTTGATAATCAAGGATCGTAACAGGCTGTCAATTAATCGTAGATATACTAAGTCTTTCATCGTGTTAATGATTTTTCTGGACGTTGTCCGGACGCAAGGATGGTCGGGAACTGCAGCTTGCCCCAGGGGTGTGGGGGAGGATACTGATCGGGGAGCCGGTTGAAGGCCGGATCGCGGTCCTCAAAAAAACGAATGGATGCGAATGTGTGAAACTAAACTTTATTATTCGCGACAATGCGCTTCCCGAGTAGAAATTAAGTCAGGCTGCCTGATGTCTTCCCGCGTAGAAATTTGATCAGGTATGCCCTACGCCTGATCAGGTCCTGATGAGGCAACGGTAAGGCTTGCCATTTTATGGAAAGCCTTACCTGGGCCGGGTCTGGAATACGCACGGTCTGCATGACCAAGCTATCCAACGGCTAGTAAGATAAGGTCCAGATCAGGTCGTCCATATTGCTGCATACTAATTTTGTTAACTCAAGATATCTCTACAGCATCCATTCCTAATTATCAGTTTTCCATTCCTATATCCATTTTGAATAAATTAATACATTTTTTACGGACAATGTGAATTTTTTATAGAATTTTCTTACGTTGGAATAAATGTTTACGACATTTTGCGAACGAACGAACTTTGGATGTTTGAATAATTCAATAAGTTAATAAATAATTGAAATAATTTAAACGTTTTAATAAAAAATATTCCCTGATTATTTGTTAAATACTTGGTAGTGTCTCGCTTATAAAGTTTTTTTTTTAAGTACTTGACGTCGCGACGCTACCGCGTCCTGTGATAAGATTATCTGCTGTCGGTAGTTCAGCATGCTAGAATTATGGTTGTTGGTATTCCAATCGTTCGGTAATTTGACTGTCGGTTATTCTATTTATGTTTACAAGTTCATCAAAGCAACTGGCTAAAAATCTATAAAATTTGGTAGTGAAATAATTTTCACAGGAGAGTCACAGAACATGCATAGAATACAAATAATAGTTCAGAGTAAATTTCGTATTCAGTATGTAATTGTGCGTCAGCTATCACTGGATGATTCTATTCAGTGATTAGCATAGCAACAGTCGAATAATTAAAAATCAAGCAAGTGGTATATTTAGATGGCTGGAGAGGTATAATCGGCAGCGAGGATACCTTAGGCTACTTGAGGATCCCATTGTTTTAATTTATGACGTTATTTTTGGGAAACAACGCCCCAAGGACTCATCCGACTGTTATCTAATTATGTTTAGCTTGCATTACCGACTTATCATTACCGGACGATTAGGTTTTCGCGATATGATCGATATTAGTTATCTTTTGGACTTAAGTTTCGAAATGTTCGTTATATTTTCGATTATGATTATGTTAGTTGCGAGCGTATGTGTTAATAATTTACAAATGGTTAGGGTGTTACCGATTATCGGTTTATAGGGCAGATTTCACTTGCCACCCGGTAATTGGTAACGGTACCCTTAGGGCGATTTGCATAGCTCAGGGATAGAAGTTCGGCTGTAATACCGACGCTCCATTTAGTGGTATAGAGGAGGGAGGCCGTTTTCGGTTGGTTTAAGTTTTCGTTGGTAGGCCACATCGTTTGAGATTTGCGATCATCCCCACGACGTGGATTGCCGATCGCTGGTTGGTTTCGGTTGTTATTTGGCCCATTGGCCATCGTTATCGTTCGCTATCGGATAACGTTTCGTTTCCCCCGATCCTCTCTATGCCCGGAGAAATACCCCCACGCGATAGCCAACGCGAATAGGTGAATTCACAGGGCGACCATCTCTCCTGTCCACGCATTGACGTCTCGTTATCTTATTGGTTCCGGTTATGCCCCCGATTTCCGCACGCCCAAGATTTAGGGAGTTCGGGTTACTCGGTCAGAGTTCAGTTCTCGCGCTGCTATCGACCCGAAAGGTCTCTCTCCCTAGTTATCGACCGGAGCGGTGCTCTCTTCCCCCAATGCTGTCGCTACGCTATCGACTCGCTCTCTCTCCCCTCCCCGCTCTCGCGCTATCGGCGTGTCGCGGTAGATCCGTTCGTCGAATACGCCTTACCTCGCTACCTGGTGACCACGTGCTATCGAATAACCGTGTATAGTTCGTGGTTGTCAAGTGTTTCATTTTCGGAGTACATAAGGATTGCTATCTTTCGGTATGCCACATCGGGTTAGGGCAAAGTTATCGAATCTCTAAATGCTACCGATCCCTAATGCCACTGTTATTCGAATCAGGTATTCCTATCTATGATTTGCATCCTTTCGAAAATTATTAAATTAGAGTTCCGGTGTATGCCTACCGAGTACGCGTAAAAATAATCTGTGTTGAAAGATTAGTGATTCGAAAATATGTTCTCGCTTAGCCGCTCGCGCTCGCTTGACAGCTCGCTTCCGCCATCCTGCTAATGTTCTCTCGCTTAGTGGTTTCCTG
Organism: Amblyjoppa fuscipennis; assembly: GCA_963575735.1. Taxonomy (NCBI): domain Eukaryota; kingdom Metazoa; phylum Arthropoda; class Insecta; order Hymenoptera; family Ichneumonidae; genus Amblyjoppa; species Amblyjoppa fuscipennis. Next base: position 1,780,504 of record OY754497.1, read on the forward strand.
CAGCTTGGCTTATCTCGTATTGCGCTGCATGGCTCGGACTATCAAAGGTTACCAGGTATACGTGTTTGTTTTATATAAGGATATTTGTGAACTGGTTAGTCATTAATTAATAGTAAATTAGGATTAATGCGCTAAGGAAATAATACGACTCCGTTACCGAATTCGTTCCCCTGCGCTTACGTGCACGATCGCTTGCTACCGCTTGTGCTAACTCGCTCTTTCGCACGGTTACGCGTTATCCTGTTTCGTTATCACGTACGCCCGTTGTTATCTCGTTTCTGCGAGTACCGTTACCAGTCGCGACCATGCACCGATCTCGTTACGTTTTTGCCTTACACCGTTCTCGCATTATGACTTTTTTGTTCTCGGCTTAGGAAATATTTGATTGTATTTTTGAGATATTTAATCAATAGTGGAACACGTAAGCAGAATCTCGGCATTTATTTATTGTTACTCTTTGACGATCCTCTCTTTGGCTGGGGACTATCGTCCCACCCCTCTCACTACAACCTGGCACAGTGAGCGACTCGGGTATACTGTAATCTACTCCGTCTGCCTCCGACGCCGCTGTTCTCGTATTTTCGGGGTTCGACTTCGATTTGCGAGTTTAGGTTTAAGTTTCGGTTTCGGTTGCGTTTGTTATATCCGCGGAGACTCAGTTAGCTACTCTGAGTACTGCGGGAGCTGCTAGCTCTAAGGTTCAGGGATTTATCCAGTAAAGGGTTGAAACCCAAGTGAATTATATATGCACGATTTATTATATCAAGATTTAATTACAATGTTTTAGACAAGTTTTAATTACCAATTGTTGTGAAGTACACTTCGTACGCTTATCTTCCTTCCGAAGAGTGTATATATCTTACGGTATTACTAACTAACCGTAACGATGATTGAATACAATATTGACTGCTGAGTGCCTGTTTGTGGTCTCCTTATATAGGGGTAAGAACAGGCACGTCAGCTTAATTTTAGTGGTGTCAGCTATTTGGTAATTGTTTAAACAATTACTTCTTCCGGGTTGCTTGACCGGCTCTCTGTTTCCGATATTTCCCAATAGCTGACTCGACTAATTAGTTGCTAATGTCTTAAATGCTATTTCGTTGGTGTCGTTACTTCCGTGTTTCGCAATGATGCGTCGCGCTCGTTCGACGATGCGTCGTGCGCGCATCCGGTCGGGCAATGACCCGGGGTACAACACGTTTTACGGTTTACCTATTCCGGCGATAACTAAATATAGGCTGGCGCTTAATGGCTCTCGCGGCGGCGGAGCGCAGGCGGATAGAGCGAAGTTTAGCGGGCCTAAAAACCGCGTTATAAATTGAAGCGCAAAAGGCAATCCGAAGGGAGCCCCTCCATCCTACAACATCATGATTCTCCACATCACCAGGCCTCAACACACCTTTTCCTCCACATCTCGATTGTACACATTCGTTTTCCGACACATTCCCATCCTTCACGTTCGGTTCTCCACGTTCCCAGTCCTCCACAATCCTTTTCCTCCACATCTCGATTGTACGCACTCACTTTCCGACACATTTCGATTCGACACATCTCGATTCTCCACGTTCCCAGTCCTCCACACTCCTTTTCCTCTACATCTCGATTGTACACACTCTCTTTCCGACACATTTCGATTCGACACATCCCGATCCTCTACGTTCGGTTCCCCACGTACCCAGTCCGCCACACTCCTTTTCCTCCACATCTCGATTGTACACACTACCGCTGTCGATATCGATTCGTAAGGTAACTCCTGTTGGTTCACTGTAGAAATCAAACCCCGTGAGAACCTTTGTGCGCAAGACGAACTGCGCCAATATTTACCTTACCAACAGGAGTTACTCCCCACAGACTGTGATTATTAATTAACTATCAATCATCACTATCGTTCGAAGGGTTGTGGATTCCAATGTTTAACGTCGAAATGTTTGAAAAACAGGTTTCAGAGGATGAATTTCGAAGTCGAGGAAGCCGGGAGGTGCTGCTCGGCAGCACCTCCCGGCCGACTCTGGCGAGGCTGACGCGCGCCGCCGACGCACGCACACCCGCTCTCATCCGAGGCGGCGCGGATTACGTGCCGCGTGCAACAGGTTTCGTGCTCATCTACGCCTAATGATTGACACGGGTAACGACTCGGTCGGGTACATCGCCGTTTTCAAGCGATTTTTCTCACGGTAAAAGCTCCACGGTTCTGCTCGGTTTCGGTACATCGCATGTGGTAAAACGTATCTTCAATTTCGGGATATCGTTGGGCTCACCCGGAGCACAACGCGAGTGGATTCTCTCGGTTATGCGACTCGCGTATCTGTTACCGGAGAGACTCACGATCTCAACGGCCACCTCGTGGCGATACAGCGCCGCAGGTAGATTTTCTCAATCGACGGTGACCTCGTGGCGTTCAGTGCCGCGGATATTCTCTCACCCGGGCGACTCAAGTGATTCTCCTATAATCAGCTTGGCTCATCGGGATGCGCTCAATACGAACTGCTCATTATAATTCTCATTGTTAATCGGTTTCGCTCATTTTCGGTGTTACTCATTCTGCACAGTGTTTTTCGCGCGCATTATTTACCATCGTTGTTGTTACTCAATAAAAGGATTTATTTTCCCTGTTAACATCTTATGTGAATTTATTTTACCCCCGTTCCGCCTTATCTCACCCGGCAAATCTCAAAACAAGGATTTTTCTGGGAAAGTTATTGGTAACAAAACCATAAATTATTGGGAATGAAGTCAAGCATGAGAAATGAATATTAAGTTATATCGTCATGACCATATTCAAAATAAAAAACAAATAGAAGACAATACAGATAAGAATAATAAATAAATAATTAAACAGGGAATAATGGAAAAAGTTAAGAAACGTGCGAAAATTAGGAAAGAGATGTAAAACTATAAATGCGAAAATTTAGAGAAATAATCAGATAAATATTAAGATAAAAATGTATGTCAACCATTGTTAACTTCGCAGCGAAAGCTCGTACAGATTTCGTTCGAATTTGTATGTTCATAAAATTCGTGATAAAATTTAAGGATTAACAAATTGAAATGTCAAAATTATTGTGAAACTACGAAATTAGAAATATGTAATTAGTCAACCAACGAAAGGAATCGGGTGATGAGAGTGGGGAGATGATGCGTAAGTGTGACCGCGGCGACGCGGGGATGTCCGGCACTGAAGTTCTTTATTCGCACGCCCACCACCCACTCGGCACTTCTGCTGGTACTTCCAAACCTTCTTCGCGACCAGGGAATAGACCTCAATCTTGTATTGTACTTAGAGCCATTAACGAAGAACTTGTAAATCAACTTGTAAAATCTTTGAGACAATATTCACTTTAACCAAATTCAATAAACAATTTATAACTCTCTGTCATTCCATCGATCATTCCATTGAAATCGAGTATATTCCACCTGAAAATCATTTTATCATCGAAATCATCCACCATTAAAATCTGGGAAGGACGTTCATTTCTGGAGTCGACCATCATCATTATTCGATTCTGATTCGAACATTCATTTGGCATTTGGGAAGGACGATATTTTGGAAATCGATTATCATCATTCGATTCTTTTTTCAATACTCCTCCAGAATTTGGGAAGGAAGTTCTATTTCGATATACGACACTCATCAATCGATTCATTCGGCCATTCATTCCGAGGTAAAACCATTTAAATCACATCGCAAGTTTGGAATGTCATCATTTTCATTTTAAACATTCATTTTTTTTGAATATTCGTTTGTCAAAATTTATTCGTTAACCTGGAAGGTTAAAATATTCTCCTGGACAATATATATTCGTGTTGGTCAATTTTATTTCAGCTATATCTGTGCGCGTTAAAGTATTAGGATAGGGAGAAAAAAGTGAGTGAGTGTGATAGCAAAGTGTCGCGAGTCGTGCGTCGAGGGTAACGCGCGAGAGATTGAGATAGCCGTGTATCGTGTTTCATACGATAGAAAGAGTTAGCATCCAGTATTTTCTCATCTAGTTTGAAATCATCACTTAAAAATCTAATAATTCCGAGCTTTTAGCGGTGAATAAAATTCCTTCGATATCAAATATATACACTCTAGGCCCTATCCCGAATTATTTTCCGAAAGGTTAGGTTCAAAACAGGGCCAAATCCTCGATAAAGCGTCATCTCCGAATAACGTGTAAAGGAAGGGTGTAAATTCTCCTTGACCGAGATGGAGCGAAAATTGCTGATAGGGACGTAACAATACCATTTTGACCCCAACTTTTCAGAGCTATGATTAGTCAGCACCGCGGCTGCTCGGGTCGAAAGGTTAACCAAAGCAATCATCGATCCGTTATCATTTCCTGGTAATTTCCACAGAACGCGGAAAACAGATGTTATGCATAATGTAGAAGACCACGCGATGTGGCGATAACATGCCCGTTAATAAATACACAGATCCTCAAGTCAGATAAATCAGTACATACAACGAGGGACGTTAGTTGCATTTAATCGCCATTCGTTGTCAGCCCCTCAGCGAGTCGGACATCATGTGAAACTATAGACTGAAGTAACGATAGTAACTACAATATTTTAATAAACCATGGTCTTTCGGGTTTACATATTTTTCGTGCTCTTCGTTTTCACTAACAATGCGCTTGGTCGTGCCGATGCACTTTTAAATAAATACGTTTCTCTTATAAACGCCGTTCACAACTACTATGGAACATCAAGTGTGTTCCTTATACTCTCTAGTAACAACCGAGGTAAGTTTATTTCGGTTGATTGCTCTGCATCGACACTTTTTATTTTTGCGCCACAGATTAAATTGATTAAAATCATGTTTCTTAACGTTCGGCAACTATTTCCTGTCCGTACTGGAGAAGAAACTGCTAATGTAATTCTTTAATTTTTTCGAACTCTAATATGTCGATTGCCCAATTCCATAAAGACGTACAGTGTAGGTGTAACACATAGTTTATATGCTCTTTTGCCGGTAAACCATCGATGTGTTCCATGTATTCGGCAATACTTGGTCATTTATGGTGACTCGTGGGTTTTTTTTCTTTGGTTTTGAACTATTATTCTCTGCACAGTGAACTTACGAACTCCGATTTTTCTCTGATCAGGTTTACAAGAGTACGCATTGGTCCACACACTAAGTCGTGATTTTTCAAAGCAGGGAATCCTTACACTGATGATTAATTTCGAGAATCTGGATGGGCGCACAAATTTTTATCGGACAATGATTGTTCGACCCCTGATAGTGGTCATGCTGAAAGCTGTGAGTGACATTACCGAGTTCATTAAATATACTGAAAATATGAATAAAGCATATCCGATCTGGCTCGTGATTTTCAACGACGAGTTCAACAAGTCACTCTGCAAATATTGCAACAATCCAATGGGAAATATTTTTGACATCCGATTTAATACCGAAATGCTGGTTGTATGTTGTGATAATCCTATCTTGAAAGAGTGGTGGTCCGTTCACCCTAACCGAACAGAAACTGCCGATTTTGCGACCTGGAGAAAAAATGAAGGACTAACGTTACTGGCAATAAAAGCATTATTTGCTAGGCGTCATGACGTTAATGGTACAGAGCTACGAGTAAGCATTGTCACGGTAAGTTATTATTCATATTTTTTCAGATTTTATGGTGTCCTCCACACAACGGTGTCGCAATTGCCTGTTTGGAGTTTATATAATTAGTTTCTTTCACTTTTTTTACTCTCCTCGGGTTTTTACGACATCCTTCGTATCTTAGCTGTTACCTACCTAGGTCACCGGTGGCTATGCGATTAAACTAACGCATTTAAAAAAAAAAACATTTTCCAAAACGTCCAGTGATGCGGGCTGGAGATCGGACCGTTGAGACAAATTCCGCTCAAAACTCCCGCGTTTACTGGAAAGTTACGGGAACGTTTCCACATTCGGCGTAACGTCATCACGTACCGGTGGTGTTTGAATTCCTAATGGAAAGCCTTCGCAACACAAGCGAAGCGAATTATTTCCCTCGGCTCGTGACTTCTTTCGAGGATCGTCAGTATGCTCGATTCCACATCCTCATCGAAGACAACTACTGCAAAATACTACTGGCAGTATCCAGTAGTTAACTACTAATAAACTACTATCCAGTAGTAGTTAACTACTAACAAACTACTGAACTACTGCCCAGTGCTAAATTGGAGGACTACTGAAAACTACGCAGTTAACTACTACTTAGTAGTTATCTACTATATATCCCAAGTAGTTAACTACTCCAAACTACTATAAATGTCCAATAGTTCACTGCTGGGAATTTGCCCTCACCGAAACGAACTACTACGGGTCCAGTAGTGACCACTGGAGGTTCAGTAGTCACTGCTGGCATTGCAGTAGTCACTACACATGTAGTTACTACTTCCTTGTAGTTACTCCTCACAGTCAGTAATTATTACAGAGGATGTAGTAGTTCCTGCATCTCGAGATTCAAATAGTAACTACACAGAAGTGGTAACTGCTTATACAGGAACTACTGCTGTCCTGAGTAGTGATTACTTATCTGCAGTAACTGCTTATGCATTAACTACTGAATCCTGGAATAGAACTACTCATAAGTAGTAATTACGGATGCAAGAACTACTACGTCCTCAGTGATAACTACTGACTGTTGAGGAGTAACTACTAGGAAGTAGTAACTACATGTGTAGTGACTACTGCAATACCAGCAGTGACTACTGAACCTCCAGCAATCACTACTGGACCCCTTGTAGTTCTTTTCGGTGAGAGCCATTACCAAAACACCACATCTCCTACTATCCAGTTGATACAAAAAAAATTCCGCGCCCTTTTTCAATCGGCCTTTTTTCCAGGGCCTTTTTGCCTACCTTTTGGGAAAAATCCCATTGCATTAACTTCGTCTTTTTCGGGGTTTTTTTCCAGAGGTTTTTTTACCCGCCTACCCTGATAGTTAATTGATTCGTCGTAGCCGATCACTCACGTTCATGTTCGGCACTCGCAGTTTTAACCGTTTTTTTTTAATTTTAGTAGGCGTTTTCGGAAAAAAACCCAATTCTGAATGTTATTTTTTTTTGAGAATAAGAGAACCGGTAAATCGATGGGGGAGAGTAAATGCCATACGTTTTAATAGAAATACTTTTGACTGGGTTATTACTAGTTTTTGCCGTGCTGTACGCTGGCGGAGGGGTGTGGGCACTCTACTCCGAATTAACAAAGTTGACAAAAGAACATACATATACGAGTTGCAGCCTACCAAACGACACGTAACTATGTCCCTATCATTCACTCGCACAAATAATTTTACCCGTCATATCGATATAAATTCGCATCGTTCATTCCTCGCTCAGTCGTTTGATCGATCGACCACACGTTTGATATCGCTCTCTCCGTCAACTCCCACTCGACATACTCCCATTTGCTCCGTCCTACCTGCCTACCTTCCTACCTTCTCACTCGAGCGTACAACGAGGCATCGGACGGTGAACAGTTGTTCGGAGACAAGAATCAGTTAATAATATACCACCTTACTATAATGTACCTAACCCCCTACATAAGACATTCCCAGGCTAACGGTAGTTTAACATCATAAGAAACAGCGGAAGAAACTACGAAATACGAAGTGTGTTACTAAAATGTTAATGCTTCCAAAATGTTCAAAAAATCCAATTTTCTCAATGTTGAGACATCTTGAAAATGGTAAGAAATACGAAAATCTGCCAAGGCTTCAACTGTTATCTAACCGGCGTCTTATTTAAGCAAACAATATCGTAGGATCGAATATTTTGTATTGTTATTGCAATTGCCCTGTTTGAATTTTAACAGTTTCTATTTTTAATTTGGCTTTTGAAACGAATGAAAACTTTTGCAGTCACGATCTTATTAACAACGTCCAGGTACCATGCCGTATTGAATCAACCATTTAGAATTTTTGAATTTCCACCTCACATTCAGAATCAGCGACCCCAATAATCCCTGCGCACCGATTGAATTTCAAATCGGATTATGTTAATAAAAAAATCGTCAATACCACACATCAATATCAATGAAGGGGTTTGCTCTTAATGGGCGAGACCTTCAGGTTGAGCATAAGAGGTGTGTTTCGTGTCTGATTCTTTTACATGATTTACATTCTTTATTTCTTTTACATTATTTGTAAAGCTAGGCCGACCTACAGACTAGCTAAATCATAGCCATGGCGTAGCTGACCTATATTTTCGCCCTGATATAAGCCAAACCCCATGTGCGAATATCTGTACGGTGCCGGAATTATAAAAACGGCCCAGAACTGGAATAGGCCCGATTGCCAAGTCTCGATTGCCGATTCTCTGGCAGTATTGGCAAACAACATTATCAGTAATGGGCCTATGCAGCTTGCCAGTGTGGGGCCAAGTCCAGAGCTCCTAATATGGCCCAGAACTAGGACAGTACAGTTTCTGAGTCGTAATTGCCGGCTCTATCCCCGTACAGATGAAAAACTTCACCATGAATGGGCCAAACATGATTGCCAGTACTGGACAAAATCTCGAGTTGGCAATACGGCCCAATACTAGAACAGCCCTTATGTCCAAGTCTTGTTCAACGACCAGGGCCTAGTGCTGAAGAACAACTTCGCCAAGAGTTGGCTATCGCTAACAGACCGTATAAAATAAAATCCTTTTTTAGATCAAATTTTATATCCGTCGTAGTAATGGGCAAGTACTGGTTACCAACGGTTTCTCAATAATATCAAAGTATGAAAAAGATGCATTACAAATAAATTTTATATAGAGCTCAGTGACTGAAGAATAAATATTAATGTATTTTATGATACCTTTTGAACCGATCGCGAGATCCCGCTCACAAAGTATGCCCTTACTGATTTTTTAAATAAGCTCATACATTTTTATGGCTACGATATTGACAACGCACTTCAGTTATAACTCAGTAAAAATTCGTATGGAGTTACTGTGACAATATGCAAGCGTTTGCTCAACTGATGTACAAGATTCGAAACGTTTTTCTTCAATATTAGCATAGCTAAGTAGGTTAGATCTAGGACTGGTAATCGTAAGGTCGCAGGTTCAAATCCCATCACCGGTCGAAAAAGGTATTCCGAGATTTCCAGCGCATAAGCGTAAAATAACAAGAATACAGTAAACCACGATCAGAGAAACGCATTAAACAAACAGGCAGACAATAAAAACATTCACTTGTACTGTTTATTATTATTGATTTTGAACAGTGGCTAAACATTGGCACGCGGTACCTGCTTGACGCTGACAGCCAGCACTGAGCAGATGTTATCATTTCAAGAACGGCCCAGTACTGATTCTGCATTGGATTTGTACTGGGCCTTGATTGTCTGCCAGTATTAGTAGCTCCGGCACCAGTGATAGGCCAAAACTATACCATTCTGATATTCGTACATAGGACAGAATACCTTAGCATGTTCAAAGACTTACCAGATACTAACCGCTATAGGAGTCGGGCTTTTAAATATTGTCTCATATGCCAGTATGAATCCACAGCTTGTCATACGCAAGTCAATGATCGCAATGGCATAACACGAGCTACTCGATGCTTGCCAAACAGCATTTTTGTACTCGGGGCGTACGTCATTGCATTTTAATTTTGACGGTTACGGAGTAGTATGCAATTGAAATAAATCCGAGTGCTTTATCTGTAACAATTCGTAATTATCATTTTTCAGAATTCAGCCCTTGTTCTCGATTATGGTGACAGGATCAGCGGTTTTTTCGGCGATCTTTTACATGAACTTAGCCGTGTCATGAATTTCAAAATAATGGCAACATTCCGAGAAAGAGTATTTGGAAGCTGGAGCCCGACAAGCGAAAGCTGGTCTGGTGTCATTGGACAACTAACACGCCAAGAAGCGGATCTTGGAGTTGCTGAATTTGATATGACCACTTCCAGACTTGACGTCGTTGATTTCACTGTGCCACTGTTATTATCGAAAAGTCGATTGTATATCAGAGAACCCGACGGTTTGGAAGTAGAATGGTCCGCCTACTTTAGGGTTCGTGAAATAACTTTCGTATTTAATCCTGCGACAATCAATCGACGTCTTTAGATATTATTCCGTTTTGAATGTTAAAAAAGTCATAGCAAAAACTTGAAACGCAAAATTGGCGTTGTTGATTTGAAGTTCAGTACTTGAATGAACCAACACAAACCAATATTTAATACAAAATTCGCGAAAACCGATCGAGGTCTTTGAATTTTGCGAGCGTTTGAAATAACAGAATCAATATACTTGATGGTATCAAAGCTCAAGCTGTCAAGCTGAAACTAGTCACATAGTGGGTATTCTGTACTTATGTATATTTCGATATGAGCTGGTTACGAATATGTCAATAAATATAAGTGCAACGACATAAATAACTGCATTCATTTTCCGAGTTCTTTCGATACCTTTCTCTGTGAGGAAGTCGAAATTGGTCGGTTGACGAACTTTGTCATACAGCAAGCTTAAGCAAAACGAAAATAATAAGAAAGCTATGTCTAAATTACATTCATGAATTTTTTTTAGGCCTTCACATTTGACATTTGGATGGCAATAATTGCTCTAATACTCACAACTCCAGTGTTACTGACTTTAATTAAAGTCCGGAGAGGTTCAATATTGTGGCCATGCCTGATCGCTGAACATTATCTACATGTCTGGGGAATATTTTGTCAGCAGGGTTTATCTGGTAAGAATATCTTGGCTGAAGCTGATAGAGTTAATTTTTAACGAATTCCCAATGTCATTACAGAATTTCCTGCCGAAACATCGCTGAAAATAGCTTATCTATCAATGTTTGGTACGGCAGTGGTAGCATCAGCGGCCTATTCCGCTACATTGATAAGTTTTCTCACCGTATCTTCAATCACTATCCCTTTCTCTACTATGGCCGACTTTGCCAATGACGGATCGTATAGAGTCAGCGTCTTTCGAAATAGTGCGGACTATGATTTCTTCGCTGTAAGTTAAAATAAAAACTATTTCTGTGATTATTGTATTCATAACAAAACATTTTTTTCTTTTCTCACTATATTTCTTCATTAATAAATAAAAAATAATAATAAGCTGTACTGAATAAAATGTCTAAGTTCTGTGTAAAACAAAAAACTTGGACTTCTTTGCAGACCTCAAACGATCCTGTTGGGACAAAAATGATGATGTTGATGAAACCCTGGAAGGATCTTCCTCTATCTTTGGAAGAAGCTTTTGATCAGGTCCGTAATAATTATAATACTAGAATTTACGATAACGAGCAGGACATGCACCCGCACTAGCACGAAATTTAAAGCAAAAAGTGAAAGGTGAAGTAAACAGCCAGCAGCAGAGTAAGCGGTTGTGAACACACTCGCGGTGGAAACAGAGTGTGGATTTGTGGTTTAATAAAAATAATTAGTAAAATTGTTTGGGATTGTCTCGGGATCGTTCACGCGATTCGCGCCGCTTGAATGATTAGACCCTTCATCACAGGCTTCATAAAGGGAGTCAGTAATTAACTAAATCGTCTACCCGTGACACGGGTGACCAAAAGGAATTTGATACGATATGGAAAGCGCATAGGGTGTTCCACGCTAACGAACGCTACCTAATTTATACTCGGATTTCCTCGGATCTTCGATACGGGTTTTCTAGTAAAGAAGACTAACGCACCTAAATGCCCTACGCGATAACCCTGGACTTTGTCGCGTTGGCCTTCACCCGTTGTTTAACCTTACAAGCTGTCGCCGTAGCTCACAACGACGGTCTCAAATGCCAGATGAATTCCTAATTATCTTCGATGAATCAAAATAAGAGAAATTTGTGCTATTCAGCTACTTAGCGATACCCTTTAATGTTTAACAAATCGCGTTGGACTTTACTCGTTATTTTACCTCGCAAGCTGTCACTATCGTTCACATCGAGATTCTCAACTACTTTGATCTTTTAATTACGTTCCGTAATGAGTAATACTAACAGCTTAGTATTACTCATTACTGTAGCAGCTTCACACACTACGGGTCCTCTCCTGATGTTAAATGGACTTACGACCTTAACGGTAATCTGAAGACTAATAACGCAGCGGTGCTCCGGCTCGAACATAGATACGTTTTAAGTAAACGGTGTCTACGGCACAAATGAGAGTGAGTGGAGCGCTCCCACTGGTTTTATTGTCTTCGTTCTTTCCGGTGATCCGTACTGGGACTTCTGACTCTCGTGATAGCCCGAGTAGAAATTGCCGCCGGGCTGACGGCAGGTCCCTTTCAGGCACTGCCTCACACTTCATCAGGTACTGATAAGGCACCTTATCTGGTCCTGATTTTCCTTCCTGAGTTGCCAATAAGGTGCTGATCCGGCTGCCTCATCACCGCCTAATCAAGGTGCCTGATTGCCTCCTGAGAAAAATATAATAAAAACTTTCTATTTATTAGCGTTATTTTATCAGACTTCCGGACCTCTTATATTTGTTTTTCGGATTAAATTAACTAATTACTACAATGTAAAGCACGGAAAATTAATTTTTATTTCACTCATGGTCGGACTCGAACCGGCGACCTTGCCAATGGGGATTGCGTTGGCGGCGCCTTAACCAACTCGGCTATCCTCAACTTGAGAAACGTAATGTCGAATATACATTTAAGCACCGGTAGAAGTATGCACACGACTAAATATACTTTTACAAAGTGTCACACGTGCATTGCCGGCGAAAAATGAAATTCATTGAGAATTTTGAACACTTTCTAATGAGATAAAAATTAGAAAAAATCAATCATATGTAAGATGCTAGGAACATTGATTTTCTGTAATAGTGATGTACACCAATTGTAATAAATAAAAAATAAATGTTCAACAAATAATCGAGGAATCTTTTTTTTAATAAATCGTTTGAATTATTTAAATTATTTATTTACTTATTAACTTATTAAAACATTCCAAATTGTTTCCAACGTAGAAAAACTCTATAAAAAATGCACATCAACTATAAAAAATTTACGAATTTATTTGAAATAAAAAAAAAACGGTTCACTTGTCTATTTCTCAAATACCTTAAAATCATTTTTTGGAATTTTCAGTATGCAAAATCAATGAATTAATTATTTTGCATTTTCCCCCGTTCTCAGGCATCTGTGCCTATACAGGGTCGGCCCGGGTCAGTAGCCAGTCCCCCCTTGCGGCCGCATCCGACTTCCCCCTTTGTATTGCATTTGCCATGACATTTCTGCCATGGGCAGAAATACAGCCCATCTCAGGTTCGATTCCTGGCCTCGGAGCTTCGTCGCGTTTCACCGAGAATGTAAACATGGAATACAGGTATATACATCCGACACTCACACTTAGTTACCGCATGCGAGTGACCGATGTATATGTCTGGTGCTTCGTCCCGCCCATATTTTTATTCTCGGCGAAACTACGAAACCGAGAATCGAACCGTAGACCTTCCGATGCATTGGTCTAGAGACGAGCACGCTAACCCCTAGCCCAGCGCACCTGTGTATGCAAAATCAATGTTCTCGTCTCAAAATCAATTTTATCCAGGCATGCATATTGCATGCCTGGAGAAAGCTTGCCTGATTCATCTGTTAAAGCCCTGATCGGGTTACTATCAGGCTAGCCTCGTCAAAAATTAAGGATATCCAGTTAGGTGTCGCTACCTGTACGTTATCGGGCCCTGATCAGGCTGGCATCAGGCTCGCCTCTCTGAAGTGAGGATTATTTAGTCATGCTTCACGACCTGCACCTTATCAGGCCCTCATCAGGCTCGCCTGATAAGGTATCAGGCAGCCTGATCCCAATTTCTGTTCGGGAGGCGGATTTACGGAGATCGTTTTTGGAGATAGTGGGAACCCCTGAAGATGTAAGGTGTGGTCGCCCATCTTTCTCCCTTCTTCCTTCTGCCAAAAACGAGGAGTTCCAGGATCGTCCTGTTACAATACGTGACAAATTTGGGCCACAACATGTAGTTTAGATTTGCATATGTAACCTATAATTCGGGGTATACTAGTCGTTGCAACAGATTCACCAAGCACTTGACCAAATTGGGCACTTGTGGACATTTTTCGGCTTTGTAAAAATATTAACTTCAAAATGGCCAAGTAAAACACATCCACATGGAGTCGTGCATTCTCAGTGACAATGTGTTAAATGTATGCGACATATGGTATACGATAGTTTACGTGTGAAAGCGAAAATAATACAAAATGTTTACTCATTCTCGATGTTTGTTCAGGTTTGCAAAGAGCGTATTGCCTTTTTTGCAAATGAAGCTGTGAAACGGACGATAGATATATATCTAAAATGCAAGATTGTGTCGATTGAGTCCGGACGTACCAATAGTCTGGCGATGACAGTACCGGCCGGCAGCCAATACATTGGTGTGCTGAATTATCAGTAAGTCCATGTTATCAACAAATGAATGCTTTTGAATGAGAAATAAATTTATTTTCGATAACCCGGACTGTAAAAAGTATTACATTTCATATTTCGCTATAAAAATAATAATCGTTTATTTATCATATTAATAACAGTCAAACGACATCTCCCGAGAAAACAATTATATCAACCTTATTAGTTAATATACATATAGATACAATTAAGCAGGCTATCATCGTGATATTTAAAACTGCGTTGCCAAGTTTAAATAACGAATCATTATTTAAACTTGGCAACTTAAAATATTATTTGATAATGTAGATATCGGTTCTGTGAGAGACGTCTCTCGACTGTTATGAAAATGATAAACATGGATATTATTTCATTCTTTTTATAGCGAAATATGCAATGGAATATTTTTTACAGTTAGGGGTTAGTTAAATTATTTTTTAATGCCTCTTGAAGTTTACCATGTAGATGCACTTTTGGCATTTAAGAGATACAACATTTGAGAAGTTGTATTGGAGAAGAACGACATTTATAAAGTCGTATCGATACCGCGTAGAAAATAGTCATATGGGAAAGTGTATTGTATACATGAATATGGATGGAATATGCGGCATAACATGGAAAAGAATATTGGGTGGAGTAAAATATGGATTTTGTTCGATTCCCAGATTCCCCCCATACACTTTGCCAGACTCTTTATCAGTCATCACGTACGATCTCGAAAATTTTCAAATAATCAACACCATACTCTTTTTTATGACGTAGTGAAATGTAGTTTTCCTTAACAAAAATCAGTGTATAGACATAGAACAATAAGAGAGAGACAGCGTGGAGAAATTAGATCGTTTAGAAAAATATTTTTTATACCTAATTTACAATAATTTATTTTAATTCATTAATTCATTTTATTTTAATTTTTTTTGTTTACATTCACCAATCTGTTGGAAAAAGTTCATTTGTACAACATTTTGCTTCAAAAACAGATAACCGGTTATTAACAACATGTGAAACTTAAATCTTTTTATAAACCTGGCGCCCAATATTCACCAATCGAAGCTGTCATACATGAGAAAAAAATCTATCTCATGATTGCAAACCTTGATTCGATGCTGTCAATTGTAACAATTGTTCTCGTCATTCGTATAAAAAATAATAAAGTTTTTCTGCTTGAATTCAAGCGTCATGTTTTTTTCTTCGCTGTGGGAAGATGAAATTGAAATCCATCTTATACTGACGCTGTTTGTATTCCGTATGAAGCATTTACCACCTCCTTATAGCAGTAACAGTATTATTGCTTAATTGTACCACAATTGAAGTCAATAAATGAAGCCGACTGATAGCAGCCGAAAACTGAGCTGACCGCAGCGGGATCGACAAAAGCGGAAATCTATACGAAACTTTTACAATAATTTCGGACTTTTTGCCGGTCATGACGTCCATATCGCATCATCTGCTGAATAGTTATGATCATAACTGTGCGCGTTGGAAAACTTGCGTCCGAATCATCTAATAAAAGTATCGTTAAAATTCCGATTGATTTCTCCCGGCGTATTGAAGTACTCATGGCATATCTTAAAATTTTTTTTTTTAAGTACTTGACGTCGAGACACCATCGTGTCTCTTGATACTAATTATATCCAGTGCTCAAGACCCAAGCATCTGAACTGAGATCTTTCGATAGATTTTTTGATTAAATTCCATCCGTCCGTATTGATTTCTGTCGCATATTTTTACAGAAGCCATAAAATTCGAACATACACCTGTCTAAGGTTTCAAGTTAATGAAGATAAAACTTAACATAGTATATGTTAGATAAATCACAATATCGAACTTCGTGCCCCGTCTTTCCATTTAGCTATAAACTGAAGAATCGAAATGTTACTATCAATATAATTATTTATGTATTCCATCAAATGCAATATAAAAAATTATTTTTTGTACAGCCTCCGTCGTTTTGAAGATAACGGAATGTTGCATCGATTGAAACAACAATATTTCATCGGAGGCAATGCTGCAGAGACAAGTCACTATTCAGTAGGTCTATCGGGTGTAGCACCGATACTATCAGTCTTATGTGGTGGTATAATTCTGGCCTTCGCCATATGTTTTTTCGAAAAAATATGTAACACTTCGATGAATAACGCCCAAGGATTGGAAAAACGGACAAATTCGAAAAAACTGAAGGTGCACCGGTGGATTAACTTTCGTGGCATGAAACAAGTGTGACTATGAAAATGATCACCTACATCAATATAAGTCATGTAACCGATGATAGAGGTGAAGCATGAAGAAATATCATTAAGTTAATTGTTATCAACTTACCATAAAGCGAAAATTTCCAGCCTTTCGGTTTGCACAAACCAAAGTTACAACACCATACGGAGTTAAATGTGAAAATTTGTTTAAAAAAAGCTGTTTTTTTAAAGTGCTTCTCAGCACCGAAGTTTTGAAATAATTTCATAGATCTTGTGCACACTTACAGATGGAAATATTGCTTCACTGTAAATTGCAACTACAACAATGACCTATTGCATCTGCAATCGGTCTTTGTAGTTGGAAATGACTGCCTAGCTTAAATTTGTTGGTATCGATATGCATAATTAACTGTACATATACAATGCAAACTCATTATGAAAAAATACAAATTGAACCTGAATGTTTTCAATATTTAAATATTTAGCCATAGACAGCAATCTGTTATGGTAATCTTACAATATTTATATGAATTTTGCCGTATTTGTATAACGAATATATTTTGCCCGCAAATTGTTTGGAGTGGTCAATTTTTAAGCGATAGTTTGGTTGTGGCAATATATGGTAAAATACTGGTTATATTCATTGCTCAGACATCACATATGGGGCTTTCCATTCAGTCGTGGAAATGATTACGTTATAATGTCGGATTCATTTGATTCATTATTCCATTAGTCCATTAGCCATTCTGTCAGATGATGCTAGTATCTGACGGGAGTGACTAATCAAATCAATCCGTAATTTTAACGTAATCATTTTCACCGCTGGATGGAAAGCGTCAAAGATGTGACGATTATTCGAATTTTGACCGTTCATTATTTATCAATTATCAGTAATAGTATTAAGTGATGATGTTACGTTCCGATCAGCAATGTTCACTCCGTCTCGATCAAGGAGAATCCGCACCATCCCTTTACACGTAATTTGGAGATGACGCTTTATCGAGGATTTGGCCCGGTTTTGAACTGAACCTTTTGGAAAATAATTCGGGATGTAATCTTGTAAAAATTGGATCTCGGGAGCGCGTTCACCGACAATGAAACACCGGGCTCGCCGTTGCCGGGTAATAATTAACTAAATGCTTAAAATGAGATTTATTTCAAAGTTCTTTTCAATAGGGACGGTAAGGACTGACCGACTCCTTGAGTTCATGAACTGGACTTAATATTTTGACAATACTCGCAGTACGACAATGTTTACTGTTTTAGGGCAGGCTCGAGGCGGATCTGCGTCTCGCAAATTCTATATAAAAAGATATATAAGAGACAATCCTACTTCAAGGTGTCGGTATTTCACACTTAACGACGTGTATCAATCGACAGACTATCGGAGTTGTGCAAAAGAAAAAAAAGTATATGAAACACAACAATATATGTTTCTACTGGCGTAACAACGCCGGGATCGAGATCAGATCGGAGTCGCGCAGACTCGTAACAGAAAGAAAAACAATATATGAATAAACGGGCTCGCTACAATACAATAGTGTAACGACGCTCGGTGATCGAACGCGTTTTGAAGCCTCGCAGGTTCGCAACACAAAAACAAAAATATGAAAATGAAGTCACCCAGCCTCGTTACAAAAGTAATAAATGATTATTATTTTATATCACCGTATCTGCCGTTGAATATCACGACATAGTTGCCTCGAATACGATTATTATAGGTGGGTGGATCGTCCCGCATGCACGATTATTATAGGAGAAGATGGAGTTTGGGAGCGGACTTATCTGATGGTTAGGCTTGTAACGTTCGACGGATGACGAGCGTTGACCCGATGAAACTCGAAAATGTGACTTCGACGTGATTGTTTTGCGAATCACCGACGATCTGTCGAGAGATGGTCGCACGGATGCCGCCGACACCCCGTGCGGAGAATAGTATAATGATCCCCCGCGCGTTGCTTGAAACAAGGATTGTTCTTTGATGAATCCGTCTTTTTTAGTGGATAAATCGTTGGAAAGAGCCCAAAATAACGATTTCGGACACGTAGAAAGGCCCGAAGTCCGCGATATACAAACGCCCAGTCACCCAATGCATCCTTATAAGTAATCCGGGCTCGATGGCTCGGTGTTGATTACGATTAATTGAGATCGACTTCTCTCAACTTTTTGGAATGGACTTCAATGAGGTCACAACCATATTACGGCACGACTACACATTTCATCGACGATGATTGGAAACTACATTCACGGAATGATTGGAAACTACGTGTCGGAAACTACGGAAATCACGCAGATGTGGACATAACCAAGTTCGTTTATGATTCATTACAAAAATCGTGACTCTCAGATAAAATACAAGGCATCATGAAGGGTATGATGTTTGACGCCAAGGAACAGCACTTCCATTGTTTCGTTCATGTTCTCAATCTGGCTGCTCAGGACATACTGAAGACATTGAAAGTCGACATATTTGAGCAGCGCGATTCTGATGCATTGGATGATTGGGATGATGAACCCAAGTGTGATAGCAGTAGAATCGAAATCGATCGCGAAATTGCGATGCATTTGCAAGAAGATGAAAAGGTCAGAAAAACTAAAGATAAAACTTGGAGACTTTTGCAAAGTATTCGACGCAAAACAAATGAACATGCCGCTAGACGTTTCAACGCAGTGGAACAGCTCATACGACATGATCTCAGCGGGAATACAAATGCATTTTTCTCGTAGTTCATGTTCCACAAGTTGTGTAACGGTGTTTTCTGCAAACACTTTTTCGCTATCCGCCTCGCACAGAGTACGCGCCCACACATCGTCCGACAAGCTTACATATTTACTGCATCGGTGCTGTCTGAGATACATATTGACGTTGGACAGATACTTATCGCCTACGTCCTCACCTCCGCGCTCTTGCTGGGTCTCGAAATCATAGAAAATAAATGTATCCGGTCGCTCTGAAGGTTTTGCCGGTCGGATCGGTAGCATAAAGCACGTGTGATTTTCGGGGGGTTTCTCTTTACATGTTCAGCAACAAAATAACCCGCATTCATCCTTTCCGACATCTGTCTTATAAATTTATCGCAGACAGTCTTTACACGTCTGCAACATATCGCATAGAGGCGACTGTGATCCATGCGACCCGACCGTTCTATGACACTCTAAACAATCAACCCCGCGAGAGGGGGAGAGGGGAGAGTGGGGAGAGGGGAGAGGGAGAGGGGGAGAGGGAGAGAGGGAGGGGCAGAACCGCAACCTCAGTCTCTCTTCGGGCAAACTCCGCTGCTTGTTGTTCGAGTAGCGCATCCCTCCCGGCTATCTCGACCTCCGTCCGAGCATCTGAAATTATTTCATCGTGTTAAAAACAATTAAAGATATGTGGGGAGAGTATACGTAGGATAAGTGACATCTTGGATAACGCGGATAATATACTCAATTCAAACTTGTACTACTATTATATATATTTGTGTTAAATAATACACGATTATTAACTTCGTAGAGGAGAGAGGAAGATGGCGGATGGGGCAGTAGTCGCGAAAGTAAGGTGTCGGAAAAGAAAGAAATAGTGAGAGAAGAGGTGGTAGAAAATGGAAAAGTGCAGTGAGGAAGTACGTTGGGAAAAGAGGAAGGGACAGAAGAAAGAGGATGAGATAGTAAGTGAGGAAAAGTGAGGAAGAGAGAGTTGAAAGAAAAAGGCGAAGAAACGAGGTTAGGAATGATATGATGGACGAGGGGAAAGAAGGCGAGAGAAGAGGAAAGAAAGGCAGAAGGCAAGGAAGGCACGAGACGAGGACGGAAAACGACGAGGATTGGCGAAGAGCCCCGAGCCGAGAGAAATGGAAAAGAAGGTCCGAGAGAGGGCAGCGGATGACGAGAGGAAAGGCCCGAGTCAGAACGGGAGATAGCCGAGAACGATCGAGCAGTGTTAGGCGTGGAAACCCGAGGATAGACGAAGGCAGCAGAGGAGCGACGGAGAAGAGGAGAGGAAGGCGCGAGCCGGGACCGGAGGAAGGCGAGGGAGACCGAGTCCAGGCGGACGAGGAAACCCGAGAACGGCCGAAGGCGTTAAAAGAAAGCAGCGAAAGCACACGACGAGACCTGAACGGGACAACGGCGAGCGAGGGACAGTGGCAACGGGTGACAAGTGGCTATCGAGCACGTGTGGACGGGAGAACGAGGCACGGAGAAAAATAAAAGATAATGGATGCTGCGAAGAAAGAAAAAGGGGTGGACTGGAGGCCGGAGTTGGTGAAAGCGGTGAGAGAAGTGGCGGAGGAGATACAAGGAATGAAGAAGGAAATAGTCGGAATCAGGGAAGAGATTATAGTGATGAGAAAGATAGCGGAAAGAAAGCAGGAGGAGAGGGGCAGTGGAGGGAGGAGCGACTCGGAGGAGAGCAGCAGGACAGAGGAATGGTCAGAGTCAGAACGAGAAAGCGACACAGGAGACAAGCAAAAAGAGGAACAGAAGGAAGGGAAGGAAGAAAGGAGGCAGGAGGGGAAGACAGCAGAACACAAGACAGATAACCCAGGAGTGGCAGTAGAGCGGATAGTGGAAGAGATAAAAAGCAACGGAAAAAAGGATGGACCGAGATGATGAAGGAAGAAGATGAGCAAAGGAAAGCAGAAGAAGAAGAGCAAAACCGAGAAGAAAGGCAGAGAAGAAGAAGGCTTGCGAGAAGAGAGACGAAGGGAGAACGCAAGACAAAGGATGGAAGGTGGCTGCGAGGAAGACGGAGGAGATGAAAGAGGAACGAAGAAGCGCGGAGTAGAGAGAGAGAGAGATGAGAGGTGGAGAGAAAAACAAGAAGAGAGGCGAAAGAGGAGGAAGACCGTGATGCTGAGAGGAGAGGTGGAGGTAAAAGAGATCGGAGTACAAGAGATGCATGAGCTGATAAAGGAAGGTCTGGGAAAGGAAATGGTAATCGAGAAGATTGTGAAGAAGAAGCAGATCGGTAGAGAAGGCCTGGTGATAGTGGAGATGAAGGATGAGAAAGACAGAAAAGAGTTATGGGAAAGAAGACGAGAGATGGAAGCAGTCGGGGCAGAAGTATGCATGGACTTGACGTGGTGGGAGAGAAAGACGAGATACAAGATGAGGGAAAAAGCTACCGAAGAAAGAAAGAAAGAAAAGAAAGTATGGATAGAGAACAGAAAACTATTAGTGGACGGAAGAGAGATGGAGTTTAACGGGAGGACCGAAAGATGGAAGGAGGAGGAAGAAGGAGATAAGGAGAACGACAATGGAGCCAGCCCAAGGGACGAAGCAAGCGAGATGCAGAGGGATATAGCGGAAGCGACGAAGACAGAAGAGCGATGAAAGACTGGAAGAAATGTATAAAATGTAAAGCAGATATGTATAGAGTCAAAGGAAGGCAGGAGAAGGGAGGTGTAACAAGGAGAAAACCTTGACAAAAACTTGAAACCCTACGGGGAGCAATAAAACCTACATACATACATACATACATACATATTAACTTCGTGTCAACATTAACCATTAACTCTAGAATCAGAACTACTATATTTCTCACAATATAAAGATGCAGCAAACTCGTAAGCGCGTATGCAAGAAAGTAACCGTTACGGACTACTGCGAGCGTGAACATTGCTGCTTTATCCGTTTTATGCAAGTTTTCCGCATTATCCCATCCTATATCTCGGTTAACGCGGCGGGCTCGAATTAATTAGGTGTCTCGAATAACGCGGAGACTCCGTTGATCGAAGGTGGGATGAGCGAGGTTCTACTGTAGTCCTCCTTAAAAAAGTAATTATTTTGGAACTTACGGAAACCGGCAATTTCCTCGCGGAGAGCTACAGCATCGCAAACGACCTTCAGCACTTCGAAACTTGCGCTGAATTTTTCGGCGTTATACATTCTAATGGTATATTTTATATATATATATAATATAATATAATAGTAATTCTAATAGTAGTCTTCACCAGAAGGTAATTCACAAGACACTTAAAGCGCATGATCAGGGCATCGTGCCGCATACACTTGAACGATTTATCGCTAGAGCATTTCAACAAGTTTTCGAGACTTTTCCTCCAGCACTATCGGCACCTCACTAACTGTTCCACGGACAAGTGCGTCGACCATTTTTATTTAGTTTATTTAAATATTCACTAACTGAAAGTGCTGCGAAGGTGACGGCTCGAACGTCTACACGAAATAATGTACATTCCTGTAAAATTCCCAAAGTTATAGTTTTCCGTCCCCCTCATCTACAATGACCCAAGAACTGTCGTCGGCTAGTTCATAACTATCGTTTTCTAATTTTTTCTAGCATTGCGAAACACTAGGTACAAAAAACCTAGAAAAACTACGTACTATGGAAGATAGTAGTCGAACGGTGCGTGGCTAGAGAGTATCCCTGCTTAAGTATTTTATTGCAACTACGAGCGTCTTAACCGGCGCGGAAACATCCTGTGTTATAAAATCTAGAGCGTCTCATTGTACCCTGTGTCTAGCATTTTACTTTCTTTTCATTTAATTTTCCACACGGTAGAAGTTTGTCCTCGGTTTTCAACGCTTGACCATCGAGTGTCACGAGCAACTGTAAATTTTTTGTTTTTTTTCCATTAGCGTTTGTGTATTGACACGCTTGTATTGGAATGCACCAATCAACAGCATCCTTGAGGTATGTCTTCACCTTTTCTTCCAGAAAATAGCATCACTTTCTTCGGCTCTAACCCTAAGTGTACCTTCACCTCCGAGTCATTACGTCTCCACGACTTGGACAGTGCAGTCTCTCTCAAATATCCTCCAAAAACACAGTGAGAAAAAAATGGAAAATTTTACCGACGTCGCAAAGGAAGCTGAGAAAAAAATATTGGCGTCGAAAGCACTTTCTCCGTCTTCCATTGCATATACTGTGTCGAAGTCTGAGGCGAAGCGAGTTCGCGAAGAAGACAATACGCTTGACCCCGTAATTGGTTGGCAATCATTAAGCAAGGCAATGTTATTACCCACAACAAACAGCCTGAATGCGTCGGGTAGTAAAACCAACAATGGTGGGACTTGAGCTAGTGAACGGATACGACTTCAAGGTGGCAATGAAATTCTACGGTCGTGACTCGGCAGGGATTTCCCTCAACGCTGCTGAGTGGGCCCAACTGTACGAGCGGATGACAATTATCACGAGCGGATGACACTATGAACCTGCTTGGCCGACAGAAAATAAGTTTTACAGTAGCTTACAACGAATAAGCTATTGTATCGGAAATAAAAGATTAAACGAGGAAAAACTTTAGAATTAAGCCGAAGAAAAACAGCATTCGAAGAACAAAAGATCCAAGAATACGTACCCCGTTGGTATTCTCTTCCAAAAGACAACGTACGATGGCCTGATGAGACTGAGTACATGCATATATCATAGAATTTGCTTACATGAAAGCGAACTCGATCTCGTGAAAGAGGGAAGGATATTATTGTTGGTCATGGATGCAGCCATGACTTTAGTCCATAAAGATGTATAGGTTATCTACGGAGAGTATGAAGAGACGGGCGACAAACGGCGGTTGATCCCCAAAAAATTATTATGTATTCATCATGAATACATTTTTCGTGCAGTGGCGGCTCGTATGAACGGACTGCCTTAGAGAGCAATCACCGAAGATTCACATATACATAAAAATGTGCGCACGAAGAAAAATGTATACCTAGATTTAAGAATACACATGCAAACTTTATTGTAAATATTATAAACAAAATTATTTTTACTTACATTCCCAAATCCCTTTCATGTATGTTCTGAATAAGCTAAAAAAAAAAATACAAACATTTTGCCACGCGGGAACCGAACTTGCGCTCTCAAGGAAAACGGAACTTGAGTACAATACCTTCTCGACCAAACGACTGCTCGACCAAGCTAGCTCGCGTGAAGCATCGAGCCAGCCTTGACAAACATCCTACGCGCCAGAGAGAGCGATGCAGCCGTAGGTAGCCAACTCTTGGAAAATTCAAGATTGTGCGAGTCACTGCTACGCCATCACCAGGGGTCGTATTACAAGTTATGAATCGGCGATGATACGGTGATACAGTGATATAAGCGTCACGGCGATAGAGAAAAGCTCGTTTATAAAAAAGTGAAACGAGTCTTATATGATAAGTAGTAGAATTTGCGCTGGCAACTAATAATTTTTTGAGAACCTTCGGTGCGAACTGTCAACCGTCAAACTGTTTCTCATAAATAAATACGATATGACAAATTAAAATTTCAGTGTACCAATAATAAATATCCTGATAAAATAAATGTTCGTTTCGCCATATAAAAAAATTAAACAAAACAGTTAATGTGACTCGGAGGTATTTAATACTGCAGTGCTGATGTTAAAGTTGTTACGGGAATAATATTCTTCAACCGATTTCATGCTGTAAACATCTTTGAACGCAAAATTAGTTTAGAAAACGGGATTTAACAACGATTTTCGTGTCGATGCAGCAGACGGCACTTCGTCCTATCGGACAGATGTAATAGGTTATAGTATGCATTTTCAGTATAAATGTACTACATTCCATTAACAATATGTGAGAAACACGTTTCATGCAAGTTGATCTAGAACACACGATTGCAATTTTTTTTTTTGTGTATGCATTTAGATGCTGCCTATTTGATAATTGGTTTTGGTTCTGGTTCCGGAAGTTTTCGGAATAATGTGCTCTAAATTAGGTTAAATACAACGGGCTTCTCACATATTGTTAATATATATTGTTTAAATTTACCTCTGGGTGACATTTACTGTTTCGTTTTATTATTAATTTTTTAATCTAACGAAACAAACATTTATCTTATCTGAAAACGTATTAGTGCTAAACTAAATTTTTATTTGCCATACCGTATTTATTTAAGTGAAACATTTTGGCACTTAACCGTTCTCACCAGAGGTTTTCAGGGAATGCTTCTGGTCCGCTCAAATTCTATCACTTATCATATGAGATTCGTTTCTCTTTTTTTGTCAACGAACTTTTCACTATTGCCGTGGCGCTTATATTACTATATCACCGTATCATCGCCGATTCATAACTTGTAGTAAGACCTACACCGACGTGGCGCTGCACTCAACACGCGTTACGCATAAGAGAGAGTCCATTGGGCCCGACGCTAGCCAGCCATCCGCGCACGGAAAATCGAAGTTGGCGCGACTCGACGATACAGTCAACAGCTGTCCCGTACGCTCCAGCCAGCTCCCCCACCACTATACTTTTTCTCTCTCACTCTCACCCGACGTTGCACCAGCTCCTCCAACGCCTCATCTTGACCACCTTAGCGAGCTACGGAGAGGAGGAGGAGGAGGATGGGACAACTACCCTCGTGCCGAACAGCCCGGCCTAGCGGCCCGGCCGAACAGCACTCCCCACTTCGAGACGCCACCATCTTGAACATCCATACAGGTACTGACAGTCTACTAACTTTTTTTCTATACCGATATCGTATCACACGTTAAGATGAACTGTCACCGCCTCCTTCCCATCTGCTCGTATCCTGTCGTTAATAAAAACTGTAATACTTTTTTCATGATACTAAAAATTGGAGTCAAACCAAAATACAATTCTACTGCGTATATCAAACCCGCAGTAGAATCCCATTCCTTTCTGAACGCCGGTTTCGGTATCCGCGAAGAACAATTACATAATAATTTTCATTATTGGCAGCGGTATGACATTTTAAATTAAAAACATGTGAAACTCTATCGAGAGCGAGCGAGATATCGCTGTTGGAGTTGACGTCGATGCGAAAGAAACATATTCGGAGAAAAGTTTCGCATGGTTTTAAGACCATGCGAGAGGAGCGCAAATGGGAGAAATTGATTCTCTGTTAGAATTATGTAATCTCTCAAAGAATCTATACCTTGCTGAATCGACATGAAGACATTTAAACAATTTCTGGAATTATTTGTTATCGAAATGATAAAACCATTGGGCCCAGTAAAAACGGGAATTTCTTCCACTCATGAGTGTTTCATTTATAGTCTATTCATATGAGCATATACTGTGGTACCAAATTCAATGAGAAAATAGCTTCCTCTATGACGAAGCAAAAAGAAGATGGTCCTTACCAAATAGTGTAACGAATTAATCAACGAAAACAATCTTCTAGATATTCCTGATTATTAATTACATACAGATTAAACCAATTGTGAAACAATGGTCCTATACTTGAACAAGTAACCTTTTTAAAAATTCGAAAAGATGCATCACAGAAAGACGGTAAACAAATATGTGTATTAAGGCAGTAGTCTGCTTTACAGGCTTCAAAAAATCGATTTTTCGTTTTTGTCTTAAATCTATTCCAAAACTATTTGAACACAAGAATATGTGTTCAAAATTTTAGAGGCCAATTTGACATATTTTCGAAGCTAGATCAGTTTTAGTGGCCGAGCGTCGAGCAGGTGCGAATGCTCGGGCAGACCCGAGCGCGATGGCGACTCCAAAACTTTTACTGGAATCTTAAATAGCAATCCTTACGGGGACGAGTGCACAGTGACAAAAAATGAGTGTGTTGGACACGTGCAAAAGCGTATAGGTACTCGTTTACGGAATAAAAGAAAAACCGAGAAACTTGGGGGAAAGAACGGGCTAACGGAGAGTCTCATCAAGAAATTGACGATTTACTACGGTCTGGCAATTCGTCGAAACGTGAACTCAGTTGAAGGTATGAAGAGAGCTATTATGGCAACATTAGACCATTATTGTTCCACCGATAAAAATCCTCGGCATAAAAATTGTCCAGAAGGCCCGGAGAGTTGGTGCGAATGGCGCAAGGCTAAAGCGGCGAATAATCTGGCATCTTTCAAACACCCGGCAAGATTAATTAATGATAATGTAGAGAAGCACATTCGTCCAATTTACGATGATCTTTCAAATGACGATTTATTGACGCGGTGCTTAGGCGGACACACTCAAAATTCGAACGAATCGTTCAATTCGATTGTGTGGCGCCTAAATCCGAAACACGTAAATTCCGGCTATAAAATCGTCGAAATAGCAGCAAATATGGCTACAGGCATTTTCAACGAAGGTTATTCAGCTGTGCTTTCTACCATGCAGCTCCTCGATATTGTCATCGGGCAGCAATGCAAAAATTTTGCTGACACCGTCGATGCTGAGCGCATAACGCGGGAGAACCGGCGCGCATCACTTTCCAGCAAGGAGGCTCGTACAGCTCGAAGATCGGAAAGCCTCCGCCAAAACGAGTTTTTTGAAGAAGAGGAAGGATTATTGTATGGCCCGGGGATAGCCGATTAACATCTAATTAGTGTAAGTATCCAAGAACTTACATTTTTTTGGACCGAAAACTTTACAGCCCGTTTTCTCGAGTTTTCATTTTCACAAGTTTTGGAAAACGGTGCCGGCGATAGTAAAAACAATATATGTCCGATCGAAAAAAACCAAAGTGATCTAGCTTCAGTATTGAATAATCTTCTATTTGAACTAAAAAAGTTGGACAAAAGTACTATTTAAATTACTTGTTTTGCAACTTAAAGTGAATTTTTTTTTTTTTCAAAAAAGTGAATTTTTTTTCAAACTTCGAAAAAATTTGGAATTTCGTCATTTCTTCGGTATTTTTTTAGTTCATATAGAAAAGGAACTTATAAAAACTAAAAAAAAATTTGGTTCCACTGTTTCAGATGCATCGCACGACCTCCATCACCGGCACTGATTTACGAGTGCACACTCCAGGCGCCCCAAAAAAATCGTTACAACTTTGGCAAATTTCAATAATTTGTAATAATAAAAATTGTTTTTTAAAGCTTGAATATAATATACTATCGTCTCAAAATTTCGTTTACCGCAATCATTTCCTTCCCTTCCAAAAAAATTGTTGAAAAAACGCTTTTTTTCGGCTCCTAAAGCAGACTACTGCCTTAAGTAACATCGTTGGTCTTATATATGAACTGTAATATATACATACTGTGACGTGGTGCGTCACAGCTTTCCCCGCTTAGCCTGGCTCGGAGTCCCGCCACTCACCTAGGGAAAAATTAGAATAAGTAATTAGGATTACGAATCTATGACATAAAAACGACACACAACATTGTTAGCCCTCCCCCGATCTACCCTCAGTCCTTGGTACCCCGTCAGCCCTTCGACTCACTCACCAAAGCCATCGTCAGCCACCGAAGACTCACCGCCAGACTCACCGAAGCCATCGTCAGCCACCGAAGACCCACCTCCAGATTCATCGAAGCCCTCGCCAGACCAACGAAGACTCATCGAAGACCGTCCTACGTCGCCACCTACCCTGACAGACCTGTCAGGATGAAAACGCACACCGTGGAGTCAAACTGGCAGACCTTCCTGGGACTAACCTGCAAATTCGCCCTCGACAGTCCCGAGGAGAAGCCCGTCACAGCCAAGCTTGGGAAAATTTCGTCGAGTCGGAGCACCCTGTCCGACCCGTCCACCGACACTGAAACACCCGGCAACACCCTCTCGGCTCGGAATGCCGAGTATAAATCGACGAGGTGTGTCGTACGGGCAAAACACTATTCGTCGCCGCAAGTCCTGTCAAACGGACGTTCCACGCCAGCCCACCGAGGTCGCCACTTCCCGGCGGCAAGCATGGCTAGGCGATCGATTAGCCAATCGATCACGAAGATGCGCGCGCCGAGCGTCGCGACGAGCCTTCCGTCGCGAAGAATATTCGCAACAGCCCGCGACCAATCCCGACGCCCGCCGCCAGCCAGTCCCAAGTAGCGCCAATCAGATTTGCGACACCTGTCGCTCCAGCACGAGGCAGACCCTTAGGACGAAGAAGAAGCCGGAAACGGCGAGGCCATCGTTACTTCGAGCCAGGACGTTGAGCGAGCGTGTGTGACAGCGAGACGAGTGCGAGAATTGCTAACCAGTATTACGAATTTAAGACGACTCGGCTGTATCCCCCCGGACCAGATCTCTCTCTGGAGAACCATTACCCCCTGCGGAAAATTGTAACGACCACGCCGTCCACGGAGCATCCCCTACGGAAAAATCATAACGACCAGGCCGTCCACGGAATACCCCCTGCGGAAGATTAAAACGACCAGGCCGTCCACGGAGCATCCCTTACGGAAAAATCATAACGACCAGGCCGCCCAAGGAATCTCTCGTACGGAAATTATAACGACTCAGCCGACCCAGGAATTAGCGATCTCCGAAAATTAAATTGTAAAGAAGGAAGCGTGCTGGTTGAGTGAGTAGCCGATAAAATCTTCTTCCCTCCTCGAACCCCCCCCCCCGAACTCGACCCTCGCCCGTATCCCGAAAACCTCCCCCCGCCCCTCGTAATAGATTTAAGTGAATTGTTGTGATATTTCTTGCCACCATTTTCTTTTCTTGGATTTTTCTTTTGTCATTTGCGACTTAGCGCCTTTGTCTCTCGGTGCTATCTTCGACCGCCGAACACCGGCTGCCACGTGCGTCGGCCATTTTGCCTACGATTAAGTGCGCGTGAGTGGCGGTAATTTTTCGCTAATAACCCCGAATCTTTTTTTTCATTATTTTAGCATATTTCCCCCCCCCCCCCCCCGTCCCCGCGACCCGTACACGGGAATTTTAGCAGACTTTTGTTGTGCCGAGGTTATAGAAGTAAGAGCCGCTAGAACAGTATCCCAGGCCCTGAGAAGTCTCACTCTCCCCTTCCCCCCCCCTCGTCCCCCGCTAGCCGTGTGCCGCGATAAAGCCACGAATTCACTCGCTATTTTTTTTCCCTTTCTTTTCTTTCTTTTTCTCGTTTCTTTTCTTTCCTCCGCTTTTCTTTTCAAGTTCGGTGCTACATCGTGAAAGTAGCTGGCGCCCAGGCAAACCTGAGTCACGTGAGAGGACTTAACACGGATTAGTTTCTTTTCACCGGCAAGCTTTTTCCCATGTGATTGACCCGTCCCCGCGTAAATTTTTTCCCGATCCACATTCCTTTACGATATTGTTAGTCCCTCTTCTTCCTTTTTTTTCTTTCTTTTTGTTATTATTATAGTAAGGATTCGACGTACCAGTAACGGCGTCGAAATAACTGGTACAGACAGAGTATTATTTTCGGTTATTCCTTTTTTTTTCTTTTTTTTTTGTTTGACGCTTCAACGTACCCGTAACGGCGTTGAAGCGGGGATTGTTATTGTTCCTACTGGTTTCGTCTTCAACGTACCAGTACCGGCGTTGAAGCGAAAGATTATTATTTTTGTATCATCGTTTTCATACTTCGCTAATTTATTATTCCTTTTTGTTAAATTTTGAAATATTAAACGAGTATATTATTGGTCATTTTTCTAAACAAAATCTTCATTTATTATTTCCCCCCGTCCATACCCGCCTGCCCCGACTTCGCGAGAAGAGATCTCGACCGGCCCACCAAAAAAGGGAAGTATCGACAGAATATCCGTCATAAATTTTGGCGCCCAACGTGGGGCCCTGTAATAACAGGGAAAACTAAAAATAGTACCCTCGCGGGCAGGGACCTTTTCCCTCCTCGAGTGGAGTTTTTCCCCTGAGTTGCCCAAGTGCTCACCTCGGCACCGTATACCCCCCCCGTACGACCCAGCCCCAATTTTCTTTTTTTTTGCTATTTCCGCCGTCGCCCTGCGAAATTACCACCACTCACGAAATCTTGTTGGCAAGTAAGTACCCGGTTTGATTATTATTTATCTTGTGCCTTGATACCATTTCATCTCATTTTATCACCGGTATCGCCCTGTCACCCCCCCCCCCCCCTGTTCGCCCTGATTTAGCCCCTGCGAATTCTTTTCTTTTCTCTCCCCTTTTGCTCTTTTCCCCACTGCCCCCCCCCCGTTCGCCCCTAGCCCCGAGAAAAAAAAAAAAAAAAACTTTTTCGTGTCAAACCCCCTCCCCTTGCCTTGTAAATTCAAATTTATTTTTTTTTTTTTTGAGTTTTGAATTTTCCGAGATCGTTAGCATAAACCCCCGTTAAACCCCGCCGTGAAAATGGATCCCGTAACGACCACGGAAAATGCCGTCGTGACCACCACCGGGGTCATCGCGACCGCCGGGGGGGTAACTGCGACCACCACCAGCGTCACCTCAGCCGGCCCCCAACCCGCTGGCCCAACCGACACCTCTACCCCCCCCACCCCCCATGATAGCACCCCCCCCCCCCGACTGCCCTTGCCCCCGCTCTTGCGAGGGAGTTAAAGCAGATGAAAGCCCACCTGACTCGCCTCCCTCACGTCGCCGATCTAATACGGCTTTGCGATCACGCCGGGCTGAGTATCGCGGGAGAGCGCGAGGACTTAGAGAGCCGGTATTGGCGGCACGAAGTTCGCCGGCGGTTCCCGGAGGTCCACGTGGACTGGGACCCTACGGAGGACGAACGCGGAATGGCTGCCCCTTTTACCCTGACCTCCGCGCTGCAGAGTGCCGCCGAATTCAACGACACACTGCGCTCCCGCCTCGCAGGATTGGACCTGGACACCTCACAGGGGCCCTCCACCCTTCCAGCCCCTCCCCAACCCCAACCGCCCCAACATCCCCCTCCTCAGCAAGCCCTACCCACAGGCCAAACCCTAGGGCCCTATCAGGACCCCATCTCGTTTGACCAAACCGACGACCTAATGTCCCTACATGACGAACCCATCCCCCAACACCCCCCTCTAATTCCCGCCCCAGCCCCCATCGTAACGTTCGACCCCCGATTCACCACTCCCCAGGTAGTCCGACGACCAGCCCCACCCCAAATCCCCACCCGAGCCCCCCTTGTCCACATTCCTCAACCCCAACCACAATCCCCACCTCGATCCCAACCCCCTCCCCCACCCCAAGCACCCCCCCGCTTCCAAGATACCTTTTCCATCCCCCCCCCGCACCAACCCCCAGCACCACAGCACGCACGTAAGACCCCCCGTCCCCCGCACCCCCCTCCGACACCCCTCCTCGTTCCAACCCCCGTCCTCCAGTTTTATAACCCGAGATACCGCCGGAATCGACCACTTCCGTCGATTCGGGCCCAAATTTGCGGGACGGCGTACCGACGACGGAGAGGAGTACCTCTTGCGGCTGTATGAATACTGCGCCAGCCGTGCCTATACCGAGGAGGAATTACTCCGCATGCTTCCCGAGTCCTTTACCCATGACGCCCTCATGTGGTACAGGGTATCACACGAAGCCTGGACGTCGTACGAGGAATTCGTGTTCCACTTCCGAGCACGATTCGGCCATAGCGATCTCCAAGAGAAGCTTCGTCGCGAGGTGGAGCTACGAACCCAAGGCCCCGGCGAACCAAGTGGGGAATACCTCACGAAAATGAGGACTTATTTCAGTTTCCTCAACCCTCCCCTCTCCCTGGAAGCCCGGCTCGACCTCTGCTACGAGAACCTGCACCCCGACCTGGCCGTCCACCTCGATCGCTCCGACATCAGCAGCTTCCTGGACTTCCAGTTAAGATGTCGGCGCGTGGAGTCCATGCAGGAGCGCAAACGGACCTACCGACCCCCACCGACCCCCGCCCAGTCCGTCCTTCCCTCTGCCGCCTTCGTACCCCAGAGTAAAGCCCACCAGGGGAAAGCGGCTGCCCTAGAATCTGACCCCACCCTAACCCTTCCCCTAGCCACCCCCGCTACCCAGTCCGCAAACCCCTCGACCTCCCGACAAGCCCCAGCCCCTGCTTTCCCTTCCCCCCCCTGCTCGAACCACCCCCCAACCCCTCATGGCCCTCCAAATTGAAAACCCAGCCCCAGTCCCCACCTCCCCAGCCCCTCCCACAACCGCCAGAGCCCAGTCCGCCACGGTCCGGTGTTACAATTGTCGACAACAAGGCCACATTTACAGACAATGCCTGCAGCCCCGCGGTAATTTTTGCAAGGCTTGTGGCCTCGCCGGACACGACGTGAACACGTGCCCCAGATGCCGCCGAATCCGTGAGGGAAACCTCTCGGGGGGAGGACAGTAAAAAAGGCCTCCCCCAAAAATCAACACCCCCAGACCCTTGAAATTTTAGACAGTCTAGACAGCCCAAACCCCCGACCGTCCCTGCTACTCAACCCACCCGACTCACCCCACGACTACGAGGAAGACGACCGACACTTCCTGTCCTTAAACCTTTCCGGCCGCCCCGTAGAAGCCCTCCTCGATTCAGGAGCGACACGCTCATACTTGGGAGTCACCCTAGCCAATTCCCTGGGTGTGACGATGAGACCCGCCACTGGGGGAGTGCGTGTTGCCAACAACGCGATCGTCCCCGTGGTGGGAGATATCCGACTTCTCTTCGAAATAGAGGGAAGAATGTGGCCCCTGGACATGCGCGTCGCCCCCTTGGGATACGACGCGATTCTAGGGAGAGATTTTTGTAAGCTGTTGGGACTACAAATCGATCACCTGCACGACACGTGGCGTACTCCCAACGGGATTCCCCAGAAATTCGCCGCCTACGGCTATACCCCC
This sequence comes from Amblyjoppa fuscipennis, assembly GCA_963575735.1. Taxonomy (NCBI): domain Eukaryota; kingdom Metazoa; phylum Arthropoda; class Insecta; order Hymenoptera; family Ichneumonidae; genus Amblyjoppa; species Amblyjoppa fuscipennis. Next base: position 1,814,378 of record OY754497.1, read on the forward strand.
CTGATAGTCACCGCGTACCCCGAATTTGCCGGCTTGGTGGAAGTAACTAAAAACACGGAGACCCAATTAAAAGCCCTGTTAGACCGCCTAGTGAAACCCCCCACCACCGGAGCCCTCAGTAGCACGACCCTTATTCACCATACCATTGACGTCAACAACCATCCCCCAATTCGCCAACGCCCTCGAACCATATCCCCCTTCCTTTTGCGAATCGCCCAAGCTGAAGTCGACAGGATGATCAGCGAACAGGTAATCGAACCCTCAGATAGTGGCTGGCTCAGCAACCCAGTGATCGTCCCAAAACCCAATGGCAAACACCGTTTTTGCATCGATTACCGCGACGTGAATAAAGTCACGCGCAAAGATGCCTACCCCCTACCCAACCTCGACCGGATATTAGACGGACTTCGCCGTGCCCGACATATCTCGAAGTTAGACCTGAGCCAAGCCTACTTCCAAGTCCCGCTCGACCCCAAAAGTCGCCCCATAACCGCATTCGCCGTCCCCGGACGTGGACTTTTCCAATTTACCCGCATGCCCTTCGGACTGACAAACGCCCCTGCCACATTCCAACGACTAATGGACAGACTAATAAGACCCGAATGGGAGCCACACGTATTTGCATATTTAGACGATGTCATCATTGCCACCGAGACAACTGATGAACATTTCGAGTACCTGACTCTCGTGCTAACCGCGCTCAGAAATGCGGGACTAGAGATTAACCGAGAGAAGAGTTCGTTCTTTTGTCCGGAGATGAAATACTTGGGATATGTGATATCCAAAGACGGACTGAAGACTGACCCCGACAAGATAGCCCCGATCCTGAAATACCCTGCCCCCAGAAACCTTAAACAATTACGCCGTTTCCTCGGAATGATCGGATGGTACGCTCGATTCCTGGGTGATATTTCCAAGCACAAAGTCCCCCTCGTGCGACTCCTAGAAAAGGATGCACCGTGGCAGTGGGGAGAGGAACAGAGTGTGGCATTCGAAGCCCTGCGGATAGCCCTAACCCAAGCCCCAGTACTCGCCCGTCCCGACTTCACCAAACCCTTTACAGTCCACACCGATGCCAGCGACCTAGCAATAGGAGCAGTCCTCACCCAAGAGTCCCAAGGCGAAGAACACCCCATCGTATTCTGTAGTCGAGTCCTATCCCGAGCCGAAAAAAAATATAGCGTCACCGAGAAAGAGTGCCTGGCTGTCCTATGGGCTGCAAAGAAATTGCGACCATACCTAGAGGGTACCTCCTTTCGAGTCATCACCGACCACAGCAGCTTACGCTGGCTGCGGAATATTAAAGACCCCGCCGGAAGACTTGCGAGATGGGCATTAATGATGCAAGACCTCGACATGGAGATTGTCCACCGCAAGGGAGCCCTGAACGTAGTACCCGACGCCCTATCCCGAATGTTCGAAGGAACACAGGAAGCCCTAGCCACCATTGGTGAGACGGTAGACCCTTGGTACCTTGAACAGATGAAAAACGTTAGCCAATTCCCCTCCAAATACCCTGATTGGAAGCTCGAGGATGACCGCCTATACCACCACCGCCCGCACCCCGTGATAGACCCTACCCTGGTAGACCTGGATTCCTGGAAGTTAGTCCTACCCCATGACGCCCGCCGACAAGCCATGCAAGACGCACACGACAGCCCCCAAGCCGGCCACCTAGGCATAGATAAGACCTACCATCGATTGACCCAAGACTTTGCCTGGCCCGGAATTTTCCAAGACGTCGCTCAGTTCGTGCGACGATGCCCGGTCTGTCAGCTCAACAAGGTGCAGCAGACCGCACCTGTTGGAATAATGAGAGAAAGAACAACCGAAGGCCCATGGACTGTCGTAGCTGCCGACGTCATGGGGCCATTCCCCCCGAGTAAGAACCGAAACCGATACGTCGTTGTATTCCAAGATTTGTTCACAAAATACATCGAAGCCCAACCCCTGAAAACCGCGACAGGACCCACCATTATGACTGCCCTCGAGAAATTGATTCTGAACCGTTGGGGCTGCCCCCGATACCTCCTGACAGACAACGGTACAGAATTTGTGAACCGATACATGACCTCCCAGCTGTCCCAATACGGAATCCGTCAGACCACCATCCCTCCCTACCATGCGCAGGCCAACCCCGTCGAACGCGTGAACCGAACCCTTAAAACCATGATGGTCTCCTACATAGGTGACGACCACCAGACCTGGGACGTACACCTTCCCGAATTATGCTTTGCCCTCAACACCGCCGTTCAAGCCTCCACCCAAATGACCCCCGCGTTTCTTAATTTTGGCCGAAACCCCCGACCGGCCAAAAGCATACGCAACGAAACCCCTCCCCCGACCATTGAAAACCGGACCGACCCTGCAGTATGGAAAAACCGAATGACCCGCCTCCCCTTAATACACGACTGGGTGCACCGGAATTTATCCTTAGCCGCGCGACGACAAGCGCGTTACTATAATCGAGGCCGGTCTAACCAGGAATACCAGATCGGAGACCTAGTACTCAGAAAAAATCGCGTTCTCTCCTCCGGCGCGCAGAACTTCGCTGCGAAACTCGCAGCAAAATATCGCGGGCCGTATGAGATCACTAACAAGCTATCCCCCGTGGTCTACGAGTTAAATATCCCCTCTAAGAACACCCGCCCGAAAGTCCATATAAAAGATCTGAAACCCTATCACCCCCCAGAGAATATAGAAAGTATCCCCCCACTAGGATTACCCCCACCCACACCCCCGATAGCCCCGGCCCCCATTAATGACCCTCCCCCTTCTTTACAGGATGGAGGAACTCCCAGGGAGGGCCTGGAAACCGGGACGAGGCGGCATCCGGACCCTGCAAGCCCGACGCGAAGCAATCGGGTACAACCTACCAGCCCCGGAACTCCCACCTCAAGTTCCGGCCACCCTGCCGAGCCTCCGACGTCAGCCCCAACCGCCGGAGAAGCACCCGCCAACTCGCGAAGACCCCGAGGCCGCCCCCGTGGGAGCACTACTCGACCTCCCGCAGTCCCTACCCGGCAGTATGAGCTACGCCAAAGGACCCGGCGATAAGACTCTGCCAACCCCAGCCCCCAAACACCCTCCCCCCTCCGCCTCTACTGGGGCAATCCCCAAATTAAAGCTCACAATCCCCCTCGGTCCCCTATCCCATGCCCCCACCCTTCCCCACTCCCCAAAACCCCAGCCACCTACCCCTGCGCCCCCGAGACCCAGACCGCCCGTCCCTGCACCCCGAACACCCGCCAAACCCCGTAATTCCCCTGCTTCCCCCTCCCGACCCCTGTCAGCCCTCGCACCCCCAATCCCCACGCTTATGTCCCTGCGCCCGACCCCACCCGATCCCCTGACCCTCACCACCCCCAGACGTTCACCCCGGCCAGCCCCCATCACCCCAACCCCCCCGATACCCGCCCTGATGGCCCTGGAGATTGACCCACCCCGCAAACCGGAATTCGACGTAGTCCACGTCAAGCACCCCCCGAGGTGCTGGAACTGTGGAAAGGCGACCCACCGATCGACCCAGTGCCCGACCCGACTGGAAAATCGCCCAAGACCGCCCCACTAAGCCGTTTTTTTTCCTTTTCCTTTTTTTTGCTTTTTTTTTCTCATTACTTCTGCCACCCCTCATTTTTATTTTCTTTTTCGACTCAGTCATTATTCCCTTTTCCTTTTTTTTTCCTGATCTCCTCGCACCCCCGTACTTGCCACCAAGAGGCCAACAATTTTCTTTTATTTTTACTCCATTTTCAAACCAAAAATGGCTATTTTAGTTCCTTTTGTTTTTTTTTGTTTGGCAACGAGAAGCCATGATGTACAAAGCGGTGTAAATAGGAGAAGAATTAAGACTGAGAAACAAAGTTCCTAATACAACTTAAAAGATGGCATCACTACAGTTTTTTTTCTACCCAACCATCCCCTCCCCCCATCCCGTGTGACCCCCAGTATGAATGTTGCTCAAGTTGTCAAGAGACGAACTTTCGGCAAGTGGGGGGGGAGTTGTGACGTGGTGCGTCACAGCTTTCCCCGCTTAGCCTGGCTCGGAGTCCCGCCACTCACCTAGGGAAAAATTAGAATAAGTAATTAGGATTACGAATCTATGACATAAAAACGACACACAACATTGTTAGCCCTCCCCCTCAGTCCTTGGTACCCCGTCAGCCCTTCGACTCACTCACCAAAGCATCGTCAGCCACCGAAGACTCACCGCCAGACTCACCGAAGCCATCGTCAGCCACCGAAGACCCACCTCCAGATTCATCGAAGCCCTCGCCAGACCAACGAAGACTCATCGAAGACCGTCCTACGTCGCCACCTACCCTGACAGACCTGTCAGGATGAAAACGCACACCGTGGAGTCAAACTGGCAGACCTTCCTGGGACTAACCTGCAAATTCGCCCTCGACAGTCCCGAGGAGAAGCCCGTCACAGCCAAGCTTGGGAAAATTTCGTCGAGTCGGAGCACCCTGTCCGACCCGTCCACCGACACTGAAACACCCGGCAACACCCTCTCGGCTCGGAATGCCGAGTATAAATCGACGAGGTGTGTCGTACGGGCAAAACACTATTCGTCGCCGCAAGTCCTGTCAAACGGACGTTCCACGCCAGCCCACCGAGGTCGCCACTTCCCGGCGGCAAGCATGGCTAGGCGATCGATTAGCCAATCGATCACGAAGATGCGCGCGCCGAGCGTCGCGACGAGCCTTCCGTCGCGAAGAATATTCGCAACAGCCCGCGACCAATCCCGACGCCCGCCGCCAGCCAGTCCCAAGTAGCGCCAATCAGATTTGCGACACCTGTCGCTCCAGCACGAGGCAGACCCTTAGGACGAAGAAGAAGCCGGAAACGGCGAGGCCATCGTTACTTCGAGCCAGGACGTTGAGCGAGCGTGTGTGACAGCGAGACGAGTGCGAGAATTGCTAACCAGTATTACGAATTTAAGACGACTCGGCTGTATCCCCCCGGACCAGATCTCTCTCTGGAGAACCATTACCCCCTGCGGAAAATTGTAACGACCACGCCGTCCACGGAGCATCCCCTACGGAAAAATCATAACGACCAGGCCGTCCACGGAATACCCCCTGCGGAAGATTAAAACGACCAGGCCGTCCACGGAGCATCCCCTACGGAAAAATCATAACGACCAGGCCGCCCAAGGAATCTCTCGTACGGAAATTATAACGACTCAGCCGACCCAGGAATTAGCGATCTCCGAAAATTAAATTGTAAAGAAGGAAGCGTGCTGGTTGAGTGAGTAGCCGATAAAATCTTCTTCCCTCCCCGAACCCCCCCCCCGAACTCGACCCTCGCCCGTATCCCGAAAACCTCCCCCCGCCCCTCGTAATAGATTTAAGTGAATTGTTGTGATATTTCTTGCCACCATTTTCTTTTCTTGGATTTTTCTTTTGTCATTTGCGACTTAGCGCCTTTGTCTCTCGGTGCTATCTTCGACCGCCGAACACCGGCTGCCACGTGCGTCGGCCATTTTGCTTACGATTAAGTGCGCGTGAGTGGCGGTAATTTTTCGCTAATAACCCCGAATCTTTTTTTTCATTATTTTAGCATATTTCCCCCCCCCCGTCCCCGCGACCCGTACACGGGAATTTTAGCAGACTTTTGATGTGCCGAGGTTATAGAAGTAAGAGCCGCTAGAACAGTATCCCAGGCCCTGAGAAGTCTCACTCTCCCCTTCCCCCCACCCCCTCGTCGCCCGCTAGCCGTGTGCCGCGATAAAGCCACGAATTCACTCGCTATTTTTTTTCCTTTCTTTTCTTTCTTTTTCTCGTTTCTTTTCTTTCCTCCGCTTTTCTTCTCAAGTTCGGTGCTACACCGTGAAAGTAGCTGGCGCCCAGGCAAACCTGAGTCACGTGAGAGGACTTAACACGGATTAGTTTCTTTTCACCGGCAAGCTTTTTCCCATGTGATTGACCCGTCCCCGCGTAAATTTTTTCCCGATCCACATTCCTTTACGATATTGTTAGTCCCTCTTCTTCCTTTTTTTTCTTTCTTTTTGTTATTATTATAGTAAGGATTCGACGTACCAGTAACGGCGTCGAAAGAACTGGTACAGACAGAGTATTATTTTCGGTTATTTCTTTTTTTTCTTTTTTTTTTTTGTTTGACGCTTCAACGTACCCGTAACGGCGTTGAAGCGGGGATTGTTATTGTTCCTACTGGTTTCGTCTTCAACGTACCAGTACCGGCGTTGAAGCGAAAGATTATTATTTTTGTATCATCGTTTTCATACTTCGCTAATTTATTATTCCTTTTTGTTAAATTTTGAAATATTAAACGAGTATATTATTGGTCATTTTTCTAAACAAAATCTTCATTTATTATTTCCCCCCGTCCATACCCGCCTGCCCCGACTTCGCGAGAAGAGATCTCGACCGGCCCACCAAAAAAGGGAAGTATCGACAGAATATCCGTCATAATACATACATAACAACGAATAGTGATTTGACGGATAACAGACTTACAAAAGTGTTAAACTTTCTCCAGTAAATTATTCCGATCAAACATTCTACACATAAAGGAATTCCGCTCTCCCGGCCAGAAAACATTTATCCGTCGACAGCGAGAACAGCTAGTTGAAATGAGAATAGAATAAATAAGTCCAGTTCTACCGAACTGGTCTTATTTATTCTACGGCTGGATTTTTACAGACGGAGATGCCAGCAGTGCGCGGCGAAGCGATAAGTCACCGGTCGAACAACATGGAACCACCCGTCTTTTCTTTCATACACCCACCAACCCATCCATCCATCTAAACGTGTGGCCGTATTGATTTTTATGAGGTACTTTTTTAAATTACTTAAACGGAATACTTACAATTGTATTTCCAGTAAAAAAGGTATTTTGTATTTTGAATACATATATAGTTTACAAAAATATATTTTCGAGTCTTTGTTCAGCTCTGGTATGTTTTTATCGGTCGGCGTAAACAATTTTTTCATTTACGGTGTCCTCGATTTCGATTCGTCATTTTATCTGAAACAAAATGTTTTTATTGTTTCTTAGCAAATGATATATAACGCTGTCTTTGAATAGGGGAGTGGAAAATTGGCAAAATGGCGGCTATTTGCAAAAATTTATTACCATTTTTTTACACTTAATGAATAATTTTAAAAAATTATTTTTTATTATTATTTTTTAATATGGAAACATCAAGGATTAAAGAATCTGTTGAAGTATATTGGTAAAAATTGTCATGAAAAGCCATCAAGCCGTTTTTGACATATCAGGGACACCGATTTTGAAAGTCTTGTTTCGAAAAAACGCATTCAACGTTTAGCCGCGCCTCAGATCAAGTCGCTCCGCGCAGCTGCCCGAGCGCTCCGCCACTTTCCACATAACGGTCTCGCACTGTCATAATTTGTTGAATTTCTACATCATAAAAATTTACCAGAATATTCTTGACACCATAAACTATCAGAAAAAAAAGAAAATAGAAATTTTACTTAAGCTGTCACAAGGTATTCGGGAAAATGGATAGAATAATAACCATGAAATTAAATTTCAGTAAATGAACCTTAAAGTGTAATAGCAGCACGAAATTGTAAATTTATATTGGACATGGATAATTTCAATAGAACTTTGTGATTCCATAAAAATCCCATGGAGTCAGTAAAAATTTCATGAAAATTGATAATTGTTGGGAAAAAATTACAAATTCCATTGAAATTCATTATTCCTGAAAAATGAATTACAAATTTTAACTTGAACTCGTACTTGGCAATTTTTTTCCATACCCTGCCGACAATATTGTTGCGTTACTTAAAAAAACAGCATTGACTAAGTTTTGTGTAATTCGGTTTATATTTGAGAATTTATTTCGAAAAATAATAGATGCGAAGACTCACCTCACACCACATTGAACCTCGTGACATGATGGTCATATCTCCGTCGAACAGGTTTGATCGTAACTTGGCACGTTGGGAAGCTGGGGTCCGGCTTATATTGTAAAAGTGTCATTGAAATTTCGATCCGATGCTTCCTTCCAAGAATTCGAGTGCAAAGAACATGAACTTGACTCACATATTCTTATCGTAATACGGACCTTTCACGGGTCACGATCATCACATCTCAGGTCCACCGAACAATTTTAAACGAAACTAGGCGCGCTGGAAAGCTTAGACATTTTATAGGAAAAATGTTATTTTCTGATAACTAACTCGGATCGAAGTTCTCTTCGATCTGATGCTTCGTTTCCGAGATAATGTAGTGCAAAGATTTATTTTCGGCATTTTGGAGTAATACTTGGTAGTTTAACGCTTATAATCTCGCTTAAAAAACATACATTTTTTTACATTTTCTTTTCTTAAGTATATGGCGTTGAAACGCTGCCGCGTCTCTTGATGCAAAATTATACTTTAAAACATTTGACGCAGCATCGAAACATAAGCCACGGATGATTTAACGATCTGCGAAGAAATCACAATCACTCGAAGTATAAAAGCATTGAGATAAAAACCGGATTTACTATATTTAAGTAACTTACGCCAGTGAAGCTTTCCAATGAGTATATGAAAACCCCTGCCCCGTTAATATTCAGAGGAATTCTCGCTCGAATCATGCACATGATGATCGTACTTTTGCTTTCAGGCGACATGTTGTACCACTCGCACTCATACCACGAGTCGTGAAATTTTATACTCTGATTCATCGAGGTAAAGAAAATCACAAGTGTGATGAGTTATCACTGATAACTAGGGATATGCGAATAATCGAAATCTCGAATAAGTCATTGTGAATCGAATATGAATAATTCAATTCGAAATTTGAATTGAATTTTCGAATTTTTATGAATATTCATGAATATTTATGAATAATTCAAATATCAAAGTGTACGGTAATATACGATGATCTAAATAGTTCATGATTAGTTCAAAATTGATTCTTTACAATCGCTGTAGAAAATACTTATTACCAAACCATTCGTACAGTTGAGGCTTCATTAATGACACGTATGGACATAGCGCTTTCAATCAGTTGCGGAATGAAAAGTGGCGCCCCCTATCGTTCTCGCCTTAGTTTAATCGGCGATGATCCATTATACATGCATATACCTCCATCTGGGCATGCTCGATAGTCTTGTCATTAGAAAACTGGTGCGAAGGTAAATGGAGGGTAATGAGGATCACGCGCTGTGGACGAGCGCTCGAGCCGTGAAAAGCGTAGACAGTGCGTTACCTCAACGTGCCCATAAAACCTCTCTTTACCTTAATGGGACAGTGTAAGCGAAACTTATAGCCTCTTCACGCCAAGTCTGGGATCTGGCCTTCACGGGGCACGCACTGTACACCTAAATCGAGGGCAAACCGGGATCTCAGGCGACTCAACGAACCCAGATAGAGCTCGTATTAGGCTGCTCTGGGGGAGTTGTTACAAAAATCCAATAAGCCTCTCATGCCATACCATGAGAGACTGTTGGTTCGAATGTCGATACGACTCGTCGGGCGCTAATGCTTTGTCGCATGGCGTTCGGTGATTTGTCTTGAACGGAGCTGAAATCCAGCGGACCCTAGGTGTGGTGGGCGAGTGGTTGGTCAAGGATGGCCGGGGATGAACGGCTGATCGATTGTCACCCCAGTGCCCAAATTGGGTATCCTTCCCAAAGGGTATCAAACAATGGTTCTCGGTGGACCGACTTCTACGGGAGGAGGCCAACGAGCTGGTTGAGTTGGTGCACGTCGCGCTCAAGATCATACGTGTGACATGAGACAGTCTGGACTGAACCGTCGAGGGCGTGTCGGAGCCTCGCTTGAGTCTACATACCACCGGGTGACAACCATCACTCGTTAGGAATGAGTTCCATTGTGAACTCAGCCAGTCAAGGTAGCCTGGGGGAGGTGTGACATCGCCCGTTGGGTGCTTCACGCCCAATCCACACTTCATTTCGAGGAGGCCTCTGGGGGGCACGCGACAACGCTACGAACGTAGAATAGGACGTTTCGTTGCGTTTGCTCTTAATGGGCGCGAGATCCCTTCGGGGTTCGAGCATGGAACGATAGTTTAGTGCTGTAGTTCCTATACACTATCTGTCATTAGAAAACTGACGAGTACGTAAGTGGTCGGCGTAGAAAAAAGTCGAATGGGAAAGTGTATTTAATTGAGTACGGGTGGAATATGGGGAACAGTACGGGAACGAATATAGGTGCAGTATAATCTGAAGATTGGTTCTGTTCAGTTCCCAGATTCATCCCATACACTTTTCCATACTCTTTGCCAGCTATCGGGTACGACCTCGAACATTCTTGTGTAATCAACCCTGGGTTCATTGTAGAAATCAAATCCCGTGAGAACCTCTACGCGCAAGACGAACTGCGCGAATATTTACCTTACCAACAGGAGTTATCGTTACGAATCGATATCGACAGCGGTAATGTGTACAATCGAGATGTGGAGGAAAAGGAGTGTGACGGACTGGGTACGTGGAGAACTGAACGCGGAGGATCGGGATGTGTTGAATCGAAATGTGTCGAAAAGTGAGTGTGTACAATCGAGATGTGCAGGAAAAGGATTGTGGAGGACTGGGAACGTCCGTGGAGTATACGGGTGGAGTATAATCTGAAGATTGGTTCTGTTCAGTTCCCAGATTCATCCCATACACTTTTCCATACTCTTTGCCAGCTATCGGGTACGACCTTGAACATTCTTGTGTAATCAACCCTGGGTTCACTGTAGAAATCAAACCCCGTGAGAACCTCTACGCGCAAGACGAACTGCGCGAATATTTACCTTACCAACAGGAGTTATCTTACGAATCGATATCGACAGCGGTAATGTGTACAATCGAGATGTGGAGGAAAAGGAGTGTGACGGACTGGGTACGTGGAGAACCGAACGCGGAGGATCGGGATGTGTCGAATCGAAATGTGTCGAAAAGTGAGTGTGTACAATCGTGATGTGGAGGAAAAGGATTGTGGAGGACTGGGAACGTGGAGGATCGGGATGTGTCGAAGTGAAAAGGTGTGTGGAGGATTGGTGATGTGGAGAACTGAATGTGAAAGATCGATGATGTGGAGAATCGAGATGTGTAGGATAGAGGGACTCCCACTCAAAAAAATGGTGTGTAATCAATTCCATACTATTTTCCAGACTCTTTCCCAACCATTGCGTACAACCTTTAAAAAATCCCTATTAACGCGGTTGGTGGGAACGAGTCTGGAAAAGCGTATGCGATAGACGGACCGAACATTTTCGAGGCTGTATGCCATGACTGGGAAAGAGTCTGGAAAAGTATATGGGATTGATTGCATGACCATTTTCGGAATCGTACGCGTTGGCTGCCAAAGAGTCTGGAAAAATGTATGGGATGAATGCGGGAACTGAACAAAGCCCATAGTCGTATTATACTTGACTCATATTCATTTCCATATCATTCCCCATATTCAACCCATACTCAATTTAATATCCTTACCCATGCGACTTTTTTCTCCGCGGCATAATAAGAAGGGATTATCGTTATTGACTGGTTCGTATCATTGTTAATCGTATATCTTTTTCCCGCGATCGCATGACATCTTAATACTGTTGCTGAAAATAAAGAGTTATTTTTTACGTTAATCGCCGGCATCTTGGTTACTTCCCCCGCTCCGCTATATGTAGTTCCCACTCACCGTCGACAATTCTCAAACAGTCAATACTTTCCACTGCGAATGTAAGTAATTGTGCCCGATGGCTGAGCCAAAGGACACTGTACAGCTGGAGAATAGCATTATTGTGCCCGATGAAGCCGAGTAACTTACCGATACTTCAATCAAGAGAAGTATCGAATGGAAATATTTCACAAAATCGAAAGAGGAGAACCTTTTCTACATCGATTGCACCAAGTGTAACAAAAGTTAAAAATTGTTTGTGGTAAGTACACAGCATATAAAACTTCAAGCTTAACCAGGGCCAGCCAGTACTTGAAGTACGGGGTACTTCTTTGGTACTTCAAGTATGTTATGCCGCAGAAACTCAGGTAGCTAATCTAGGTTCTGTGCGCGAGCCGTTAGCTCGTAAGGTTAGGGACATGCTCAGTTAAGGGTTGGAACCCAAGTGAAGTACAAATGTATTACTCAGTATTTAACAATGTTTATTTAAGAACGTATTTAGTATGTTTAACAATATTTTTATATTATCAGAGATTTACAAAGGTAACATTGTTATATTCATTATATAACAATGTTTACCAAGAACCTTCGATTAAGGTTCCCCTTTTTGTCCGAACAGTGTGCAGCCAACGTTCTACTTGACGCTGATTTAAGGTCGTTGCTTTACTATCGATGCTTTTTACTGATTTGTTAATGCTTCATTAACTTGTTCACTGATGCTTTAATACCGTTCTATGGATTTATCCATTATCGCTTTATCAATGTATTCATTAATGCGCCGTTATTATTAACACATAATTATGTTGCAACCATTAATGCTCGATTTATGCTTACTTCTGTCCTTTTGAATTACCAACCGCCAGTACACTTTGTACGCTTGATACACCTTCTCGCTTAACGACAATCGGACGTTAATCTTTTCCAATGAGAGTTTAATGTTTTCACTACCTACTTATCGAGTTACGAGCCCAGCTCGCAACGGGTGTATCCGTAGTCAACCGTAAGAATCAGGCGTTCCGAAGAGACTGGTGAGTGCCTGCTCGTGGTTCCTTATATAGAGGTACGAGCAGGCATGTCAGCATAATTTTGGCAGTGTCAGATATTTCCTCATAATTGTTTAAACAATTATTCCGACATCCGGATTCCTGCTTCGATATTTCTCAATATCTGACTCGACTAATTAATTATCGATTAAACGCTATTTCGGCGGTACGTTGACCCGAGATGCAATACTAGCTTCTCCGTCTCTGTCAATCAGAATTTGGATTACGATTGCGAAATACCTGACTCAGCAATTACGGGGCCGATGCTCGAATTCGAGTCGCTATTGCCTAAATGCTGACTCGAATTTAATTCTATTTCGCAACGGCGTGTTCGTCACATGCCGCTGCTTACTTCGATTATTGGGCAATGACGTTACCGCAATAATCGACGTATCGAGGTACCCGGGGTACAACATCCCTCCCCTAAAAAGAAAATAAATTGTTTTTCTTTTCGCTCGTCTCCTGCGAGCTTTATTTTTATGACTCTAGGATGTACCCCGTGTACTACTTATTTATGATCTATGAGTATGCTGATTTACAAAAACTTTACGTGAACCATAACGCGTGTGACTTGTTGATGATAAAATGCTAAACATTTATTTTTTTTTTTTTGAAATTCTTGTTCCTTGTGTTCACGTGTAAGGCGATCGTACCTGGTCAACGGAATGTAGCTCCGATTTGCCTTGTCTCTCACCATGAGAATCTCCGTGGTGTCTACTTAACAATATATACTATTTCTTCTCCTTCGGGGGAGAGGATACCCATAAGTTGATGGTGTAACTGGATGATCCGCTGCGCGGAATCTCGAGGGCCAGCAACACAATTTTGATTCGACTATTGCCGTAGTCCCGTATGCTTTTGCAGTTGCCAGGTTCTCGTTCGTCGATCCCGGCGACACCAGATTCTTCGCCGATCCTTGGGATGGCGCTGTCTACTTTTCAGATGTGTGTTTGCCGAATTCGGAATTTGTTTCCCCGCCGCTCGGGCTTTTCGTCAATTCTCGGATTGAAGGGTTTTTCCTCAGCCGCACAGGTTCTTCATCAACCCTCAGATTGCCGGTTTCTTCTTCATTGCCGATTCCCGGGATGGCGGGTTCTTCTTTAGCAGCTCTGTGTTCATCGTCATTTTTCCTGCGGACGGATTCCTCGTCGTCGCCGAACCTCGAGATGGCGGATACTTCTTCAGCAGCTTTGTGCTCTTCGTTCACTTTCGGAATGTTGACTTTCGTATTTCTTTTCAGCAACTCGGTTGCCCGTCATCACTTTTTCCTCCTGCGTCGGTTCCCATGAGTCGAGGAGGATTTCGATTCCCTTTTTTTTGTTGTATACTCCTTCCACTGTATACTCCGCACTTGCCCCGTTCACCTATTATTCGTTCGTTTGTGCATGACTTCTCGGGCCCTGGGTAAGTTTCCTGAAGTACCCGTTCATGGTGTATACCGTAATCTCGTTGGTGTTCGCTGCAGGACTCATGACCTCCGGTTGAGCGTTTCACGCGTCGTCCCCACGACCTGAAGTTTCTTCATACCTTCTCCCAGAGTCTCTTGTGTGCCCTGCAGAGTCGTGATTCCTGCGTTTCGGCGTCCGGCTAAATCCATGTTGTTCATTATCGCCTTTAGCGCTGTGCCGAACCCGTAGATCAGTCCTCGATGTCGTCGGCTCGGTTCCTCTCTGAGGAGGTCTTGCTTGATCCCAACAGTTTCCTTTACACCGCTCCTTGTCCACGTATTTTTGACTTGCGCGTAGCCCACTTCGACATTATTATAATTTACACACTTTCACGTTCTTTTTTTTTCTGCATTGTTATGTGGGTCTTTTTTTCGGGCAGTGTGGCATGTTTGTTACGCGGGTGAAAGAGCTATTCACAATATCTTCAATTTTGCCAATCCAACGTTTCTCCAACTTTCTTTAACAATGATGCGTACTGATGAAAGTTAATTTTCTCTTTTTTTTTTCCTCTTGCCGTACACGAAGTGCGTTACTCATTTTCCCCAAATTTGGCATTATTATTGTTATGCCCGCACTTCAGCTGGATCTTGTCTAATTGGAATTGGATCTAATGGTCCATGTTTGTAGGATGCATTGAATACATCCGAATTGCCAATGTCTAGACGTCGGCGTACCGGTACTTCATCCCGACTTTATGGGAATGGAGCCCGAGTACGTCTTTGAACGGCTGCCGCCCGTGGGTTCAACAGCAGATTTTTTTTTGTAATTTTTTTTTCTTTTTCCGATAAAAGTTTCCGACTGTAGCGGTTTTTCCCACGAAGACTTCCGAACATAATATATTGGTTTTTCCTGACTTTTTTACGTGTTTTGGGGTTTACGCTCCATGTTGCACTGGGGGAAATACGGTGGTTCTATAGCAACTTTCCCATCCTTTCCCGTTTCCTTCACCTCTCCTTCCCTCTCAGTGGTTATTTCTATGTGGATTTGTACCGCC
This sequence comes from Amblyjoppa fuscipennis, assembly GCA_963575735.1. Classification (NCBI taxonomy): domain Eukaryota; kingdom Metazoa; phylum Arthropoda; class Insecta; order Hymenoptera; family Ichneumonidae; genus Amblyjoppa; species Amblyjoppa fuscipennis. The sequence continues at coordinate 1,829,466 of OY754497.1, forward strand.
GTGCGCGGCCGTATTAAAGACTTCTATTTCTCAGGTATACTCGTGTAGCCCTTCGTTTCAGGGCATTGGCCAGAGCATTATCGGATTCAATTTTCTACTTCGTTCGTGTTCTCAGCTATCGTCCGTGGAATTTCTACTTCTTCGGCAAGGGTTGTGGATGGTCGTTGATAGGCACGCCGCACGTGCCGTTCGCGTGCTACTTCTCTCGTTGCACCTTTTCCGATTTCGGAGTCCGCGGTTACGCACCATCTTGGCGATCGTTAACTCCGTGCCGGATCGGATTTCCGCTGAGTCAGCTTTCCTCGACGGCCGACGCTCACCGTCTTGACGCGCGGAGGTACATAGAGTCATTGCTCGGGTGGCCGCATTCTCGTATCGTGCGTGCCGTATTACTGTCTGTGGACTCAGTCGTCCCTGACCTATCGCACCCTCGTTGCTAGATACACGGTGGTATTTACCAATGGTATCTCGACTTTTTGTGGCCTTCTCGATTTTGTTTACTTCCGGCACGGATTGAAACGTAAATTATTGTTTTCTCAATTATTATTTGGAAGAATATATTTCCCTGTACGGAATTTTCCGAACCGATTTCCCATAATTTTTCCCGTATGGACTTTTGGACAATACATTTGCGGACACCTTTTTTTCATTTGTTTTTAAGCGCTCTCTTGATGCCTTGTAGAACCCGGAGACCATCCCCAGAACTTCTTTTATCCTTCTGTGTGGTCGCGAAGACCGTTCATGTTTCGATTGACGCGTGGGATGTGGCTGTCCGGGATGCACCGCTTCGTCGTGAAGAAGTACTTTATCTCTCATATTTTAGTTTTCGAGAGTATAGCTTCTTAGGGATGCTTTTACGCAAAACTCCGAATCTCGAAATTGGCTGGTCCTTGCGTAGAAGGCGTATCGGCCCCAAAAGTTTCTAAATGGTATGTTTGACCGACAGAAGCAATTAAAATCTTATTTAGTTGTATTTTTTTTCGTTTTATGCGTAGCCTTATCGAAGCCAGTGGCCGTCCCGTGCCGTACTTTTTCTCGTTCCTTCGAGACTTTCAGATTCTCGCGCGCTGCAGACCAAGCCGCGCGCGAATGTTCCCGCAACTCCTGTGCGCCGTCGGCACACGGATATGTGGGCGGGTCCCGCTTCGGAGGGCTGTAGATAGATCCGTGTTTTTCCCCTACGGACAAAACGATGGGGTTGCATCCAGTAGACGCACGGTTCGTCGTATTGTCTATAAACCTGGCGTACGTAGTCATTCGCCCCAATTTTCGTGACCCTCGTCCACGTAACCCTTCAGGTGTCGGGCGAATGTCCTTTTCGACAATTCCTAAGCCCTATTCGACTAGGGGTTCTGGCCCATTGCCTGTATTTTTTTTCAGTCAACAATTTGCATTGAACTCTATTTAAAGTTGCGCTTAAAGGGTTTCTACTGCCTTCGCGACCCCGTTTGCTTTTCTGTTCCCCAGTACCCGAGTCTTGCTTTGTGGTCCTTGACGCCAGTAGCACCAACAAGGGCTAAGAGTTCTTTAACATAGCGGACGAGTGCCCTAAACGTATGGGCGGAAAGGTGTTTTCTCAGACTCAGGGGGGGCTCCTTCCTCCTCATGAAGCCAGTTTGTTCAGCCTAACTCACCGTTTTGCCTCCGTCACCTTTTCGCAAATCCTCCCCTATTACGCCTTGTGATAGTATGGCCCCTATGGCCTTGGCAGATGCGTCTCTGGTGACCAGGATCCCTCTAGGGCTCTGAATACTGGATTTCAGGTTTCCCATGCCTGCCTCTGCTTTGCAGTCCTTTCACAACACGCCTTCTCCTTTGTCTTGTATTATTAATTTTTTCCATTAATTTTTTCCATTAATTTTTTCCATTAATTTTTTCCATTAATTTTTTCCATTAATTTTTCCATTAATTTTTTCCATTAATTTTTCCATTAATTTTTTCAATTAATTTTTTCCATTACTCAACAGGATTCTCTGTCTTCAAAGCCTTGTCGAGCCCGGTGATCGTCACAATTTTTTTTTTTCCACTACTTGTCTAGGTGGTTTGGTCGAAGATCCATTTGTACCATGGCAAATTTTGATCGGTGTCGATGTCCTCTTTGCTGCCATCCGTGTGCTTTTGGTTAGTGTCTTGACCCGGGTCTCGCTTACGTGATTGGAAATCCCTACATATTGACTCACCGTTTTCTGTCTAATTAAAGGTTTTTAGGATTTGCCTCTATTAACCTCCTTAAACTCGAGGTCTTTTCCCGGCCGCGATGGATCCGACTTTTCCGGCGGAAATGATAATTGTGCGCCTGGATACATTACACCCACTAATATAATTATCGTATATAGGTTTCGACAAATATATGTATGTTGTATCGTGTGCAGTTTATGAACCGGGGACTTATACACTTTATGAACCGGGGACGATCACGTTTCTTGCATCCCTTCTGGCGACCAAAATTGCATGGAGTAATCTTTGAAGTACTCGAATGCTGGTGGACAATAATTCGATTCTAAACGAATTCCCCAATCTTTTGTCATACGTATTAATTCGCGATAATTCTTCTCGATGAATTTCCCCCGATTGCGCGCATCAATCTCCGTGCGCGTGACTATATTGGTCGCTTCCTCCTGCGTCGAGGAACGTTGCCTGTCCAAAATTATAATCGTTGGAATATCTAGGCTACGAATGAGTTGACCAGTAATCAATTCTCTTTTGACGGCTTTTCGCGTTCGAGGTAGATTGTTTCCCAGACGTATGTTCCGAAGTTCTGCGTACGTAGTCCGTAATACTTTCATTTCACTTGCGAAAGAGGCACGTAACTTGTTGCGTATATTTTCCGAAATCGCTTTTTGGAATTTAGCAACGTCTTAGGGTTTCAAGTGACTCCGCTAAAGTTCTGAATCGTTTCCTACCATTCGTTCTAAAGCTGTTTTGTAATCGTTGATTTTATGCCTGAACCTCTCGGTAGGGTGAATTTATTTCTCTTTGAATGCGGTATGTTCGTTTAAATAATAATTCGTTCGCCTGCTGTCTTTCATCCGTACAGTATTTGTTGCTGAAACAAAAGGTGTTTTACACAAGCAGTTATCTTGAAGTTCTTTGTCATGGCATTTGGCCTTGATGGTCGTTGTATTCAGTTGTTTTGTAGCATCCCCATGTCCCGTAGAATTTCACGTTGTTTTACGAGGTCTGTTGTCACCTGTCGTTATCCAGTGTTGGACTCACCCCGTGAGTTGGTTGGCAGGTACCACCTCACGGAACAGGATCGGCAAGCGAGGGTCTTCGGCTCACACCTTTTCGCAATGAAACCTCTCGAACGGGTCGGTCAAGCTACTCAGTTCACCCAACCGATATCCGTCAAGCAGATAACACGCGAAAACGAGTGATTAGCCAGCACATATAAACAAATTCTATTTTATTTTTTACAAATTCGTATCTGACGTGACGATCGTGTTAAACCGATCAATTTATTAGAAATCACTTCACGCATCGGTCGATTTTGCGATTTTCCATCGATTTCAACCTCCTTTGAAATTGCTCGTGAAGTACCACGTTCTCGGTGAGACCGATTTTTTCCCCTTTTTTCTGCTACCGGTTATAATTACTGTCGCTTTGGTTTCCGGAGTCGGGCCCTGCATACTTTCCACACGTGTCCCGGCCGTTTGCAATAATTGCATGTATCATCCGTCGATTTAATTTTCTTGTTCGGGGTTAAACCCTGTGGACATCCTCGTGCGAGGTGTCCCGTTGCTCGGCATATATGACACTTTTGATCGTGTTTCTTATCCGGGCCCGAGGAAGACCCTGTAGCGTTGCACCCGGCACGTTTCTCCACTACTGTTGGTTTAACGACCCCCGGGGCCCTTCCATTTCCTTGAGGGTGATGGTCGATCCGTAACATTCCCATCACTTGCTCAAGTTTCGCCAAACGTTCCTCTATGTTGGAGGCTGGCAGCTCTTGAGTTCGCGCGTAGTATACTTCGACTTCCTCAGCCCAGTCGAAGGCTTCCATGTGGCATGGTTTGTAGCCCAGGTCCATCCGATTTTTCTTTTCCAGGGTGCACTGGCAGGCCTCCCTTGTGGACCCATCCGTTCCCGTGACGGTACCACCGTGTGATACTCTGTCAGTCTCCTGCTGCGCAGAGATTTTACCTGCTCCCGCCTCTCGCTGCTCTTCACGTTTATTTTTCTTGACCTCGACTGGTTTACGTTGCTGGCAATCCTTCCAGATATGCCCAGATTTTTTGCAATAGTTGTACACTTTCATTGAAAGATCGAGGTCCCTCCACTTCAGTGATGGGAGACGCCGGCGCTCGGACGACCGGTATTTTTCCGTCCTCAGTCCGTTCTCAAAATTAATCTGTGCACACTTCCAGGTGGCTTCCGCTATGTAGCCAACGCCCCGTGCGTCGATTCCATCACACAGTTGCTCTATCACTCGTACGGTGATTTTTTCGGCCCGGGCAGCGTATGCTTTCACGCTTTCTCCCGCACCTTGATGCAACGTAGCAAATGGGCGCTGTAGGGAGGTAGACGACTCATGTTTCCCAAAGCGCGTCTCTACCCCCGACTTTGTGCCCTGAGGCGTGTCGATTATGCCGCGATGCATTTCCTGCATCACTCGGTTTTTCAGCTTACTATTCCGTACCCTGACGGTGGATCTTTGCCGCGCGCTTCCTTCGTACGGCGGTCTGCGGAATCCCCGTGGTCGGGGTTGCCCCTATGGAGTGGCTCCGTGTCCACTACACCATGTGCCCGCTCAGTCGGGCTGGACACGACTTGCGTGAGGCTGGCTGTGACCTGTAGCGCTTCGCCTCCTGTTCCAGCAGTTGTCCCACATTGGCCTGCTGTGGACGGCGTCCATTTTGGCGGTATGTTTATACCCCTGTTGTTTAGCAGTAGCGTCCTACTGGCTCTAACAGTACTACACGTGTTTTACGTACTCGTATCAATCTTTCATTAGGTAATGTGGGGTCACCGTGTACACCCTGCACATTACGGGATGCCTTCCAGTCCTTGACGTATTACCCTTTCGGTTCCAGGCTCCCTTACTGATTCTGTTTTTACGTCCCAATCCTTGGCGACGCTCCTCGGGATCCTGCAGCGATCCCTGAAGACTACGGTTGACTACCTTTCCGTTATCTCGCCTGGATAACGGGGAATCCACGGCGATCCGATAATCGCACCCGTGGTCCGCCCGAACACTTAGTCGACCCTGGTTCGCGGAAATTTCTTTTTTCCGCTCTCACGTGGAGCCATAGTTTTACCACACTCTGCGGAGATTTTGGCGATTTGGTAATTCATGTTTTTAATAGTTTGTTTCACTCTGAGCATCCCACCGCTGCCACCAATGTTATGCCGCAGAAACTCAGGTAGCTAATCTGGGTTCTGTGCGCGAGCCGTTAGCTCGTAAGGTTAGGGACATGCTCAGTTAAGGGTTGGAACCCAAGTGAAGTACAAATGTATTACTCAGTATTTAACAATGTTTATTTAAGAACGTATTTAGTATGTTTAACAATATTTTTATATTATCAGAGATTTACAAAGGTAACATTGTTATATTCATTATATAACAATGTTTACCAAGAACCTTCGATTAAGGTTCCCCTTTTTGTCCGAACAGTGTGCAGCCAACGTTCTACTTGACGCTGATTTAAGGTCGTTGCTTTACTATCGATGCTTTTTACTGATTTGTTAATGCTTTATTAACTTGTTCACTGATGCTTTAATACCGTTCTATGGATTTATCCATTATCGCTTTATCAATGTATTCATTAATGCGCCGTTATTATTAACACATAATTATGTTGCAACCATTAATGCTCGATTTATGCTTACTTTTGTCCTTTTGAATTACCAACCGCCAGTACACTTTGTACGCTTGATACACCTTCTCGCTTAACGACAATCGGACGTTAATCTTTTCCAATGAGAGTTTAATATTTTCACTACCTACTTATCGAGTCACGAGCCCAACTCGCAACGGGTGTATCCGTAGTCAACCGTAAGAATCAGGCGTTCCGAAGAGACTGGTGAGTGTTACGTCCAGACCGGCGGATTGTGAGTTCGCTCGGCAGAACCATAAATGAATGGTCTCGCTTTCGGGTCAAGGCGTTAGCCCTTTACCCAGGGACGGAGACCTCGCCGTACTGCCGTAGATTTATTTTAAAAGGAATGACGTTCGGAGGTATTGAGCCTCCGAGAGATTATCAGAAGGCCGGAAATGCATGCACAATGATGTTAAACGTTTTGGTTTTTAAACTTACTCAGTATTTAATAAGGCACGATGTTGAGATGGTTACAGGTTTTACAAACAAAGTGTATGAGAGCCAACTTGCTCATTAAAATTCGTCGGACTTTGCCTCGCAGGGCTAATGATTTCGCAGCAGAGCCTTGCTCGCTCTGAGTAGATTTCGGTGATGCAGCAGCTTCGTTGTTCGTAGGATAACTGTCTGATTTGGGAAACTGTGGCCTATTTATACTAGGTCTACTCCTATGCGTATTGATGCTAGAGGGGGCTAACAATATTAAACCTGGACAGAAGATAGGTTCTAAATGTGTGGAAGAAGGAAAAGGTGCTTGAGATCGGAGTGGGGGAGTCGTTGCTCCTTGGGTGACAAAGAAAGCGATATTCGATATTCGGGGAATCGAAATTTATAGTACCAATAGAGTCTTTAACAGATGTGAAGAGAGTGACGTTGACATTATAATGTAGAGCGATTTGTAAAGGTAAATATATTCGAGTCTTGGGTGTGACAGATTTTACTGTTGACTTTAATTAGTGTATCGGGAACTCAGACGAAGGAGCAAGAGAGAGCGGCAGACAGGGCGAGATGGTTTTTAGGCTTTAGTCGAAGGAAATATGTTTGGGTGAGTTTACTGCCTTTTGAAGTGGAGTGTGAAAGAATTTATGTACGAGCGGTGACAGAAAACAGGGAAATGACCTGCCTCGGAAGAGGTCGTAAATTCAGGGAGACAAGGGTCGGTACGACAGAGCGCAGTAGGGTAGTGAGAGAGATAGCGAGATGGTAGGCCTGACCCTAGCCTACCTACGCTGAGGCAGAACTAATACAATATAGAATATGCGTTTAAATAGTTATATTATTTGTTATTAAAAGTTACGTAGGACGTAACAGAGTGCCTGCTCGTGGTTCCTTATATAGAGGTACGAGCAGGCATGTCAGCATAATTTTGGCAGTGTCAGATATTTCCTCATAATTGTTTAAACAATTATTCCGACATCCGGATTCCTGCTTCGATATTTCTCAATATCTGACTCGACTAATTAATTATCGATTAAATGCTATTTCGGCGGTACGTTGACCCGAGATGCAATACTAGCTTCTCCGTCTCTGTCAATCAGAATTTGGAGACGCTACGATTGCGAAATACCTGACTCAGCAATTACGGGGCCGATGCTCGAATTCGAGTCGCTATTGCCTAACTGCTGACTCGAATTTAATTCTATTTCGCAACGGCGTGTTCGTCGCATGCCGCTGCTTACTTCGATTATTGGGCAATGACGTTACTGCAATAATCGACGCATCGAGGTACCCGGGGTACAACAAGTAGTTACTTGAAGTACAAAAGTACCTTTTCGTACTTCGAGTAAGGTTTTTACTATTTGAAGCAGTAGGAGCTAGATCAGCTGGAAATTACGCTCTCCGGGAATTTTGACGTTCCCGCCACCCCTGCTGCGACGTCCGATCGAATAAAAATGCACGCATGCAGACTCTCCAACACTACTTGTCTGGCCGTGCCTGTCCACTCGCGGGGGCAGCCAGTGCCTGTCATGGATCGCTAGATGGATGATTTCATCCGTGGAATTACCGATCCATGTAACCATCCATACGCCACTTGAAAATTCTTTATTCCGATCATCAAATTATTAAGGATGAGTCGTTCATCAATGTTTAAACAATTTGTATTATTCATGAATATTCGTGAGTATTATTTATATTTTTGAATATTCAATTCGAATTTTTAATTGAATATAAATATTAAAATTCGATTCAAGTGCTATTCGCACATTCCTACTGATAACCTTTCGAATCTGATTAATGCACTTGTTTCGCATACCTCCCGCATTATAGTATCCCCGGCAAAACAGTAGCCACACATTACCAGTAGTGTTCCCGAAACGTACAATAGATATGAGACAAGTACGACAACATTCCTCAAAGAATTAGAATTCTATTGGATATCAAAGAAAAATAAAATTTTCAATATTCTTGAGTAGTTTTCGAAGTGATCATTACTTTCACGGTATTCGTACCAGGATTATATTGTACATGACAATTCTTTGTATGAACGTGCATGTAATGAGTTCGAAGAAAAGGGAAAGGTTGAATGACGCGTTGACAGTTTTGCAAATTCTAGATATTAATAAAATAATGAGGCAAATATTATCTTCGGATCAAAGAACAATTTCATCCGATATTACTCACTTGATAATTTTCTTATGATTTTGGATGACGTCACGAAATATATGAACCTGATCATTGATATCCATTTTCGAATAAGCTACCTTGATGTTTCCGATCCTGTGCGACAATACGGACAACTGACCACCCGCGTCATATATAAAGGACAACATGGTGCAAGGGATTAAGCTGTTAAGGAATATTCCATAAGCCATTGGACCCGCATAAGCGAATGCTAACAAATAGGTACGAGTTTCGGTGACATTGAAGAAGCGGCGCGTATGATGTGGCAGCGCGTAAACTGGTTTGCCGCCAGAGATTTCTATTGAAATAAACAACAACAATAAAAATAAAACGAATATATAAACATAGTTTTTCGATAATTTTTGAGCGTCAACGTTACGAAACCTTTTTACGAGCTGTATAGTTCTTACCAGATACGATAAATGCCAAGAATCCCTTTGTAAAATGGGTAAAACCAGCCAGTCCATTTATGAGCAAAGTCACTTTAGTGAATTTCAAGCCAGTGGCAATGTGTGACAGGTAAATACTCCTTTCCTCGTCGTTTTTATAATGGGCATCCTCTTTCTCATTATCTTTACGCATCATTTCAGACAATGCTGTTGAAAACCTCAGAGTGACTATTTTTGCCATTGTCATGAGTAGAAAAGCGATTTCTCGGAGACTGTTGATCATGGCCCCATATTTGCCGATAACTATTATGAAATCGGCAACCACCATTGATATATGTACCCAAAAATAAACGAAGAATAGATAAAATTTTACGGATCGTTTGTCGGCTGGCCACAATCCTCCGATCGACAACATTCCCTTGTGCCATAGTGTAAGGTCGACGATTGTATCGGTCCCCTCCGTCTTTCTCTGAAACTCACAAAAAGGTAACATGACTTCTTTGTTTCTTTTGGTCACATACAAAGAATGTTTGAATTAGAGCTGGGCGGTATTTTAAATACTTGATGTTTTTTAGGTATTTTAAATAGGTATTTTAAGTACTCAAATACTTTTCTGGTATTTTAAGTACTTATTAAGTACAAAATACAAAATACTTTTAGGTTGCTACATATTAGGGCTGTACGGTCAGACCGGTCAAGCTGGCTGATGGGTGGATGGGTGGATGAACCCGTGAACCCATGAACATATGAACTCATCGACCCACGAACCCATCGATCCACGAACCCATCGACCCGCGATCCCATCGACCCACGAACCCATCGACCCACGAACCCATCGACCCACGAACCCATCGACCCATGAACCCACGCGTCCGTCCGTCCATTCATCTATCCATACATCCAACCGTACAGCCATATTGATTTTTACGAGGTATTGTAAAAAGTACTTAAACGAAGTACTTATAAATGTATTTTAAGTACATTTTATATTTTATATTTTATCTAGTTCTAATTTGAAGAGTAAATATTGTGATTCGAAAAATCATCTAGAGACTATGAAGAGTTGTATGTCCGTCCGAATCAGTCTGAAAACATAACAACTATCCAAGAACATTTCAAATCGCAACGAAATGTGTCTTCAGCATATGAGTAGAGTGAGTGCACCAGTGAATAAACGAAATCATTGATATGGTTCATAAAGAAGTACTCAATCGAAGATAAATCGTTTGGTAATGAAAATTTAGAAAAAAAAATCAAAGATGATATTAAAATTATTGTCATAGATATACGGGGCGCTCGACTATAGGACATTTTTTTATGCCTATAGTTCCGAAGTTAGTTCAGGCTACGAGGCGGCGGCAGAGATTGGTGTGAAAGAAGTGTTACTTATTTTTTTTAGGGTAAGTAGTGCGGAGAATGAATAAGCCTATAGTTAATAATTATTGATCCTATGATAATTTTTTCAATAAATTGATGTTAATCTACCGTAGTTATCAATATCCATTGGTGTGACATCCTAATCTCTCCAGCGAATGAACATGGTGGCTACCGATCGTAAATAATACACAGCGATCAGTAAATCGAGTAGACATTGTTGTTTTTTGCTTTATCTTGTAAAGCAGTAATTTTTACCCGTTAATTGAATCACAATTTCAGCTAGCTCGTGAACTCACAAGGCGATTCCATGAGGTCTAAGTGACAAAACCGAATTATTTTTTCATTTTATTTCTTAAAATCTTGTCTCGGACAACAACGGAGAGTTATCGGTACACAACGTCTCGCTGTACCAAAAACTCTCAGCCCGAGGAATCACGGAAGTTCAAGTCGCCTACCCCTGCGGTCTGAGTAGTTATCGTATCTGGTCGGAAGTAGCTGAGCATCCCGCCGGGAGTAGCTGAGCATCCCGTCGGAAGTAGCTGAGCATCTCGTCGGAAGTAGCTGAGCATTTCGTCGGAAGTGCAGCTGCCGGAGTCCTGAGCTACATAATCATTAACATCGTCAACGTCTCGGTATAGTGGGGACTGAGTACCACTGTAAGACCGAATCACTTGTGTCTCTCCCGTGCAGCTATCAGTGTAATGCTATCGCGAGAGAGCATTGCCGAATTCTCGAAAAGGGCCGAAGACGGACGAATGTACTATCGCGCGATTGGGCAAGATTAGGGACACGTTAACGAGAGCGAAGGAGGATCGATTCTCGAGGCACTTTCCGTTGAGTTCACGAGCACGCTGGTTAGCGGGAGGGTTTTTCCCGAAAGTTTCAAGATACTGTTTTTGGTGGACGAGCTAATCACGTCATCTGTCGTCACGGGAATGATTTCTCTCGAATCGGTGAGTTTTTTCGTCCTGGGGTTATCATTGTGGAAGTATCGCGTTTCTAAATGTGTAAAACATTTTTCGTGTGTCGTGTAAATGGTTACCGGGAACATTATACACGTCGGCGTGCTTCGCCTTGCCCGTTCCCGAGACAACGCGAACGGCGTTGATCAGAGGACGCGAACTGTATCGCGCGTCAAGGGCGTATCGAAATGTGGCGGGAAGGAGATGGAGCCACGCGAGCTTCCCGAGTAGTAATTGTCGTCGGGCTGACGTCACGTCCCTATCAGGCACTACCTTATACGTCATCAGGTCCTGATAAGGCACCTTATCAGGCCCTAATCAGGAATGTAACGCAGTTGCCTATAAGGTCCTGATCAGGCCGCCTGATCACGGCCTAATCAACGTGCCTGATTGCCTCCTGAGAAATATATAATGAATACTTTTTATTTATTTGCGTTCTTTTATCAGACTTCTGAAGCACATATTTTTTCTTCGGATTAAATTAACTAATTACTACGATGTAAATCACGGAAAAATTAATTTTCATTTCACTCATGGTCGGACTCGAACCAGCAACCTTACGAATGGGGTCTGCATTGGCGGCGCCTTAACCAACTCGGCTATCCTCAACTGGAGAATCATAATGTCGAATGTATATTTAAGCTTCGGTAGAAGTATGCACACGACTAAATATACTTTTACAAAGTGTCACACATGCATTGCCGGCGAAGAATGAAATTCGTGGAGAATTTTGAACACTTTCTGATGTGATAAAAATCGGAAAAAAATTAATCAATCAATCAATATGTAAGATGCTAGGAACATTGTTTTTCTGTAATAGTAATGTAAAACAATTGTAATGTATAAAAAATAAATGTTCAACAAATAATCGAGGAATCTTTTTGTAATGAATCGTTTGAATTATTTGAATTATTTATTTACTTGTTAACTTATTAAAACATTCAAAATACGTTTCAACGTAAGAAAACACTATAAAAAATGCACATCAACTATAAAAAATTTACGAATTTATTTGAAATTAGAAAAAAAAGGTTCACTTATCTATTTCTCAAATACCTGAGAATCATTTTTTGGCATTTTCATTATGCAAAATCAATGTTCTCTCTTCAAAATCAATGTTATGCAAGAATGCAATGCGAGAAGGCTTGCCTGATTCATCTACTGAGGCCCTGATCGGGGCACTATCAGGCTAGCCTCGACAAAAGCCGAGGATATCCAGCCGAGGTGTTCCTAGCTGTACGTTATCGGGCCCTGATTAGGCTCGCCTGATCAGCCGCGCCCCGGCTGTAACTTATCAGGGCCTGATAAGGTATCAGGCAGCCTGATCCAAATTTCTGCTCGGATTGTTGTCTTGGGGACGTGTCGTCGTTCGCTAGCGGTTGGAACTTGTGCGCGTTGTGTTCTGGGTGAATTCGACAGATGCAACGTCTTCATAGCTCGGGAGTTTGATTTTGTGGACTATTGTGACGACCGGTTTACTTTGATATTTTATTCGCATTTTGTAATTGGTCCGAAGGGAGATATGGCTCTCCCTGCGGAAGACATGTTTTAAATTTTATTGCGGAACTTGGCGTCATCTCGAACACGTAGAAGTCGACGAAGGTATTAAATATATGCGTGCCCAATTATCGGGGTTTTTATCGTACCGGTGTAAATTGTCATAGATGCGTGTTGAAGACGGTGGAACCCTTGGTAAAGTTTTTCATTGGGCGGTTAATGGTAATGAATGGTATCGAAAGGTAATCAATGGGATCCCAATGGAAATTGATCAGGAAAATTGAAACGGTACTTTCTGCCATTCATTCTTAATGGGACTCCACTGGTAACGAGTGGGAGATTGTAAATAGTACGTTTTTCCATTCGTTACCAATAGGAGACCAATGGCAATTTCCTGAGAAAATTTAACTGGTACTTTTTCCCATTCGTTATTAGTGGGAGTCCAATTTCAAATGACTGGGAAAATTGCGTGGAACTTTTTCCCATTCGTTATTAGTGGGAGTCCAATTTCAAATGACTGGGAAAATGGAGTGGAACTTTTTCCCATTCGTTATTAGTGGGAGTCCAATTTCAAATGACTAGGAAAATTGAGTGGAACTTTCTTCCGTTCGTTATTAATAAGAGTCCACTGTCAAGTAAATGGGATGTGACAAATGCCACTTTTTCCCTTCGTTATTAATGGTAGTTCATTGGAGCATAACTGGAATAGCTGAAATGGTATTTCTTACCATCGGGAATAAATGGGAACTGAATCGAATGGTAAAAAGCTAGGGAATCTTTAATGGCGCGTCTAACTATTTATAATTGACGAGGAATTAGAATCGAGTCGACAGACACTAGGGAATCACGTGTGTGAGTAGCAATTTTCACTTAAATGGTATAAGCGATAATGAATTGCAGATAAATAAGTCCCCAATAGTAGCTGTGAACTTAAGGACCGAAATTATTTATGAACAATAGGAGACATTTTTAGGGAGCATTACAGCGTTTTTATTTGTTACATATTTAGATACTGTAGAAAAGTGGACAAATATATAATAGGGTGTTTCTCAAAAACGACATTTTTTAAAAATGTTGGTCCCACCCGTTCAAAGTATAGAATTCGATTAAAAATTGAACCTCGCGAAAAGCGGTTCCTAGCAAAAAATCCTAAGTGGTGCCGCATTAGACGTTTGTACCCAAAAAATGCGGCACCTTTTAAACGTAATTGTGAACGACCACCTTTCGGGAGGTGTGTTTTTAGATGAAAATATATACTTTTGGAGGGTGGGAAGAATTTTTTTCAACAAATTCACCCTACTGGACATTTATAGTTTTCTGTACACGAATTAAAAAATCGAAATCGTTTGTGTTTATTAAAAAAAAAGACAAAAAGTTAATCTCCCACCCCGTAGAACTACATTTTTTCATCGATGAAAAAATCCAGCGAAAGGCAGTCACTGACAATTAAGTTTGAGAGGTGCCGCATTTTTGGGTACAAACGTCGAATGCAGCACCTCTTAGAATTTTTTTCTAGGCACCGCCTTTCACAAGGTGCAATTTGAGATTGAAATCTGTAGTTTAAGAAGATGGGAGGCAAATTAAAAAAAAATGTATTTTTTTGACACACCCTAATATATATAGCATATTTTTCCGCGAATGGGAATGCTAGCGGGATAAAAATACCATACAACGAATGGTAAATCAAATGGCATATTGAATGGTATATTAAATGGTAGTACAAATGGAAATGATACCATTGGCAAAACCCCATCGAATTACCTTTAACGAATAGTTAATGGTAATCAATGGGATTTTTTAATGGTAACTAATGGGAGATTTAGCCAAGGGAAACGCTGCGTGAGAGTATAAATTGTGTGTGTTAGCCGTACTATCCCGTCCAGCCATTCCGCAAGCGGGAGTGTCGTCGTTGTATGCGTGTGCGTGCGAGCAAGCGACTCCCGAGGGTCGGGAGCATGTTACGGCTGTGCCATAATCGCGACGAAATATAAATTGTACGAAAGTATTGTTTAATTACGGGACGGAGAATTTAGCCCGGTGTCTCCGGTTTTTCCCTCCTCCACGTGTGAAATTTATTTTAAATCAAGAATTAGTTTAATTGGTTCTCGTAATCGTATCGTTGTTTACTGTCAATGTAAGGCAACTGCGGTTAATCGGAAAGTTGATCATCCTGTCATTCTGAATTTTCTCCGGCGCATTACGCGCCTGGCGCCCATCTCGAGACGGAAAATAAAAAGGAGAACATTATCTTGAGGACCGTTATAAGTAAAACAAAACACTGTGATCGTTAATATGTAATATTTAACTCGAACGATAAAAAGAAATATTAACTTATTGAGTTATTTTCATGATATCTACGTACGATAGCCTGGATCGCGAATACGTCTCCATTCACTGGTGTATCCGTCATTTTCTGATTTTATCTTTTATTTCCGCGATGTTAGGTTTTAAAACAGCCTGCAATAGTTGTTTACAATAAGTATGATATATTTCTATTTAGCGTCTCTCTCAAAAACGACAGGTAGCTTAATCGTTCATTCACCGATTCATTCGGTCTTTGTAGTTTTGGTATTTGATGTAAACTTTATTCATGACGCCTTAGTGATTTCTTGAAGTAGTTACGAACGACTATTCGCAAGCTCACCGACATGTTTGCTTTTGTCAATCCCCACTGTAACGCTTTGCAGAATCATGTGTTAAAGACAGGGAAAGAGACAAAAATGGAGAGAGATATGGTTCTCCCTACAGAAGATATTTTTGAAATTTAATTACAGGCCTTGACATCCTCTTCGAGCGATTAGAGGCTGACGAAGATATTAAATATGCACTTGTATAATTCGTCTGCAGAGATATATGTTTCTCCCTGTGGAAGATATACTTTTAATTGCCGAATTTAATTGCCGAACTTTGCTTCCTCCCGAATACGTAGAGCTCGTCGAAGCTATTAAATATGTACGTGCGCAATTATCAGGGTATTTCTTGCAATGGTACGTAATTGCAGGGAACTTTTTTGTCTACCGCTGTAATTAATATTTCAATCGATTGTTTTTTTATTTTCTTATGGCGTTACGGACCTCAATTACGCATCAACTGCCGATGAGTAAACACCTTAGTTTAATAGATTCAGGTCCCGGGAGTGCGCATCTGACACACCGTACTCGGGCTTTCACTCGGAGATCTTTGAGTAAGGTCAGAGTCGAATTTCTTTTTGAGGGACATTTCTTCGGCGGTGAGCGAGAGTAGGGGGTGTTAAAAATATAAGTATCATGAAACGTCTATTTATCCATTATGAGTTTTACGGGTGAAGCCCTTTTTACAATATTTTAATATACATACGATACGTTGAGCATCGATACGAGCAGAATACCGATGCGTTCAGGGAAATTAATAAGTCGTACAGACCAAGAATTGAGCGTCGCGTGAGTCGAGTCGAGGTGAGAAAACCGCTCTTCAACGGCGATCTACGCGAGCACGTTGTTACCGGTGTCGGCCATGAACCATAGATGCGCTAGGGGAGAGCGGGACAAAATTGTATAGCGGGGAAAACAAGGTAATGAGCCAAAACGTAATTTTCCAATAACTTTTGGTTGGTGGCGATGGTGGTACGTGGGGCAAAATGGGTTTAAAAAACCGGATGTATCTTTGGGACAAAATGGAGCATTCAAAAATTATTGTAAGATTGAGTTTTGCCCTCACTGTCCCGTTTTGCCCCGCTGTGCCATTTCGCCCCGGTCTCCCCCACGTCAAAACTGTCGGTGTTCTTATTTCCGCAACTGTCGCACCGCTTCACATAACGCACGCTGGTCAGAACGATGAGATATCAGTCTATACCACTCCCGGTATTAATTACGGTGGCGATCGCCTATTTTTAAGCCTAACCTCGTGGAAAGTTGCTTGGGTAGGGCTCTACGAATGCCTGTCATATCCCGTCTATTTTTTGTTGTTTCTTGCTAAGCGGTCTCCCATCCAAGTACTGACCGCGAGCGGACGATGATCATACATCTCGGCATCAGTTATGATCAAAATGGGCCGCATTGGAAAGCTTGGATCCGAATTATATTATAAAAGTCTCATTCAAATTTCGATCCGATGCTTCATTTCGGAGATCGCGATAATTGAAAAATCACATGTCGCGTCACACTTCACAGATTGTGAAATAATCCGGATCTTTCGCAGGTCACGATCATCATATCTCAGGATCCGCCGAACGGTTATGATCGTAACTACCCACATGAAAATAAAGTATACTAGAGATATACATGAGGATATATAAATTATATACAGTATATATAGCGACAAAATTTCTATATCCTTTATATATCTTTAATATATCCACCAGATATACAATGGATGTATGAAATGTATATCATTTATATGTAGTGGATGTATATATATGTATAGATCATATATTGAGACGTCCATATCGTCTCCCGGGCTCGAGCCGGCCCTGAGTGGCGCGACAAGGGGCTCCCAGCACACCCCCACTAGACACACCGATGGCCGAACGTTCTAGAACGTTTGAGAACGTCACCCCACTCGAGCGCTCGCGGTGCGCGCCGAGAGAACACCGCCGTGGGGGCCCCGCGAGTGGGGACTCGCGCGCGGTAGGGAAACGAAGAGTGCCGTGCGCAACGCCGGCGAACGGTATAAAAGGCGGTGCACAGCACCAGTAGGGCAATTATTATTTCTCGACGGCGACGGAGAGAAGGTAATTCAGAACCCCCTATCCTACTGGTCCTGGTAGCTTGCGGTGACGTAAGCATAATCAGAGTACCTCCCGAGAGACTAGGAGACACCGGTGGCGACGTCGGCTATCCTAGTTTTCTCCTCCCCGTAGCTAGAAAGGTTAGTCGGGTAACCCGACCGAACTAACCCGGAAACGAGTACCGGTGGGGTGGTGGGGACACCACAGACCACGCAGCTCTCGTGGAAGCGAAGGTTATGGCCGAGGTCCCGACCTGAGATTTGCACTTACGGTGCGAGTTCCAGGTTTGGAAATTTAGAATACCATTTGTTACGAATATGACACAAGAAAAAGGCCCGGAGATATCGGCGATGATCAATTAACAGAATTGCTGCTATTTAGAAGCAAATTATCGAAGGGTAACGAACCCAGGTTAAAGGAAAAGATTCAGTTAATTTAAAGTTGTTTTTGTTTGCACTGAAAGAAAACCCATGAGGACAAGGGTTTACGTTTGTCTCTCCCTCGTTTTGATAAACCGCCGCTCTGAAGAACTCTATCAACTACGAACAATTTCTTTCTTTTGTACCGCATTTTTCACCTGTATTAAAAAATCGTAAATTTTATCTTTCAACCGACCGCCTACCAATAATTTCTCGCTCGTCCCGAACCCAACGGCCACAAGTCCCCTAGCAATCACCCTAGGCCTAAAAGTGGAACGTTACAATATTCTAGATATATAGCAAATTTATGAATGATATATTATAGATATGTAAGAAATGCAAAAAAATTTTACTGCAATACACAGCGAGTATATAGAAAATATATTCGTATTAAAGAATAAATGTGTAGAGGATATATTGTTGATATACGGATGGAGTAGGGAAGATGAATTTTCGATACATAGCAGATGAATGGGAGATGTATTTTCGATATATATCAGATATATGGAATACATACGATCAATATATATAAGATATATGACGCTCAGATTCCCCAAGTGATTCCGTAGGATTGGGAAAGTAATTGCACAATGTTTTCACATTAGCTCTGCACTAGAATGCGTATCGGCTAAAAGGAAAACAAATCCAAGATTTAAAAAATTCTGTGTATATTAATGAAACTGTAATATTTATTATTATTATGATAACAATTCGTAGTGGTTTGGATGTACACAAGCAATCAATGTCTCCAAATGCTCGTTATACAACATAACTACTTTTTCTTTTATTCTCACTATATCTATGACCGATAGGTCTTCTGCCGATTTGTTTAATACAATTAGATTACTTAATCTTCTGTTTTTAATTAACGATTTGTTTTTCTTTTCGAAATATGTTCCTACTGCGTAACATGTCGCATCATTATCTACTTTCAAAACATAAAACTTTTGGATTTCAAATATTTCATCATCAAATAAACGCACGTAACAATTGCTTCGTACTTGCACGCGCTTGTACTCTTTACTATGAACTATCTCGCCGTTAATCATAATAGCCCTTTTGTATGATGCAATAGGTGTCCGTTGATCTATAGATACATTGGCTCTTATGAAAGCTAGGAACTCATGTCTTGGCAATTCATCATAAAATGTGGGTACTCCTAGCATACTTGCATGCTTCAAAATGAGCGTTGGTGTTGCCCCGACTCTTTTATTCAATACAGAATTCCAATAGGTTCTCTGAGCATTATTCATTTGCGAAGCACACAGAAAATTCAACCGATCCACGACACATTTTAAGCGGAAGGTATCACAGACTTGACCCATAACGCCATTGGAACTCTGTATGTAATTCAACAGGATTTGATTAAAATCTTCGTATATAAATGCGCTATGAGTCCAGAGGGGGCCTAAGCTTTCAACACTTCCGGCCAAATGTGCCAATAAATGTACATTAAACGAAACATGGTGCCTTCCGTATAATTTATCCACGCCACAGATAAACTCCATCAGTGATTCGTGAGCGAATATGATTTCCGATTTCATTATTGACGTTTTGCATAATATTTGTATGCTATCAACGAGCAAAGCCCAGTGTTCAATATATTTTCGCGGGAGTACAGAATACAAAACCGGAAGGCTATAAAACCATAAAAATATAATCCATTCATGCGCTTTCCAGTTACCGCGATCCGACGTTGGACGTGGCGTTCGAGAAACCTCTATAGTAGGAGTAAACATTTTAAGCTGCTCGTCTATATTTCTGATGCGGTCACCGATATAGAAAGCTTCGCTGTGGTTAGTAGTGTCAAACCACAGTTTAGCAAATTGTCGACAAACTCCTAAAGCGACTGAATGCATCCAATCCACATCAAGAGACGAGACTATGTTGAATCCGGGGATATCGCATAGTACAGATCTTCCTTTTATACCCTTTTCTTGATTCTGGGCATGCTGCAATGTTTGATCATGGGTACGTAAACCTTCGCCAAACGTATTTTTTTTGTAAGTCAATAGGATACACGCGCGTTGATCCTCGACCTTTGGCAATGGTTTCGCCAGGATGCAAGCAAAGTCCGCAACCGTATTTTCCGTTATATTGAGTACAATTGCGCAACATTGGTCGAGCTATGGAGTCGCTAATACCAGCGAGTACCCGACATTTTTTTTTGTATCGTATACCTGCATACTGATATTCAAATCCCTCATTGTACAATTTGTGAGCTTCAGCAACAAACGGTTTTAAATACTCCATAGCATTCGGTTTGCCTGGTCCAAACCAAATACTGCAAGAAGAACATGCTTCTTGCGCAGCTTCGGATCGAGCTCGTTAATCGTGCATAATACCGGATACATGGATCTATTCGAACTAGAACAAAAAGAGGGATGTCATCAAAGCTAAAATTTATGCTTATCATATCCTGCACAAAACGCTTTTTGTACAATTTACCATCGTAAATGTCTTCGAGAGCCGCGTCACACTGTTTTTGCCGTGTATTTTGAAAACTTTCATGAACTGTCGTTAGTTCGAATATCTCTTGTAGTTGAAACGACAAAGAAATATAAAAAAATACCTAATTTGACTTCGAGTAATCAACGACTTCATTGCACACTCTACAGTGCTCTCCATGGGTTGCTCGATCTCCGGCATATGAGCCACATGCTTCACAAATGTAATGCACGGTCAAACAATCCGAAAAATCGTTTATCACTTTTTTCCAATAATATTTCGTTGCTTGTGTAATTGGTGCTTCGCTCATAACACACAATAACTTCACTATGTCATGTGCAGCCTCATAAGATAAGTTACGTCGAAATTTAGTAGCTAGGACCAACATCGTTTTTATCAGGAATTCCTTTGAATAATTCTCAAGTGTTTTTGGTGTGGAAACTGCTCCGGGGGAATTTTCGAGTCTACTCGTGTCGGCCTCAAGGCATATTGGAGATCCACTGGTTGATGGCTACAAAGAATCGTATAGTCTTTGTACACGAAAATGCAATAGACCGCTGTGTAATTTTTTGTGTTGTGAAACAGTCATATTAAGGATGTTTTACGTATATATTGCCAGCCAAAAGTAAAATTCAGTAATAATTCTCAGTACTTAGCGAAGGGATAAAAATTGGCGCATTAACATACACATTAAATAAAATTCATATTAAATTAAATCATTCTTTTTTTTTTCCAGTACCTCTATCGATGGGTTTGCCCTTCGTTTTGTAAATTGGGCATAGCCCGTTTTTTATAAATAAATAAATAAATA
Source organism: Amblyjoppa fuscipennis (assembly GCA_963575735.1). Classification (NCBI taxonomy): domain Eukaryota; kingdom Metazoa; phylum Arthropoda; class Insecta; order Hymenoptera; family Ichneumonidae; genus Amblyjoppa; species Amblyjoppa fuscipennis. The sequence continues at coordinate 1,850,512 of OY754497.1, forward strand.
AATAAATGAGTCACTAACGTTTCCGAATCAATACTATTTCTATTCAAGTTTTTAGAAGTTTTTTCGCAAGTCCCGTCATAAAAAAAAAACATTCAGGAAATTATTTGGACAAATCTATGAGCATGTGTGATTAGAAAAAGAAAAAAGTTGTCCGAAAATTTGTCGAACAATTTTATTGTATCCCATTTGTAAAGAACTTTTCGGTATTATTATTCTGCAAACCAGTATTCTAAGCATCTTCAATAAGGTTGCTTTTTTCAGGTTCTTAAGCTTTCGCTAAGTACACGAAAGTCTCAATGAGTGCCACTTTTGACTGGCTAGATGAAAAAATATTAAAAAATGTATATATGTAAAAAATATTTAAAAATATATATGTAAAACATCTTTAAGACGATGTGAAATATAGAAATCTGTAATCTAGTTTTTAAAAGCCTCTTGAATATTTTGGGGGAAATGCAAATTATTATCACCTTAATATAATTGCGTTAGCACTAATAATTCATTTTTCCTCAGAAAATTTTAGGATCCTTGAAAAAAAATAAATAAAAATAGCGGTTGCTATGACCGATTTCACATAACTTTAAGGGGGTGCTGGATCGTCTATTACTGACACATCGACATACATAGCGGATATAAACCTAATCTCGACCGGTGAAATTAGGTTTATCAAGCGTTAGGAATATACTTTTTTTCTTCGTTCTTCGCATGTTTATGTTGATATTATAGCCCTGTACTATTTAAAGTAGAGTACAGCATATTGACAATGAGTGGTATCCTACACCGTGTAGACTAAGAAATCGCCCGCTTTGGCCAGTAACACAAGAAGGTACAGCAACCCCTTACTGTACATTAGAAAATATCAAGCTTGCACAAGAACTATTTTCTTTTCGTATCTACGACTTAAGTATTTAATATTACCATGAATTCTTTGTCATTCTGCGTGGAATCGTTACTTCCGTTGATAGGTTCGTCGTCAACATCAATTATATCATCCGTTGACGCTACTTGGAGACTCTTCTCTGGATCCTGTTAGTACATATTGTTCAATTTATTTCTTGAAAGAGGATTATTTTATTAATCAAGTGGACGAACTGTCACCATGATGTATAAGATGCGTAACACTTACATCACTCGAAAGATCGTCGTCCCATTTTTTTTCCGGGAGCATCGTCTGTATTGGCTGCAGTATTTTTTCTTTTCTGTAACTATCTCAACAAATTAATATATTTTTCACCGGAAAGTATTGTGTAAACGTAAATAAATAAAAAATACCACTACCATAATGTTTTTTGTTTAGTTCTCCAGTAGTGCTTCGTTCTTGCTGGCACGGCAGATTTACTTTTATGATACACATATATTTTTTTTGCTCTCGGCTCTTCATCAACATGGCGTGACAAACCCAGCCCACCACCCGGTGGATGGTGGGTGTATGATGCGTATGTCATCGAAATTTCCAGTAAGTTGCCACCATTTTTTAATCATAGTTTAGATGTACAAATATTGCTTACTTAATAATAAGTTACAGTGATTGTCTTTGAATAAGATCTTGCGGAAAGAATTTAACCTACAACAAACCTAACAAACAGTTCCTTGTAAAATGAAATATATATATTTGCATCGAAGACCCAAACGGTCGAAAGGGTAAAGTGTCAATGAAACTCATGGGTTTATGTTTTTGCAAGATTGCTTTCGCAAGATCTTCTTCGAAGAGAATCTTACCAAGACTTTGTTCGTTCAGTCTTATTTGAAAAGAATTAAATTCATCAGCGTAAATTGAACTGTGCGACAAGTTAAACATTAAAAAGAAGGGTACCAATCGGTTAAATTGTTTCCGCAAGATCTTATTCAAAGAGAATCTTACCAAAACATTTTGGGCCTTAGATACAAATTTTTTTATTCACATTGCAAGAAACTTTGTTCATTAGGTCTTAATTGAAAAGAAATTAGTCCATCAGTGTTAATTGAACCGCGCGACAAGTTGGAAATATCAAAATATGTACTGATGGATTGAATTGTTTCGGTAAAATCCTATTCTAAGACAACTTCGGAAGATTTTTTGGCCCTTCGATGAAAAGATTTTACGCAGAGGTGAAAATATTTTTATTTACAATTTGTACTAATCATGTATGATGAGGGGAAGGAATCCTTGTAAGGAAGGCATTGTATTTTGGGCATTCGATACCATTTTTTTTCCATTTCGCAAGGAACCTTGTCTGTTAGTCGTATACAAAAATAATTAAGTCTACCAATGCAATCTACCCTGTATGATGAGTGGAAATTATAAACAAAAATATTTTCACCTCTGCATAAAAATATTTTCATCGAAGGGCCAAAATAGGTTCAGAAGATTGTCTTCGAATAAGATTTGAAACAATTTGAAAATAAAAATAAAATATTTACTACAATGAACTGGGCTGCAAAAACAATATTTGACGTATGTAAATGTTTCCTTTATTCGATCCTATCGAATATTTTATCAAATTTCATGACTTTATGTTTGCAATTGCAACACAATTACTTTTCATAATTTTCATTTGTCTCGGTGTCTTTAAACCACAATAAATCGTGTTGAAAGAATAATCAGATCTGATAAATTTACGTGGGAAATTTAATATATTGGTGCAATGTGAACACGATCAATAAACATGTAATCAAAATCAGGAACTTTACCTGATAGTGGATAATGTTATCCTTTTTGTTTTAGATCGCAAGAATGTTCTAGAGAAGAAAATGCAGGCTCTGGATGGGTTTTTGTTACTGACAAAAGTTATAAGGGCAAACACATCTCTATCAGTCACTGAGGAGTTGCAAATCAAGGTAATAAAAAATGCTACCTACCAATATAATTATTCATATAACTAACAAACGTGATTTCCGAAAAAAAAAAAATTTCAAGGAGCAGAAGGACTCTATTGGCAATCAGCGCAACGACAGTAGCGCAAAAACAAGTGCGAAGACGAATTCGGAGAAAACTGTGCATACTGCGAACGTAGGTCCATCGTGTTCATATAGCGCACAAGCTGAAAAAATGTAATCAAGAAATGCGGCACCCGGACCACGTGAACTTCAGCAGTTGAACTGCAGTTCTGAGTCTGAAGAAGGAAATCAATCGTCATCGCGCGTATCCGGTTGTACTTCATTGAGTACCGAACATCGAAAAAGAAAGTTGTATGCCGCAAGCCCGGGAAGTATGAATACATACTACTGTTTATTTTAATACATTTTTAATTACGTTATTAATAAGGGGTTTTTCAGATAACGTTTCGATGGAAAATACACTGAAGCAAATTCAAAATCAGCTGACAAAAATAAGAAAAAAACAGTCGAGAAGACATGCTCGCGATCATTCCTCCAGCGATTCATCTAGTGAGGACGAAATGGTAACCAAATGTTCACTTCATATACGTGTACACGCATCCGTAGGGTACATCAGAGTTTGCAAATACTTTCGTCAAGAAAATAGTTGATTCTTACAATGAAAAAAGAAAAAAATGAGTGTCTGGAATTCTGTAGCTAATTTCTGAAGGATTGCTGACCGGTCTCTTATACTTTGTTGCAGAGCATTATTCTAACTAGGCTGGCTTGTCCCTCAATGAATTTATCGAATTGGAGTCAAAAACTGCAAGAAGTCTAATTTATTTATTAATCTTAATATTTATTGTTTCACAGGTTGAAATTGGGTCGAAAGGAAGCAATATCTGTATCACCAAGGATCAATGGTTGGCAGCTAAGTCAGCATCAACTTTCACGGCTATGGGCGTGAGCCTATTAATGTCTCGGTTCCCGATGAAAGTCCTAATGAAAAGCAATTTAAGGGGAGGAAAGTCGAAGATTAAAGGAACGGAGAATGATGCGCCGTGTCATAAACCATTAAATGGGGAGATCGTCGAAGTCATCTACTGTAAATAGTTTCGCCAATAATTACCTAAAAATAGCCACATTAGAATTCTTTGCCACATGTTACACATCAGACACATTACATTTATAACCTCTGCACGACAATTATTTTTGAATGTCATTAAGAAGGAAGCTTGTGTTAGATTCTCATACGTACCCTCGCGTTATTTCAGGTGCAGTTCGCAAACACTGGAAAACGTTTGATCAAACAAGGCTCGGCACAGCCATCAATAATAAATTGACCCATCTCCGCGCGACGCATAGAAAAAAAAGCCACCCGACCAAAGTACGCATTTAATTCTGAATTTCTACAATATAATGGAAACGAGATATTTTTACAAGGTTATATCTTCACTATTCTTCGTTGAATTAAATTTAAGAATCATAATGGCGGCAACGATAATGGTAAAGCCAACGGCAAAGTCGGCGGCAACGACAGCGAGGAAGCGTAGTGTGTATCGGATTACTTATTTTATTTCGTTTTTATATGCAAGCCACAGATCTCATTAAAGTATACGTTTGAAAAGACCAAAGATAAATAAAAAATGTACACGGGATATATCTGAGATATATAATTAATAACGTGAATATCTATCATAAATGTATTACTTGTATACTTTATATTCATATTTTTATATATTGTGTTTACAGAAATTAAGTATCTACTATGTATCTCAGATATATGCGAGACATATAGCAGATTTATAAATCATATATTGGCAACAAAAAAGGATATATCGTACATGTCTTTCTCATACATATTTTTTATGTTGCAACTTGAGCAAGGCTCCTGTACAATAATTTTCTATATTTGCGCGCCTCCTTAAGAGAAAAGCGCACTCATACAGAAGGATTCGTGGACTCGAGCGTCTAGGAATTATGGGTTGGTGTGTCAGAGATAAATTTACGAGTAAATAATGATTTTTATTAGCAATTTACAGATTTCGATGTTCTTTAACCCTTTTTCTTTTCTGTTATTCGAGTCTCGTTACTCTTGCTATTCAAACAATTACTTCATACCGTGGGTCGATAGTGGTATCGATAATTTTATTATACATTTATTTAGATCTTGAATCTCTTCTTAATTTTTATTTTATTTACTTATTTATTTATTAATTATTTGGAAGAGTTTATCAGAAATTAATTTATTTCGTTGATCGCACTGCGCAGGCGCGGGCAGCTTCTCGATCGTCGTGCAGCTGGCTGCCTCGCTCGGCGATTCCCACGGTGACGTCACAGCGAGCGATGGTGACAGCTCGCTTACCTCGCGATTTGCAGTTGGTGTTATTTCGCGAAATAAAGGGTTTTACCTTACTTTGATGATCGGTAATCCTTCAGGGAACTTGAACTTAGCCCTGTGTGTTTCTATTTTATGCCCTTAGTGCTGCAATATTGTTCATACGGTCACTTGCACCATTGCTTGCGCCGAGGAAGCCGCGTCTCAGCGGATCTCGCTGCCACAACCGATAGTTCATACGGTCACTTGCACCATTGCTTGCGCCGAGGAAGCCGCGTCTCAGCGGATCTCGCTGCCACAACCGATAGTTCATACGGTCACTTGCACCATATCTGACCGGTTACTTCGGTCACTTTACCAAATTGCACTGAGTGTTGCCTAGTTTGGCAATTTTATCGTTGCACATCGGTGAAAATCGAGTCTAAGTCTTACTTAACTTTTCACCAGGCTTTCTAAGTCACTTCTCGTTGTCTTTGACGAGTTCTACGTCCTTTTTGACACTCACTTCATAAGTCAAATTCCCCAATAATTTTATAAGTTCCACTTAGTCCAACCACTTATAAGTCCACTTGCCGTATAATTTCCCAAGTTCGAATCGCCACAATTTTTCTAAGTCCACTCGGTCCAATAATTTATAAGTTCTTACAGCACAGATTTTTATAAGTTCCAATTCGCACAACTTTTATAAGTCCAAATGACACAAATTTTGTAAGTCCGAATTGCACCAAATTTTATAAGTCCAGACAGGCACGAAATTTATAAGTCCAAATTCGCACCAAATTTGTTGTTTTTGTTAGCGATACGAGCACTCAGTCCTGCTGGCCCATTGTACTCGGGCCCCGTGGGGCACTCGCACCGCCCTAATTGTCCACGTTGTATTCCTCAGACGCGGAACACAACCGACAGGCGTCCCTCGTGATGTCATTGACTTTTTCGCACCTACTTCTGCAACTTGACACCTTTCTCATTAGGGATTACCGGTTGCTCAGGGTATCTTGGTCAGTCCCGCGGTCCCCAGCAACCCTACGTGGGCTTGCTGGTTGCTCAGTGTAACTTGGCCAGTCCCCCATTTCCCAGCATCCCTTCGCGGGGTTGCCGGTTGCTCAAGGTATCTTCGTCAGTCCCCCGTGCTCCAGCAACCCTTCGTGGGCTATTACCGGTTGTACAGGGTATCTGGGCCAGTCCTTCCGCACCACCGCATCCCTTCTTTGGGTTGCCAGTTGCTCAGAGTATCGTTGGCCTAGTCCCCCGTCCCCCGGCATCCCTAAATGTAGTCATGCTAGGGATATCATTGTCGGCCTCCTCAGAGCCCCAGGTTAAGGAGGCAAGGCTCCAAGTATTCTAGGATAGTCGCCTGGTATACCTAGAAGCATCGTTGTGATGCACCATACCCCGGTGCCATGAAGCCCGAGCACGATAGCTTACACTCTGGCCAGGGATAGCTATTGCGGAGCGTCGAGTCTGATACACAGACTCGGCGTCCCGGGCGATGGGTACGCTACGTCCCCTACGCCGATGCGGTCTCAGATTCGATTCCCGACGTCGGAGCTTGTCGCGTCTCACCGAGAATGAAAACAATGGAGTACAGCTATATACATCCGACACTCGCACCGCGGTAACTGAGTGTGAGTGACCGATGTATCCCAGTGAACACGTTTTATTATGGCAACATAACATGGAAGTTACATGTAATGTAGCAATGTTATTCTTCCGATATATAGAGGGTATATAACATGGGATTAATATGTAATGTTACAATTGTTATATGCAATTAATGTAACTGTTATATATCAGTGTAACGTTATAGTTATGTATAAAAATTGTGTAACCGTTACATAACATACTTGTACCAATGTGAGTGTAACTTTCGTGATACTCAGGTAATGTTAATAGCGTATACGTAATTACATTACAATAATGTAACTGGACTCTGTAACGTTTATATAGCAAGTTTATAACAATGTTTATGACCATTACTAATCTACGGGCAATATTAATGTTACGAAGTGTGGTAGCGTTACGGTTACAAAACCAGGCTTCATAACAGGTACATAACATACATATAACGATGTTATAATAAGCAAATAATTACTGGTTTCCTCATTACCGTCAAAGGGCTGACCGACTAATACTTAATGCTAGAAATTGAAGTTTATACATCAGTCATGATCCGTAGGTAATCCGTCGAAATCGTGTATATAATTTGCCAAAATTATGTTCTGAAGTCCAACATAGTCGAATAGGTAAGGTCACCGTCTACAAGTCTGAGGGTCCCAGGTTCGTATCCCGCCGATAGCACATAAATTAATAACATTTTTTCTGAGATGTATTTGTTCCTATCGATAGAATAATATAGTTTGTCACTAATAAAGATGCTAATCCAAGGATGGGATTAGCCATAATATGTTTTTTAAATAAAAATTGTATGTTACATTGTTATATAACAGCGATATAACACGGCAATATAACAGTGTTACAGTGCTGAGTCGGAAATGGCAACTTACATGTAATTTACATGCAACATTCTCATAATATTACCTGTTATTTTCGGATAAATTGCTGTTACATTGCTGTTAGATTACTGTGTTTACTGGGATTTATGTTTCTACAATATTACAAATAACGAAACGGTAACATTGCATTTCAATATTGCATTAATATAACCATTACAAATTTTGTAACATTATCTTGCAACATAACTGTTACGTACCCAGCACATTACACGTTATATAACATGTTATATTGTTGAGTAGGAAATTGTAACTTACATGTAAGTCACATGTAACATCCAGGTAATATTACTTGTTACAATTGGTTACATTACTGTTACATTGCTGCAACATTACCGTGTTCACTGGGTATATATCTGGAGCTTCGTCTCGTCCATGTTTTTTTTTCCTTCTCGGCGAAACATACGAAGCCGGGAATCGAACCGTCGACCTCCCGATGCTTAGGTTTTAGAGGCGAGCACGCTAACCACTAGACCACCGCACCGGTTTCGCACCAAATTTACAAGTCCAAACAGCACGAAATTTTTATAAGTCCTTTTTGGCACAAATTCACTTTAATTCACTTCTACTCACTTTTTCACTTTCACTTTCACTTTTCACTTTTCACTGTTCACTGGTAGTCCTGGAAAGCTGGCCGATGGTAAAGTAGATCGTTGACTGACTGATCGACTGCCGAAATCGCCGTCTTTTATACCCCGATTTTGGACTCCCACTCCGTCGGTTTGGCAGATTTCTGGCGGACTCGCGTCTGCGTGCGGTCGCCCAATTATTAATTTTGGGATTGGCTGATAGTATCTTCGTCTTCTACCCTCCAATCCCGGGTCAGTATCGTAGTGACGATTATCCGGTTTTACCTTCCGAGCGAATAGTGTGCTCGGTCGGTGCCGTGTGCAATTTATAGTGTCGTCATTTCTGTCCAATCGCTGAGGCCGATTTTCCCCCGCTTTCACCTTTCTCCGACCTCGAATGGGCTTTGGGCGTAATTCCGCCGGGCGGCGCTGCCATGCTTCCGAATCTTCGCTGTTCTGGTCCCGTGCGCTTGCGCGCCGCTCGGTATCGATTGAGCTACCGCTCGATCCCGTCGGATGGCGCCACTTGTACCTCCGCGGGCCTTCCGATCGCTCTGCTCTCGTTGTCGGTATCTCCCGGGCTCTCGCGGTGTGACGTCACCGGGGCCGCACGGGAGCTTTTAATTATGGGTTATGCAGGGGAGTTACAATGTTTAATCGGCAATAAATTCTATATCTCGGATAAATATTTAATATACATCTAATATATAACATCTATCTACTATATATCCTATATATATAGTAAATACATCCAAAAGTATATTCTTGAATATACTTTATTTCCATGTGGGTAAGCATATCGGAAAGCTTAGGTAGCTATTTTATAGTAAAAACGTTATGAACAAACAGTTGATTCGATGTTTTGTTTCCAAGATAATCGAGTGGAACGATTGCCTTCCGGCATGTTGGAGTATAAGTACTTGGTAGTCTCTCGCTTATACAGACGTTCCCGAGTAGAAATTTATTCAGGCTGGAAGCTGGCCCATATCAGGCCTGACCTATCAGCCTGATCTGGCCCATATCCGGCAAATATATCAGGGCCGGATGTAGTATGTAACGCCATTTCGAATCCGGCCCCGATCAGGCTACCACATCCGGGCCAGATTTTGGCCCTGACGCAGCCCTGATCACAGCTTATTCCTAATTTGGACAATAAAATTGATAAAATACTAACCTTGCCCCAATTCGAATAGTCAATTATCATTGTTTTTTATTATAGTTGATCATTCTCTATGAACAGAGGCAATTTTATCTCGGAAAAAACAATATCAATATTTCAATGAGTGAGACTCGAACCCGGGTCGTCCGAGTTGTAGCGTGTAACCATCTCGCTTAGCTATTCAGAATTTACAAATAACACTTAAGAACTCATCTATATAAGAGTCAGAAATTAAACTAAGGGCGATGATTAAATTACTTGCTGTACATTTTATCAAAATCACTAAAATGTTTCGACCGTGTATTGTTTGTACTTTTTAATTTTTATACCACGATAACCCAGTAAATACTTCTGTTTTCAGTCACTTAAATAATTAATTGGTGGTTTATTTCTAATCCCAAATTGCGATTATCTTAACAATTGTTTATTGTCAATGGGTAAACGATCGGCAATAACATTTAGTTACAAAATTTAGTCAAGTGTTATTTTTTCCAGACAATCCCTAGCGTAGACTTAACGATACTTGGAGCATACATTTTATCAGTGCCTGATGTATTGTTAGGGCCACATCAGGTCCTAGTAAGGCATGGCGGAACAGGCTGACCAGGTAGCATCCAGAACAGGGCCAGGTCGAATATTATTAAGAGTTGCTTTATGAGTTGAACATTTTGAACATTTGTCATGAATAGTCTCACGATATACGATTTCGAGATAATTGACTAACAACCAGTAACTAATTTTGATTATAATTATTAATCAATAATAGTTTTTGTTTTACATTTATCTCATGAATTAACATGATTAATAAATTCATTAAATAATAAAAACCCCATTAAATAAATCAACGCCATTAAAGATGTCAAAAACATGAGGTAATAATATCAGGTGATAATGTTAGTCAATTATCTCGAAATTGTGTATCGTAAGACCGGTCATGACGAATGTTCAAAAAGTCCAAAATATAAAAAATCGGATACATCGGGCAAACCTTTTTCTTACATAATGTGGCCACGACATTAACTACGTCAGGCTGCCCTGAAAGGGGAAGCCATAGAATTATTTGATGTGGCCCAGATGCTCGTGGTGTCTGACCAGCCTAATCAGACAAGAAGAGGCATGCCCCATTATAACCTGATGTGGCCGTGATGCTGGCGACATCAGGCTGGCCTGATAGGGCAACTCTTAACGATACTTGACCTGGCCCGGATCCGGGTGCTACATGGCCAGCCTGATCCGTCATACCTTACTGATACCTGATGTAGCCCTGACAACACATCACGTAATATTCTGCCCGATAATGCGACTAAAACATTATCACGGCATGCCTTACGATAATTTACTGTGGCCCTGATGCTAGTTACGTCAAGCTGTCCTAATAAGAAGATCCTTAGTGATATGTGACGTGCCCCGGATCCGGCTGATATCCGGCCAGCTTGATCGGTCATGCCTTAACAATACCTGAGCTAGCCCTGATAAGACATCAGGCAGCCTGACTAAATTTCTACTCGGGTTTTTTTAAGTACTTGGCGTCGTACTTCAATGACCATCCAACGTTAGCAATTTATCACGATCTGATAGTAAAGGAAAAAAAGGATCGTAATTCCAGTAAAACTGTGTGCTGAAATCTTAAAACGAATCTACAAAGGTCATATCAGCATTATAAAATGCCAACGCAGGGCAAAAGAGTCGGTATGGTGGCCCGGGATATACCTGATGAGCCGGAACCTTGTCGAAGCATGTGAAGCGTGTACAAAACACCAAAGCCGCTGCTATCAACCACTGAATTCGTTGCGACTTCCTCACGGACCATGACAAAAGGTTGGTATTGATTTTGCTCATTGTAAAGAAAAAGAGTATCTAATTGTTACAGACTATTTCTCAAGATATCCAGAAATCGCAGAATTGAAGTCCACTACCGCACAAGCTACAATTAAAGAGGTTGCAACGATCTTCGCGTCATGAAACTCCAATAGAAGTACGAACAGTCAACGGACCTCAATTCCGATGTTTCGAGTTCAAGAAGTTTGCTCAAGACTACGAATTCACGTTGTTAACCAGCAATCCTCTGTACCCTTGTAGTAATGGTGAAGTAGAAGCAGCGATAAAAACTGTTGAAGAGAATTAGGTAAATAAAATGTTTCGTTCGTTTGTCGATGGAGATCTCTTATACTTTTTAACCATTGCAGGAATTTGTCGACTCCCCTTACCAGAAACGACAAATCTTCGGTTCTTTTTATGTAACTTGTAAGATGTGACAAATGACTCGAATTTTCGCACCACATACAAGCGACTAGATTGTAACGAGATATCGACCGAGAGATCCACGCGCGTGCGTAACCGTAGTATCAGGTTCGCGCGTGCTCCAAAATTTCGGGTGAAGCTCCTCGGTAGCGAATCGCCGGGACTCGCTCTCTTTTCTCCCTGGAACGTCGAGGAAGCCGCGTCTTAGCGGATCTCGCTGCCACAACCGATAGATTTCGAAGGAGTTCGTCAGTTTTTCTCCGTCTAGAACTCTCGGCATGGCCCGCCGGGAGACGAAAAGGAGGCTGACTTGCCAATATCAAAGAAGATATCCTACTCCACGGAGAAATTGAGCCAACAGAGTAGAGAGCCCGTCCACGTTAAACTCAGATGAGTATTTTTGGTCTAGTTTTAAATTTTGTTATACGTCTGATCCCCGGTGTGCGTACTGCGAGCGAAATATTCGACGATCACAGAAAGAACATGTATAGTGGTATATAACCTTTGGAGAAGAACGTTTATTTAATGTGGGTATAAGAGAGTGATATTAATTTACTTTGTACGAACGAAATACGGAAATGAGGACGGAAGCATCAGACTTGGGGCATAAAATAAAATAAAACGAGATATATAATTATAGTAAAAATACCAGAAAATAACCAAACGAAACAATAAACGATCTTGACGATTTGCCCCAGTCACTTCAGTATTGATTTATGTATATTTTATGTGTGTGACCCGGTATATTTTATGTGTCCACCCGGTGTGATCGACACCCGTCTCTAAAAAAGTCGTATTGTCTTCAAAATAACTGATTTTACAAACTTTTATTACAACAAACGCATATTTTCAAATGAAAAATTTACTTATTTTTCCGCAGTGAATTTTCACCTTCTACAACTTTTTTTTTAACTATTAGCTATATTTGTCGAATACTTTATTTTTTAAATCCTCGGTAGCTATGAGCTAAAAAATCGATTTTATAAGGATATCGCAGTTTTTTCTTATTCGTTATACTTTGGAAATGCGGGTGGTTCCAAGGAAATCTCGAATCTTTCATTTTATCTTTAAATTTAGACTTTCCGACGTCTTTAATTTTGTAAATAGCCGGTAGCGATGTCTAAAAATGCATTCATGTCGGAGATCCTTCGCACATCGCATTTTTATTTTATACCTCACGATAATACGGGGTGGCCCCCAGAAAATTCAAAAATGTTCAATTTAAGGACTATCCTAAGTGTTATATAGCTAAAACGGAACGGTTACGTTACTGATACATAAAATTAAGATTGCGATATCCAACTGTAACGTAATAAAAACAATAACCGTTACATCATTGCATCGTAACTGATTGTATAAGTTAACATGAAATTCGTGAAATGTTTTGAACACATCCTGACAACTTTCCTGAATACTTTTTATTCTGAATACTTTTTTGTCCGCTGATAAATTTTACGTAAAAATATTTCGCTGAAATATATTTTTTAAAAATCTTAACAAAATTTGAAAAGTTTCATCATCAATCCAAATGGCCTATACACACGCGCATAAACACGGAACAGTCGTAGAAACGTTTCGGTGAAACATGAAATTAAAAATGTTTTAATTATTTGATCACTATATTTCAGGAATATTTCAGATGTGTTGAACGATTAACTATGTTTCTGAAATATTTAAGAAACGTTTCGTTGGAATATTTTGACAGAACATTTAAATAATAGATTACGATACGAGTGTGAAACATTTTTTTTGCGGGTGTGAGTTTGCAGCACAAGTCGAAGATGAGTGTTGCAATCACACGAGTTAAGAAAACGTTTTTGACACAAGTATGGTACAAGATTTTATTTCACTTGTTGTGAAAATAGGGGTTTTCGCACGCGAAGCGCGCCATTTTCACACCGACGGATATAAAATATTATTTTCACATAATGTAGAAATATTTCGTTAAAATTCGAAACATTAGGTCTGTTCGTTACGAGAGTAAAATTGTACTCCGAGCGCTCGGAACCGGAAACGCCGTGCGGTGCAAAAACGAACACGCGTTCGGTCTATCCCATGTGCGAATCGGGGTATACTGCCAGAGTTACCAACACGGTCCAGTACTAAATCGAGGTTGGTTGCTAAACGTCGTTCAGTAGTACCGTTACCGCACTGACTGACCAATGGCTTCATACCGGCCCAGCTTTGGCGACCAGTACTTACGGCATAACATAAATAGTACTTAACCGACAGTCGTATGAGTATCGGGCATAAACTGAGCCGAGACTCGCCTTAGTACTGCCGAAAATTTCGTCAGTACCAGTCCGACATGCGGAATAGTACTGGCGTTACACTGCACGACACTAAAGATTAGTATTGGCTGAAGAATATGACCGACGCACGGCCAACAGTCGTCTTGCGATGATACTTTTGTTGTTTTATGGGTCAACAAAGTGGACGTTCACCTACGACATCGAACGACTTTGGACCAGTACCCGCTAGCGATGTTCATCCAATGTTCAACACAAAATATTGGTAAACAACGAAATTTTGTTTCAATTTGCACGACTGCTGAATCCTTTTTTATTATTACAAATTCCTTTATTATAGTTTTTATCTACAGTGCTGTAGACGGTATAAGTTTCGCCAACATTATTAATTAAAGTGTAAACAAAACAAACGAAATCATAAATCTTAGATAATTTAAAGCAATTGGTAAGTTAATATGATATAGACGTGCAGTAGACGTGCAGCTTATATATAAGATACGAAAAAAATATCCAAGATGAGCATAGCCGAGAGATAAGAGCGTCGACTAGCAATCCTGAGGTCACGGGTTCGAGTCCCCATTATCGACTAAAAAATTTATTCCAATTATTTCAATGTGAGAAGATAAAAAGCAATCGTAGAATGAGAAAAACGTATTTAGGAGTCGCGCAGATTTACAAATACATTTTTTTGATTGCTTAATAATAATTTTTCTTGAACATTGGCGACATCGGCAGCCAACACTGGGCCAAGGTCGTTTGACAACGTTGGGCCGATACTGGCGATTGAACTAAGAACCAATATGATAATTCCAAAGTCGGCCCAGTATTGAGGCAGGGATGTTTCTGTACTTGCTCAGAACTGACCGCCAGTCGCAGCAATGTTGGCAACAGAACTGCGCCAAGACATAGCCAATTTGTAATTCGCTCATGGGATACTCTACATGAGCTGAGTTCGTCATCATAATACGTCCAAGAGCGCCAAATTTATAAACGAACGGGCGTTCGGGTTCATCTCGACTCTAGGGTTAATTTAGTCAAACAAATATAGATGCATCTCCATGTATCTCGACTCCAGCTTAGATAAACGAACACGCGTTCGGGCTCATTGCGACTCTAGTTTAGATAAATCTCGGTGCATTTCTGACTCCTCAATCGGAACCCGAGGCCCTAGGGGGCGCAGTATTACTTCCGGATAAACGAACGCTCTGCTTGCGCTTCACTCCCGATCAACTCTCGTTACGAACAGACCTATTGAAAATACTTCTAAAATTATTTCTAAATACTTCGGGCTCTATGGGAATGTTACTTTACATATTAGTTCCATGTTATGTTTCTGCAATAATATATGTTAACTGGTTAGTTACATTGACATTGTCACAAGCAAGTTACGTAACAGTTGCACGAATTTTTGTACACAAGTGTAACGACATAACGATATGTAACAGTGAAATTACTTGCAAGTAATAATGGTACATTACATGTAAATTCCATGGTCTATCGCCTCAGTAAAACGTTTTCACAAAAGAAATGTTTTTGTAAAAAGAAAAAAAAATGTTGATATTTGAATGTTAACATCCCGCGTAGAAAAAAGGCGTATGGGAAAAGGTATTAAATTGAGTATGGGTTGAATATGGGGAATCGTATGGGAACGAATATGGGTGAAGTATGATCTGATTATGGGCTTTGTTCAGTCCCCATATTCATCCCATATACTTTTCCAGACTCTTTGCCAGCTATCGGGTACAACCTCGAACATTTTCATGCAATCAACCCCACACACTTTTCCAGACTCTTTCCCAGTCACCGCGTAGAGGCTCAAAAAAATTTGTGTAGTCAATCCCATACTCTTTTCCAGACTCTTTCCCAACCATCGCATACAATCTTCAAAAAATTCCTAATAACGCGGTTGGTGGGAAAGAGTCTGGAAAAGAGTATGTGATAGAAAGACCGAACATTTTCGAGGCTGTATGCCATGACTGGGTATGAGTCTGGAAAAGTATATGGGATTGATTGCATGAACATTTTCGGGGTCGTACGCGGTGGCTGGCAAAGACTCTGGAAAAGTGTATGGGATGAATGTGGGAACTGAACAAAGCCCATATTCAGATGATACTTCACCCATATTCGTTCCCCATTTTTCAACCCATAATCAATTTAATACCTTTTCCCATGCGACTTTTTTCTACGCGGGATGCTTAAAATAGTCTAAAACGTCGACAAATGCGACTTTTAGCCGACGTCCGGTTGTGTGTACGTGTGCGTGTATAACGAAAAGAACGCTATGAGAGTAATCGTCGCAATTTTGGAGCGATCAAACTGAAACTTTACATACAAGGCGTGTTACGACTAAGGTTGCTTTCTAAGGAAAAAACTTTCATTAATCAATTCAAAAATACAATCTCGTTTTTATGCTTTTCTCGCTTGAAAACATTGCTTCTTCTACGAACAAGTAAAAATTGGTAAACAATTTGCATCATTAAAAAAAAAAACGTTTACATAAAAAATATCGACCTTCTCTATCGAATGAACACAAAGCGCCCACGATTATAAAAAATCAATAATAAATATTCAAAACTTTCTACTTTAAAATGTTTTCTTCTATTCCAGATTATGTCGATCGAAAGGGCATGTACAAACTATCGGACTTTGATCATATTCGAGTCATCAATTTACGATGCGGCACATTAAGAAATTCTCACAAGGAGAGTGACAAAGAAAACAATAAAATAATAAACTAAAATCCATGGATTATGGAGACATGTAAAAAAAAATCAGTATTTGGCAATTCTCGACCGCCCTCTCATTAAGAGCATATGATCCGTGAATCATTCCGCGAAGTTCCCAAAGGATTTCTATTTCGTTTCAAAATTACCCCTATTTTGTAAATGTGTTATTACTAAATTTGATTCATCGACTTGTAATAACAAAGTGTCGAAAAAATTGTTGAATGATCTCATGAAAATAAAATTCCAAAACCGTTCTTTATGTTCATTCGGGCAACGAGTATCGTCAAAAGCTACCGTAGATTTCATAAACTTTCGAAATCATCCGAGATGGCTGAGTCGGAGTTTGTCAAAGTATATGAGAGCGATTTCGAAAACATTTCCGAGGGTTTCTGAGATGGCTGCGTAAGAGTCTGTAAATATATGTATGAGAGTTTTCACCTGGATTTCCGAGGTCTCATAAGAGAGCTGGGTAGTCGTCTGCAAAAGTACATGGGAAGGTTTTCACGAATACTTTCGAGCCATCCTGAGATGGCTGAGTAAGAGTCTGTTGTGAAGCACATGGGAAGAATCTGGGTGGGTTGTAAATCTCATATTCTGCCCATCATCCTGTTGTACTCTGAATTATTTTCAAACTATATTTTACTGAATAAATTCATCGGATAAATAGGGACATACTTACAGGCAAATCGACGGAATCGTGAGGCCGACACGCGTAGGAATTTGCCGCGTCAGCATCGGACGATGCCCGGTCAATAAACTCAGCATTGCACCGACCAATATTGCAGAGCGAGAATCGGACGATGGCCGATTATTGATGTCGAAATCGGAAGTAAAACAAAATTGCAGACATATCAATTTGAACCTCGCGGGTCGCTATCGGGAAATTGACAGTCTGAACTCGATTAAAGTACAGAGAGGTTGGTCTCAGAGTTAGGCTCATGTTTAAAGAAATCGACGATTGTCATAAGAAATATTGGCAACGAAAAAATTAATTATCTTTCTGTGAATAAACTTGTTTAGTTTGTATAACACAAACTTGAGTTTCATTCTTAATTTGTCAACAATCCCAAATACCTTGTAAATTATATTTGTTGACCTCGCGTACAATAATCCTCCCAATGTTTTCTCCCATACGACTTCCCATCTTCCTACTGAAATTGACATCTTCATGAAAGCGACACAACGAGAGCCAAGACTTTTCGGCATACCCTTCTCGGAATTACCAGTTATACAAACTCCGCGATAGTCATACGAAAAGCTTGCGAAGGTTCCTGATCGAGACAAGGGAACTTCGGCTATACAAAGGCGAGCTGATGTCACTCGGAGGGCTTCGTCATCACCGATCGGGCGATCGATGGGCATTCTCGATTGAGACCGCGACTTGAGCAGTCATACCGCCACGCACCAAATATTATAAAACATATTGTACCAAACGTACTGGGATTGCTGTCAAATATTTATTCCGCAAGAATATTTCTAACATTCACTATGAGGCGCCCTTATAGGAGTAAAAAGTGTCAGTTTTGCTTCATGACCCTTACAGCGGCATCTTGAAAAAAAAAAAAACATATTGACACTATTACGATTTAATTGTCTTTGGATGTCTTGAGGTTTTTGATATCGCTGAAACCGCGGATATTGCGGATCGAATATGACGGATCGAAATCCCCAAAAATATTTGGATTTCAATAAAAATGGGTATTCTATAGTTTTTGAAGTTGCAAAATCTGAATCTAATATTAAGTTTCCTTAATTGAAAATGGCGTATCCAGCATGGCTTTTAGAAATTCCAAAAAACATTTGGAGTTCGATAACAATGGGTACCTTATCATTTTTGAAGTAGCTGAATCTGAATCTACTGTCAGAATCTCAAAATTGAAAATGGCGAATACTATTATGCCGATCAGGATACGAATAATTAGGCTTACATGAAGAATCAAACTTTGTATTTTTAAGTATTGGTACACTCAGAAAAAGGTTTAGTGAAACCAACTACATATTTTTAGTTAAGTTAATTTGGCTTCGTTCAAACATTTTTCAGTTCCTTCAAATACATTTTCGTCCAATCGATCAATGCAGTTTAGCTGAAACAACTAAATAATTACGTTAACATCGTAACTCTGACCTAACCGCAAATTATGTTAGATCAACTAAATTGAAGTTTATTCAACTAATGGGTGTTTAATTTTTAATTATAATTTTTTTCATAATTTTGGATAAAGAATAATATTATACAATTATTTTTTTCATTCAACCCAAAACAAATAATGTTTATATCAATAATCTATTCAGTCAATCGAAATAAAATCATTCAGTTTAAATTGCTTCGCTATTCGATTGAGGGAAATAAATCAATTGGTCCAAGGCACTACGTATTCGTTGATATGAACGAAATGCTTAGTCAATTTGCGAATGACTTATGTTATGAATATAAAAAATAACGGAATAATGAGTATGTTCTTATTTACATACATCTTAATTTGACAGAACATTCGTTTGATTTACTTCTACAGATAATTCAGTAAAATCATACTTGCTGTTGGATTCAAATTGCTTATTTTGAACAAGCCCAAGACGCTATTTCTGGATACATAAATATATGTACCAAAATATTGCTGTGCTGAAACGAAGCATTACTACTTTGGTACTTTTTACTTCTAGATTTTAGACGATTGCGATTCAAAATAAATGAATATACTATTAAAAATTATGTTGTTTCACACAATCCAATATTGAGTAAAATTGAATTCACATTTACTTCATCCTCGATTCCCATTGCAACAATATATGAGGCAATATACAGATTTATAAATACCGGTGTTTTTTAATTCTATTCGATGTCACTCTGTGAAATCAAAACTTAAATTCCAGAAGTTGCTCGCATTTACCACGTTTCATTGTTAAACGAAAATATGTCATCTTGAATATTATGTTATTCAATCCGGCAAGACGTCAAAAAATGTGATTCGATGTGTTCGTATATATACAAACATTTGGCATCGTGAAAATAATTTTATTCGATTCGGCAAGACGTCAATTTAGTAATTCACAAATATTATGCCCACAATAAATAACTTTCAAGTTGTTTGGACATTTCTATGTCAAATCATAGGAGTTGAGTCTGAGTGAATGACAGAAATAACTAATATATCCAATCCAAAATTGAACATACCAATAAGCGATTGTAGCGTAGTGGTAAGGTACTAGGTTAGAATGCGTTTGGTTCAGGGTTCGAGCCCCGCTAGGATATAAAAAATTTTAATTTGTAGAAATGGTGTTAATTGATAGGTAGCGATTGTACTGATAAGAATTGAATATTTAAAACTCGATGTAACCATGGGTAAAATTAATTACTAGCAAATAACATAAATTAACAGTACCGGCACCAACTACAGATTGAGTTGGGGCAAATTTTTTTTTCACATTTAAAGCTTCGATACAATGAAGCATACTTTGGTTTGAGAAAAATTAAACCTTTATTCCCTTGAATCTGGGTTTTTTCGAAACGAAGAAAAGTATATTTCACTCAAACAAATATTTCTTCAAAATTCATCTAAGTCTGACAGTCAATTAAAGTGCATATTTCGTTCGCCACCCGTAACTGCAGGATTCGGTTGATTCAGACCAATTTTCTTTGGCGGCACTAAACTTTTTTCTGAGTGTACAAATCCATTTTTTTTCTCTCTCTAACGTAGTAACAACGTGTATAGAAAACACAATTGCAGAACCAACCGTAAATAATGAGAAATGTACACGTACACGTGGATAGTAAAATGACATAGAGCGTTTAGTTCCGTTCGACGTATATTTCTCCATACAACTTTTGGATACCGTCAAATTTTGTTCGGCTATTTTGAATTTAGAAAAACTGATATTAGATGTATTCGAATTTATAATGTTAAATACATTAAAAGTATGAGAAATAAATATTGCACATATATTGTGAATATGAGTTTCATATAATCGACGTATACCTGATACATACCTGAAATATATATACTTTACATTTCGGAATATATTCCGAATATACGGGCAATATACTTGGAATATATGATTGATATACTTTGAAGAATACCTAGAATGTATGTTTCGTATACTTTGGGGTAATGGATTGTTAACTGTTAACTAATTCATAATCTAACAGCATATATAATTAATCAACGACAGTTAATTGATTGTCTAGTCATAGTAGATAAATAATTTTTGAATATAGTAGACTGACAAATGTGGCTCACTGTATACGAATATACGAAACGCTTTGCGCTCGGTGCATACGTTTTACGTTCATAAGCATTAATATTATCGGTATTCAGATTTTAAAAATCATTGTACATACGAAATTTTTTGTTTTTGTTACACGAAATCGAAATTTTAACATTGATATTAACAATTAAATTAACATTAACGTATATTCGTCCAGCATAGGGCCATTACATGCCTACGACACTTTAAGTTTCAAATTAAAATTACAATTTTGTACGATCTGGATAGGCGAGTGGGTTAAGGCGCAACGTTCGTACTATACGACCTAGGGTCGACGGTTCGATTCTCAGCGAGTGACAAAATTAAAAACTTTTTTCCGGGATATTCTTGTGCCTGTCGGTACAGTAAGTTCGTGTACATAATTAAACGTGAAAATTACCTCCGAAAAGTACAGTTCAAGGTACCATTTTCTTAATTTTCACATTTTTTTGCTGAGATTCAATACGTAGGATATATCGAACTTACATCTCGAATATATTCGGAGCTACACTTGACATATACGTCGAATATACGACACGTGTATCTAACTTATATATCAAATATATCCGGAGCTACATGTGACATACACGTAGAATATACAACATATATATTGTTTCGTCCTGCCCCTTGGATAACACTATTTTATCGATTAGAAATAATTTAATTTTCATAAATTAATATTTTCTCACGAATCTCATCTCCGCTAAATTTAGAATTATAATATTTTATTTCAAATTCTTTTCTCACGCTCAAATTATGCATACTCAATTTTGTCGTCAGGTCTTTCGATTTTCTCTCTCTTGACCGGACGCTAATATCAAATTTCTGCAATCCATATCCGCTCGCGCCAGACGCGAGCGTTTGCTCTATTTTATTTTACTCTTTTCGAGTCTTTTCTGTGTCCATATCCGGTCGCGCGTGGCGGGCGAGCTCAGCATTTTTGGCCGCTTCCCGGCAATTAGTCTTACAGAAAATAATCAGTCTCTTCCGAACTCTTGGACTGGCCGGTCTTCTATCGACAGTCCAATATTAATAAGTCTTTACCTAAACCTCGTACCGAACAGTCAGACTGGTCTTCCACCAGTCTACGTTTTTATTAAATCAAGTAAATTAACTTTAAAATGAAACTTCGAAACTGATCAGCACTCGCCTGACAGTCCAATAAATTGTACTACGAAAAGAAACTTTGTAATTCAACGCATTTTAAATCGCAAGTGCCATTGCGTATATTATCGGGACAAGCACGATTTAATTAAATTCAAATAATAATTGTTTGCGCGGTGACTCAGTCACAATTTTGTCGAAACGCATCGAATAAATCGGCAATTTAATACATATTTGTGACGGAACGGAATAATTATTTCGTTCGGAGAACGGACCCATCTATTTCGTTACATACAAGTCCTCCGTTCTTCGACCTCTGAGGCTCTCGAGCGGGCTCCCACCTCTGAGCCGCGTGTGATAAAGTTTAAAGGGACCTCTTATCGCAGCGGACAAGTTTTTCGCACGCCCTTGACTCGACGAGCACATGTCTCGTATTTAAATAGACCGCTGAGACATAACATATATCTAAATTATATATTGAATATATTTTTCGAATACTTTTTTAATTCCAAAACGTAGGTATGGCGAATACATTTTTAATATATTTCTCGTACAAGTCGCGTACAGTTTGAATATATTTGAAATACATGCACTGTAACGTGATTTTTTGGAATCACCGTCACAAAATTAATGTTACGTCCTGTGAATTTTCGGCCAAATTCACCGACGCAACTGACCAAAAATCCACAAAATTGGGAAGTATTCGTGGAAAATAATTAGCCGCTGAGAAACAATTATGTGTGCAGTAATGTATCAGCTAATACTGAATGACTCGATTCAGTGATTGGCATAGCAACAGATTGGTACGGTCATGTAACCAAAAGACGAAACGGAAATAAAATATCAAAGGGATATTCGGGTTGCTAGAGGGGTATTATCGACAGCGAGGATGCCTTCGGCTACTTGAAGACCCATTGTTTTAATTGAGACGAGAAAGTCTATCCGAATCTTTAGCTGTATGCGTCGGGAGACGGTGCCTTATCTCTCTAACACGTAGCGCGTAGCGACGCACGTACGCACACAGCGGTGCAGCCAGAGAATTGGTGTGACTGCCTCGGGGCGACTGATTGGGAAAATCACCGTCGGCTCTTACGAGTGCAGCACCTCTCGGGGCATAATTATGCGCAACGTTCATTTAAAATTGTGGAATTGATGTTAATGAAAACAATGTTAGAATGAAGCGGACGTGGGAATTTGGTCGGAAAGTAATAAATTCGTTAATTATCCAGTAGAATCACGCATGAAAGGTATTTTGGGTCAAATCGTTAATATAAAATTATTATAAAAATTTATGAAATATTATCATCTATTATTATAATCATTAGGGAAGTTAATTAACCCGATAGAATCACGATTTTGCTATCAATAAAATAGTTAAATAAATTAGTCAATAACAGGGAATTAGTTATTATCGTTCAGAAAAATATTCAGGGACATTATTATTAATTTAAGAAAAATTAGAAAAAATGATCCGTTGAAAAACAGGAATGTATGAGCAATATTTAATATAATTCGTTAGATCAGGGTTATAACTTTTGATAGAAGCATCGTAGGAACTTCGTTCAAATTTGTAAACTATTATTATTTAAATCAAAATTAATGGAATAATTTGTTTATCCGGGAATTTGTTGTAAAAACCGAAATTGCGAAATTATTAAAATAAGTTACGGAAGACGCCGAAACCGATCGATAATTACCACGGAGGGGGCAGCTGATGCAACGCACTGCTTGGAGGCGCGGGCGCCCCCCCCGATCAAAACAATAAAAGAAGCTCCCCAAAGGGCGCATTATCCGCACTGTCTGGACAGCTACGTGTCAGTCTTCGACGCCTCTTCAAGACATTACCTGTTCACGATTCACTTGTCGCAGAGAGTATTATACACCGTCAAAAATTTATTTCCATCGTTAAAATCTGAACTTTGAAGTCGGAAAGTTAAATAAAGTCTTCAAATATTTCAACGGATAAATAAATCGGAGTTTCAACGGAACATTATTTCATCACCTATATTCTTCATTATCGACATTCATTGTCTTCAACATTCCTCGTTGACCCAATCGACTTTCACTGAAAGAAAGAACGAAGGAAGGAAGGAAGGAAGAAGGAATTCGGGATTAGGAACTTTACATCCTCATCAATCGATCATCTCGACTTAATCGAACATTTCATTCATTCCTAATCACCGTAAGTTATCAAATCCTTTTATTTTAAAATCATTTATTTTATTTCGTCAATCGTCTTTGGAAATTTTATTCTTTTGTTGATTTTACCGATCAATAATTAAATACTTTCGAATATCTGGGAATAATTAATAATCTATGGGAATCTGAATAAGTTAATGAATTGAAGAGATTTAATATCCGGAAGTCGAGGTTTTTCAATCTTTCCAAGTGAGAACCGAAGTATAGAGCAACGAACTCGACGGCCAGTGATAACGTTAGCCCGACTCGGTGCAGCGCGGTGCGAGCCATCGGGGGTCGTATTACACCTAGGCCTTCGTACGGTGTGTCAGGGTCACGCGGAGATTCGTAATCGTCCAAGTGTGGTAGAGACTGCGCGCTAATAATCGAGCCACGCATATTATTTTGGCACACAGACTTAGCCCATCCCTGAATAAATTTCCGAAAGGTTAGATTCAAAAGAAGCATTGTTCTGAAAGAGCGTCACATGCGATAAACGCGTAAAAGGGAGAGAAATCTCCTTGACCGTAGATGCAGGAAAAAGCTGATCAGGACGTAACATAATAATTGGGGGCTCGTCCGGGATAACTAAAAGTTTGTGTGTCATAATTAAATAACTAAACAATTTCAAATAAACTCACAAATAAATAAATCATTTAAAATTAAATAAATAAATAATTTCAAATAAATAAATAAAATCGGTGAATTCAATAATGATAAAACATAAACAAATAAATAAAATATAAATGCCTTTTACTCGATCTCAGGGAAAAGTTTCCGATAAATGCCTTAGCATATATCCAGGAGATAAAAGGAATTCAAAGCCAAAATCTTCCAAACCATTGCCAGCAATTAAAAGTACACAGTCAAAATCTACGGATACTTCGGAATTAGAAGAAATAGATCTTACAGAAATTGACAATTTAGTAATAACCAGTCAACAGGATAATATTGAGCTGTGTTCATCCGGAACAAAAATAAACGAAAGTGCCAAAGTAGTTGAAGGTGAGAGTGAAGTAGAGCTAGCAAAAGAATTTGAGGAAAGAGTGTTCGAAACCCATTCAGAAGGGCTAGATGAAATCGCAACGACAAGAAAATCTTTATCTCTCGTGAAAGCGCCAGGTGAAAAAATTGCGAACGAAAGTGACAGTTCTAAATCATCCACGACGAAAGTGAAAAGTGTCAACGAAAATAAAAATGTGAACGAAAATCAGAGTGACGGAAACCAGAGTAACGAAAATCAGAATATTAACGAAAAACAGAATATTGACGAAAATCAGAGTAATAACGAAAGTCAAATTGAAGTGTTGAACCGTGGTTTGATAAGAGCACATAGTGAGTCCTCATTATTAAGTCCTCATACTTCTCCACTGTCAGTACATTTAGCTAGTGAACATAATACACCGGGTGTTCGGTTTAATTCAGGAATAAATGCAACATCGACTCAACTTGTCAGATCTTGTACAGTAGACACTTCAGTTAAACCAAAGTCATTTATAAAATCGTGCATAAAAATAAGTTCAATAAAAACAAAAAGTGCCCCGAGTGTTTGTATTGAGGATCTATTTGAGAAAAACAGTAAATCAGTTGAAAACAAAAATCAGGTTTTGAGTCCAATAAACGATATAGTTGATTCAAAAGTAATTGACATTGGGAAAATTAGTGATTATAGATTGGGAAAATCTAAAGCTGAGCCTCCGTTCACCGGTAACCTAGTATCTTTTAAAACTTGTGGTAAAACTTTACCAACATTAGAACATTTGCGACAAATTTTTGCAGTTTGCGGCGCTTCACATCAACCATCTAGAATAATATCAAACGAGGTAGTGAAAAATCTTTTTGAAAACATGGATGGAAAAGGTGAAAATACTGGAGTTGGGGGAGGAGGTGATCGTGGTGACGGGGATCGTGGCGGCGGAAGCAATAATCCCCCTCGCCGTTCGAGTCCTTTTATTGGAGCGCATAGGTCACTTCAGGGTACAGAACAATGGCGAGAAGCAGTGAGAATGATTCCAGAATTCGATGGAAAGCGAGAGTCTTTGAGTCGTTATCTCGGATGTTTAGAGGATGCTGCAGCTATGGTAGGACCAGAATTTGAGTTGGACTTGATGAGAGTTGCTAAAAATAAATTAGTCGGAGAAGTATGGAATAGAATTAGTACCAATCGGTTTAGCCACATTGCTGATTATATGGAATATCTTCGAAAAATATATGATCCTCCGGGGGACATATATCAATTACAGGGTGAATTGGGTAGCATTGCGCAGTTGAATCATGAAACAGTCGCCGAATACGCGTATAAAATTCAACAGTTGGTCACAAAATTGGAAGAGTCACGACGATATATTGACGGATATTTAGACGAGGCTGATAGAGAGGCGATCGAGAGAATGGCGATAAATTGTTTTAACCGTGGATTGCGACCCGAAATATTAGATAAAATAAAAGAGGAGAAAGTAACGCTTCAGGATGCGGTGGGCACGGCATTGGCTGTTGAGTTAGACATATCCGAACGTAGTGAATTGAGAGATAATGCAAATTCAAAATTCACTCCGACAAAGGATATAGACAGAGGTGTGAAAAAAGTTGGCATAAAATTTGTTGAACCTACGGAGAATGTCACTATGGCACCATATACTGAGGCACCGAAAATAATAAGCTGTCAATATTGCAAAAATCAAGGACACACTGCCAATCAATGTCCTAAAATACACGAAAAAGAGATAATTGATGTTTGTCAGTATTGCAACAAAAGAGGGCATCTGGCAGACAAATGTAGAAGCATTGGATGTTCAATTTGCGGTCAGAAGGGCCATTGGGCCGAAATTTGTAAACAGAAAGTGCAAGGTGAGGGTGAACGAACGTCTAATGAACGTCCTAATCCACAACCCGTTCAACAAAATTACGGACAAGGTCAAGATCAAGGAACTTTTCATTCCAATAATTACAATAATAATCTTCAAAATTATAACAACAATCAAGGTTTTAATTCAAATCCGTGATACAACTATAATCAAAACCCAAATTTCAATCAAAATCGAAACTTTAATTCAAACCAAAATTTTAAACCGAACCAAAATTTTAATCAAAATCAAAATTTCAATCAAAATTATAATCGCAATCAGAACTATCAAAATCAAAATTTCAATCGAAGTCGAAATTTCAATCAAAATATTGGTCAAAATCAAAACGTTAATCCGAATTATAATCAGAATCGAAACTATAATCCCAACTATAATCCGAATTATAACCAAAATCAAAACTATAATCCCAATTATAATCCGAATTATAATCAAAATCGAAACTATAATCCTAATTATAATCAGAATTATAATCAAAATCAAAATTTTAATAAAAATCGGAATTTCGACACGAATTTAAATCGCGGAAATAATCAGATATCAAATGACAGAGGAGCCATGTCCTATGCTCAAGCAGCTAATCAGCCTTCTCAGTCAGATAATTCCGGTATAATCTGTCATTACTGTGGAATAAAAGGTCATATAATACGCGAATGCCCGCAACGCATAGAATACAATAGTAGGCGAGATTCAATGCAGGGAAACGCCAGTGGCCAGCCAGTGAAGGGTGCGCCGGCGGAGGCCAATGCGAATTCACACCCAACGTATTTAATACAGAGTACATCTCAGCCGCAAATGAGCAACGCCGAATAATAGATGTATTTTTAGTCAGACCTGAAAAGGGAATTATTCCCCCTACTATTCAATTAAAAAGTAATGACTTTCGGGATGGTGTCATCATGTTGTTGGATACGGGTGCTGGTAAAAATGTGCTAAAGGAAAAATGTTTAAACGAAAATAATATAATATATAGAGACGAGATTTTGAGACTCAGTGGAATCACGGATGAATTTGTCTATACGTCAGGATATGTGGTGCTTGAAACTTTCGGCCGGGAGGTAGTTTATCATATTGTGGCTAATAATTTTCCTACTAAACAAGATGGGATTTTGTCCAACGAATATTTCCGAGAAAATCTAGCTAAAATCGATTATGAACACAGTATGCTCAATGTTCGCAATAAAGAAATACAATTTTTCACTCGGGAAAGTATGATGTTTTCACCAAAAACAGAAAAACTTTTCTACGTCAGGATAAATGATGATACAATTCGAGAAGGATATTTGCCTACTATTAACATTGGTGAAGGAGTTATTGTCGAACAGGGTCTAGTACAGAATATTAATGGGAAATGTTTTATTAATATCATTAATAACCGAGATGAAGAAATTGAAATAGGAATTCCTACTATGAAATTGGCGAAAAGTCCTGCCGAGATTACAGAAGTAATATGTGTAAGGGAAGAAAGGGTAATGAACAAAGAAAAAAATGCCATTGGTCAAATTAGGGAAGATTTTGGAAATACAGCTGAAAGTAATTCTGGGAGTGACGTAAGGAATTCAGGGTTGAAAAGTGAAAACAAAGATATACATTGTACGGAAAATAACGGAGAAAATATAGATACTGACGAAAAAAATTGGGTAAAAATACCGTATGAAACGTTTCAAGCAGCTTTAAAAAGAATTAAAAAGGAAAGACAATTAAGGAAAGATTCAAACAAGGAAAATTCAGGTTCAATCGAGGAAATATCAGAAAATGTGGAAGTAAGTCAAAAGGTTATGGAAGAAGATCAGAATAAAGAGGAAAATATCAAAGGAAAATCAAAAGAATTAAGTGTATCAAGTGAAATACCAGAAAATACAGAAATAATTAAGGCAATCGTTATAAAAAAGAATAAAAATAAAAAGGAAAAATTAAAAGGAAAATCAAGAAAATTGAATGCATCATGTAAAGAATCGGAGTTAATGTTGAAGAAAATAGAAAATGGAAAGGAAAATGTAACAGGAAATTTTAAATCCCATGATTTTTGTCATCCTTTGATAGGAATTCAATTTTATGAGTCTGGAAAATGTTTTTGTGTCAATGCTAAGCTCCAAGATGAGACTCGATTACCGAAAGTAATAAAGTTGTTGCGACTAACTGGATTGGATAAAGAAGAAATAAAAGCTGTATATGAAATTATTGAATACGGAACAGATCGATTCCACATACCGGGGGAAAAATTGGAAGCAACAAATATAATAACCCATCGAATACCAACAATCGATGATTTTCCTGTCAATTCTAAGCAATATCGATTCCCTGAAATTCACAAAGAAGAAATTAAAAGGCAGATAGCAGAGTTTCTGGAGGCAGGATATATCAGACAATCGACATCTCCATATAATACACCTGTGTGGGTGGTGCCAAAGAAATTAGATTCACAAGGAAATAAAAAGTGGAGGGTAGTTTTGGACTTTCGGCAGTTGAATGATAAAACGATAGGGGATGCTTACCCCTTACCTAACATTGTTGACATATTGGACCAATTGGGAGGAGCTCGATATTGTTCGGTGTTCGATCTGGCTTCAGGATTTTATCAGATAAAAATGCATCCGGATGATTGTCATAAAACAGCTTTCACAACGCCATATGGACATTACGAGTACGTCAGAATGCCTATGGGATTGAAAAACGCTCCTCCTACATTTCAAAGAGCAATGGATATGGTCTTGATGGGGTTGCAAGGTCACGAATTGTTTGTTTACTTAGATGACATAGTAGTATACGCAAAGACATTGAAAGAACATAACGAAAAATGCAAACGATTAATGGACAGGCTGAGGAAAGCGAATTTAACTTTGCAACCTGATAAATGTGAGTTTCTAAAGAAAGAAGTTGGATATCTGGGGCATGTGATTAGCCGGGATGGTCTAAAACTCGATCCAAAGAAAGTCGAAGCAGTAAGATATTTTCCAAGGCCGACTAATGTAAAGAAAATTCGTCAATTTCTGGGATTAACAGGATATTATCGTCGATTTATTGAAGGTTACGCTAAATTAGCAAAACCATTGACTAACCTTTTGAAAGATAATACACCCTTTTTGTGGACAAATAACCAGGAAGAGTCATTTGAGGAACTTAAGGAGAAACTTTGTACCGAACCAGTTTTAATATTTCCAGATTTTTCAAAACCTTTTATCGTAACAACCGACGCTTCGGGTTATGCAATCGGAGGAATTTTGTCACAAGGGCCTATAGGAAAAGATAGACCAATAGCATACGCCTCACGTACACTTAATGAAACTGAAACAAAATATGATACCTACGAAAAGGAAGCCTTGGCAATTGTCTACAGCGTTTTGCATTTTAGACCATATTTATACGGGAAAACATTTACTTTGGTTACTGATCACAAGCCTTTAGTATGGTTCAGAACCTGCAAGGATGGTAACACACGAGTTCTTAGGTGGAGATTGAAATTAGCTGAATATGAATACGATGTAGTATATAAAACAGGAAAAACGAACGTGAATGCCGATGCTTTATCTCGAAATCCGATTGAGAGTAAGGAAAATGGGGTGGAGGAAGAAATATTTATAACGGAAGTTAGTGGACAGACAGAATGGACCGATGATGAGATGCTGAGATTCTTTGGAGATGACAACGATGAAGAAGATGGTATAAGTGACGAAGAAATAAATGAAGAGGAAGAAGAGGATCCAGAGAAATTATGGAAGAATAGTTTAAGGAATATGCAATTAAAAGGATATAATAAAATAAATTCATCGTCAGAATCGTCTGAAGGTGACGTTCAGCATTTCCATTTCAATCATTCGTCAGTCAACACCAGCGCAGAGGAAGGTTCAGCGGAAGAAGAGATACTGATAGGCAATGCAACAAATGAAAGAAAATTGGAACGAGGAGCGAAACGAAGGGCACTCGAGAAAATCAAGGCTAATTCTCAAGCGACTAGGCAAGGACAAAAAGAACTTCAGGAATTTGATAAGCTGAGCAAGAAAAAAAAGGTGAAAATTAAACGGAAAAATCAACCAACACAGAATACCGAGCAAGAAGATACCACAGAGGATGAAGACAGGGAGATTGAAGATGAACCAATACGAAAACCCCGAAGGAAAAAGAAAAAAAGGAAGGTGATGAAATCAGACGAGGAGGAAATAATACAGCCTCAAAGAAAAAAGAAAGTTAATCCAATACAGGACTCAGATGAAGAGGAATTTTCTGAACAAACAGACAAAAGTGACTCCGACAAAAATGACAATGACAAAAACGAAAATAACGATGAAAATAGCGACAATGATGAGCAATCAGAATTCGAACTCGAATATTCCATATCGCGAAATATAATTCCTTCAAGGGAAATTTTCTTTACTCGAAAGGATTCACTTGTTTATTTCCTAAATTTAAACGGTGAAGCATTTGATACAGGATCACAGAAATTAGCTGACAGAAACGAATTGCCTTATTTTCCTAACCTTGAACTGGGAGTAGTTAGTGCAATAAAACGAGGAAATAGGTACCATATAGCCTTACCCGTTAGTAATGATTCTGGAGAAGGAGCTTCCTTAATATTGAACCATATAATAGATGCTATAAGAAGTTTACGAAATTTTGCAGAACAGACAAAAATACCAAGTGTAAGCACTTCCAAATCTGATGTTGTTGGAAACGTTCCATGGGATAAAATTGCAAGTGAATTGCGATTAGAATTTCTTAATAGTCCGGTAAATGTGATAGTCTGTCATGGAATTATTCGATATCCAAGTAAAGCAGAAAGAGAAGGAATAATACATGAAATGCATGGATCGGCTGTTGGAGGACACAGAGGAGTGACGAAGACATTTAATAGAATCAGACATCGTTTTTATTGGGAAAGGATGAAAACTGACATTGAACGATTTATACAACGGTGTTTACCCTGTCAGTTAAAAAAATGCGTCAGAATAAAAACAAAACAACCAATGGTTATTACCGATACTCCAGGAATAGCTTTCGATAAGGTAGCTATGGATATAGTCGGGCCTTTACCACGAACCAAACGAGGCAATGAATATATTCTCACTATACAGGATCAGTTAACCAAATTTTGCCTTGCATTCCCTATTTCAAATGCAACGTCAATCACGATAGCGGATACGATGGTTAAATATTATATCAGTATTTTCGGGGCACCCAGAAGTATATTAACCGACCAAGGACGAAATTTTCTCAGTAATTTAATAAAACGAGTAGCTAAGAGATTTAAAATAAAACGGATTCGCACTACTGCATTTCATCCGCAGTCAAATGGTTCCCTAGAGCGATCACATCATGCGCTTGGAGAATACTTAAAACAATACGTAGATAAAAAGTTCGAGTGGGATGAGTGGGTCGAATTAGCCATTTTCAATTATAACACTAGTGTTTATGAAGGCACAAAACATACACCGTATGAATTAGTTTTCGGAAAATTGGCAAGAACACCGTCAAGTGAACCTTTACAAATGGAAGATAAATTACCCACGTATGATGACTATCTGGTAAAATTGGTAACGCAATTACATGAAATTCAAAGAATAGCTCGAGAAAATTTGATAAGAGCGAAATTAAAATCTAAAGAACGATATGATAAGAATCTCAATGTCAGACAATTTAAAGTTGGGGATTATGCATTTTTGAAAAGCGGACCGAAACCAAAGAAACTAGAAAATCAACATGCTGGACCGTTTGAAATAATTGAAGTAAAAGGTAATCAAAATATTAAAATAAAAACCAACAAGAAACCTATGGTTGTTCATGCCAATCGTCTGAGATATTCTCACATTAAGCCTCAAAAATGAAACAATGAAAACAAATAAATTCCAATCCATTTTTTTTTATTAATAAATAATTACAGACAAAATGCAGTCAAGAAATGCATCTATAGCTGGAGCCAGATTGAGACGAAGGCGAATAACGGAGGTGGCATCAACCAGGCCAACGGAACATGGCGTTATTAGATATCAATTAGCACGAGAATTATATTCGGAGCTTACTGTAACAGATAACTTCACCGATAATCGTCCAAGTGCTAGTGATGGAGAAGAAATTCAAACGGAAGGGAGAGTAGGAACAGAGATAAGAAATATTTGCGATGAGTTTATAAAAAACACTCGAAGGCGTGAGCTGGAATGGCGAGCAACTGCAATTAGATTGGGAAGGAATCAGATAATGGACATGTTGGATATGATAATAGGACATGAGGAGAGAATATGTGAATATGATTTCTTTGTACATTGGGGTCAACTTCGAGATATAATGCGCGAATACAACATAGAAATAAAACGTGAGACTAACGAGGGACAGAATGAAGAAGGGGTGTGTTACGTTGTTCTATACAATGATATCGAACCGTTCATGTGTATTGAGGTGGGAAAACCGATAGTAATAATTGATTTGAAATGCTTGGGTTACGTATTGAAAAGTATCCAAAGATACTTGACACGAAAACTTCGCGAAACCATCGAACAGACGGAACAACAAAATTAGAAACAATCTGTTTCAAAAGTTATCTAAATAAATAAATACATAAATAAATAAATAAATAAATAAATAAATAAATAAATAAATAAATAAATAAATAAATAAATAAATAAATAAATAAATAAATAAATAAATAAATAATATATATATATATTTGAGGGAGATGCGATGTGAAATTTGAAGTTTCCGGTTGCAGGAATAAAAATGTCAGACCAAGAAAAAGCAACTATTCGATTGGAGCGAATGTATGGTTATGGAGCCATTTATCTGAATGTGCCTTTTACCCGGAGCATGACAAGCCATACTCATAGAATTCAAGCGATTTTGGGACGATGGAGAGATATTGGAGTCGGCAACAACGAGGAGGAAGCGAGAGAAGCCGCTGCTGAGGCTCTGATAGAAAGAATAAGCGAAAGCCGAACGCCAGGTCGTGGAAGGAATTTGGATTTTCGAAAATACAACGATCAGCTGACTAGACGTCTTAGGAAATTGCAATTAACTATAAAAGAATTGGGGGTAATAACAATTGCAAAAATCATGGATAAAATCCGTGGAAATGAAGAGAAATTAAGTCCATTTGACACAATAGAATTAGAGTTTGAAACAATCGAGGTTCTAGCCACTTTTGGCATGTCAATGAAGACACGGAAGTTTCAGAGAGAGAAAGAAGTGGGAGTGGCAATAACGATCGATTCAGAGAGTCACACCGCAGAAACAATATTGGAGTTTAACGTAGACGAAAAATTAGCCGAATTAGCAGCTTTGCTGAGCGTTTTGTATTTGGCGCAGGGTCGATTGGGAATCCAGATAAGAGAAATGGTACAGGTAGAGGAGCTGATTAAAAATCAAGAAGAGAAAGAAAAAGGAAAGGGGGTCCCAAAATGGCAGAAATGCCAGGGACAATGGAAGAAGAGCCGTGGATAAAAAAAAAAAAAGAGAAAAAAAGAGAAGAATTATATTTTTACTTAATCATTTCGGGGAAAAACGCACTTCATAATCTTATTTGCACTATTGGGGTAGAATTAGCATAAACAAAAAAAATATATAACAAAACATAAACGGAACATATATAGATATATATATTCAAAAATGTTAATCATACATAAGCACTTATACGTGTATACTCGCATTTATATTCAGTAGTAATAGTTAAGGTGGCACAAAGTAATACTTATGTTTCAGTGCATCAAGAATACCTCACCTATGTAATCATCAATATTATGGTTTGTTATCAATAAAATAATCATTCATACAAATAATAGAATTTTGTTTTGTTAAACAGATGGGACGAGGGACGTGGTCATTAGTGGTGATATGGGTACTTCTTCTACCCACACCTTCCTCAGGGATGATTGGATATGAGTGTGGGTCGCCGTCTTCAAATATCACAACTCTGTCTCTGCTGGACGTGGACGAGTGTGACGTATCCTCATCATCATTGAACATTTCTTCAGTCCATGTTCAGTTGATTCAGATCAATGAATACGGAACTGTGCACGTTCATCAGTGCAAAATCGAAATAGATCGAGACGTTCGGAAATGTGGTATGTTCTCACATACAAGTGACGTGGTAAACGGGAAGGCTTCATACATTCTCGAAGTCTCTCGAGATGTCTGCATGAAAATGCACGAGATTGGATCTTTTCGAATGGACAATGCAGTCATCATGGGACTCATTAGTAATCAGACTTTGAGTCATCCAGTCACTTTGGCAGGACAATTGGAGGTGGACGGAGGGTGCAAAGGTTCATCCTATTCAGATCCTTTCGGAAGTTGGAATGACGTGGTGGTTCTGTCCACAATCAAAATCACGCTGAGGGATTATTACGCATCAGTTGCATTGAAATCGAACAAAGGATATTTGAAGTCGGGAGTCAGGTGTGAATTGAATAAGGGACAATGTATGGATATGGAAGGTGGACATACGTTCTGGAATTCAGTTCCAATGAATGAGTGTGACGGTAGTAAATATGGAGTACTGTACATGGGAATGGCAGAGATATTGGTTGATAGGGACGCCGAGACTGTATATACCGTGACTACTTCCGACATTATTTTCGCTCTCGTTGCTCGTTCATCTATTAACGTGTGTGGACAAACTTTGATACGAACGGAGCATCCTAGACTACTTATCCATAAAATAAAGAATGGACAAATGTTTTTGCAAAAGAAGAAGATAGACGCTGCTAACATGGACATATACGCGTACGTAAATTCAAAATTTGTGTATGTTGAGAGACATGTACAAACTCAAATTCAACAAGTCTATACTGATCTCTTAACACAAAAGTGCGAATTGGAACGGGAAATGATAAAGAACCGGTTGGCCATAGCTACGCAAGCACCAGATGAGTTTGCTTATCATTTAATGAAGGGACCTGGATACATGGCAGTAATATCAGGGGAAGTAGTGCATATTGTAAAATGCATTCCAATGGAAGTGAAGGTTAGACATGTGGAAGAATGTTACACACATCTACCAGTGTCCAAAGGAAATGACAGTTATTTTCTGGCTCCGAGAACACACATATTGATGGAAACGGGTCTACAAATTACATGTAATCGAATGGTTCCGCCGATGTATTTTATCGATGAGGAATGGTACGGAATGATGCCCGGACCAACGCTTATTTATCCACCGGGAACAATGAGACCTAACACTAAGCCAACGTGGCAATATAGTAAAATTAAGTCATTAGCAACTAGTGGAATATATACGAGCGCAGAATTAGAACAATTAAGAGGGTATATAATGTTTCCGGCAGAAAGGCCTGCAATGATAAACACAGTAGTAAGGGGAATGATGGGTAAATCTACAGTTAAACAGGGAGAGTCTTTCGTAAAATTGCTTGAAGGGCCTGAATTAGAAAAAATGATGCAAGGAGCATGGAAAAGGATGTGGGAAAATTTAATTGCATTTAGCCATATGAGTGCTGGACTTATTGGAATCATAATGATAATTCGAGCCATTAAACTGATAATAGATACAATTATACATGGATATGCTTTACATACTGTTTAGGGATGGTCATTGTTTTTGATAGGCGCAGTTTGGGATTCTGTAACGGCATTATTGTTGCAGTTGAAAAATGGGTCAATGAAGTCCTCAGGAAAATCAGGGAAGAATAGAGAAGCAAAGAATGTAGATGTTGAATTGGGTCAAGTAGAAGCGCAGGAACCAGAAGAATTGGATGAGGAAAAAAACGTAGAGGAAATAGAAAATCGAAGCAAGAAAAGGACAAGTGACATAGCAATTCAAGTAGTTGAAAAGAATACAAAAGAGTTATATCGGGAACTTCCATAAATCAAATATATAAAAAAAATAAATAAATAAATAAATAAATAAATAAATTAAATAATAATAATAATAATAATAATAATAATAAATAAACAAATAAATAAAAATAAATAAATAAATAAATAAGCAAACAATAAGTAAGTAAATAGAGGAAATTAGTTTAGGGTAAAAAGATTTAATAATAACATTACTAAATTACTTGTATTTTATTTTAAAGAGATCATGCAGTCAACCAGAAACAATGGGTACAGATTGGAGCTCACGTTGAACGAACAGTGGCCCAACACTTTAATAGAGAGTGCAGGAGAAGATCGGGAGTATTGGAGTAAAGGAGGATTGTCGATACCACCGGAATGGAAAGAATTAAGAGAAGAGATGCTTGCATTTTGGTTGATGGCAATTTACCTCAGTAAAGGGTATGTAGAATTAGGGGGACATAAATACCAGAAATGGGGACAAATAGTTTTACCCCAGGGTCAAGACCCGGAATTATTATTATTTAAGTTAGAATCAATAGTAGACGGATTTCCGGATATGGGAAGTGTACCCGTCGATCAATTGAAGAGGGATTGACGTTACCCACTCCGCAACAGTAAGAGAAAAGAAACCGTAGTGTACTTAATTATCGACATTAGAAAAGAGTGCGAGATTATCGGCATAAGGAATAAGGAGGTAGAAAGAGAAAGGTATAGTGAAAGAGAGAGAGGGATAGAGAACGGCGAATAGCCGCACAAAACGGAGGAGCCGAGAGCGGCTGGCGACGGGCGTCATGCCCTGCTCACTGTAACCTACATGCATAGGAATTGGAAGGAAGCTATTGGCTCTTCGCATTAGGAATAGTCCAATGAGGGAAACAGAATTTTTTTTTTCTAGAAATTTTGTTTATTATGAGTACATTAAGTACCCATTGTTGTTAATTTTTATATATATTTTTTCTAGAAAACTAATCTAGCTTAGGAATTTTCCTGCCCTACGGGTCGCAGGTACAGTCCTCCAAGAACTCCTAACATTCCTCACACGAGGGTGGAGGGGTCCATTCATGTTGACGAATGATCCTGAAAAGAAAAAGAGAGAAGGGGAATGAATAATATTAATAAGAAAAAGGAAAACAAGAGAGAATAATAATAATAATAATAAAAATGGTAATGGAAATAATAAAAATGATAGTAAATACCTGGCAAAGCGAGTGTCCTCCCATGGGAGCCTCTCCACCGAATCGTCCCAGAAAATCCATGGGCCCAGAAGCCGCTCGAATACGTGCTGAATGATGGTCCGAATCATTTGACACATCTTGTTCTTGAAAAAAAAAAAAAAAAAAAAAAAAAAAGAGCAAAATTAGTAAGAATAATAAAAACAAGAAATACAATAAACAAATAATAGAATACTTACGAATATTTTAGTTTGAAGAAAGGAAGAGTTCTCGTTGTTCTCTGTAAAGTTTCGGCGAGCGAATGAGTGCTCGCTTGAGCCCGCGTCTGTCCAGACCCTCGGGAAGTCACTTGGAGAGGGTCTCGTGTAAACATCTTCGCGAAGGTAAAACATAACAGATATGCGGACAAAGAGGACACTCTGAGAATCGGAAAGGCGTATGTGCGCGCGTTCATATATATGTATACGCGCGAATGTATGTAGCGAGTTGATCCAAGTTTTTTTTTTATTTGTCTCTACCGAGACCGAGCGTTGTTCTTCGAAGCAACTCTCGTCTTGGGGGGGAGGTGTTACGTCCTGTGAATTTGCGGCCAAATTCACCGACGCAACTGACCAAAAATCCACAAAATTGGGAAGTATTCGTCGAAAATAATTAGCCGCTGAGAAACAATTATGTGTGCAGTAATGTATCAGCTAATACTGAATGACTCGATTCAGTGATTGGCATAGCAACAGATTGGTACGGTCATGTAACCAAAAGACGAAACGGAAATAAAATATCAAAGGAATATTCGGGTTGCTAGAGGGGTATTATCGGCAGCTAGGATGCCTTCGGCTACTTGAAGACCCATTGTTTTAATTGAGACGAGAAAGTCTATCCGAATCTTTAGCTGTATGCGTCGGGAGACGGTGCCTTATCTCTCTAACACGTAGCGCGTAGCGACGCACGTACGCACACAGCGGTGCAGCCAGAGAATTGGTGTGACTGCCTCGGGGCGACTGATTGGGAAAATCACCGTCGGCTCTTACGAGTGCAGCACCTCTCGGGGCATAATGATGCGCAACGTTCATTTAAAATTGTGGAATTGATGTTAATGAAAACAATGTTAGAATGAAGCGGACGTGGGAATTTGGTCGGAAAGTAATAAATTCGTTAATTATCCAGTAGAATCACGCATGAAAGGTATTTTGGGTCAAATCGTTAATATAAAATTATTATAAAAATTTATGAAATATTATCATCTATTATTATAATCATTAGGAAAGTTAATGAACCCGATAGAATCACGATTTTGCTATCAATAAAATAGTTAAATAAATTAGTCAATAACAGGGAATTAGTTATTATCGTTCAGAAAAATATTCAGGGACATTATTATTAATTTAAGAAAAATTAGAAAAAATTATCCGTTGAAAAACAGGAATGTATGAGCCATATTTAAAATAATTCGTTAGATCAGGGTTATAACTTTTGATAGAAGCATCGCAGGAACTTCGTTCAAATTTGTAAACTATTATTATTTAAATCAAAATTAATGGAATAATTTGTTTATCCGGGAATTTGTTGTAAAAACCGAAATTGCGAAATTATTAAAATAAGTTAAGAAAGACGCCGAAACCGATCGATAATTACCACGGAGGGGGCAGCTGATGCAACGCACTGCTTGGAGGCGCGGGCGCCCCCCCCCGATCAAAACAATAAAAGAAGCTCCCCAAAGGGCGCATTATCCTCACTGTCTGGACAGCTACGTGTCAGTCTTCGACGCCTCTTCAAGACATTACCTGTTCACGATTCACTTGTCGCAGAGAGTATTATACACAGTCAAAAATTTATTTCCATCGTTAAAATCTGAACTTTGAAGTCGGAAAGTTAAATAAAGTCTTCAAATATTTCAACGGATAAATAAATCGGAGTTTCAACGGAACATTATTTCATCACCTATATTCTTCATTATCGACATTCATTGTCTTTAACATTCCTCGTTGACCCAATCGACTTTCACTGAAAGAAAGAACGAAGGAAGGAAGGAAGGAAGGAAGAAGGAATTCGGGATTACGAACTTTACATCCTCATCAATCGATCATCTCGACTTAATCGAATATTTCATTCATTCCTAATCACCGTAAGTTTTCAAATCCTTTTATTTTAAAATCATTTATTTTATTTCGTCAATCGTCTTTGGAAATTTTATTCTTTTGTTGATTTTACCGATCAATAATTAAATACTTTCGAATATCTGGGAATAATTAATAATCTATGGGAATCTGAATAAGTTAATGAATTGAAGAGATTTAATATCCGGAAGTCGAGGTTTTTCAATCTTTCCAAGTGAGAACCGAAGTATAGAGCAACGAACTCGACGGCCAGTGATAACGTTAGCCCGACTCGGTGCAGCGCGGTGCGAGCCATCGGGGGTCGTATTACACCT
Source organism: Amblyjoppa fuscipennis (assembly GCA_963575735.1). Lineage (NCBI taxonomy): Eukaryota > Metazoa > Arthropoda > Insecta > Hymenoptera > Ichneumonidae > Amblyjoppa > Amblyjoppa fuscipennis. Next base: position 1,890,862 of record OY754497.1, read on the forward strand.
AGGCCTTCGTACGGTGTGTCAGGGTCACGCGGAGATTCGTAATCGTCCAAGTGTGGTAGAGACTGCGCGCTAATAATCGAGCCATGCATATTATTTTGGCACACAGACTTAGCCCATCCCTGAATAAATTTCCGAAAGGTTAGATTCAAAAGGGGCATTGTTCTGAAAGAGCGTCACATGCGATAAACGCGTAAAAGGGAGAGAAATCTCCTTGACCGTAGATGCAGGAAAAAGCTGATCAGGACGTAACATTAAAGAAAAAAGCATCTAGTACCTTTTCTTGCGAAAATACCGAATTTTATGGTATAGATCTCGTTTTGCTGCCTCTCTCGCTAATCGCGGTACGATTTAGCTTATGGGAATACAGTTCCGCTAATGTTTGGGTTTATGTTATTTTTTGTACGGTTACGGATACAGTAAAGATCCAGTTAGTCGGGGTTTTCGAATCCAGTTGGTGGTGCGGATCTATAAGTTATTACAAGCCCAACTGGAGGAGGGACTCGACGAGGCTTCGTTACGAATACGCCAAAGTCCGGAGCAAACCCGGCGCTCTAGTGGGTGATACGGTAAAGTGCAATGCGTTGCAAAACAGGCGGAGTTACGGTTTAGTCCGGACAAGGATGGAACCCTTGTGCCGTGTTTTTGAGATAGTGAAGAGCCTTGTTTTCCCGCATTGCACGAGGGAAAGCGATCGTAACGATCCTCGAAATTTACCGCTTCGTACAGTTCGGTTACAGGCTCCCGTTGAAATCCCGTTTCGAAATAGTTTGAGAGGGCAGTAGCTATCGGTCAGAGTTCCCGAAATAATGATAATGATCCGTTACAGGTGTTATCGTAGACAAATCAGTCTACCGAGAGTCGTCCTCGAGGCCGCTCGGACTTCGCTCGCGCTCCCGCGTGTTTACGGTTTTCGCGTATCGTCTCGCGCTCGCGATGCGGGTCTCGCTCGCGCTGTCGTAGAGTCCGGCTATCGCTCTCGCTCCGGTTTGTGCGTCTCGCTTGCTACCTGTCACTTCGCGCGTTCGATGTTCGACTCGTGTGCTGTGTTTCGTGCGGATTTCGTCCCGATCTCTTTTAGCGATTTCTGCGATCGAGATGCGTTCGGAACGCTCTTGAGGTGCAGTGATTGTGCTCAAGTTCTCGGAGCATCGTAAGATGCGGTTCTCGCCCCATATTATTGGATTTATTCCTGCTGTTCGGTGAGTTTATCGTTTGTGTAAATTTTCGATCGCGTATAGGATTCGTTCTCGCTCTCGTTACGCTCGCTCGATCCTTCGGTCAGCTGAGCTCTCCCGATGCACGTGTGTGCGAGCTCCCGTGGCTTATAGCCAACAAAATGAATTATTTTCGTTTTGGAAATCTTGAGCTCTCGTTAGCATAGATTTCGCGTTACTTTAGTGGCGAAGGATCGCGACCCTTCTGCCACAATCTACACCCCGAGCTAACCGTGCATTTCCGCAACCGTTGCTCTCGCGGGTGTATTGGTGTTTGCTCGTTACCGTTCCGTTACCGTTTTTATCGTTTTATGTTTTGTCCTTGCGGAGGTCGGTTCCATCGACCTCCAGTTTAGTCCGGTTCGGCGATTCCGGCGAAACAAAAATCAGCCCTGCGGAGGTCGGTTCCGTCGACTTCCAGGTTAGGTCCGGTTGTTAATACCGGTGAAACAAAAATTAACTGGCGCCCACCGGAACTCCAATGCATTCGGGAGGGTGGACGGCCGAAGGTGACGTTTTTTGGTTCTCGATTTCGCGTTTCGCTCCCGTTTGGTTTGAGCTTTGATTTTCGATTTTCGGTTTTGTTTTTTTTGTTCGAGATTTGCGTTGAGATACCGGAAAATACGTCACAGCACATATACCGCAAATATATTCGACATATATTTTTAATACATAAAAAAAAAATATTTTTCAATATTCTTTATTTCCGTTGAAACAATACACATAACGTGTTGTTACATCCTGATCAGCATTTTCCTGCATCTACGGTCAAGGAAATTTCTCTCCCTATTACACGTTTATAGCATGTGACGCTTTATCAGAACGACGCCCAGTTTCTAATCTAACCTTTTGGAAATTTATTCAGGGATGGGTATGAGTATGCATGCCAAAAAGTATCGGTCGATTATCATTACGTGGTGTTTACTACGGCTCGGTATTTACTTCTGATAGGTGCGTGCTACGATGTTTCTTACGTTGAACTGATATGACACTTTGCGTGTCCCTGACATACGATAGTAGCGTTGTGAAACTCGACTCCTGACAGCTCACGCAGTGATGGCCGACTCCAACTGTTATCGCAGATCGGCTGGTTCGTCGCTCTACACCTTGGCTCTCCTTGAGAAACATCATGGTGTCCAGTAAAAAGTCCGTACGAAATTCAAGGACACTCGACGACAATTTCCAGGACATTTAAAGATTGTGTTGGAACATTTATAAAAAATTAAAATATGCATACCACCTGCGACATAGTAAATAACATTTAGTTCGAGAACCGTTTTCGTTTACGTTAGAATCAGTTAAAAAAAAAAACTATTCACTGTGCACGAATGTATTATAGCACGATTTCGCAATGCCCGAAAATCGTCTACTATGTTCCCGAGTTTCTCTCGCTTTTTGTTTTCCCCGAAGGGATGGGCGCCAGGTGCCCCGAAGTGCACCGAGAGAGAAACCTTAAACAGTCCCGACTCCACTGCTGGCATCTCGAGGGTAGAGTGACTGGATAAGCGATTAATTGTTCGGGCGGATTTACAAAACACAAACAAATAAATAAATTAATTGCAACCACAGAAAATACGGGAACCAAAGACTCGAGTATTTATTTAATCACAGAAAACAATCTAAAGAGAGGGAAAACCGGAGAATCCGGAGTAAAACCCTCGTCCCGTAAAATAAAATCGATAACAATTTTGTACAAGAAGATCTTTGCCCGGTACGCGAGATTCGCACACTTCGACGCTCACACACACACACACACATACACCGACGGTCGCGCTTCCCGGACTCTCATATTTGTTTCACGCGCGATTTTAAGACACTCTCTCCCTCACACTCACACGGCGTGGCTGACACAGCCCAAGACACACATAATCACGCACTAGAGATGTACGCAGGCGACGACACAACGAAAAAGGCGACTCCCCGTGAAAGCTTCCAAGGCGACACCCTCCCGGAAATTAATAAATCTACGACGCGAATTTACTCAACTAATTTCCCCACAAACGATCAACGGCTTCGAGGAAGGCCGTGTACGGTTTCCCGAGCTGATCACGCAGCGATAAAACAAAATACAAACCCCGTACGCAACGTCACACACACACACACACACCTGCCGAATCACGGCGGTTCCGATCCCTCCGGCACGGCCGAACGAAGCACGCCGTTGGTAACACAAATTAATTTTCCCCACGCTCGAGGTTACAAAACGCCAATACAAAATATTAATTGGCCGTAGCCTTACGCAAATCAATAAAACCTTGGACGAAATCTCACCGAATCGAGTCGTAACAACGTGAACGGGAAAAACGGTCCGGATATAATGCCGTAAAGAAATTTACCTTCCTTCTATGGATAATTCGCGAGACTCGATGACACAACCGATCCGCTCGGTCGGACTCACAACGGAGAGTGCCCCGAATATCGATCCGCGATCTCGCTCGCTATCGTTATCCCTACCTTCCTGCCTAATCGTCACGACAAATTCGACAGATCTCGGGCAATCATCGGCCCTTTCCGGAAATTTGCGCACCCCTTGGCTAAATCTCCCATTAGTTACCATTAAAAAATGCCATTGATTACATTAACTATTCGTTAAAGGTAATTCAATGGGGTTTTGCCAATGGTATCATTCCCATTTGTACTACCATTCAATATGCCATTCGATTTCCCATTCGTTGTATGGTATTTTTATCCCGCTAGCATTCCTATTCGCGGAAAAATATGCTATATATAATTGTCCACTTTTTTACAGTGTCTAAATATGTAACAAATAAAAAAGCTGTAATGCTCCCGAAAAATGTCTCCTATTGTTCATAAATAATTGCGGTCCTTAAGTTCACAGCTACTATTGGGGACTCATTTATCTGCAATTCATTATCGCTCATACCATTTAAGTGAAAATTGCTACTCACACACGTGATTGCCTAGGGTCTGTCGACTCGATTTTTATTCCTCGTCAATTATAAATAGTTAGACGTGCCATTAAAGATTCCCTAGCTTTTAACCATTCAATTCAGTTCCCATTTGTTCCCGATGGTAAGAAATGTCATGTCAGCTGTTCCAGTTATGCTCCAATGAACTACCATTAATAACGAAGGGAAAAAGTACCATTTGTCACATCCCATTGATTTGTCAGTGAACTCTTATTAATGACGAACGGGAGAAAGTTCCACTCAATTTTCCGAGTCATTTGAAATTGGACTCCCATTAATAACGAATGGCAAAAAGTACCAGTTGAATTTTCCCAGGAAATTGGCATTGGTCTCCTATTGGTAACGAATGGGAAAACGTACCATTTACAATCTCTCACTGGTTTGCCAGTGGGGTCCCGTTAAGAATGAATGGTAGAAAGTACCGTTTCAATTTTCCTCATCAATTTCCATTGGGATCAGATTGATTACCTTTCGATACCATTCATTAACCGCCCAATGGAAAAATTTGCCAAGGAACGGCACGCGGCCCGTCAAACGCTACGCATATCGATCCGCTGATCGACTCCACGCGCGTACGAAATCTTCGAACGCCGATAATACAGAGCTCCCGCAAAGGTACTCAATTCCCCCTGACGGGAGATTCCCGGTGAATCTTCTTGACAGCCCGAGACTCCGGACGGCTTCAAATAACGATGCGATGCGTTGAATAGACGAATCGTAGATCTTCTCAGATGACAATTTCTTCTTATTGTCGGCGCCTCCGACAGCAGGGAGGTAGAACGGCCCAATTCGGTACTTCATTCCGAGCTTCACGTCCGTTGTTCTTCTTAATCGTCGCTCTCGTTCTGGCGTACATGAAAATTATTATTGTCGAATTACAAATAAATCTTATCGTTCAAGTTAGGCCCAGCGATGTCGCCTTGTGTGAGCCCGAACGAGCCAGGAAAAAATGCGCAAAAATTTGCTGCCCTACAGTATATATGTGTTTCTCAGGGAATTTGAGATACACATTTTTTAGGATGGTCGCTAGTAATATATTTTTTTATAGAAGCTCAAATTTACGTGGAAATAAAAAATTCAAGGACATTAGGCGAAATTCAAGGACATTCCAAAACTTTTTCAAGGACAGGCAAAATTCAAGGACAGTTCCAGGACTTCAAGGACTTCGAGGACCGCTGGACACCATGAAAATCGATTGCCTCTAATATTTTGTTTTGCCCGGATCAACGCCCGATTATTCGGGCAATACACTTGCCTAATAATCGTGGTAACCAACGAGCGCGCGACGCATTGCGAAATACGGAAGTAACGAGCGTGCAACGCATCGCGAAGTATGGAAATAACGAGCGCGCAACGCATTGCGAAATACGGAGGTAAAATAGCATTTGAGAAGTTAGCAACTAATTAGCAATAAAGTCAAGTCAGCTATTGAGTGATGAACCCGGATGTAGCATTTGTTTAAACAATTACGAAATCGTTGAGATGGTAAAAATTAAGCTGACATGCCTGCTCTTATCCCTATATAAGAGACCACGAGCAGGCATTCAGCAGTCTAAATTGTATTCGACCATCGTTACGGTTAGTCAGTTATACCGTAAAATATATACACTCTTCGAAAGGAAGATAAGCGTACGAAGTGTACTTCACAACTATTGGTAACTAAAACTTGTCTAAAATGTTGTAATTAAATCCTGATATAATAAATCGTGCTTTTATAATTCATTTGGGTTTCAACCCTTTACTGGATAAAATCCCTGAATCTTTGAGCTAACGGCTCCCGTAGGGCTCAGAGTAGCTATCTAAGCCTCTGCGGATATAACAATTTCATCTTCTAATTTTTCAGCTATCGCTCTTCAATCTTATCCAATCCCGGATTGATTATTATACATCCTCAAATGATACAAAATAGTTAATTGTTGCTTGGTAAAATAATCAAAAGAATAAAATAAGTTTAATTAAATATAAAGTTTAAAAATGAATTGATCGTTCAAATGAGTCGAAATGGTTGAAAGTGATTGAGAATGACGAATTCGAATTTCCTCGTCTTTCCTTCCTTACTTCTTTTGTTCTTTCAGAGAAAGTCGGTTGAATCAATAATAAATGTTGACAATGATAAATAATATAGGTGATGAATTAATTTATCGTCAAAACTCCCGTTTATTATCCGTTGAGGTATTCAGAATATTTATTTAAGAACTGACTTCAAAATTTAATCTCCGAAATTTAATAATTGTATAATTCCAGACTTCCTTCCAATTTTATAATGTTCTGTGAGAAGTCGATGATTTCATATAACTGTCTGATTGTAACGATGTTCCGATCATAATGCTTCCGCGCGGAGTGACATTTCACCCGTGGAGGAGACTCTTTCATCGTTTTGATCGGGAGGCGTCTACGTCTCCAGGTTGGCCATCGTAACAGATGCCCTCGTCATTATCGATTAGGTTCGCCGTGTTCCATAGCTTATTTGAATAATTTCACAATATTGATTTTTTACAATAATTCCCCGAATAAACCATTTACTCTGGTAATTTTCCATTTAAATTATAAAAATGTTGAAATCTGAACGAAATTTCTACGTGGTTTCTATCAAAAGTTGTACCCCTAATTAATTAAATTGTTTTAAATATTGCGTATAAATTCCTGATTTTTTAGACGACATTTGTTCAACTCTGTTTATATAACAATAAAAACCATAAATATTGATTTCGAATAGTATTGGCTAATTCCCTGCAATCGACTGTTCTACCGATAGTAAAAGTATGGTTTTAATATGTAAAATAATTTCTCCCATCATCATAAAAATAATTCATAATTTTGCTTCCTCATAGAGGAAGCTTTGTGATGATGAAATAAAAAAACAAAATTCGAGATTTTAGTGAAAACGTGTTCAGAATGTTCAAAAACATCGAAAAATCACATTTAGAAAAAATGTCCGGATGTGTGTGTGCGTGCGTGCGTGCGAAACGGACGCGAAAAATTCAAACCGCTATAACTCGAGAACGCTTCGACCGGTCAAGCTGAAATTTGGCACACATCACGTGTGATCAATAGTCAACGTTTGGCCTAAATTTAATCCCAAAATGTTCAGTTGTTTTTTTTGTACGCCATTTTTAATTTCTTCGAAAATGTCTGTGCGCACTCTAGCGCTCACAATTTTTTAGCTATCCGGCTAAAAATGCGTACACAGATAGAATACGATCACCCGATGGCCCCATTAAAATTTCACGCAAATCGATCGAACCGTTTAAATTTTATCTCATTTTGAATTTTTCGTATTTTTTGATTTTTTTTTTTCGAGACGCATTTTTCTGTACGAAATACTCATGTATGAATAAAAAAACATGTCAGATCCATAATCAGCGTTAAAAAATACATGGAAGTACAGTCCCGGAGCAACAACTAACGAAAAAGTTTACTGAGAATTTTTATAGCCGATATTGCAAAAATGAGTGATTTTAGATATTTTAAACAGCGATTTCCTTGCTTTCCGATGGCGTCGGGGAAATGCTCAGGTGCCTATCGTGATCTACAGCAAAACATACACAAGACGATGGATATGACGGGGTTCACGGGATTGCTTGAGTAAAATTGAAAATGCAAACAAAATTTAGGAACACATACGTCCATATATTTTTTCGCGCCAAGCACAGATCCAACAAAGTGAAGCGTGACGATGGAGTATTTTTAGGCGCTGAACCTGAATCGGCTAACCATTTTGCATAAAAGTCTAACATGACGTTAATGTTGAAAAAAGTTGAAAATTGACATTTTCATAGCGCTTCCTCATAAAGTTGAAAATTAAAATTTTCATATCGCTTCCTTATAAAAGTTGAGAATTGAATTTGGCCTATCGCTTTCTCATAAAAGTTGGAAATTTAAATTGTCATATTGATTTTTCATGATGTTCCTTTACTTGCGAAGCTTCCTCCATGAGGAAGCCAACAATACAGAAAATGCTTTCTCATAGAAGAAGCTTTGCAAATAAAGGAACATCATGAAAAAACAATATGACAATTTCAATTTCCAACTTTTTAATATTAATTTTATATTTACGATTTTACTAAAATTATTCAACAAACTTTATTATACTGCATAAGAATGAATTATCTGTTTCCGAGCCAATATTCTACAGCTGTTTCATTTTCACGTTTTTATTATCGATGACTAAATATATTTTCAATAAATGTTGTGCATAATCATGCCCTGAGAGGTGCTGCACTCGTTAGTGTCGACGGTGATTTTTCCAATCAGTCGCCTCGAGGTAGTCACACCGATTTTCTGGCTGCACCGCTGTACATGTACGCGCATCGCCTCGCTCTGCGTGTTGGAGTGATAAGATACCGTCTCCGAACGCACATGCACAGTACTCGTATTGCCTTATGCGTTCCAAATAGAACAAGAGTAAAGTGAATATGAGGCATTCCATGTGAAATCGAATGGTCAAAAACCCGAGTCTCTGAAAAAAAATTTGCAATTTCACCACCATTTATGATTATTTACAAGAGGTTTTTGTAATTTTTTTCAGAATTTTTGAATCGTAATTTTTTTGAGATATCGAAAAATTGAACTTTTTTAAAAACCCTCTGTATCTTAAAAACTATTAATCATACAAAAAAATGTTCAAAACATAAAAGTTGCAGTTTTTAACGAACCTTTGAAAGGTAAATTTTGTAGATTTTTTTGAATGCAATAAACGTCCATTTCTATGAAAAATAGACTAAATTTTTTTTTTCAGCCTATATCATGTCAATATTTCAGTCAATATTCAGGCGTTTGATTTTTCACAAAAAAATCCAGCATATACTCTCACGTACGTAGAATGATCTCATATTTTTGTTTCGATGGGCGAGACGTCCGTTTGATAGCTGCGCTCCGGTTAAGATCGATTTTTCTTTTAAAAAAGAGATATCTATTACTTCCCATTGAATTTTATAGAAATTGTGACACTATTGACAATAATAGAAGTTAAAAGATTAAATAACAAAAGGGATTGGGAATTTTTCATAAAAAAAGGATTTTTAAAATGAAAAATGGATCTTAAACGGAGCACAGCTAGCAAACGGACGTCTCGCCCATCCAAAAAAAAAAATGAGATCATTTTCCATACATGAGAGTATATTCTGGAATTTTTTAAGAAAAATCAAATATGACGTATTGGCTGATAAAAATATTTTAGTCTATTTTTCAGAGCAATGGACGTTTATTGCATTAAAAAAATTTACAAAATTTTGCTTTCAAAGGTTTATTGAAAAATGCAACTTTTATGTTTCAAACGTTTTTTGTATGATTAATAGTTTTTAAGATATAGAGGGTTTTTTGATAGGGTTAGTTCAATTTTTCGATATCTCAAAAAAATACGATCCAAAACTTCTGCAAAAAAATTACAAAAACCCCTTGTAAATAATCATGAATTGTGGTGAAATTGCAACTTCCTTGGAGAGGGTCGGGTTTTTGACCGTTCGATTTCACGTGCAAAACCTCATATACAACTTGCTTGATTTTTTTAGTTATTTTACTGTTGCTATGCCAATCAGTCAATGTAATCATTCAGTGATAGCTGACGCATAATTAATTACAGAATGCATAATCAGTTCTCAATGATTATTTGTTTCCTAGGAATTTGTCTATGACTCTTCCGCAACTATTCTTTTATTACCGAATTTTATGGTTTTTTTAGCTAGTTGCGTCAGTGAGTTTTACCAAGAAAAGATGCAGTACAAGTGTTGATTTACCACGCAAGCCAACACACATGTATTTTATCAATGCATTTAGATAACGCAATACTGTAATGTGATATGTGTGTGTAAATTATTTTAACACACTTGAAAACGCGTTTATTTTTAGTGTGCAATAAAGGTGAAAGCCATGTATAAATGATTAACCGGCTGTTGATTTTATGATTGTCTAATCTATAACTACCCGGAAATGTGCATTCGTCGTTGGAAAACAATGACGAATTGTGCATTCGTCGTGGTATAATATTAACTGCCCCCCCCCCCCAACACTTAAGTACTGGCACCAGGAAAATCCGCGTCAGAAAATTCTTTAAAGCGCACATAGTTCCATTTCTACTTTTGTCCCTGCCAGTCAAATTTTGTCAAGCCTTCTGCTGAAGACGAAGAGCCTGGTGTGTTCGATTCGACTTTGAAATTATTTTCCATTCCATTAAAAATATCGGTGTTCGAACATGAGGATCGTCGTGGGACTGACTTTGATCCTGATCACTCCGACCCTCGCCGACGAGAAAGCACCGACGATAACTACACCTTCGGGGCGTATGAGGGGTTTCTACCAAAAATCACAGAGCGGCAGAAAGTTTCAATCCTATGAGGGAATACCTTACGCATGGCCCCCAGTGGGACTACTTCGTTTCGAGGTAATCAAGAGATAGTTTTGTATTTAAGAGATTCTAATGATGTTGATCCTCCGAATATTCTAATGATCTTGATCCTCCGAATACTCGTTATGTTTGATGTGACGCAGTAATATACAGATATATGATAATAGAGATGAATATGAGAGTCACTTTTATCATTGAAAATCAATGCAAAAAATGGTGTTCAATATTCGTCACTCTTACTCTAAACAGAGCGACGAAAATCTTTGTGTAGCCTCCGCAACCGTTGGATGAATCCTGGGACGGTGAACTCAATGCAACGCAGCCCGGACCTGAATGTTTACAATACTCGATCAGATTCTACAATACAATTACGACGGTGGAAGGCACTGAAGATTGCCTGTACCTGAACGTCTACACACCGGTTGAAGCTGTGAAATCTAAAAATTCCAAGAGACTACTGCCAGTTATCTTTTTCATTCACGGTGGATCTTATCAATACGGTTCGGGAGCCGGACAAGGACGGCCGGATTACATCATGAACAAGGACGTCATTCTCGTCACTATCAATTACCGTCTTGGACCACTTGGTAATAGAGTGGCTTTTAAATCCGTAGTCCAACCCGCATAGAAAAAAGTCGTATGGGAAAGGGTATAAAATTGAGTATGGGTTGAATATGGGGAATCGTATGGGAACGAATATGCGTGAAGTATAATCTGACTATGGGCTTTGTTCAGTTCCCACATTCATCCCATACACTTTTCCAGACTCTTTCCCAACCATCGCGTACAACATTCAAAGAATTTCTATTAATGCGGTTGGTGGGAAAGAGTCTGGAAAAGTGTATGGGGTAGATAGACCGAACATTTTCGAGGCCGTATGCGATGACTGGGAAGAGTCTAGAAAAGTGTGTGGAGTTGATTGCATGGAAATGTTCGAGGTCATACCCGATAGCTGGCAAAGAGTTTGGAAAAGTGTATGGGATAAATGTGGGAACTGAACAAAGCCCATAGTCAGATTATACTTCACCCATATTCGTTCCCATACGATCCCCCTTATTCCACCCATACTCAATTTAATACCCTTTCCCATGCGATTTTTTTCTACACGGGAAGTCCTCCATTTTGAGATGATGTTACCTCTTCCCGGCCAATTTTCCATGCCCAGTCACTCAAAAAAACTATAAAGAATCCCATTCGTTACAATCGAAACAGTGAAGGTAACGTGTTGAAGAATGTACTATACTTAATTCCTTCGCTGTCAGGTAGAAAAAAAACATTTCGTGCGAAAAATGTGTTGGAAAAAAGGTTTCAAAACCATAAGAAGATTTTATTATCAAGGTTTTTGGGGCCGCTGTATCCGAATCTGATATCACCAATATGGCGAATTAAAATTCGAAATATGTGGGAATTCAATTAAAATTGGTATTTTATAGTTTTTGGAAGCGGGTAACCAGAATTGGACAACGGAGTTTAAAAATACAAAATGGCGGATCCATATGGCGTATCAAAATTTGAACAAATGTTGGAATTGGATAATAATGGGTATTTTATAGTTTTTTAAGTCGCAGAATCCGAATTAGATACCAAATTTAAAAAATGCAACATGGCGGATCTAATGAGGCGGGTCTAATGAGGGGAATCAAAGTTTGAAAAAATGTTAAAAAATAGAAAAAATTTGATATCTTACGGTTCATCAATTATTTACCTTGATATTAAATTCGGATTCTGCAACATCGAAAACGATAAGATTCCGATTTTTATTAAAATCGAAATATTTTTTGGAATTTCGAACCTCCACATAGGATCCGTCATTTTGAAATAAGAAAATTTGATATTAGACCCAAATTCTACGACCACAAAAACGATAGGATACCTTTTTTTATTGAAATCCAAATATTTTTAGAGATTCCGAACTGTCATTTAATATTTTGCAAATTTGACTTCAGATTCGGATTCAGCAATATAAAAAACCTTACGATACCGGAGGACTATTAGATTTTAATAGTCTAATAGATTTTAATAGTAAACATATGTTTTTTCAATATGTCCCTATAGGGGTCATGAAGCAAAAGTGGCACGACTTTTTTTTCCCCTATAGGGGCGCCTGGCAGTGAAGGGATTAAATGATGAGCCTTGGACTGCAGTATCAAAAATGTTGTAATCATATATTGGAATAAGTGATATTGATTGAATGAAATATCGAAGGTTTTCTGAGCACTGAGGACTCAGTGGTGCCGGGTAACATGGGCCTGAAGGATCAGACTCTTGCTCTTCGATGGGTCTCAGACAACATAAAGTCCTTCGGAGGTGATCCAAATTCGGTAACTTTGTTCGGCCAGAGCTCAGGTGCATCAAGTGTACATTTTCACTATCTATCGCCGATGAGTCGAGGTCTATTCCACCGTGGGTATTTTTTATATAATTCCAAATCATTGATCATACGTCACTACTAACTCATCATTAATCGTTGAACAATCATTGGTTTTTGCTGGTTCATAATTGATAATCGATCAATAATTTATTAGTTATCGTGTAATTATCGATGGCTCTTGTGTGATCTGTAGGCGGTGTATCGCTTAGTGGAACAGCCCTTAATTGTTGGGCACAGACCGAAGCATCGCTGGAAAAAGCCCAGAAGCTTGGAACGTTAATGGGATGTGAACCGAGTTCAAACGAAGAATTAGTTACTTGTCTCAAAAAGGTTTCCGCTGTGAAAATAATGGAGGCTGATCCCAAATTCATGGTTAAGTATTGCCATAAATATTCAGTCATTATCTGCCGTTGACAATTTTTCCTATTCTTTCGTATCCGATAGAATAAGTCGATCCGTCTAAATTTTTGTTATTTACCATATAACGTTGTCATTTTTCATCAACTTTTGACTGATGTTAGAGTTATAATTTTCCCGATGGGTGAATGTTAATTTTTCGTTACAAAAAAAAAAAATGTTAATATTTTTTTTCTTCTAAAAACACACCTTCGATTCTGATCGATTGTATGAAGATTCCGTAAAAAAATTTCCAAAGTGGGATCTGCGCTACTTGCGTAGCTTACACTACTTCAGACTTACAATAAAGAATATGGTTGCAAAAAGAAGTTAGGCTCGAATGTCCAAGAGAGAAGTGATATGAGGCATTCCATATCAATTCAACCACAAAAAAAAAATGCCCAAAAAATTTCTAAAAATCGGGATAATTCATTCGAGTTTCAAACACCAAGTTTCAAATTTTTTGGTATTTTTCATGACGAGATATTGCAATTTTCTTAATTTTAATGAAAACAATAATATCTCGGGAACGGTTAGCCGTATCAAAAATTCTAAAAAACGAAAATTTGCGGTTTTTAATGACTCACAAGAAAAAAATTTATTCAAATTTAATTGAGTAAGTTTAGACCACATTTTACCGCAAGATCATCGAAAATATTTTTTTTTACGGGAAGGACACTCGATATCGTCATAAGAATAATTTTCTCACATTCTGTAAGTGAATAACGAACGTTCAGTATTTTTTTTTTTATCATGGGATGCCCAATCGCTCATAAGTTACAGCAGTTTCAATTTTTTAAATCGTTTATTCGATTGTAGTTCGATTTTCAAACATCAACTTGATTTGGTCGTGTGTTACAGGAGATCAAATTTGCGTTTGTATTCTGTGAGAGAAAATTACAGTTTCGTTGGAATACAAAAGGATTAACAGATATTCGCAGCAATTATCCGACTTCTTAAAAAAAATATATATATATATATTTTGAAGATATGAAGCTTTTTTTGCATTTGATGTGTTTGCAATATTTTTTTTCTCAAGGAAAGACAATCGTTTTTTTATTTTTAAAAATTTCCCCGAATTGTGGATATGAAAAACGAATTTTCGGTATTTTTTATTTTATGGGATTTTCAATCGGTAATATGTAATTTTACCGATTTTATTAATAGCTTTTTTTCAGGACGATTTTTTTTTAATGGGTCACTTTACGCTCGCCAGTCGCTTTTAATATCAATTTCTCTTTCAAGGAGGCTTCTGAACTCTCTTTTTTTCTTCTGGTCATCTTTGAACTTGTTGGATTTATCATCACCTTACCTTCGGGAAACCTCGAGTGTTCGTCGAACTCGAAAGTTAACGCTCGAGGGACTTCCCCTTAGCTACCTACAGAAACAAAGCTTCCCGAATCTACCACGAGGTGGTTAGCCGTTCTATGTCGCTTCTCGTAAGCGACAGCCATCCCGGAATCCCATAAAAAGCGAACGTTTTACACCGATGAAGCGTTCTTCACTGTCTAAAACACTGTCATGTTGTTTGATCCACTGAACAAGATTTTTTTTGCAGTCAACTCCTGAATCTTGGAAACTTGAACCCCGTTTCCTCTCTTGATCTTTGTTTTTGCAGCCGTAATTCACTAATGGTTGTTAAACATGTCTAATAGATGTGCAAACCCCTTTCGAATCCCCGGGGAAAAAGGCCACGTTGGAAAAGGTCTGCGTTTTGTCTCTACAAATCTGCGAGAAAAATTTCCGCATTTGCCAAGCGAAGCGAAAATCTGTGATAGTTGTAGGAAAAAAGCAAGCCAATTAAAGGAAGTCCCTAATCAAGATCTTCAATACCGCGCCGAAGTTCTCCCTGATTTATCTGGCAATACGAATGAATTGGAAGAACCAGAAGTAAAACGTTGTCACTTATTATCTCCATCAGCGTCTAGTGTACCTGCAAGCGTTTCAGATCATGAATTGAGGAATGATCCTTCTAGCGAATTAGCTGAATTGGAAGGGGACAGGGCAGAATATAATAATGCGTCTCCAATATCACAATTGTTAACTTGTACCTCTTGTCTATCTTTCGAGGACGGTACTGCTGGTTCTTCTGACTTTTGCGTGGAAAGTGACTTCGAGGAAACTCAGTCTTCCAAAAGTAACGTGCCAGTTTCATCGAGAGAGGCAGATTCGGAAGCTATGTTGGATGGGCTGAAAGAAAAGTTGAAAGACGATCCTACTTCTGATGCTGATCGTATCAGAATTTTTACAATTGCTCCAAAATCTTGGAGTGCCCGGAAAGTTGCAAAGGAATTTGGCATTACCCGACATATGGCCACGAAAGCACAAAAGCTCAGGGATTATAAAGGTGTATTAGCATCGGCAATTCAACGACCAGGCAAAACATTGCCGAATGAGACGGTACAGGCGGTACGTGCCTGTTACGAAAACGACATGAACATCCGACTTTTGCCTGCTATCAAAGATGTTATCTCCTTGAAAATTGATGGCAAAAAGCAGCTAGTGCAAAAAAGACTTGTACTCTGCAATTTAAATGAACTGTATCAGTCGTATAAAAGTGAATATCCAGCGTCGATAATTGGGTTCAGCAAGTTTGCAGAACTGCGTCCTAAACACTGCGTATTGACTGGTGCAAGTGGATCCCATTCTGTGTGTCTATGCACATACCACCGAAATGTTAAATTGATACTGGATGCAATTAACATAGGTAGCTTGACCGAGAACTGGACATATCCAATACAAAATTTTAAGGACTGCCTTAACATGATGATGTGCCAAAACCCAAGTCCCGCGTGTCATTTCGACGAGTGCCAGAAGTGCCCAGGAAAACAAACTTTAGGTCAAAAGTTGATAGAAATACTTGATGATGCGATGATCGATGAGATCGAGTTCCGAGTTTGGCAGTCAACGGATAGATCAACTCTACAGACCGTCAAAGCTGCTGCCGTGGAGTTTGTCAACGACCTAAGCAATCGCCTGGTAGTCCTAAAGCCTCATGATTTTATTGCCAAGCAACAATCCGCATTTTGTGCTCATGTAAAAGATCATTTGGCACAGGGTGAGTTTTTGGTACAGTGTGATTTTTCCGAAAATTATGTTTACGTAGTTCAAGACGCAGCCCAATCGTTTCATTACAACAATGATCAGTGTACTGTACACCCTATCGGATATTATTATAGAGAGGGTGAAGAAGTCCGTCACCGCAGTCTCATCGTTTTGTCTAATAGTCTGCTTTATGAGCCATCAGCTATTTACCTTACGCAAGAATTGTTGACAGAAAATATGAAGCAGTTACATAGCAACGTTAAAAGGATAATTTATTTTACTGATGGTGCCGCCCAACATTATGAAAATCGTTATCAAATGGCTAACCTGTTGTTTCATAAAGAAGACTTTGGTGTGATGGCGGAATGGCATTGTCATGCCACAGCTCACGGTAAATCGGCGTGATGGAATCGGGGCTCTTCTTAAGAGAGGCGCTAGGCGTTCAAGTCTGCAGATAACATCTGGTGAACCGATACTCACGCCGGAAGTTCTCTTTCGATGGGCAAAAGAGAACGTACATACAACGGAAGTTTTGTTTTATGGAAAGGAAAGGCACGACGAGGTAAAGAAAAGACTTCATCAAAGATTTGCGGCTGCTACGCCGATCCCAGGCATGCAAACAACATGCCATGGCTTCATTTCTAATCCAGACAAAACGCTACTTCTGAATCGATACGCGGCTTCGAACGAGGGAAATCTTTTTCCCAAGAAAAAGAAATAAGCGCGAAACGTTTATCTTGAACTGCGTAATTGATCTGTAAATGAATTGACACAGACACACACAGATATGCCGGAGAGGGTTTTGAGTTCATAAAATGTGGGAGTGACGCCCCACAGTTCCTAATCTCCGCTATCACGCGCACGCGCACGCGCACGCGCACGCACCCTCGCACGCACACGCACACGCACACGCACACGCACACGCACACGCACACGCACACGCACACGCACACGCACACGCACACGCACACGCACACGCACACGCACACGCACACGCACACGCACACGCACACGCACACGCACACGCACACGCACACGCACACGCACACGCACACGCACACGCACACGCACACGCACACGCACACGCACACGCACACGCACACGCACACGCACACGCACACGCACACGCACACGCACACGCACACGCACACGCACACGCACACGCACACGCACACGCACACGCACACGCACACGCACACGCACACGCACACGCACACGCACACGCACACGCACACGCACACGCACACGCACACGCACACGCACACGCACACGCACACGCACACGCACACGCACACGCACACGCACACGCACACGCACACGCACACGCACACGCACACGCACACGCACACGCACACGCACACGCACACGCACACGCACACGCACACGCACACGCACACGCACACGCACACGCACACGCACACGCACACGCACACGCACACGCACACGCACACGCACACGCACACGCACACGCACACGCACACGCACACGCACACGCACACGCACACGCACACGCACACGCACACGCACACGCACACGCACACGCACACGCACACGCACACGCACACGCACACGCACACGCACACGCACACGCACACGCACACGCACACGCACACGCACACGCACACGCACACGCACACGCACACGCACACGCACACGCACACGCACACGCACACGCACACGCACACGCACACGCACACGCACACGCACACGCACACGCACACGCACACGCACACGCACACGCACACGCACACGCACACGCACACGCACACGCACACGCACACGCACACGCACACGCACACGCACACGCACACGCACACGCACACGCACACGCACACGCACACGCACACGCACACGCACACGCACACGCACACGCACACGCACACGCACACGCACACGCACACGCACACGCACACGCACACGCACACGCACACGCACACGCACACGCACACGCACACGCACACGCACACGCACACGCACACGCACACGCACACGCACACGCACACGCACACGCACACGCACACGCACACGCACACGCACACGCACACGCACACGCACACGCACACGCACACGCACACGCACACGCACACGCACACGCACACGCACACGCACACGCACACGCACACGCACACGCACACGCACACGCACACGCACACGCACACGCACACGCACACGCACACGCACACGCACACGCACACGCACACGCACACGCACACGCACACGCACACGCACACGCACACGCACACGCACACGCACACGCACACGCACACGCACACGCACACGCACACGCACACGCACACGCACGGCCCTTTTCAGGGCCAAGGAATACCAATGCAGACAACCTCCACGTGATGTATTCTGGGCAATGCAAATGGTCTGTAGCCAACACACAACAATCAACGACGAAGTATAACAAAACGAAACAAAAACCGCTTTTTCCCCCTTCAAAGCGTCTTAGTTCCGAAACTAAGGTACCAATCGAAAACTATTTTTTTCAGCAACAATTATTAATATCTGTTTTTTTTTTCGTTTTTTCCCGACCATTTATCATCAGTTCGCGCATAGGAACTACATCTCTCCGACGCATACTACTCGTTCGTTCAAAAACGCAATTTGTTGTACTCGTTATCAAATGTACCGTGGGCTTTCGTCAGATAAATCTGCGTTTTATGTGTCCAATCTCGTTTCTATATTCCTAATTTCGGCTGTTTGCAGAATACGATAGTACAATTAGTACAACTTGACAACAAGTGCCCTGAATTTAATAAACGAATATTAACTTTAAACAATTTTAACTGCAACTTATGAGCGATTGCGCATCCCATGATAAAAAAATACTGATCGTTCGTTATTCACATACAGAATGTGAAAAAAATATTCTTATTACGATATCGAGTGTTCTTCCCGTAAAAAAAAATATTTTCGATGATTTTGCGGTAAAATGTGGTCTAAAATTATTGAATTAAATTTGAATAAATTTTTTTCTTGTGGGTCATCAAAAACCGCAAATTTTCGTTTTTTAGAATTTTTGATACGGCTAACCGTTCCCGAGATATTACTGTTTTCATTAAAATTAAGAAAATTGCAATATCTCGTCATAAAAAATTCCAAAAAATTTGAAACTTGGTGTTTGAAATTCGAATGAATTATCCCGATTTTTAGAAATTTTTTGGGAATTTTTTTTTTTTGTTGTTGAATTGATATGGAATGCTTCATGTACAAAACACTAGAACTTATCTTTAAATGTAAGTGATGTAACCAGCAGAGGGCAAACGATAGAAACACATCCAAGAACCTTTATTGAATGAACCTCTATTTCAAAACAAGTTTCCCAATTACGTAAGTCAAATTCACCGACCACGAGCAAACCGCTTTTATTTATCTAAATAATAGTCGAGTTTATACGAATCCATATGAATAACATTTTTCATTGTTTAATTTTTACTACGCAAGTATGATAGGTCCCACTTTGAGATTTTTTTTTCAGAATCCTTACACAATACCAAATACCATGTAAAATTGGGACCAGAATCAAAGGTGTGTTATTAGTATAAAAAAAAATTATTTTAATTTTTGTTTTTCGAAAAGTGGACTTTCCTGTATCGGGAAAGTTAAGACTCTAACATCATTCGAATGTTGATAAAAAATTTAAAAGTTAATGTTCCTACGAATTTTTTGAGCAACCAATTTTTTCTGAGATGTATGCATATTTAAAGAAAAACGTAAATCCTGAATGGTGCACTTTACAAATCTAAAAAAAACCACAGAAGCTTCTCTCAAGTAGTACTACAAACTGGTAAATAAAGATAGTATAGGAAAAGTCCAAATTCATGCTGATACCAGGTGACCATTAATTGACTATTTAATTAACAAATATTTTGACGTACAGAATAAACGACCCGTTAATATAGTGTAATCGCAGTAACAGACGTCGGAGGTCATTGAGTACTTCAATGAATAAACCGTTGTGATTATCCTTGCAGGGCTGGCTCTACAATCCCGACGTACCGTTCGGACCGGTCGTCGAGAAAAATTGTGACATACCCTTTATAGATAAATCTCCCGTAGAAATAATTGTCAGCGGAGAGGCGGCAGATTTGCCCTGGATTACGACGGTCGTTTCCGAGGAAGGTCTCTACACTGCTGCGCAGTTCGTAGCCGATAAAAATCTCACGAAACAACTCGACGATAATTGGGAATCCATAGCGCCGCATCTTCTCGATTACAACTATACGATTCCGATCTCGGAACACGCCAATGTCGCCAGGAAAATAAGAAACCACTATCTGAGGAACTGGCCAATCAACAAAATGACACTCAAAAGAGTAATTCATATGATGGGCAATCGACTGTACGCAGTAGATGCGGAAAAGAGCGCCAGAATTCAGGCTGAAGCAAGCACCAGTCCGATCAGATTGTACTACTTCAATTATCGAGGAGAATACAGTTTATCAGAAGAATTTACTGGTACCAATAAAAACTATGGTAAGTTTTTTTTTTATGAAAACTCGGTTTTAATTGTTTTCGCAGAATTGACTTGGTTTTCAAATCTCAACTGAACAGCCCAATTTTCCTCTTTATCCAATTTTGCACACTGTTCCCAGGTGTTTCGCATGCCGATGACGAATTTTACGCCTTTCCCGGTCCCAAGGGACGCGTGACGAGCAGACAAGATCGAATGATGGTCAATTACATGGTCAACTTGTGGA
The DNA here is from genome assembly GCA_963575735.1 of Amblyjoppa fuscipennis. NCBI lineage: Eukaryota > Metazoa > Arthropoda > Insecta > Hymenoptera > Ichneumonidae > Amblyjoppa > Amblyjoppa fuscipennis. Next base: position 1,911,867 of record OY754497.1, read on the forward strand.
CATCTTTCGCCGCCACAGGGTGAGCTACAGTTTTATCATCGCTGGTAGAAATAAATCGCAAAAACCGATTCCGTTTTTAGCAGTGTGTAGAAACTGAATCGTCACTTTGCCTTTCCTTCAGTATTTGTTTGCTACAGTGCAAATATGATACATATTGTATCAGTACGTTTCGTGCGCTTGGTTATGAATAATAGAAAAAAAAACTTAACTAGACTTTTCATTCGCAATACTTTGGTTACACTTGAAAATCGTGACGATATGAGGTATTTTGATTCGTGGTGAATAAGACGTTTTAATACTTCAATTATACTTGATATATTTATTAGACTTAGTATAGAGTGGGGTCAATATTTTGAATGACCCAAATTATGACCGCCAATATTTCAAAATTTTATCATTGCGCATATCGAAGTATCGAAAACTCAACAGTTCAAAAATTGTATTTTGGATCGATTGCTAATTCGAATAACCGTTTCACCAAAAGGTTATTTTTTCGAAGGCTTTTTATTCAAAAATACGTTTCCAGAAGCTGGAAGTCAATATTTTGGACGATCAGATTTAGGATGGCTGAAATTTTGAAGTGTAAAATCAAGACAAGCCTACTTGTCTTGATTTTCTTGACTGTTCGACTTTTTGGTTTTTCGGTCGTTTGATCGTTAGACTTCTTGGTCTTTCGATATAATGAATTCGAAATTAAGAACACACTTAATATTCGTAATTTTTAATTTCCAGGATTTCCACGATTTGCAGGATTTTCGTCTATTTTATGTTCTAAATTTTCTTTAACCAGGCATAGTTACTCTCAGAAGACTGGCCGTTGTACATTTGGACGACCGTTGTTTTTCTTTTTCAAATTATCGACTGTTTTACATTTCGATCATTCAAACTTTTGACCCCCACTTTTAGTATAAAACCTGCATGATATTCTCATTTTCTCAAATGACGTTCACGGAATACAAGCATTTGTAAATAAATAAAAATTTGTTACTGAAGAGTTTCCGTAATTGTGTCACTTCATCCGACATCACAATCAGTTGCAGCGTTTTTATCCTGCAAATACAAACGCACCTTAACACAATCATTACCAAATCGCTTGCGGAAGATCGGCACCCCATAGTAGAGTAATGCCACACTTCTGTCCACAAAGGTTTTATAATCAAGGGTTGTTCGTACAATACTTATGGCATAGCCAAAACAACACTTTCAGGCAAGCGTGCCCTAGTTTGCATCTACAACTTTGGCTATTTCGGCTGATAGGTAAACGCGATATAATTTAAAAAATCGTTTCCTATTAAATTTTTTACGAGGGTTTACGTAATTTCTTTATCTACGGAAGGTAAAAGTGCGGAGCTTGTTTTTGTGTGGATATATGTTGCGAATCAGAAATCTAAAAATGAAGTACCTTCGTGGATATACAGTAATAGGCAATTGAAGTGGAACAAGGTTATTTTGGCGACAGTATACATGAAAGGGTCCAACTTTTGCCAAAACAGGCGAAAAAAATCGTGTTCCACTTCAATTGCCTGTGACTGTAAGTGGTTGTTAAATATGCAAAACCTTTATTACTGTATACGTGTTCACTGTATTCGCGATGACTTAATAAGTTGCATTCGATTGGAAATGTTGTAATTTCTTTTTCAGGATTCCCGACGCCGGCGTCGAGTGGGTGGCTGTCGATCCGCGGCAGGAAGCAGTCGAGTACTTGCATATTGCGGGACCGAATAACCGTTGCATCGAGAGGAACGCCAACTTCGGTGAAAAGAATTTTTGGAAAACCATAGGCTTCGACGAGAACAAGATTGACGGTAATTTCGTTTCCGGATATTGATTAATTATCAGCGAAATTGTATAAATTCAATGGTTTCGTCAGCTTTGCAGTAACTGGAAGGTACTGAAAGTATTGGTTGGTGATATTGTAGGCGAAAGAAAACACAGAAGATAATGTAGTAATTGAATTTATTGAAATAAATTAGAGTGAAGCTACATGCATACAGGAAAGCGGAAGACGACGTGTTATTAGCGGAAAGATAAAACACCACATACAGCAGCTGAAAACGATATTCGGTAGATGGGATAAAGCACGCTGTGGGTAATGCAGCATAATTTTAAGTCGGCCTAGGTATTAAACCTTTTCTTTACAACAGCAAATCGAACGGTAAATTTCCGACACACAAAGCACTCTCAGTCACTCGTATTGTCAATTAATAAAATATTGTTGTTAGGCTTTAAATTATTTATCCAAATGAATACACAAATTCGTCTGTATCGAAGTGAAGCATCAATAGTGGAAGAGGCCTGACTTATTATAGCCGCAGACCAACTCATTGTGGAGTATGACTTCACTATAAACATTGTACCGTGCGTAAGTCAGGTGATACCGAATTGTCAGGCAGCATACACAGCGTCGCATCGATATGAGAAAATAATATAGAAAACTAGTCGAAAAGATGATGGTCAGTTATATACAATTAATTTATGTAGCGATGAGTTATTTCAGAGGAACAATAATGTTATGATACTAATGGTCAATTTAATAAACCTTCACAAGACTCCGATAGAATAACAAACCCGTTTAAAATAGATGCAATCGCGAATTGTAGTGTCCTACGCCATCAGCGCAGGACACTCTATCGTTTTTGTTATCTTTTGGATGTTGTTTGTCCATTTCTGCGGAGATCCGTCCCTCTCTGATGATAAACAGCTTCTTCGCTGTGTCTACTCTATTCTTAACGTCAAGGTGAAGTGTGAGAGAAGTTTTAAATAATACCCAGGGTGTGTAAATTTGTTTGTCAATATTTTCGCTCACGTACATGACAATTGGTCACGAAACATCTTCGGCTGGTGCGGAGTAATATCCCAATCTCAGCAGATAATGTATAAAAAATCAGGCACGAGACCTTCTTATGCTTGACCCGAAGGTCTCTCGCCCATTAAGAGCATACGCAACGAACATCCAATCTACGTTCATCGCGAAGTCGTGCATCCCACAGAGTCCTCCTCGAATGACGTAACATCGGTCGACTACAAGCCTCTATCATTGCAATCGATGGGCAATCACCTCCCCTATGCTCCCTTGACAGATTGAGTTGAATCACTGTATCAACTCGTCCTAACGAGTGACGGTCGGCCACCCGGTGGTGCACAGCCGAAGCGAGGCACCACATGAACCTCGATGGATCAGTCCAATGTTGTCTCCTGTCACACGTATGGTTTTCAGCACGTCATTCACTACCTGAACCAGTTCCTTGGCATGCTCCCGAAGGAGCGTACAGCGCATAGACGGTATAGCGGTGGATGGCTGAAGTATAAGGATTGCACGGGGGCGAGCTCGTGACTCAAGCTCCGGTTTCGCTGGGAGCGCGGGTTCGATTACGGCGTGGAAAAATGTTCTCATTTTTTTTTTCAGCTCATTTAGAAAATATATGAAAGGGATAAGGGAAGGTAAGTAAAAATAATAGTGTTTAAAATGTTTACAATAAAGTTTGCATTGTTATTCTTAAATCTAGTTGTACAATTTTAATGTATACAAATTTTTATTTTTAAATCGGCGTGCAAATTTATTTTGAGTGTATATAATTTTACGCCTATGTGAATCTTCGGTAATTGTTGTCTAAGGCAGTTCGTTCATACGAGCCACCACTGCACGGAAAATATATTCATGACGAATACATAATAATTCTTTGGCTAAAGTCGCGCGTCGATCCGTGATATATTCGAACGCTATTGACGAGACTTTTTCTCTTGTAGCATCATTCCAGTCCTTTACTGCACCCTCAAAACTGACTTTCTCAACAATAGTATCTCTGGTCTTTTTCACGAGATCGAGTTCGATATCAAGTAAACGAATTATATGAAATATGCATTTACTCAGTCTCACAAGTCCATCGTACGTTGTCTTTTGGAAGAGAATACCAACGGGGTACGTAGGCTTAGGTCTTTTGTTTCTCTGATGCTGTTTTTTTCGACACCATAGTTTTTCTTTATGGACTCTTTCATTTCCAATAAAATAGCTTTTTCGTTGTAAGCTGTCGTAAAACTTATTTCCTGTCGAACAAGCGGGTTCATATTCGGAGTTCGATCATTGTCTGAGCCTTTTCCTGCTTTGAACTACGGGGTGATAATTGTCATCCGCTCGCAGAGGTGATGCCACTCGACGGCGTTGAGGGAAATGTCTGCCGCGTGACGGCCGGAGAATTTTATTGCCACCTCGAAGTCGTGTCCGTTTACTAGCTCAAGTCCCACAGCGACCGTCTTACTACCCGAGGCATTCAGGCTGTATGTTGTGGATAATAACATTGCGTTGCTCAATACTTGCCAGCCCGTTGTAGCGTCAAGCGTAGTCTTCTTGGCGAGCTCGCTTCGCCGCGGACGTCGATGTAGTATTTACGACGGGCGACGGAAAAAATTCGCCCGGCACCAATAATTTTTTCCTGGCTTCCTTTACAGCGTCGGTCAAATTTTCCATTTTTTTTCCACTATGATTTCGGAGGATATTTGAAAGAGAGAAAGAGTGCACTATCCAAGGCGTGGAGACGTAATGACTCCGGGGTGAAGGCACATGCGGGGCCTAGAGCCGGAGAAAGTAATGCAATTTTCAGGGGAGAAGGGGTAAGGACACGCCTCAAAGATGCTGGAGCCTGCGGTGGGGGTGCGCGCTCTGCATTGGGCTTTGGAGGCTGTGTAGACTACCTGCGACGAATCACCCTTTGTCTAGTCTTTTCCGAAGTGACATAACTCTTCTCAAGATTGGTGCATTCCAACACAGGCGTGTCAATACACAAATCCTTGTGGAAAAAACTGAAAATATACAGCTATTAGCGACACTCGATGGTCAAGTGTTGAAAAAGGAGGACCAGTTCCCACCGTGAGGAAAATTAAATTAAAAGAAAGCAAAGCGTTAGACACATGGTACAATGAGACGCTCTAGCCTTTGCAACGCATGAGGGTTCCGCGTCTTATTTAAGCAGGGATACTCTCTGATCCGCACCGTTCGAGTACTAGTTTTTTATACTACGCAGTCCGAAGGGATTTTTACCTAGTTTTTCGGAATGCCAGAAAAATTAGGAAAGGATAGTTTTTAACTATCCAGTGACAGTTCTCGGGTCATTGTAGATGAGTGGGGAAGAAAACTATAAGCTTGCGAATTTTACAGAAATGTGCATTATTTCGCGTAAACGCTCGAGCTGAACATTCTCAGCATTTTTAGTCAGTGGTACTAAGTTTTGTTGGTCTAGCCTCCGTGAGAATTTTTTGAAATAAAATTTGTATTAAAATGGTCGACACAGTGATCCGTGGAATTGTTCGTGAGGTGCGGATAGCGTTGAAGGAATTTGACCTGCCGGCCATTGAAAACTTGCTCGAACACTCTAACGATAGAGCGTTAAAGTGTATGCGACATGATGCCCTTATCGGGCGCTTTAAGCGTCTTGCACAATACCTTCCGGTGAAGTCTACTCTTAGACTACAACGCTGGTAAATTTAGTGCAAGTTGTGACGTGTTAAAAATTGTTCGTGCGATCATCGGCCGTTCTCGGAATGTATCACCGAGGGATGTTCACGCTCTTGACGAAGAGATCAGACAGCTTTGTAAGTTATAAAAATAATTACTTTTTAAGGAATACGGATGTGACAGAAATTTATGTCCGACATACTCTATTTTTTTTGTAATTTTTTTATATTGTTTATCTGTGAACCGGTCGGGAACAAGTTCGTAGAGGGATTTTTTTGCCAGTTTCGTTAAGCGGTAACGTTTTTAAAAATCGGTTTGTGTTCTTTATCAGAAGTGAATAAAATGATGAATTTCAATTGTACTGTATGACTAAGGGTCAATTAAAACCGTAGGGCGCGAGAAAAAATTAGAAATTACAATTTCGCCAGAAAATACCCGGGTCGGTATTAAGTCTATAAAGACGCTGTATGCTCCTATTAGTGTCTAAATATATTAGTCAATCATGGTTTTATTGCCTTATGGTTTATTTGTACAGAATTTAACTAAAATACTTATTGAAATGCTTGATTTTTGTACAATATTAATTTGTATTAGCAGGATTATGAATAACCTACCATTTTCCCTCTGTCACGATTCGAGTATCTGACATAGAATATCATAACCTCATTTTTGCTTAAAATATTATTATTTTCTTAGTCACTAATCGAGCATAGATGCAAGACGGTATAGGTCAGTGATTGGAACTTCGATAGGTCACTATATGGGGAAAATGACAAAATGGTAAGACACTAATCGGGTCATTTACAACGGTGCATAATTATTAATTTCAGGTGCTCGGAAGGAGGCCGAGATAGCCGACAGGGAAGCGTTACTCGTCGAGCAAGCAGCACGGCTTGCTCGAAGAAAGGAAGAGATTGCGGTACTGCGGGAGGTTGAGCAGCTGGCCCCTTTGACGCCGTGACGTTTGAAGACGTCATGTGGAACGAATAGGGCTGTCGAGATGAATTCGCCCGGGTCGCGACTATGAGGAGACATTCATCTCCTCCTGCCGAAGGTACGAAGATGCTTATATATGTTATATATATATATATATATATAAAATCAATAATCAACATTTTTTAAATTAATTGAAATTTCGCATATATATGTTTTCCAGACTCCATGATTGTCGAGGACGACAACGACGATCTCGATCTCCTTAATGTGACATTGAACATGTCGATAGCCGACGAGCCGATGGCTGCAGAGGCAGTTGCTGTGTCCGAGGCAGCGGTTGTCAATGCCTGTAGGCCCGGGAAGGCCAAAAAAATAATCGGTCGAAGCATTTTGGCAGAAACGATCGGTTATAGGGTTTAATAATAACGACAAGCTCTGTCTTCCACGGGCTATTGTAGTTGATAGAGTTTATGCTGAACGAGGCCAGATACGCGAAGGAGCTCTCAATAAGCTCTGAAATAACGTGCGATGCGACAAATCTGTGGTCCAGAAAAACTTAGCAAAGGAGTTGGTGCATGCCGCAGGAATAAACGTGCCAGAAGCTGGTTGTGGTATACCAGAGATGTAAGTAGTTCAGCAAGTGCTTGCATCTGATGGTATAGCATTATTTATATTCGATCGCGGTTCATTCGGCAGTAACAAGCCACCGTTTTTTAATGGTGCAGATATTGTCCTGCGCAGAGTGCCAAAAGTTTTGCACAATAAATATTTAGTGCACGACAGCAGGGCCCGTCACTACGGACTTATTTTGAAACTCCTCATGGCTTCCGGCAGATCTTTCTTCTGTACACCGTGTGGCGTAGCATACAATTGAACTACAGGTCATCAGTGCGGTCAAAAGAGTCCTTGCTGCATGACCAGCCCACCGTGCGAATCAGACATGCCGAAAATTCGTTGCGAAGAATGCTTACGCTTCTTTCGTGGAAACGAATGTTTTACACGGCATAAAGCAGTAGGCTCACATGGAGCACAATCGCGTCTGTGCAACATGCTGCAGACGTGTCGAACGTGTTTGCGCCAAGTCTACAAGAAAAACAGCTCGAAACACGAATGTGGTATGTTCTATTGCAGAACATGCAAAGAGAAGCGCCCGGAAAACCACGAGTGTTTCACGCCACCACTGCGTCCTGCGAAAAGACCCGACCGACCAGATTTGTTTATCTGTTATGATTTCGAAACGCGGCAGGAACGAGAAATTGAAGGAGTGTCAGACACGTGTATACACGAAGTTAATCTGTGTGTCAGTCAATAGCGTTGCGCACACTGCATCGACAAGGCTGATGATGAGTGGGCTTGTGCAGTGTGTAGGGAGGACGGTGAAAAAATCTTTCGAGAAAACCCCTTAGCTGACTTTGTAGAGTATGTTTTGAAAAAGAGAACCTCAGTCAATCAAGTTTCCAAAGCTTTCGATGCCCAGTTTATTTTGAAATATATCGTTGAAGAGAAGCATCAATCACCAAAATTAATCACCAACGGTACAAGTATAATGGAGATGCGAACTGACACTGTTGAGAAATGCCGGGTGAGCTATAGCGGAATGGTGGGTTAAATAAAATTCACAAACAAGATCTTAACAGTGAAAATAAACTATTTATTCAATAACAAAACGAATGGTAAAAAGCGCGCGAAAAACACTGAGCATGAGTAGATCGATTGTGAGCGATCCAGAAAGTGAGCGGTACCGAATAACAATAATAATAATTATTATACTGAGCAGTCCACTGTGAGCACTCCGTTGAGTCAAGTTCAACCGTTCAACCGAGTGAGCAAATCTACCCGCGACGCTGTATCGCCGCGAGATAGCCGTTGCGGCCATTCCGGTGTGATTACGCGTGTTGCGTGCCCGAGAAAACACTCGCGTTATGCTCCGTGTGAGCTCGAACGATATCCCGAAACCAAAGATACGTCGCCATGATAAGATGTATCGAAATTGAGCAGAACTGTGCGTTGTACCCGTGAGAAAACCGAATAAAATCGGCGATCTACCCGACCGCGTGGTGACCCGTGTCAGCCATTTTGCGTAGATGAGCGCGAAACCTGTTGCATACGGCACGTAACCCGTGCCGCTCGAGCTAGCGCATGTAGCCGCGCTGATTCTCGAACAGACACAGTAAAGTTTATCGACAGTCTAAATTATTTTCATATGCCGCTGAGCAAACTCCCAAAAGCCTTCGGCTTAGGAGAAAATCTTTTTAAGGGTACGTTCCCGCACATGTTTAATACGTTATCTAATGATGAGTATAGAGGACCGCTCCCTCCCCTCAGTGCTTACTCTCCCGACATAATGTCAGTGTCAGAACGAAAAACTCTGATTGACTGGCATACGAAAACTGTGACTTTTGAATACGTGTTTGATTTCCAGAAAGAGATCGTTAGCTACTGTCAAACAGACGTAGCAATTCTTAAGAAAGCCTGCGCAGCATTTCGTAGAATATTTATCACGAAAGGCGATGTATGTCCGTTCAGCGAGGCCATTACAATTGCCTCAACTTGTAACAAAGTCTTCAGACGAAACTTCTTGGAGAAAAATAAAATCTCGGTTTTGCCTCAGAATGGATATCGACGATCCGATAAACAATCTGAGGTCGCTATAGAGTGGTTGCTGTGGCAGGAGCATCTCTACGGTCAACACATCGAACACACGGGGTGCAGACGGGGTGCGGACGGGAGCGTAAATTACTAGATGGCACTCGTGTAGACGGCTATATAAAAACGGATGACGGTGTCGAACACGTTCTGCAATTCCATGGCTGCTTTTTCCACGGTTGCGACAAGTGTTATACCGATCCTTGCAAATGCGAAGAGGAGTGGTATAGACGCACGCTCAACGATCGTTACATGCGCACTTTAAACACGTTGGAGCGTATAAGAACTTTCGGATACACGCTTCTCGAGATCTGGGAGTGTGAATATATTCAACTCAAGAGTAGAAATCGTGAGATCAACGCTGTCGTAAATGGACATCCGGTTCTAATGGATCTACCCTTGAACCCTCGCGATGCGTTCTCCGGTGGTCGTATGGGAAACACCTGTCGCTATTACGAAGTTACTGGTAGTGAAAAAATTCACTATGCAGACGTTTGCTCTCTTTATCCGTACATCTGCAAATAGGGCCGCGTTCCAATCGGCCATCCCACCGTATACACGGCTGATACCTGCCTCGAGATCGTTGGATCAAGTAACAATTTGGACAGCGTCGAAGGACTCGTCTGGTGCACAATATTACGCCTCGTAATCTCTACCACACTGTGCTACCAGTGCGCATGCACAATCATCTAATGTTTGCATCATGTCGAAAATGCTGCGAAGAGATGTGCCAGCAATCTTCTCCTCACGAAAACGAGATTGACCGAGCTTTCGAGAGTACCTGGGTATCGTGCGAGCTCCTAGCGATCCGCGAAGCTTGCACCTGCGAAGCAGCGATCAGCGAAGCTCGCAAAAGCGAAGATCAGCCTGGGTATCGTGCTGTCTCAATCCTAGCGATCAGCGAAATCTGGCAGTATGAGGTTGCGCAACACGATCGTGACAACGCGCATAAAGGTCTTTTTGCTGATTATATAAGTCTGTGGCTTAAGGTAAAGCAAGAGACCAGCGACTGGCCCGTAGAGTGTACAACCGAAGACAGCAAACTAGCGTACCTCAATAGTTTTCACGTGGCCGAGGGTGTGCAATTAGATGGCGAGCGAATCCACGGTTAAGATCAGTAGCAAAACTCTGTTCAAATTAATTCTGGGGCAAGTTTGGTCAGCGCGAAAATCTCCCAAAGACTGAGGGTGTAACTACTCGTCAAAGGCTGTTGGAGCTTTTATCCGACCAAAACTGCGAGGTGAATAAAATTATTCACTTCAATGACAACGTGATGTACGTCTATTGGGAGAAAAACGTTGAAAGTAGCGAGATAAACCCGAACGTGAATATCGTGATGGCTGCGTATACAACAGCGCAGGCTCGGCTGAAGCTCTACAGTTAGCTCGAGCAATTACATAATCGCGTCCTGTACTACGACACAGATTCATGCATATATATAAGTACTGGTTCAGCCGTAGAGTATAATCCGCCTCTCGGAAATCTCCTCGGCAACATGACGAACGAATTGAAAGAATACGGATACGATAGTTATATTAAGCGATTCGTCTCTGGTGGTCCTAAATTTTATGGATATCAGGTGCAGGAGGCCGATGGTAGTCAAATCACGAATTGCAAGGTCAAAGGAATAGGCCGCAATTTTACAAACGGGGAAAAGATCAACCTTCTATTTGTAAGTTGATCAAAGCATATCTGTATGAGCGTATCTGTACAGTTTAGCGCCATTCGACGAAACGCTTTCCACCAGGTAGTCACACGGCAAGCATCGAAAACGTGTAAGCCTGCTCGTGAAGAGGAGACGTTGGGGCGAGCACGATTCCTTGCCGTATGGCTACTTAGTGTTACCTCAGCTAGAATCAATTTTGTAAAGTTTTGTAAATTTTTTGTAAGTAAGTAAGTAAATGTTCAACACAAGTCTGGGTATAACTCCCACGTATATCCGCCACCTGCAATAAACCGAAACTGTAAACCGAACTGTAAAAACTTTCCCTGATTGAAGATATCAGAATGTAGATTCTACATTCTGATATCTTCAATCAGGAAAAGTTTTTAATCAATGGTGTTGAACTACGCATTCGTCTTATACGTTTGAGAGATGCTTTTTGTCTTATGGATGCGTCTGGGAAGGATTATACGGTGCATCTAGTCGATGCCAGTTTCATTGTCCGACGTGTTAAAATTAGTCCGGGTATTTTACTAGCTCATGCTAAGGCTTTGAGTAGAGGAACGGCTAAATATCCGTTTACTCGAGTAGAAGTGAAACCATTTACTATTCATGCAGGTGTTCATGGTGAAACTTTTATATAGTATTGGGCTTGGTCGTTGTCTTGGTCGTTGGATAGTATTGGGCTTGGTCGATAATCGAGCCTTCAATGGAGATAGAACTATGAATCCGTTTAATTTTCATCACTACGCATTAAATTTTTTATCCATATACGTAGACGGTGTACAGGTGCCTGGTAAGCCATTGCAACCTAATTATCATGAAAGCCTTTATGCCGAGTCATATCATACTCTAGTTTTCAGTACGGGAATACTTTGGGATGACGATAGTTGTGGTGTAACGAAAGATGTGTACCCGTACGGTAACTGTCTATACTGCTTCGATTTAACTCACGATCTTTCTGCCGGACGAGCCGGTCACTGGAACCTTGTGAGACACGGTAGTGTGCATGTAGAAATACGTTTAAAGGCTGCTTTGACGAGTACTGTAAATTGTATTGTATACTCGGAAATCGATAATGTCGTCGAGATCGCCGCGTCCTGACAGGTTATGGTGGAATTCTATAAGACTAGTGTTACATCCTGTAAATTTTTAGCCAAATTCACCGACGCAACTGACCAAAAATCCACAAAATTGGGAAGTAAAATAATAGTCAAAACGTCATAGAAATTCGTGGAAAATAATTAGCCGCTGAGAAACAATTACGTGTGCAGTAATTAATTATTTTATGTATCAGCTAATACTGAACGACTTGATTCAGTGATTGGCATAGCAACAGATTGGCACAGTCATGTAACCAAAAGACGAAACGGAAATAAAATATCGAAGGGATATTCGGGTTGCTAGAGGGGTATCATCGGCAGCGAGGATGCCTTAGGCTATTTGAAGATCCATTGTTTTAATTGAGACGTGAAAGGCTGTCCGAATCTTTAGCTGTATGCGTCGGGATACGGTGCCTTATCTCTCTAACACGTAGAGCGCAGCGACGCACGTACGCACACAGCTGTGTAGCCAGAGAATCGGTGTGACTGCCTCGGGGCGACTGATTGGAAAAATCACCGTCGGCGCTTACGAGTGCAGCAACTCTCGGGGCATAATTATGCGCAACGTTAATTTAAAATTATGAAATTGATGTTAATGAAAACAATGTCAGAATGAAGCGGACGTGGGAATTTGGTCAGAAAATAATTAATTCATTAAGTATACAGTAAAATCACGCATGAAGGATATTTTAGGTCAAATCGTTCTTATAAAATTATTATAAAAATGTATGAAATATTATCATCTATTATTATAATCATCAGGGAAATTAACTAACATGATAGAATCATGATTTTACTATCATTAGAATAATCAAACAAAATAGTCAATAACAGGGAATTAGTTGTTATTGTTCAGGAAAATATTTAGGCACATTATTATAAATTCAAACGAAATTAGAAAACTATCCGTTGAAAATCAGGAATTTATAAGCAATATTTAAAACAATTCGTTAGATCAGGGTTATAACTTTTGATAGAAGCATCGTAGGAACTTCGTTCAAATTTGTAAACTATTATTATTTAAATCGAAAATTAACAGAATAATTTGTTTATCCGGGAATTTGTTGTAAAAACCGAAATTGCGAAATTATTAAAATAAGTTACGGAAGACGCCGAAACCGATCGATAATTACCACGGAGGGGGCAACTGATGCAACGCACTGCTTGGAGGCGCGGGCGCCCCCCGATCAAAACAATAAAAGAAGCTCCTCAAAGGGCGCATCACCTCACTGCCTGGACAGCTACGTGTCAGTCTTCGACAGCTCTTCGAGACATTACCTGTTCACAATTCACTTGTCGCAGAAAGTATTATACACAGTCAAAAATTATTTTAATCATTAAAGTCTGAACTTTGAAGTCGGAAAGTTAAATAAAGTCTTCAAATATTTCAATGAATAAATAAACCGGAGATTCAACGGAATATTATTTCATCACCTACATTCTTCATTATCGACATTCATTGTCTTCAACATTCATCGTTGAATCAACCTACTTTCGCTGAAAGCAAGAACGAAGGAAGGAAGGAAGAAGGAATTTGGGATTTCGAAGTTTACATCCTCATGAATCGATCATCTCGATTCATTCGAACATTTCATTCATTCCTAATCACCGTAAGTTATCGAATCATTTTATTTTAAAATCATTTATTTTATTTCATCAATCGTCTTTGAAAATGTTATTCTTTTGTTGATTTTACCGATCAATAATGAAATACTTTCGAATATCCGGGGATAATTAATAATCTATGGGAATCCGAGTAAGTTAATGAATTGAAGAGATTTAATATCTGGAAGTCGAGGTTTTTCAATCTTTCCAAGTGAGAACCGAAGTATAGAGCAACGAACTCGACGGGCGGTGATAACGTTAGCCCGACTCAAGTGCAGCGCGGTGCGAGCCATCGGGGGTCGTATTACACTTAGGCCTTCGTACGGTGTGTCAGGGTCACGCGGAGATTCGTAATCGTCCGAGTGTGGTAGAGACTGCGCGCTAATAATCAAGCCACACATATTATTTTGGCACACAGACTTAGCCCATCCCTGAATAAATTTCCGAAAGGTTAGATTCAAAAAGGGCATTGTTCTGAAAGAGCGTCACATGCGATAAACGCGTAAAAGGGAGAGAAATCTCCTTGACCGTAGATGCAGGAAAAAGCTGATCAGGACGTAACACTAGTAAATATGATTATATTATAAGGATGGTAAGGTTTTATTAATCAATAATACGTAAACACAGAATTAAGCAGATTTATGTTTTATTCGATTTTTAAGCTCCCGAACGCCTCTACTAACTCCCGCATCTCATCATCATCATAATTTTTTACAATATTATTTCCTTCTCCCGTCGACTTCGACGCTTCGTCTTTCTTCTTCTTCTTCTTCTTCAACTCCTCTGCTACTTCAGGCCTTTTACGCTTTTGAACAGCGACAGTTTCATTACGTCGTGGATGGTCCTGACGGGTGCATTCACAGGGCTGCTGACGCTGTAATGAACGAATATATATATATATATATATATATTGTGGTATTTTTTTTGCCTGTCACAAAAGGGTTATCGGACATCCGCGAGAGAGAGTCAGCGCGCGCCCTCACGGCGCACAGATCCCTTTCTCGGGCAGATTCGCAAGGGCTCAGTAGCGTAAATTCAACATCGTATTAATTATGGCGAATAAAATTTCATGTACCACCCGCACCCGGACGGGTCACGAGAACGAAGCGACCATCGGACGACGCTACCGGTCGAGGAAAGATCCTCCAAAACACCGAGGAAACAACGCTTTCACCGACTCCGGACGATGCGCAGAGGATTGCCGTCGTCTGTGCCTTCCGACGACCCGCAGGCCGCTGCCTGTACTCTGAGAAAATCCATCTGGACCCGTCGCCGCATCCGCTCGTCGCAGGATTCTTCGCGCTCGTGGCCGTGACTTTGCGCCGGTTACGATTTGAATATTAGCGCGTGTGAGCGCTGCGCGAATCGACGATTGCGAGGCTGCCCTGCGTGGCGCCGTTGAGCGATAGGTAGCGTGGGAACTAGAGTAGGCGCGGGGAAGCGGGGGGTCGAGCGATCGCGGATCGAAGAGAGTAACGAGCATTCGAGGATTCTTCCGGGGACTGCTGACCGCGACGGTGCGCTGCGTAAGACTCTCTCTCTCGACCCAATCGAAATCGACGGCGGATTAAGAGTTGCGGAGGAAGAAGGAAGGAACGTGCACGATCGCTCGATCGACCGAGATTACGGGTGGCTAGGCTGTTCGCTGACCATTATTCGGACCGTATCCTTAGCCGAAAACATTACCGTTAAACCTCTCGCAAAAATATATTGCAACAGTGACTATTCGATCTGTCGACGCACCGGCGTGCCGGTGATTCGTCGTTCGCGGTGCTCTCGGTCGAGGCGTCGACCGTGATTTTCGGGTGTCGGGAATCATCCGTGCGTCGCGGCGGTAGAAAATATTAAAATCTCGGATTCGCGGGTGTTGAATGGTGCATCGTAAATGCCACCGTAGCGTTGCGTTTTGGCGTCGAGAATTGACGCGCGGGATACGGATACTGAGCGCGCGCGCGAATCTGCCCGACAATCTTGGGGGAATCCACGTCGTTTTGTCTAAATTATCTGTTTGAGTAAATTAATCGTTTCGAGTGCGCGCGGTGCGGGTCTCTGTTCCGTTTTCTCGCGAGCGGTAATTTCGTAGCCTTTGTCGGCGGCGGCAACCTTCCGACGGGCAAACCCGGCGAAAATAAAGCGAGAACGGCACGTGTCCGTTTCGCCCCGGCGTCTCCGGGAAACGCATTTCTTTTTCCGTGCGATTTGCTTACGCACCTTCAGTACCGGTACGTTCGAGGAATTTTTGGATCGGCCTCAGCGCACAGAGATCCGCGCTTCGCTAAGCGTCTCGCGACGGGTCCTTCTGACCTTGTCGCGTGACCGCTGCAGCGCGGCCGAGCAGCGTTGCTCGAGTATCTACCGGTAGATTCTCCGACTTGTAACTCTAAGCCGAAATTTAGCAGGGACTCAGGGCAGTAATATTCTAGAAACCTTGTATTCCATCTTTACGACATTTGTACTGTTTAGTTAATTACTTTTTGGGCATTAGGCCACCCCTCCGGTCGGCGAACTGAGTAACCGTCAGGAGTGTAACAGGGACCTTTATATACCGGGTAGCACCTAAGCCTGGATGTGAACGAGCCGAGAGCGAGCGAGTGTAGCATCTTTGAATTTACTTTTGGTATCATTTTGAATTGACTTCTGTCTCACCTCTGAATTTAATATTGGCGTATTTGTGAATTTAATTTGAATATCTCTATCTTTGAATCTTACTGTTTGATTTTAATAAATTGTCCAGCTCGGCTCTCGTGAAATTGTGCCGAGAATTTTATTTATTTAACAACTCGAGAACTGCCCGAACCGCCCCTCTGCCATTCCCCTAAGGCTGCTTTCTAGCCAAGCGCGAACTTGGCCTTCCCTTTTGAAACATCGATCCCGATCGTGCCGCACGCCGTGTGCGGCTGGCGCCCATTAACTAAATAACTCAACGATTGAGGGACAGGGTGTTATGTTCGATTACCGGTAAGAGATTTCAAGAATTACTCTACCCCGGGAAATCGTCTCACAATATATATATATATATATATATATATATATATATATATATATATATATATATATTGTAATGTTATATTCTCCGTGAGACGGGCGAAATCATCGATAAATTTGAAAACTAAAAATCGGCCCAAAATCGTGCAACGGGCGGGGAATTGGAGGGAGGGGGTCAAACAAGATAAAAATAATACTCGTGGGGAACAATAATAACAACGGTTTAATTGTGCAAAAGAATAACAAAAATTGAAACTTGGAGGGTTGATAAATAATAATAATAATGATCGCTTCGACGCCGGTACGGGTACGTCGAAGATTAACAAAAAAAATGATAATAATAACTTTCTCTTCAACGCCGGTACTGGTACGTTGAAGATGAAACCAAAAATAAATTATATCACTTCGGCGCCGTTACGGGTACGCCAAAGGACTAACAATAGAAAATAATAATATGGACGGCTTCGACGCCGTTACAGGTACGTCGAAGACCGAAACCGAAAATAAAGAAATAGAACCGAAAATACTGCTTCGGCGCCGTTACGGGTACGTCGCAGACAGAATCCAAAAACAATAACTTGGTAACGAAATAAAAATGAAAATGGTAAATAATCGCTTGAAAATAATCGCGGAAAAAACGGAAATAATAATCTAAATAATCGCTGGGAAATACGGGGCAGTCGCAAATAATAAATCGGGGGGTAGAGGGGGAAAATGGTCGGGGCACTAATACTCAATTTTTAACAATAATATCGGGGAAAACTGAAAATGCAATTGGTTCAAAATGATCAAAAAAATGCTAATAAAGGGGGATGCAAAAGAGGGAAATATTCGGAATAAATTTGGGGAAGTTATGGGGATTTTAAGGGGGATTTGTGGGACAGTCAATGGGACTTCGAGGGGGTTCGTAAGGGAAAGCTGGTCAGACAAAAGTTGCACGAAAATCAAATACTAAATTCAATACGACTCAAACGGGCGCCAGCTACTTTAACGGTGTAGCACCGGAGCAGTCCGTGAAGACGGCACGGATCTCGTCTCAAAAACACAAACTCAAAAAAAACTTTATCCTTGAAAAATTCCTCTGTCTCGATGGACAGTCCAGCTAGCTCGGGAGAGGGGAGAGGGCTCAGGGGGAGGGTACACGAATCCGATGGCTTCTTACAATATTACCTTGGTACAGGCTAAATTATGCAATAAAAATGTCTTAAGGGCTCAAGGGGAGGGAAGGGAAAAACTTTGACTAATAATACTATCACTTATAATCTATTTTACGCCGCTCACCACGCGCGCGATATCTCTCTTTGCTCGTGTAACAAAGGACGTCGACCACGTGTCGACCACGAGGCAAAGTCTTTTACTAATAATTTCTACAAAAAAATATGGGGTGTTCGGGGAGGAAAAAGGGTCGAACGGGTCGGGAAAAAATGTGGGCAAAAACTTACGAAAATCGTCGGGGCTCACACATTCAATCCACTCGGATCTCGATTATAATACTTTTCCAAGAATCAGGGGACAGCCTCAGTCGTTATAAAATCTGTACAATGGTCCAATTCGTATTGGTGGGCTGTCGCCGATTCGTCTTAATGGGCTGGGTATACTCTCCTAATCGGAGTCTGGAATTTAACAGGATACAGCCGAGTCGTCTTATAAATCTGGGAAAATATTCTCACTCGCACTCGGCTATCACACAATACAATTTACTTAAAAAGTAATAACACCCGATCTCACAGACGCCTACACACCACGCGGCTCGGCTCGGAGAGTGAGGGGGCAGAGCGATGTCTTCTTCGTCATCGGGTCTGGCGCTGGTGATTATGGTGGGGAACGAGAGAACCTGTGCGTCGGCTTTGGTCGGTAATCGGAGTCATGGACGGGCGTTTCCTCCGGACGGCGAGGGGTGGCGACTGAGGTGTCGCTGGATCGTCAATCGATGCCGTGTGTCGACGATCCCAGCGGCAGCGGACAGTCTGCCGGGCAGTGGCGAATTTTCGGCGGGCTTTTCGAGGCTTTTTCGGACGGTCCTTCACAGGGCTTTTCCCCTCGTCCACGATCCTCCTACCTTCCTCGGCGTCAGCACGTCGGCTCTCGTCCCTTTGTAGGTCCTGGGGCTTGCTGGGTCGTTCGGCTGTTCCGTTGGGGCTGTCGGGGGAATCTTGACGTTGCCTTCGAGCCGCGCACACTCACACAGCGGGTAACGGGAAGGAAGAAAAAAGGGGAATTTAAACAGTAACTTACACAAAATATAAACCGGAAAAAATGTAAAAAAATACCCGTGTATAACGTTCAGTGAGCGGCGGACTCGAGCCGAGTTTGGCGAGGGACTTGTGACGTACCACGTCACAATATATATATATATATACTGTGACGTGATTTTTTGGAATCACCGTCACAAACTTAAGAAAAAAAAGCATCTAGTACTTTTCTCGCGAAAATACCGAATTTTATGGTATAGATCTCGTTTTGCTGCCTCTCTCGCTAATCGCGGTACGATTTAGCTTACGGGAATACCGTTCCGCTAACGTTTATTTTTTGTACGGTTACGGTTACAGTAAAGATCCAGTTAGTCGGGGTTTTCGAATCCAGTTGGTGGTGCGGATCCATAAATTATTACAAGCCCAACTGGAGGAGAGACTCGACGAGGCTTCGTTACGAATACGCCAAAGTCCGGTGCAAACCCGGCGCTCTAGTGTGGTACGGTAAAGTGCAATGCGTTGGAGAACAGGCGGAGTTACGGTTTAGTCCGGACAAGGATGGAACCCTTGTGCCGTGTTTTGAGATAGGGAAGAGCCTTGTTTTCACGCATTGCACGAGGAGAAGCGATCGTAACGATCCTCAAAATTTACCGCTTCGTACAGTTCGGTTACAGGCTCCCGTTGAAATCCCGTTTCGAAATAGTTTGAGAGGGCAGTAGCTATCGGTCAGAGTTCCCGAAATAATGATAATGATCCGTTACAGGTGTTATCGTAGACAAATCAGTCTACCGAGTGTCGTCCTCGAGGCCGCTCGGACTTCGCTCGAGCTCCCGTGTGTTTACGGTTTTTCGGGTATTGTCTCGCGCTCGCGATGCGTGTCTCGCTCGCGCTGTCGTAGACTCCGGCTACCGTCTCGCTCCGGTTCGTGTGTCTCGCTCGCGCTACCTGTCACCGCGCGTTCGCGGTTCGACTCGTGTGCCGTTTCGTGCGAGTTTTCTACCGATTTCCTGTGTTCAGGATGCGTTTCGGTTAACGTTCTTGAGGTACAGTGAGTGTGGTTAAGTTCCGGGGCATCGCAGGATGCGGATCTCGCTCCATATCATTGGATTTATTCCTGCGGTTCGGTGAGTTTATCGTTGTGTGAATTTTCGATCGCGTATAGGATTCGTTCTCGCTCTCGTTACGCTCGCTCGACCCTTCGGTAAGCTGAGCGCTCCCGATGCACGCAGTTGCGATCTCGTGGCTTATAGCCAACAAAATTAATTACTTTCGTTTTGGAAATTTTGAGCTCTCGTTAGCATAGATTTCGCGTTACTTTATTGGCGAAGGATCGCGACCCTTCTACCACAACCTACACCCTGAGCAAACCGTGCATTTCCGCAACCGTTGCTCTCGCGAGTGTATTGGCGTTAGCTCGTTACCGTTCCGTTCCCGTTTTTATCGTTTTGTGTTTGTCCTTGCGGAGGTCGGTTCCATCGACCTCCAGTTTAGTCCGGTTTGGCGATTCCGGCGAAACAAAAATCAGCCCTGCGGAGGTCGGTTCCATCGACCTCCAGGTTAGTCCGGTTGTTAATACCGGTGAAACAAAAATTAACTGGCGCCCACCGGGACTCCAATGCATTCGCGAGGGTGGACGGCCGAAGGTGACGTTTTTTTTAGTTCTCGATTTCGCGTTTCGCTCCCGCTTGGTTTGAGCTTTATTTTCGATATTCGGTTTCGTTTTTTTGTTCGAGATTTTCCGTTGAGATATCGGAAAATACGTCACAAATGGCGCCCAACGTGGGGCCACGCCAATAAAGTAACAGCTCTCGATTCGTTTTTTGTATTTCCGCTCCCGACCGATAACATTTTTTTTATTTTTTCTAAATTTCTTTTATCGCTCTCGCTTTAACGTTTTCCCGCTGTGGATGTACGCTTACGCGAACCCACGCGCTCCCGAGTAGAACGACGAGAGATATTTTAATTATTTAATTTTTTTTTATTTATTTTTTTTGTTAAAATGTTTTTTCTTTTCTTTCTCGTCGCTCCGGTTTCGGCTCCCTAAAAAATTGAAAGCATGTTTTTGGGGATGCACACGGAGGTCTTGATGGGCCTTGAAGGCATATTTTCGGCGGTTTTCGTCATTTTTCGAGTCTTCGAAATTGACGCATGGTTCTCGCCCAGTCGCTCGCGCGTCGCACGTGCTGGAATGGGGGCGTTACCATTAGCCAAGCTTCGGCCGTTATCACGAACGTTCTCGAATTGTGAAGAACAATTTTGAGTTTCGAGGAGTCCTCTCTCCTCGCCCTTTTCGCTCTCGATCACCGAAGTCGGCCACTTCTCGCTCACTTCGTCATGGACTACCGTCGTGAACGGTCGAAGGCTCCCGTCTCTCGGTGATGCCTTCGATTCTTCATAAGCTCTCGTTGGAACAGGCTCTCGTATAAATCACTTTGCATTGTCGAATTAATTTCCGATGCCGAAGTGAGTTTTCACTCTCGAAACCATTTCTCGATTCCGAATTAATTTTCGATTTCGATGAAGTTTTCGCTCTCGCAATATTTCTCGATTTCGGATTAATTTTCGATTTCGATGAGGTTTTTCGCCCTCGCAATATCTCTCGATTTCGAATTAATTTTCGATTTGGATGAGGTTTTTCGCTCGCGCAATATTTCTCGATTTCGAATTAATTTTCGATTTCGATGAAGTTTTCCGCTCTCGCAATATTTCTCGATTTCGAATTTATTTTCGATTTCGATGAAATTTCTCGCTCTCGCAATATTTCTCGATTTCGGATTAAATTTCGATTTAATTTTCGATCTCGATGAAATTTTCGCTATCGCCATACTTCTCGATTTCGGATTAATTTTCAATTTCGATGAAGTTTTCACACTCGCAATATCTCTCGGTTTCGGATTAATTTTCGATTCCGATGAAATCTCTGCTCCCGCTCGCCGGACCTGGCTATTTCGCGATGAGACCATCGTGAATCATTGCTGGGATCGGTCAACCATGCTCTCGTTCTTCGAACGCGAATTAATTTTCGCAGTTCGAATTAATTTCTGATTTTCGGACGCGAATTAATTTTCGCAGTTCGAAATAATTCCCGATATTCGAACGCGAATTAATTTTCGCAGTTCGAATTAATTTCCGATGTTCGGGCGCGAATTAATTTTCGCAGTTTGAAATAATTCCCGATATTCGAACGCGAATTAACCGTTGCCGTTCGAATTAGGTTGCGATTATTCGAATACGAATTAATTTTCGCCGTTCGAATCCCCTTCCGTACGTCAAGCTCGAATTAATTTTCGACGTTTGCATAGTTCTCGTTCATCCGAACTCGAGTCAATCTTCGATGTTCGAATGTATTCTCGTTCACTCGAGCTCAAATTAATTTTCGATGTTCGAAAATTTGTTCTCGTTTCTCGAACCCAATTTAAGTTTCGACATTTTCGTCGTTTCGGATTCAATTTAATTTTCGGGGTTCGAGGGAATGTTCGATTTCGAACTCGAATTAACTTTCGAAGTTTGAATGACTTCTCGTTCTCGCTTTCGAACCCGAATTAATTTTCGAGGTTCGAAGGGATTTACTCTCGCTTTCAAACTCGAATTAATCTTCGAGGTTCGAAGTAATTTTCGTTCCCGCTTTCGAACTTGAATCAATTTTCAAGGTTCGGGTTAATTTTGATCCTCGTTTTCGAATCCGGATTAAATTTCGAAGTTCGCGTTAACTTTCGTTTTCGCACTCGAACTCGAATCGGCTTTCGACGCTCGGACTAGTTGCCGATCTCGCTCGCCAGTGAGTTTCGAACGCGGCTAGCCCCGCTCGACTCAACTGAGTTCTCGAAGGAATCGTTGAGAGGACTCATTGTCACTCCGATTCGGTTACCGTCCTCGGATCGGTCAACGAGTGAAGGTTACTTCGCCCCGACCACCGTGAGTTCTCGAATATGATCCTTCTTGACTCCCCGAAGAGGTTGAGTCAGGCGATCTTGCCGGGGTACGACGGATCCCCGGCTCGCTGGAAAAGAGGTCGATCTCGGTCCAACCGGATTTTCTGTCAGGCGATCTTGCAGGGATACGACGGATTCCCTGCTCGCCTAGGGGGATTGGACCCCCTCCAATTTCCCCGAATCGGTATGGGTCGACAGCGAAGCGATTGCTGACCGCCGTCAGACCGGATCCCGACGTGCAGCGCGAAGGACGCTTGAGTGTCCCAACGCCAGCTACGATCTCGA
This sequence comes from Amblyjoppa fuscipennis, assembly GCA_963575735.1. NCBI lineage: Eukaryota > Metazoa > Arthropoda > Insecta > Hymenoptera > Ichneumonidae > Amblyjoppa > Amblyjoppa fuscipennis. The sequence goes on from OY754497.1 coordinate 1,934,663, forward strand.
ACAATTCGGTCTTGGGTAATACCCCAGCTACACAGAATTCTCGGATTTCATTGAGTTTCGAATGTGAATTACTATTCGAATTCGAACTTGTTCTCGATTTTTCCGACAAACTCCGAGGTCGTGTTTATCGCCGACCCTGGAATAGTTCTCGCACTTCATTAACTTTCGACTTCGGATTAGTATCCGATTTCGAAATTGTTCTCGACTTTCTTAAAGAATTCCGAGTTCGCGTTTATTGCCGATTTCGGAATAGCTCTCGCTTTCATCAAACTTCCGATTTCGAATTAATATTCGATTTCGGGGTTGGTCCCGTCTCTTCGACGGGCGATCTCGGATTACCATTCGATTTCGGAGCTGCTCGCGAGAGACTCGATACCGAATTAGCTCACGATTCCAGCGTAGCCCGAAAATGGCGGACGACCGTGCGAGAGGTGGAGCCCTACAAGCGGTAAACCGAGGTGATAACGCTCCTGCGGCTCCCACAAAGAACTCTTGCTGGAACTGTAACCAGCCTGGCCACCGCCATCCGGAATGCAAGGAGTCACGACGACTCTTTTGCTACCGATGTGGGCTCTCGGGGGTGACGTTGGCTCGTTGCACCTTGTGCAACCGGGGAAACGCGCAATGAGGCGTGTGAGCAACTTGCTCGCGCCTCCGCTTGACCCCAAGCCTCACCCCTAAGAATATTTACTCGACAAGATCCCGTGTACCGAAGCCCTGTCACCATGCTACCGTACGTAAGAAAAGACAGAGGCAGCTACCGGACGTAGACCCCGCTCTCGATACGTCGCTAGACGACGTTATGGCGAATGCGACCGTACTGGTCGTGTGATCGCTTTTAGGGTTGAAGTCGATATTTACGGACGCACCGTAAGGGCTCTCGTAGATTCGGGTGGCACCAGGGCCGCTGGGTTCTAGCCCCATATACGGCTTCGGCCGTAGCTCTCGCCTAGTAGACCGCTAGGTCTCGGCACTCCGTTACGAGTTGGAAGAGCAAGCGCCCGTACACGGTTTCGGCCGTAGCTCTCGCCTAGTAGACCGCTAGGTCTCGGCACTCTGTTACGAGTTGGAAGAGCAAGCGCCCGTACACGGCTTCGGCCGTAGCTCTCGCCTTGTAGACCGCTAGGTCTCGGCACTCTGTTACGAGTTGGAAGAGCAAGCGCCCGTACACGGCTTCGGCCGTAGCTCTCGCCTTGTAGACCGCTAGGTCTCGGCACTCTGTTACGAGTTGGAAGAGCAAGCGCCCGTACAAGGCTTCGGCCGTAGCTCGCCTTGTAGACCTCTGGGTCTCGGTACGCGGTTACGGGTGTGAAGAGCAAGCCCCCGTACGTGGCTTCGGCCATAGCTCTCGTCTATGGAGATCCATCCCGGATCTCGGATCTCGTTCATTGGATCCGGAGTCCAAGCTCGCATACCCGGCCGGATGGCCAAAGCTCCCGTGGGAAAAATAGGACGGCGGACGAAGGATTCCGCCGATGGAAACAACGCTGCAGGAATGGTAACGTAGACATCTACTTGGTTACGTGTGATCGTCCTCAAAGTGATCGTCCGTTTTTCTGTATGGCGTGACTTTCTCGAATCACGATTGAGCCGTTGCCTCTCGTAATGATCCCGTCTTACTCACGAATTTATAACAATTTGCTCCCGAATGGTAACGGTGAGTAAGAGGTTACTGCTACCGACTTACGGGCAGTAATTGTATTAACGGTTCTCGCGCTGAGGAATAAATCCTCGCGCGATACTCGCGGGTGATAGGCGATGGCACTTAAGAGTCCTCGCGATAACCCGTGGAAGAAACCAACGGCTACCGATACGTACTACGCATATTTGGATCTCGTATAGTTCCCGTAACCTCTGTAGGTTCAAACTCAAGGGAGAAAATCCCAGAGTTCCCGGAATCTTCAGAGGGGCTACCGTTTCGAACCCTAGTTCGAAACCACCCCTAAGGGGTGAGGAGTTGTGACGTGATTTTTTGGAATCACCGTCACAAACTTAAGAAAAAAAAGCATCTAGTACTTTTCTCGCGAAAATACCGAATTTTATGGTATAGATCTCGTTTTGCTGCCTCTCTCGCTAATCGCGGTACGATTTAGCTTACGGGAATACCGTTCCGCTAACGTTTATTTTTTGTACGGTTACGGTTACAGTAAAGATCCAGTTAGTCGGGGTTTTCGAATCCAGTTGGTGGTGCGGATCCATAAATTATTACAAGCCCAACTGGAGGAGAGACTCGACGAGGCTTCGTTACGAATACGCCAAAGTCCGGTGCAAGCCCGGCGCTCTAGTGTGGTACGGTAAAGTGCAATGCGTTGGAGAACAGGCGGAGTTACGGTTTAGTCCGGACAAGGATGGAACCCTTGTGCCGTGTTTTGAGATAGGGAAGAGCCTTGTTTTCACGCATTGCACGAGGAGAAGCGATCGTAACGATCCTCAAAATTTACCGCTTCGTACAGTTCGGTTACAGGCTCCCGTTGAAATCCCGTTTCGAAATAGTTTGAGAGGGCAGTAGCTATCGGTCAGAGTTCCCGAAATAATGATAATGATCCGTTACAGGTGTTATCGTAGACAAATCAGTCTACCGAGTGTCGTCCTCGAGGCCGCTCGGACTTCGCTCGAGCTCCCGTGTGTTTATGGTTTTTCGGGTATTGTCTCGCGCTCGCGATGCGTGTCTCGCTCGCGCTGTCGTAGACTCCGGCTACCGTCTCGCTCCGGTTCGTGTGTCTCGCTCGCGCTACCTGTCACCGCGCGTTCGCGGTTCGACTCGTGTGCCGTTTCGTGCGAGTTTTCTACCGATTTCCTGTGTTCAGGATGCGTTTCGGTTAACGTTCTTGAGGTACAGTGAGTGTGGTTAAGTTCCGGGGCATCGCAGGATGCGGATCTCGCTCCATATCATTGGATTTATTCCTGCGGTTCGGTGAGTTTATCGTTGTGTGAATTTTCGATCGCGTATAGGATTCGTTCTTGCTCTCGTTACGCTCGCTCGACCCTTCGGTAAGCTGAGCGCTCCCGATGCACGCAGTTGCGATCTCGTGGCTTATAGCCAACAAAATTAATTACTTCCGTTTTGGAAATTTTGAGCTCTCGTTAGCATAGATTTCGCGTTACTTTATTGGCGAAGGATCGCGACCCTTCTACCACAACCTACACCCTGAGCAAACCGTGCATTCCCGCAACCGTTGCTCTCGCGAGTGTATTGGCGTTAGCTCGTTACCGTTCCGTTCCCGTTTTTATCGTTTTGTGTTTGTCCTTGCGGAGGTCGGTTCCATCGACCTCCAGTTTAGTCCGGTTTGGCGATTCCGGCGAAACAAAAATCAGCCCGGCGGAGGTCGGTTCCATCGACCTCCAGGTTAGTCCGGTTGTTAATACCGGTGAAACAAAAATTAACTGGCGCCCACCGGGACTCCAATGCATTCGCGAGGGTGGACGGCCGAAGGTGACGTTTTTTTTAGTTCTCGATTTCGCGTTTCGCTCCCGCTTGGTTTGAGCTTTATTTTCGATATTCGGTTTCGTTTTTTTGTTCGAGATTTTCCGTTGAGATATCGGAAAATACGTCACAATACATATATATATATGTTTAAAGAATCAGTTTTTATTACTGCATGCTTTCATTATTAAGCAGGGTGTTATTCACCGCTGCATGCAATTGCCTCCGCCTTTCACGAGCGAAATATTGACGTCTCCGGATAAACCATATCTTTGGAGGCTGCTTTGGATGTGGCCTCCGTTTGTCCCGGCGCATTGTAGACTTCGTCCTTGAGTGCTGTACCCAACCACGTTTATTCCATTCTTCCACACGCGCTCCTCTCTGTTGGGCCTCGTGGTTACGTCTCGTGAAGACCTCCGCAGACTTTACTCTACGGTGGACCATTTTTAGTTGTATACCGTAGGAAAATTATTTTGTAACTGAACTTCTACTCCGTTACGTTACCCAGCAGAACTCGTACAATCACACGAGCTGCTGAAACCATTTATACACGCGGATATGAAAAAGCGAAATATTTGCAAAATGTGACAGCTCGGGAGATAAAACACCTTGAAGAAACGGACTGCCTATCATTCAACGATCTACCTTCCTCAGCGCAAGGCTGTCTGTATCATGGACTATTAAACCGACCAGAGCTGTCTTGTGCTTTAAAGAACGCTGCAAAATTAAAGGGGTGGATCCTTCGCGACGTATCTCTTACAGCTACGCGGGTACAACAGGTTGACTTCTTACCAGAACCTTTGAATCTAAAGAAGCCACGCGACTGTTACTCTCCAGTCGTAACAAGTGATGAATACGATCCAGATTGGCCAGGCATTGCAGGGCTTACACTCTAAAATCTCGGGAAGTGTTCATGCAGCCGATCAGATTCCAACTCTGTTAACGAGACCGACAGCCCTTGTTGTGAACACTGATGACCCCACACGCCCTGGAACACACTGGGTCGCAATCTACATCGATGGCCGAGGACGTGGATCGTACTTCGACAACTACGGCATTCCGCCGCTTATACCAAGCCGTATTGACCGTCTACGTAAGAACTGCACCCTCTATCGATAGAATACCAAACAGATTGAAAGGTTCTCTTCAAATGTGTGTGGCCAGTTTTGTATTATGTTCTTTTATTATATGTGTGGCGGGGGATCTGTACTAAAATTCCGGAATCTTTTCACTGCCGATTTCAAACAAAACGATCGAATCGCCGTAAGATTTCGTAAACGTATAATGAGTAAGCTACCGACGGTTACGAAAAACATTAATAAACCCTCGGGGAATTCCTTAACTGGTCACGGAGTCTATGTTAACAAATTTGTCCAACATTGCTGCGCTAGGCTAAATTATTTCCAAATTTGTATAGATTCAAAATAAATTTACACCCCGATTGAAAAATAAAAATGCAAACTTTTTTGTAAAGTTGTAAACACTATTATTTTTACTTACCTTCCCTCATCCCTTTCATATATTTTCTAAATAAGCTGAAAAAAAAATAGTAAGAACATTTTTCCACGCCGTAATCGAACCCGCGCTCCCAGCGAAAACGAAGCTTGAGTTTAACCGCTTACGCCGCTCGGCCAAGCTAGCTTACGCAAAGCATTCAGCTACCCTCGAGAAATACGCTACCCCGGAACAGCGAGAGTCCTGCGCCCCCTCAACAAGCCAGCGGTTGGAAAATTCAAGATGTCGCGCATCGCTGCCACGCCGTCACGAGCTCGCCCCCATGCACTCCTTATACTTCAGCGATCCACCGCTGTACCGTCTATGCGGTGTACCGCTCAGCATCGCCTCTCACGCATCCAAGGGCGATGGGCCCGCCGCCGCCCTGCCGCTAACGTACCCCAAAAATCCAACATCGCGCGACTCGTTGCAACGCCGTCATCAGCTGGCCCCGCACGTGCTCCAGCCAACTCACCCCCACAATCCCCCCCTCCCCCGCCACCTGGCCCAACGTCACCGACGCCGCCGGAGCACGCTGCACAGTACCCCCACTCCACACAGCCGCCATCTTGAAAAAATACCTATAGATACCTATAGATACTGGTATACCTATAGATACTGACAGTTTTCCTCCCCACCGTGGGCGACGGCGGCCATCTTGAAAAAATACCTATAGGTACTGTAGTCTACTGTTGAGTTTAACGCATTTGTACAATCGCCAGTCTGCAAGTCGTATACACAATCTCAGAGTATACGGCAGAACGTATACTCTGCTCTAGTGAAATGCATCGATCGTCGTACGACGCGTACACATGTTCGCAAATGCTATGACTTGATTCGTCGTACGACTTTATCCGTGAAATCGGAAAGATGCCTACGAAACAATCGAGACCTGATGATGATTTCCAGATTCTGCCACAGCACTTGCAGAGCGTTTCAAAAGGAGATGACATCGACATCATCACCGATGATACTTGGGAGATTCCACGACTCTGTCCCTTCAACTCCATGAAAGATTCACGGGCGACAGAAAATGTCGATGACGAGGAAATTCGCGAAATGCCTCGACTCACTCCCCTCAACTTCTTAGAAGATTTACATGGACAGGCGATCCCGACGACGAGGAAATCAGCGGCACTACGGTGATTAGCGAAAAGCCACCATTCGTTCCACTCTGCTTGGAAAATTCATATCCGATAGACGATTTAGACGATGTGGGAATCTACGATACCACGGCGATTCCGAAAATGCCGCAATCGTGTAAACACGTGAAAAGGGAAAACCATAATATACAATGTAATGTGTTCAATCGTGAGGTGCGCTATGTCGTGCTAGCATAAATTATCTCTTCGACTAGTTTTCCATATTTCAACCATTGCAGAAACCTACAGTGTAGATCTACCAACACTCGGTAGCGTTCGGAAGTGCGCACTCATTCAGAGGTTCTCACATCTCCGAAAACTCAATTCGGTGGCGAGTCGCGCCTGCTCGACAATTTGCTTCAATAATTTACTTCGACAATTGCTTCATTAGCTCGCAAAATTACTTATCCAAACATCCCGCCTTATACTCTAAACGCAAAAAATGTTCGTGTATAATGACGATTCGTTTTTAGAGGAAATTGGACTTCTCCCATCGAAGACATCGCAACCTCCGACGTGTTGTCGTTTGCCAATGCAAGTGGAGTCACAACAAGAGCAGAAACCGGGTTGGATATAGCGGTATTCATCCAGGTCAACAAAACAAAGAGTGCGAATCATTGCTGAAAGTCAGAAAATCCATGCACCGGGACATTTCTCGATGGCACAAGTTGCCGAATCAAAATCAACGAGGTGTTGTAATCATTCCGTTCTTCGTAAAAATGAAAGTGAGCGAACTGCATCGGCATTTGCTTAATTGGCGACGTCATAGTGATGACTACGAACTTAGTCGATTCACGATTATCGACGATTACAGCTACTGTCGAGAAGTAGCCGAGGTGATAGCGGCTAACGAGGAAATCAGTCGCGGCGGTGAAAGCAAAACAGTGCAGATCGATGAGACATTCCTCACGAAACGAAAGCGCGTGCGCGGTAGAATCACAGAGTAGATGACTACTACTGTTCTTGGACTGTACTATAAGGAAGATAAAATTGGAGTTCGGGTGAATTCGAAGTTAAAGGCGGTATTATGGGCTTAACAATTACGAAGTTGAAGGCGGTATTATGGGCTTAATATTAACAAGTTTGTGTCTAAAGACACCAGTCGTGTCTGCACTGAAATTGCTAAATACGTACGTTGTTGTGGAGAAACTATTCGATGTGGGTACTATGCATTGGATAACGAACCATAGCATCGGTGAGTACGTCAACAGAGATGATCCCTCCAACACAATAAATGATCTGGAAAATCAGAACAAATTGTTGAAAGGGGCTATTCTCTGTCGTAAAACGCCGAAGTTGCACCACCAGTATCATCACGGCTCTTCACTATTACAGGCAACAGCATTTAGAAATGCCTATAAAGACGACCTCGGCTCGCAAATTATGCAGTTCCTCCTCGACATCCATCAAGTGTACCCGGGGATAGTCAAAGGTGAGAGAAAATCGAGACTTGAACTGCGGGAATTTCAGAAGGATTACAGGATCTGATTCCCACGAAGTGCCCAAGAATGCAGTTCATCGAGGAAGAGTTGAAGGAGTTGTTCGCAGAGGAGACTTCTGATGGAGAACGCGACGCCGACTGGGATCAGTTCTTTTACAAAGGACACACACACAGAGTGGATACGGTTTGTGCGCACGCACGCACGCACGCACGCACGCACGCACGCACGCACGCACGCACGCACGCACGCACGCACGCACGCACGCACGCACGCACGCACGCACGCACGCACGCACGCACGCACGCACGCACGCACGCACGCACGCACGCACGCACGCACGCACGCACGCACGCACGCACGCACGCACGCACGCACGCACGCACGCACGCACGCACGCACGCACGCACGCACGCACGCACGCACGCACGCACGCACGCACGCACGCACGCACGCACGCACGCACGCACGCACGCACGCACGCACGCACGCACGCACGCACGCACGCACGCACGCACGCACGCACGCACGCACGCACGCACGCACGCACGCACGCACGCACGCACGCACGCACGCACGCACGCACGCACGCACGCACGCACGCACGCACGCACGCACGCACGCACGCACGCACGCACGCACGCACGCACGCACGCACGCACGCACGCACGCACGCACGCACGCACGCACGCACGCACGCACGCACGCACGCACGCACGCACGCACGCACGCACGCACGCACGCACGCACGCACGCACGCACGCACGCACGCACGCACGCACGCACGCACGCACGCACGCACGCACGCACGCACGCACGCACGCACGCACGCACGCACGCACGCACGCACGCACGCACGCACGCACGCACGCACGCACGCACGCACGCACGCACGCACGCACGCACGCACGCACGCACGCACGCACGCACGCACGCACGCACGCACGCACGCACGCACGCACGCACGCACGCACGCACGCACGCACGCACGCACGCACGCACGCACGCACGCACGCACGCACGCACGCACGCACGCACGCACGCACGCACGCACGCACGCACGCACGCACGCACGCACGCACGCACGCACGCACGCACGCACGCACGCACGCACAGAGAAGGCTGCACGCGCACGGCCGCGTGGATGTGGACGGACAGACGAACGGACGGACCGACGGACGGAGGGACGGAGGGACGGAGGGACGGAGGGACGGACAAACGGACGGAGAACTAAGTTTATCTGGCAGGGTTTCAATTCACGCTAAATCTTGTTATATCTCAAAAACTAGTTGCTGTAGCAACTTGTACTCTTGAATTTTTATTTATCTCGGTCGAAAGATGTCGAATTCATCACCACATTTGGCCGTCACAGAAAATGTATTAAAAATCGTAAATCGTCATCGTAAATTATAAAATGGCGCGTATCTCTTAAACTTAGCTGAAGTTAATACTTTTTCATGCTTGCAATTTGCATTCTTTTCGTCCAAATATAAAGAAAAAGCAGTTAATTCGAGACCCCACGGAAATCATCCTCTCCCGGCGCTCACCGCGAGAGCACGCTTGGGGAAACACTCCTCATTTTTGATGAACTATCGGACACTTCTCGCGGTAAAACCTTTTAAAAATTGCCAAGTCGTGCGCCGACAGGTATCGATATTCCTGATTGTTCATATGTGTCAAAAATTATTACCGTTTTTTAATTTAAAAAAAAAAATTAATAAAAATCTCAATAAATATCAAAATAAAGGTTTCAATATTCAAAAATAAAAACTCATACTGTATTATCCGGTGAAGACAGCGTCGAAAGCTCCATTACTGGTAAATCTTATTGGACGGAGCACGGAGGTATCATTTGATTGCAGGACCATCTTGAACGGACTTGCCGTGAGTTCCGTAGATTTTGGCGGAATCCCAGCATCTATTTTGCTCTACCGATTTTTTAAATTTGGGTCCATTGCCACGAATCGTGGTTCCCCTTTAGTGCCATTGTCGTTGAATTCGATTTTTGATGAAATATTTGTTTATGTCAACAAACGCTGATGTACGAATTCTTTATCAAGAGAAGCTGTAGCGTCTCGACGCCAAGTACTTAAAAAAATATTTTTAAGCTTGTTAAGCGAGACGGCACTAAGTATACTTACGCCAATGTGCCGGAAATTAAACTTTTATTCTTGATGTTCTCCCTCTGACTTTCTCTACCTATTCCCTCAATTATTTGAATGAACCATGTACGACAGCTATCGTACAAAAAAAATGGCGCGCCAAGCTTCTAAATGCCGACTCCATGAATTACATACGGCGCATTTTTTATCATTATTTTGTGCATAGTCTTCAGTTCATAATACTGTACAACATGCATAGTATGTATAACATCTGTATATCAGTATTTGGCTCGTATGATGTAACCTGCTTTGAATATTTGTTTTAAGGAATTATTCTAATTAAGCCGCATTATCCTGGTGACAAATTTTATTTAGTAGTAGTAGTATGTTTATTAACAATACTGAAACGTTTCGATATTCCGGGCCAGCCGAAATATCGAACTCACGATTTTTTACATCGTCTTCTTCCAAATGGAAGGAAAGAGTTCGTGTACTGGACCGGCTGGATAATGTGTGGGGGAAAGGATTGTGGAATTCTTCAGTCTTGCGATTCGGGGATCGCTAGATCGACCCGACTTTCAAGACCGAATACTATCCTTTCTCATTGGATAGGAGTCTCAAAAATGGGTGCTTCACTCCCTCATTCTTTTCTCCGAGCGGAGGGGTCCAATGAAGAGAGGTCCACGTCTGCCTAACGCACTCTCCATCGAGGAGGGTCGACTCGCAATGAGACGATAGCGTGTCAAACGAGACGCCTCCCCACCGACGAAGCAATCTAACTCTCTCTTCGCAAAAAAAGTGAGATCTAGTGCTCAGAGGAATGCTTCTGAGTTAATTCAGAAGCATTTATCAAAATAAAATTGCGCTGGCTCTTCAACCGCACAGCGACTTTTGGAATGGTTCAATACCGGGAGATTTGGAAGGAATAGTAGAGAACCTAGAGGACGGGATCTGTCGCGCCTTTATTGGAGACGAGGCACTGTTTCGCTTGCGAGAAACTCGTGTCCAGTCGCCCTCTACGGGCCGGTTGTGGAAATCTCCCGGGGCGGGGGGGGGACGTCCCGTTACAATACATAGCAAGTAACAGATTTTTTTATATCTAATAAACTCGTCTCTTTACATCTATATTGTATACTGCCAATTAGCCATCGACCGCATTCCTTCAGCCAAATTTTATTTACTTGATTCAAAAAGTTGAATGGTACCCTTTAATACAAGTGGCAGAAAGACTTGATGTGTACAGGATCGATTTGCAAATTTACACCGAATATAAGAGTGAGTGGGAGTGGGAGTGTGAGTGGGAGTCAAAGAAAAAGTGGCGATCTTTACACTAAAAGAACGAAGTAACACGTAGAAGCTCAGAAACTTGCTTAGAACGCTGCGTTTGTCATTTGACATTTCTCATCACATTGGGAGAAAAGCGATATATGTTCGGTTATTATGTATGAATCATATTAGTAGGGAAGATCTGGCAGCGGATATCTTTAGGAAATTACTTCTTGGACCAAAGCATAAACGTTATCTGCATACACTTGGATTTCCATACGTCTGCACACTCACAACAGCACATCACACATAGAGGGAAAGTATTACAATGTATATCATGCTTCGCTCGAAAAACGATAACGGATTATGTTTTGTTAATATTAATTTCATGTGTTTGACAAGATATTTTTTGTTTGTTTCATTGAATATAGTCTCGAGCGAGGGATAATATCTCAATAAAATACATTTCGTGCTATCTCATTCTCTCTCATAATGTTGTTTTATTTCTCACACTGCTTTAACAGAACTCTTTTTTATTGTAAAATGAAAGAAAATCTGTGTGCCGACGACATCGAGCGTCCTCTATGAGCTGTTGCACGATCAAAGCAGTTGCGCGAAAACCATGAAGTAGGATCCCGCTATCCGCATTGCCTTGAAAAATGGTTTGATAAAATTATTACAACCACAGCGTCGATTGTACTATCGATTGCTGCAACACATCGAGGGTGACCATCGAAACATGTCAATATCATACCGCGCCAAAACTTTGCATCGATAAGATGTACACTCTTCCGGCGGTAAGAAGAATAGGCTTGCTGTTGCTTCTTATTAGAATAGGTATCAAGAGCTTCTGAGCTTTCTCCGACATATCGTACCAGTTCAAATTACAACTATAATGTATCAATGGTAATCAGGAAGAACAAATTGGCACGCTTTTGTAATACGTGACTTATTTGTCCGCACATAAATGTGTGAATTTTCAGATTAGTGTCGATCAACTGTTGTGCGGGTATGCTGTATAAGTAGAGATGGAATATCTGACCAACGGTGAAGTTCGCTATTCGCAACAGCATGTAAATATTTTCAATGTTAATCAGAATCTGAAAACAAAAAAATTCGTCAATCATCATTGATGGGCATTTTTTCTTCTACACTGAAATTAGTGTATCGAAATTGAATAGTTTTAACTAGCCGGAGCGCCTGTGACGCTTATAAGAATCGCGGTAATACCCATCAGCACTATCCATGATATTGAATAAAAGTTCTCAAGCCGACTCGAAAAGCTGAGTTACACAATAATGGGTCAATTCGCCGACATAAAAAAATGCTCGTGGAACACTCATAGCTTAAGTTTGCGCTGTCATTTATGTATGCCACCAACCTTATCGCCTCCTTGTGAACAATTATGCAGTCACATATTTGTTGATAATTGTTGTCATACCGGGCCGTAGCCGCATTTCTCTTATTTGCCATGTATTCAACTGTGGCCATCTTCAAGTTGAATCTGTGTAAGCAATCCTATAGCTACGCTTCCTCAATGAATGCTCAAATACATCGACCCTCAGTCCACGGGAACGGGTCAACAGTCCGATGAACAGGATCAACGAAGTGTAGGGTTTGTTTCTTCATCTCAATTAGTTTAGACTACTACGATCTAAGGGTAAATTCAACTTGCACTCGGGAGTAAATCCGTGTAGGTCGGGATTCATGAAGCGTGTGATAGTAACGATAAGTGCGCGCATGAAAAAGAAATACAGTGGAACCTCGGTTAACTTATACTCCCATAAATTACGAACCTCTGTTAAATTATAGAATGCACCACCGACAACTTATAACTGTCTTCACATAGTAATTTCTACCTCCACAGCTTACTCCATGGAGCTTCCACGGGAACGGGTCAACAGTCCGATGAACAGGATCAACGAAATCTAGGTTTGTTTCTTCATTTCAATTTATTTAGACTACTACGATCTAAGGGTAAATTCAACTTGCACTAGGGAGTAAGTCCGTGTAGGTCGGAAATCACGAAGCATGTGATCGTAACGATAAGTGCGCGGATGAAAAAGAAACACAGTGGAACCTCTGTTAACTTATACTCCCATAACTTACGAACCTCTCTTAAATTATAGAATGGACCTCCGACAACTTATAACTGTCTACCCAAAGTAATTTCTACCTCCACAGCTTACCCCAAGGAGATTTTGTCCATCGAACGGAAACAACCGATTAGCGGGCCAGTGTTCGGTCAAGTATCGGTTTCATATTCATTGGTTCGCCAACTCGAGGCAAATGTTCGACCGAGTATTGGTTCGCCAATGTTTGACCAAGTACGGACCCGCCAATTCTTGGTCTGTCATCCGAAGCCAACGCTTGGCCGAGCATGAACTCACCAATCATTGGTCTGCCGATCTTAAGCCATAGTTTCAATCACGAACCAATGGTCTGTCCATTTTATACCAATATTATCCCAAATATCACCCTATCAATCGTCGGTTCGCCGATGAGACACCAACATTGGGCTATCAACCAGCGGTTTTCGAGACTAGATGACTCCAACCCAAGTTATTTCTGATAAGTGAAAGTGTACCTAAGTGTCAATATAAGTGAATGCCAAATGATACGTTCTTTAATTCTCGCAAACATGCCTATTATTTTTAGGTTTCGTACTCCGTAGCCAATAAATGCTGAGGCAATACATTGACTGAGAATTATCGCTTTGGGAGTTCTCAAACGAGAAAATGTATACAATATAATCTCTTACTGTTCGAGAATCCAATCCAGAAGGCGCTCTGGCTCGCATTGGCTCTCGACATAAGCGACACGGGCTACGTGCCATGCGCGACAGCTTTCGAAGCTCATCTACGGGTAATGGCTGACACGATCACCATGTGCTCGAGAAGATCGTCGTTTTACGACCGGCTTTGTCAACGGCTCGACTCACGGTTTCCTCAATTTCTTGGCATGTCGCAAAGTACTGAACTTTTGATCGCATTAAACTTTTGGTTGGGAATGTATGTGTGATGCATCCGTAAGGAGAAATATAAGTTGACAGAGGTCGTTTGTCCTAAGTTCGTAAGTTATGAGAGGTCTAACAGTAGTATCTCCGTTTTAAGCGTTGCCTGGCAGAACAGGTCATTCGACAGAGTACGTAGAATTGAACAATATCGTTTATCCAATTCACCGGTCCTCAGCTATAAATTTTATTCTAGACACTATACTTGTGTGTACCCATACTCACCCAACGGCATCGAAAAGCGCACAGGCATGCTCGACCAGCAAGATGTAAATTGTTTCTGTGCTAACCATCATATTGATTAACAGTATCGCCACAGTGTAACCATGAGCGAGTATGAACCAATAGTATTCATCCGCATCTACACCGTACTCAGCTTCATATAAATAAAATTTCGGCCGGGTTTCGTTGAGAGGATTAACGAAGTCCAGAATTACGGGTAATAACAATACGATGAAGTAGAGGATTACCGCAACGTTTATATATACTGAAAAATTATACGCGCGAATAAGCTTCACTATATCGGCTTATATCGTCCACAAAAAGATTGCTTTCTCGCTTACTCGCAAAAAGTTCGGTGAGGTAGCATCCACGTTCGGCGTACTTGTCGAGTACAATTATTGCTGATGTATTCTTGACCATTTTCCACTGCCATTCCATCTCCTTGAGTATAACTTGTATCTGAAAAACCTCCCATCGATGATGCAATACTCGTCGAACTTATGTATCCAGAGAGTACCTCGTCAGTCTGTAGCATGCAATTGCATATCGCGGTAAAAACTATTATTACACTTAGCAATGTCGGCATTATAGCTACAATAGACTCTCCGTCGCCCCAAACTTCGTGCAATCGAATAAGCTGTTGAATGCGATGAATTAAATAATAATCGCAAAAAAAGATTAGATTTAAAAAATTAGAATTGCTACCTGTGGTGCGATAAGCAACAGTGCCATACAAGAAATTATGATTGGCACGATAATTCTCAGGTATTTTGACTGTTCCGGCCAAACGCCTATTCGGGACATGTGAGACTTGATGGCCGCGTAGTAAGTCCGATTGAAGAATGTCATCATTGCGTCTCGGAGGTGTGATAAACTTATTTCCCTATTCCACTCCCGAGTTCGTGAAAGTCACTGAGGAAACTCATCGGATATCATTCTCGGATTCACCTGAGCTGCTTGCAAATTGTGAATATGGCATGTTAAACACTGCCGACAGTTTCTTCGTCGACGGTGACGATGATAGCCAGCTGCAATTTTTTTGTAATACATATTTACGGACCAATGATTGACACGGCTGTTATTACGATGCATATCATACTCAACGCCCACGCGCAACGCCTGCGTGTAACTTCCATATTTCATGAGTGCTTCACTCATTCCCACCGTATTCATTCCCTGCGGCCACCCGGCTGGCTTAGTACTGATGACGCTTCGAGCCCGACGTTGCGGTAGAGGAGCTCTATGTGATAGTTTTGTTTGATGAATGCATCAGTTCGAAAGTTACGTTTTTATAATCCCATATAGACAAGCGCCACGAATGGACACAGTTGGAGGAATATTTGCGACATGTGCCGTGCGTGTCGCCAATATTGGGCCGATCTGCCGCCATTTCGCCGTACCCGTCGATCTGGGATGTTGGGGAGTACACGTAAATTTAAAAAGCAAAAAATTTGTTATCCAAAAAAGGTAAAAATGGTAAGCCAAGTACTGTTTGTTATCTGTGTCAAAAAAGTTGTTTATATAAATACCTACCAAAAAACGTAAAAAAGTAAAAACATTTCTCTTGCAAAAAATGTTGAACAAAATATTCTCTTAAAACAAAAATCGAAAAAAGTTCAATCATAGCAGCCATAATGCATACTTAGTATGTAGTATTATAAACTATACAGAAAATAGTGATAAAAACAAACGAAAATAAAGAAAACATGCTTAATCATATTTATCAATCGAACCATAGTACACTGAGCCGTCATACAAAAACTTGCTTCACAGTTTCCTATTCATTTGCAACTTACTGAACTGCTGCTTAACTCAAGTTCTAGTTGAAATCACATGCATCCAATATCAATACATATTGTGAGGCGTTGGCAAGAAAATAAATTGTATTGGATATTGGGTATTGTGTGGTTACACCAATCCCCTAAAGGTTACGGACTCCTTCACTTTCTCTCACCTCCTTCCTTATTCGTTGTCGCCAGGAAATCGATTCCGCCGAGAGGGGAGCGCTCTCGCTTCGGCTTACCCTGGGTGGCAACTGTCACTCGTTCATACCCGCAGAAACTCGGTTAACTACTCCGGGTTCTGCGCTAGAGTCGTAGCTCGAATGTTCGGGAATTATCCAGTTAAGGGTTAGAACCCAAGAGAATTATGAATAAGGTATTCCATGTGAAGTCGAACGGTCAAAAACCGGACCCTGTTGAAAAAAAGTTGTAATTTCACCACAATTCATGATTATATACAAGCGGTTTTCGTAATCTTTTTCAGAATTTTTGAATCGTATTTTTTGATATCGAAAAATTGAACTTTTTAAAAAATCTCCCATATCTTAAAAACTATTAGTCGTACAAAAAACGTTTAAAACATAAAAGTTGCAGTTTTAAATGAACTTTTGAAAACAAAATTTTTTAAATTGTTTTGAATACAATAAACATCCATTTTTATGAAAAATAGACAAAAATATTTTTCTTCAACCAATACATCATGTTTGATTTTTCATAAAAAAATTCGAGAATATACTATCATGTATGTTGTAGCGCGGCAAATTTTTGCGCATTTTTTTCCTGGCTCATTCGGGCTCACACGAGGCCACATCGCAGGGCCTTACTGGTACGACAGGATTTATTTTTAATTCGATTATAATAATTTTCATTTACGCCGGGACAAGAGCGTTGATCAAGGAACATCGGACATGAAGCTCGGTTTGAAATACCGAATTGGACCGTTCTACCTCCCTGCTGTCGGAGGCGTCAACGATAAGAAGAGAATATCATCTGAGAAGATCTACGATTCTTCTATTCTACGCATCGCATCGATAGTTGCAGTCGTCCGGAGTCTCGGGCTGCAAAGAAGATTCGTCGCGAGTCTCCCGTCAGGGGGAATTGAGTACCTTTGCGGGAGCTCCGCGTTATCGGCGTTCGAAGAAGATTTCGTACGTGCGAAGAGTCGATCAGCGGATCGATGAGCGTAGCGCTTGACGGGCCGCGTGCCCTGCGCAAATTTCCGGAAAGGGCCGAGGAATGCCCGCGATTTGGCGAATATGTCGTGACGATTAGGCAGGGAGGTAGGGATAACGGTAGCGAGCGCGATCGTAGATCGATATTCGGGGCACTCTCCGTTGTGAGTCCGAGCGAGCGGGTTGGTTGTGTCATCGAGTCCCGGGAATTATCCATGGAAAGAAGATGGATTTCTCTACGGCATTATATCAGGACCCTTTTCCCGTTCACGTTGGTACGACTCGATCCGGTGAGCTTTCGTCCAAGGGTTTTATTGTTTGTGTAAGGCTACGGCCAGTTAGTCTTTTTTGTATTGCGTTTTGTAACCCCGTGCGTGGGAGAAATTAATTTGTGTAACCGACGGCGTGCTTCGTTCGGTCGTGCCGGAGGGATCGAGGCCGCCGTGATTCGGCAGGTGTGTGTGACGTTGCGACGGGTTTTATATTTTGTGTTTATCGCCGCGTGGTCGGCTCGGGAAACCGTATACGGCCTTCCTCGAAGCCGTCGGGGTTTTTCTTCTTGGGGAAAATTATAACGTAAATTCGAGAATTAAATTTAGTATTTTCCGGGAGGGATTTGCGTGCCACCTTGGAAGCTTTCACGGGGAGTCGCCTTATTCGTCGTGTCGTCGCCTGCGGACGTCTCTAGCGCGTGCTAGAGACGTCTCTAGGACGTCTCTAGCGCGGGTGAATGTTATTTAGTGCCGCATTTATTGGGCTGGGTAAATGAGAAGGCGTTGGTCTGTGTCAGCTACGTTGTGTGATTGTGTGGGAGAGAGTGTCTTAAAATCGCGCGTGAAATAAATATGAGAGTCCGGGAGGCGCGACCGCCGGTGTGTGTGTGAATGTGTGAGCATCGAAGTGTGCAAATATCGTGTACCGGGCAAAGATCTTCTTGTACCAAAATTGTTATCGATTTTATTTTACGGGACGAGGGTTTTACTCCGGGTGCTCCGGTTTTCCCCTCATTAGTCTGTTTCTTTTGATTGAATAAATAGTCTTTGGTTCCCGTATTTTCTGGGGTTGCAATTTATTTATTTGTTTGTTTGTGTTTTGTGTATCGGCCCGAACCATTAATCGCTTATCCAGCCACTCTACCCTCGAGATGACAGCAGTTAAGCCGGGACTGTTTAGGTTTCTCTCTCGGTGCATTTCGATGCACCTGGCGCCCATCCTTTCGGGGAAAATAAAAAGGGAGAGAAACTCGGGAATTCAGTAGACGATTTTCGGACATTGCGAAATCGTGCTACAATGAAGAGCGATCTTATATTTTTGTTTGAATAATGGGCGAGACGTCCGTTTGATAGCTGTGCTCCGTTTAAGATCGATGTTTCATTTTAGAAGTCCCTTTTTATGAAAAATACCCAATCCCTTTTTTTATTTGATTTTTTAACTTCCATTATTGTCGATAGTGTCACAACCCTTGGCAAAGTTTTCCATTGGGCGGTTAATGGTAATGAATGGTATCGAAAGGTAATCAATGGGATCCCAATGGAAATTGATGAGGAAAATTGAAACGGTACTTTCTGCCATTCATTCTTAATGGGACTCCGGTGGCAAACTAGTGGGAGATTGTAAATGGTACGTTTTCCCATTCGTTACCAATAGGAGACCGATGGAAATTTCTTGTAAAAATTCAACTGGTACCTTTTCCCATTCGTTATTAATGGGAGTCCAATTTCAAATGACTGGGAAAATTGAGTGGAACTTTCTCCCGTTCGTTATTAATAAGAGTTCACTGACAAACCAATGGGATGTGACAAATGGTACTTTTTCCCTTCGTTATTAATGGTAGTTCATTGGAGCATAACTGGAACAGCTGAAATGGTATTTCTTACCGTCGGGAACAAATGGGAACTGACTCGAATGGTAAAAAGCTAGGGAATCTTTAATGGTACGTCTAACAATTTATAATTGACGAGGAATAAGAATCGAGTCGACAGACGCTAGGGAATCACGTGTGTGAGTAGCAATTTTCACTTAAATGGTATAAGCGATAATGAATTACAGATAAATGAGTCCCCAATAGTAGCTGTGAACTTAAGGACCGAAATTATTTATGAACTATAGGAGACATTTTTAGGGAGCATTACAGCTTTTTCATTTGTTACATATTAAGACACTGTAGAAAAGGGGACAATTATATATAGCATATTTTTCCGCGAATGGGAATGCTAGCGGGATAAAAATACCATACAACGAATGGGAAATCGAATGGCATATTGAATGGTATATTAAATGGTAGTACAAATGGGAATGGTACCATTGGCAAAACCCCATTGAATTACCTTTAACGAATAGTTAATGCAAATCAATGGGAATTTTTAATGGTAACTAATGGGAGATTTAGCCAAGGGAATTTTTATAAAATTCAATGGGTAGTAATAGATATGTATGAAAAATCGACGCAGGTGACAACGGGTTAACAGGTGATATTTTCGCTGACTATTTAATCTAAAAATTAATCTCACTGGCTTCTTTGCGGACTGTCTTATTAAAATCCGGTAAGTAATTTCACGCATCGCTCAGTCGAAAATTATTTTTAAATAACCAAGAATTCGACGTGTGAGAAGTATAGAGCCGTTAAGGCCGGTAGATTCGTCGATACGATGTACGAGAAAACTGCGATTCCCTACAAAGAAATTCAACGCCCAAAACCGATCGCGAATATTCGGAGAAGAGGGATACGAGTGAATGAAGTAGATTGGCGTAATTCGAAGGTTCAGTTGAAGAAAAAAAGCATTCCTACAAAGATAGGAAAAAATACAAAAGTTGATTGCGGAGACCAGTTATTGCGCGCCAGAAGTAATTCGCATTTTTTTCGTAATGTTTACGAGAATGTAACCGAAACAAACAGCTTCATTTACCTGTATGGTGAAGACTATGCCACTCATTTTGATTGGCGACCATGATCACTGCGGATCCAGGTGTCTCCAAGGGAGGAAGCGGAGTTCTTGGAATATGAAGGTTAGAAAAAAAATCTCCAAACCAAACGACGCTTTTCAGAGCCAACACATTCTCAAGTGTTCAAGCTCTCTTTTCCCGATTCTTGGTAAACAAGGAGACCGCCGACAAAGGCATTTGGATCTCGATCGACGAAACGACCCATTCAACTAATCGGCCCGACGCAAATGCTATTACCGGTCTTATACTAACCGATTGCACTGGTAATCCACGCTTAATTCATGTCACTGTTTTGAAGCAAACAACCAGTGTGACAATCGGACAATTTTTTGAAACACCTCTACAACACTTATGACCTCGTGAAGATCAGCCTGATAAAGTGCTGAGTCCGTGTCCGATGCGGCAAGGTACATGAAAAAAAAAATCGGCAAAAGATCTCTTGAGAACATATCCGAAAATGATACGTGTAACTTGTCTTGCTCACGACCTACAAAGAGTGGCTGAAGAAGTCAGGGGCGGAAGCGCTGAGCTAGTGATTTCAGAGGTGAAGCAAGGATTTTTAAAATCTCCATCGAGGACAGTGACTTTCAGACAAGTTTAAATTAAAATTAATCCTGAGTTTTTCCCGAATTCACTAATTCTTCGATTTCCTCCACACTATGTGTGATTTTTTTTTCTCCCACGCGTTGTTCTTTAGTTCTCGTCGCCATTTGAAGGATATCGGAAATGAAACACACCGTCGATTACTTCGTATTGTATTATTTTTTATTTCTCGCAAAGGTACACCGTGCGTGATCACTGGTTCGGAAGCGACTGCCCGCTTCTCTCATCGACACGCCTTTTAGGCAGTCCTCGATACCTCTCGCTTATTGCTCGTGTCGGTACACGACAACCTGGTACGCCATTTCTGTCGCAGCCGATAATAACACGCTCGTGCACACAGCTAAATGCCGCAGTGTATTACAGTCATAATTTTGATGCTGTAAAACGCGTTATCGCTGCACTGCCGACGGATTCGTTGGCAGTATCGAAAGCAAAAGAATTGTTTGACCGTTATGGAAGTTCACGACCCTATCGTTCCATCTGAAATCGTATCCCCTACGATAAGTGGATAATTGGTTACAGTACTATTCAATAACAAAGGATTTATTAAATTAAATGAAATCCGATTTCACACGGCCGTCGAATTCTTGCTAAATTGAACACTTGACGACCTGGTTGCCGTTTGATCTGCTTCAATCACGTCATGTGACGTCGACCGCAGCTTTTCGATGGATAAAGCGTTCATCCGGACCAATTAGTCAAGCTTTAAATTCGACACTTCACATTGTAAATCCTGCACACGAACGCAATGTCCCTTTTGATAATTGAGTATAATTATCAAGACAAAAATCTCCTAGTACCGTTTCAACTTTCTGCGTTATGATTTCTTCGGGTTTATTCAATCAATGTCTCCAAAGCAAACAGCTGAATATTACGAAGCGTTTTAAAAGATTTTTTAAAAATGATTCGTTAAACTTTTCGCTAAGTTTCTCACACGCTCGAAACTTAGCAAAGACGCGAAAAACCGAGCGTTTACGAAGATCGCCAAGCGCGACGACGGTGCGCTCGAGCCTCTACGATGGACGCTACTTGCGAAGCTTCCCGTGAGAGGGAGATTTGATACGTGTTTCTCGCAGCGAAAATGCTACTGGATGCCTATGACCAGGCGAGCCTTTACAGAATAAAATAACCATCCCAGCATTGGCGAGAAGTTTTTTGGCTCTGACTTCAAACCGAATATCCGCTCTCACTATCGAGACGGGTGGCGATCCCGTCACTATCCCTTGGTCTTGACCAAAAAACCTCTCCGCTTTTTTCAAAGTGAACTCCGCTGGTTAAACGGCCATCAGAAATCTCTCTGCTGATTAAGCGGCTATCGAAAATCTCCCTGCTGGTCAAGCGGCCATCGGCAATCTCTCCGCTGGTTAACGCTAAGTCTAACCGGCCATCTCTCCTCGCCGTTGGCTAAGCGGCCATGTCTCCTTTCCGCTGGCTAAGTGGCCAGCAAATAAAACCCCACTGTTTAAGCGGCCACCTCACCTGCTGATCAAGCAGGTGTTCTAACGACTTAGCAAGGTAGCCACCCATGAGCGAATTACAAATTGGCTATGTCTTGGCGCAGTACTGTTGCCAACATTGCCGAGACTGGCGGTCAGTTCTGAGCAGGTAGAAACATCCCTGCCATAATACTGGGCCGACGTTGGGATGATCATATTGGGATGATCAAACGACCTTGACCCAGCAAAAATTATTATTAAGCAATAAAAAATGTATTTGTCAATCTGCCCAACTCCTAAATACTTTTTTATCATTCTACAATTGCTTCTTATCTTGAGACATTGAAGTCATACGAATAAATTTTTTAGTCGGTAATGGGGACGCGAACCCGTGACCTCAGGATTACTAGTCGACGCTCTTACCGCTCGGCTATGCTCATCTTGGAGAATTTTTGTCGAATCTTATATATAAGCTGCACGTCTATATCATATTAACTTACCAATTGCTTTAAATTATCTAAGTTTTATGATTTCGTTTGTTTTATTTACACTTTAGTTAATAATGTTGGCGAAACTTATGCTCTCAGCACCACAGTACTGTAGATAAAAACCATAATAAAGGAATTTATAATAATAAAAAAAGCATTCAACAGTCGTGCAGATTGAAACAAAATTTCGTTGTTTACCAATATTTTGTGTTGAACATTGGGTGAACATCGCTAGCGGGTATTGGCCCAAAGTCGTTCGATGTGGTGGGCGAACGTCCACTTTGTTCACCTATAAAATAACAAAAGTATCATCGCAAAACGTGCTCTCTACTCAGACAACTGTTGGACGTGCGTCGGTCATATTCTTCAGTCAATACTAATCTTCATTGTCGTGTAGTGTAACGTCAGTACTCTTCCGCATGTCGGACTGGTACTGACGAAATTTTTTCGGCAATACTAAGACGAGTCTCGGCTCAGTCTATACCCGATACTCATACGACTGTCGACTACGACCCGGGCCTATCATAATTTTGCTTTCATACAGAGCTCCTGCTGCGTGCGCCGTTAAGTATCCTTCGGCTTTTCTCCACCAGCATCTCGGGACAGAAGACACAACACTGCACAGCTCCTATGCCCAGCCCTTTAAAGCTTTTCCCCCCTCTCTCGCATATGGAGCATTCTTCAATTCGATTGGTAATTTTTTATAATATTGTTCTAACTCTAAAAATCACTCCAACTTCTTTCGATTTTTTTTTTATTTGCATTAATTATAATTTTTCAAAGTGAACATATTTTTAGCCGGAATTAAAAATTCTGAAAAAATTCTGAAAAATCCTGTGTTTGATATGAAAATGTTTAAGCCTAAACCCAGAATGGTAAACAGTTTGCTTCTTTTTCTTTCTTCTTTAAGTGAAAATATTGTTAGCTTAAATTTAGAAATCTGAAAAAATTCTCAAAAATCGTGTATCAGATATGAAAATTTGTAAACCTAAACCCAGAATGGTAAAACGTTTGCGTCTAGATGTTTTTTGAATTTTGCTTTCTTTTTTTAAGGGAGCATATTGTTAGCCCAAATGAAAAAATCTGAAAAATGTCTCCAAAATCCTGTATCAGATATGAACATTTTCAAGCCTAGAGCGAAAGTGGTATCGCATTAGGATCCATTTTTTTATTTTTTTTAAATATAATTTTAAATAATTTTAAATCATTTTAAGAAAATAAAAAAATAGAAGCCAATGCGATACCACTATCGTTTTAGGCTTGAAAATTTTCACATCTGATACAGGATTTTTGAGAATTTTTTTCAGATTTGTTCATATTGGCTAACAATATGTTCACTTAAAAAAAACATTTAGAACAAAACAAAACAAAAACATCTAGAAGCAAACGTTTACCATTCTAGGTTTAGGCTTAAAAATATTCATATCTAATACAGGGTTTTTCAGAATTTTTTCAGAATTTTTTATTCCGGCTAAAAATATGTTCACTTTGAAAAATTGTAATTAATGCAAATTAAAAAATAATTTGGAGTGATTTTTAGAGTTAGAACAATATTATAAAAAATTACCAACCGAATTGAAAAGGGCGAGGGTCCGACGTAGGTCGAATCGATATGGAATGCCCCATATACTTTCTAGTCTTCTCCTTTTTCTACTCCTAGATCTACCGCAACGTATTACTTTCCCTTTATCCCGCAACCCTCGTGGCAACTTTGGCTTACCGGCACCTCTTCCGCCAACCCTTCCTTCAGCATTAGGGCAATCGGGTTAGAACTAGTATAAGGACAGAAATGTTGTAACCAATCCAGTTATTCTTCGACCGACCTACCTGCTGTATCTTCATCGAGTCTATCGCAGAGCGCGCAAACCTTTTATCGAAACCTCTAGCCCTACGAGCCTCACTGGCGAGTTCTTCGATTAAAAATAATAGTCGAGCAAACTAGCTCTTTTCTTGTCCAACATACTGTATTTTTAACGAACATTTTTCAATATATCTATTGCGAGTATTTCAACCAACGAATTAATTCGAACATTTATTTGCATGCACTCGGGCTTTCTGACATTCTCTCGGGGACTCAATACCTTTAGTCCTTTATTAAATCCACGCCAGTACCACCGGGTCTCCGTCCCCGAGTAAAGGGCGAACGCCTTAATTCAAACGAGAAACTACTCAATGTTTATAGTTCTCACCAAGCGAAGTGACTGTTCGCAGGTCTAAACGTAACACCAGTAACATGATTTCCTACAAGACCCTATTCCAAAAACCCCTGAGTACTTAAACAAGCTATTTACTGTCTATCTCAGTGCGTCATTCGGCAAGAATTAATTTCTTCGCCTTTCTACTTCACACACACTACATAAATTCGACCAATCAATCAATATCTTTCTGTTGCTCTCTCACTCGCTGGCCCGCTTTCTCATGGCATTTTTTACTTGGTTATGCGCGATTCCACCACTAGGCCAGGGATATTTATGTCTGAATCGCATGGTAAATTAAACTTATTGGGTTAATAGATAAATTGGCTTAATAAGTACAATATTTCTTTGAGGTCGATGTTCCGTTACTTCATGAAGCAATGTCACCTAGAACCTCACTACCCAGCGTGTGTTGCTCGCAGCCCTTTCCTTCTAAATAATGTATACGATTAAAATAACCATTACAAAGAATAAGTGAAACTTGAAAAATTAATATTGCACTACCGGCCATGAAGTTGGTTGCTACCTGTTAGAACTAACAAATGATGATGAATATTGAACAATTTCACAAATAACATAACCATGGTGAGTCATACTTTACAAAAAATCGTATAATATGTTATCCAACCATAACTACGCGCAATGCACATGCGACTGTACAATGTATAGCTCATCATTAAACTTTTATCAACGCTTAAAGCGTTTTGTAACTTGAAAATGTAATGAATGACATTCCCTTGCGATATATAAAGTATATACAATATACAGGCTCTCATTCTTGCTACACCTTTATTTTATATAAATCATATTGAAAATGACCAGACCGCGTGGTGAACATTCTTTCACTTATAAATAAGAAACCACACCATTTAACAATATCATTATTGCTTCGGAACCTTACAGACGACGCTTTGTTTTCGCCCAAAAAAATAGTAATTAGGAAAAAATGTCCCGTGTGTGCGTGACCACAAATGATATATTATTGCTAGTCTCTCTTGCACAATAATTAACCCCTTCACTTTCAGGCGGCCCTATAGGGGCAAAAAAAAGTCGTGCCACTTTTGATTCATGACTCCTATAAGGGCATCTTGAAAAAACATATTTATACTATTACAATCTAATAGTCCTTGGGTATCTTAACGTTTTTGATATTGCTAAATCCGAATCTGAAGTCAAATTTGCGAAATATAAAATGGCGGATCTAACATGGCGGATCGAAATCCCAAAAAATATTTGGCTTTCAATACAAATGGGCATCGTACAGTTTTTGAGGGCGCGGAATTCGAATCTAATATCAAATTTTCTTAATTCAAAATGTCGGTCCACCATGGAGGTTTGAAATTCCCAAAAATATTTGGATTTCAATAAAAATTGAAATCCTATCGTTTTTGATGTTACGAAATCCGAATTTAATATCAACATAAATAATTCAAGAAGCATAAGATACCTATTTTTCTCTTTTTGACATTTTTTCAAACTTTGATTCGCCTCATTAGATCCGCCATTTTGGATTTTTTAAATCTGGTATTTAATTCCGATTTCGGGACTTCAAAAACTGTCAAATACCCATTATTACCGAATTTCACCCTTTTCCAAATTTTTATACGCCTTATGGATCCGCCATTTTGTATTTTTAAAATCTGTTATCTAATACGGATTACCCGCCTTCGAAAACTATAAAATACCAACTTTTATTGCATTCCCACAATTTTTAGAATTTTGATTCGACATGTTGGATTCGCCATTTTTATTTTTGTGAATCTGATATCAGATTCGGATACAGCGGTCCCAAAAACCGACATAATAAAATTTTCATGCGTTTTTGAAACCTTTTTTTACAACACATTTTTGACACGAAATGTTTTTTTTTTTTTCACCTGACAGCGAAAGGGTTAACCCACAAAAATGTGTGTACAAGAAAAGTTACTATACACTGCCCGTTAATCTCTGGTTTTTTACATCCAGATTTGCTGGACGTCCTGCGGGGTGTATTCGATCCCGTTAATACACTGAGCAAGGCATCCCGAAAAATCGGGCATCGATGATAGTGAGACACACACGTACACATTCTCCCAAATCGAAAATGGATGTCTTGACGTTTTGGACTATTTCGAGTACTTGAACACTAATGTTTCAATTTTTTTTACGAAAACAGTTTTTTTTCTATAGGAAGATAAAAAAACAAAACTTCCTGTAAGAGGAAGCAAACTGATGTCGAAAAATATAAATATTTCTAATTGTGACGATATTTTACCATATAACCGTAAACGTAAAACTAGTGCTTTAAACAGCTTACAAGTAATGCAACAGTGAGCATAAAAGGATTTCAACACCCTCGAGATTCATGGGCACTACTTTTGGCGATCTCGTCGTGTACTTGGCGTCTGGAAAGATAATCTATTGTTGTACTTATATATTGCAAATGCGCCCTAGTCTCATTAGGTAATTATTGTTTAAAAAAAATCCTCATAATTCCCGTCCCACATGGGACATTACATTGGCACGGCTAATTAAATAAATGTATATTACAGAACGGAGCTGTTTCATCAACTGACACTACTGGTTGGCAGCACAGTAATGAAGCTTTCGCATTCGCTGTCGCTCGCATGCGCGCTCGATCTGTCGAGTGGCACACTTTCTTTTCTTGAGCCGAAAGGCTTCAAAAAAAGATTTTTCACACGTACATCAAGTCCAGAATCGATGCTCTTTGAAAAATTCGATGCTTCCGAAAGTCGTCGGAAATTTCCATAAAAAACACTATCGGTACCGACGCTTTCCGCCCCACTTTCGCTTGCCCCGTCGCAAATCGATTCGGTCTCGTCAGTTTCCGAAACGCTGCCAAATTCATGTCTCAATAAGTGTTTATGCGATCCATTGCTGTCGGTGCTGCTGAGATACCCGCAATCCTCGACCTTTCCCGTAGCCACTGGATTGCTTGCGTGTTTACTAGATTTCGCAATCGGCAAACATTTCTTGACATCTCCGAATGGAGCGTCCATCGAATTCTCGCGTTTTGTCATCTGCCTCGAAGACGAATGGGTGGTTTCACAATTTCGATCAGTCGCATCCATGACTTGTTCCGATTGCGTACACATCAATTTACAATAATCAGTAGAACTTGGCGCGCTGTGACTTTGACTTAAATTTTTCGTCGCCTGATGGCGCCGTGATTTTTTTTCGAACTCGTTTTTCCATGGTGAATCGGAATTTCTACGCCAGAAAGAGTTCAATTGCAAAGGGATGAGCTTTGTGAAATCACTGTTTGAGTTCTGTTGACGTGAAAATTCTCGGTCTTCAGAGTGTAAGGGCGTTGGTAGGTCATCGATCCCAACACGTCCTTGGCTGTCCGAATTCCCTACGCACTGCTGCCGACCGTTTCTCAGGACAGGAGAGCCGTCGCTGGCCGTAGGGTTACCCGCTTCAGCGTGACTCCTGTCCCATTCGTTTTTTGAATGAGGCGAGTCGCTACCTTCGCCATTATAATCGGCATACTCGACTCTGCGTGGTGGTTTAGGCTGCTGATATATTTCCTCCTCAAGTGGCAACGGCACAACGTCTGGTTGGTTCTCGGGCTTACGCTGCCTCTTGGCCTGTTGTGTGTTGGGAGTTAAGTACCTGTAGACAAAAAAAAACATGGTTCGTTAGTTACCTTTATTTTACAAAATTGCCCATGCCCTTGCCTAAATCTCCCATTAATTACCATTAAAAAAATCCCATTAATTCCCATTGAATGGGGTTTTGCCAATGGTATCATTCCCATTTGTACTACCAAATCCCATTTAATATACCATTCAATATGCCATCCAGTTTCCCATTCGTTGTATGGGATTTTTATCCCGCTAGAATTCTCATTCGCGGAAATATATGCTATAATATATATATATATAATTGTCCACTTTTCTACAGTGTCTAAATATGTAACTAATAAAAAAGCTGTAATGCTCCCGAAAAATGTCTCCTATTGTTCATAAATAATGTTGGTCCTTATCTGCAATTCATTATCGCTTATACCATTTAAGAGAAAGTTTTAAAAAGAAATTTTTAAAACTATTTGGACTTCAATAAAAATTGTCTGCAGGTGGGATCGAAGAACCGATCGACGATGGAATCCCTCACCGAAAAGAACTACTAGGGGTCCAGTAGTAACTACTGGAGGTTCAGTAGTCACTGCTGGCATTGCAGTAGTCACTACACATGTAGTTACTTCTTCCTAGTAGTTACTCCTCAATCGTCAGTAATTATTACTGAGGACGGAATGGTTCCTGCATCAGTAATTACTACTTATAAGTGGTTCTATTCAAGGATTCAGTAGTTAATGCATAAGTAGTTATTGCAGATAAGTAATTACTTCTTGGGACAGCAGTAATTTCTGTATAAGTAATTACCACTTCTGTGTAGTTACTATTTGAATCTCGAGGTTCAAATAGTAACTACACAGAGGTAGTAACTACTTATACAGAAACCACTGTGGTTTCGAGTAGTAATTATTTATCTGTAGTAATCACTTATACAGGAACTACTGCAGTCGGAATCAACAAAGAAGCCAGCTGAGCGGCGTAGGAACGAGTCGCACGACGTTGAGGCGTTTCAAAGTCACAGAGCCACCGATACTCTCCAACGGTGGACCGCCAACGAAGCATGGGGTATCGTTGTGTTATTTTTCCTCCAGACACCATCATGCAGTAGGACGAAAGGTCCGAAGCGGCACGGCGACCCGTTATTTTTTTATTAAGCCCCCAGGCAGTACATAGTGACCGCGAGTTTTCTAAAAGTCCCGAGACGACGTCTCGAGATAAAGAGTCGTGTCGCGAGTGGCCTTACACTTGTTTCTTTAAAACATATATATGTGCATGTTTAGCTGGACAGGGTTCACCCTTCTCGCTTGAAATTTTTTTCAATTAAAGTCGAATTTTTTTTTTTTTATTAAAAGTTGAAGTAAATTGAAGTAGATTGAAGTAGACTTACGGGATGAACTCTTCGCGCATAATATAAAAATGCTCATTGCTCTCGCATTCGTGCCATGTGAGTAGTGGACGGTTGCATTTCAGCATCTCACAACATCCGACTACTTTGAGCAAAATCAAGATGATTTAAAGGATATCGTCGAATATTTCCAAACAACCTGGATTGGAAAAAAAAGAAAAACAGACGAACAACCCGACGGCTATTCGACGTAGAATTGTGGAATTGTTATGCAGCCGTTATTAACAATAAGCCGAGAACAAACAACGCCGTAGAAGGCTGGCACAACAGCTTCAACAGGCGCATTCGAATAAGCAATGCGGCAATTGGCAAGTTCATAAACACGTTAAAAGATGAACAGCAGACGACAGAAACAGTTTGGGAGCAACACATCGCGCGACGCACGATTGCTGGAAAGAGGCGCAAAGTGTATCACGACCTCGATGAGAGGCTTCATCGCCTGATTTGCGATTTTGAAAATAACGACGACATCATCGAATATTTGAGGGGAATAGCATACAATATCTGTATTTGAAGTGTACCGCGATCTTAAGAGATTTCAAGCTGAAAGGAACGAGAAAATACATGAAACATCACGAGGATAGTCAGGCTGATAAGAAATGCCGGAGGCAGACGTCACATTGGTGTCTCATCACAGGAAACGATGCGTATACCGTAGACCGAATCGGAGGGTTGGACAGTGCGTAGATAGTGCACTCAGCAATGCAGGAAACGAAGGTCAAGCAGATAACATTAGAGGTCGATGTCGACACAAATTCAAGTGAAGTAAGTATTGTTCCCACTTTATCGCAAAGCGCAACAACAACAACTCATGGTCTGACTGACACGGCAGCAAAGCGACACTTGAAATTGGGTTTTGGAATCTGAGCGGTATGAACAGTATGTTTTCACTCGGTACTGATGCCAAAAAAATTCAAAAAAATTACGACATTTTCTGTCTAGCCGAAACCTCGTGAAAAGCGGACATCGGTGAGTTGCCGAGCTTTTTAAATGAGTTCAAATATTACAGCGGCCTCGCAACTGAGAAGAAAAGTAGAGGCAGGCCAAGCTGCGGCCTCATGATGTTAGCGAGAAAATCTGTAATGCATATAAGAGTGATAGAGCCAACAAGTCACGGTATGTTTATTGAAGTTGGAATAAATATATATTTTATGTAATAGAAAATGTGTATTGGTGTTCTGCGGCAAATACTGACTTTTGTATAGATTAGAATATATAGATGTCAACATGAGATTGTAATGTTCATGTTGACGATAAAAAGACCGCTTCGGGGTGTCGAATCTACTACCTACCGATATTTCAACCGATCTGAAAATAAATAAAAGTGGGAGAATGCTAGTGTAATTTCTCGAAATGTCTGGTTTCATCTTGTGCAACGAACGCACGATCTCAGACAGGTTAGGAGCATTAATGTAAATTACAGAACAGGGTGCATGTTACATTGATTTAATATCTGTGAACATAAATTGTCTTGAAGTCGATATGGACGTACTAATACATCTTATTTCGGTTTTTTCAGACTATGTGTTTTGTACATTAATAGTAATGGATTACGCATGTAAAGAAAACCGAGCCGAGGCGATAAATGATATAGTGAGTGATCGAAATGTGAGGGAAACAATTTACTGGAATAGCGACTAAGTAGAAATTCTGCAAAGCCCACCTTTCAAATTTCCGTATTAATATGCGTAAACGAGAATGACAACCGAGTGTTGTACAATAATTGCGTTTAATCAATATGCAACGTAGTGGTAAAGGCAAATATCGTTTCTAAGAGTAGAGGGAGCAACAGATAAGTAGGGTGGAACGTGAGGACAAAAATGGTTTAACTAGGAGTGCAGAGACCAGAGGAGAGAACCAAATAGGGGAGAGCTGGGCAAAAGGGGATAATGAGACAAATTGCAATTTTCCAATAACGTTTGGATATTGACGATGGTGGTACGTGGGGCAAAACGGGTTTGAAAATCCGGATGGTTCGTTGGAACAAAATAGGGCATCCAAAAATTATTGTAAGATCGAGTTTTGCCCTCAGTGTCCCGTTTTGCGTTGCTATGCCATTTTGTCTCGCTCTCCCTCTTGAGTGTACAAAAAGTACATGAAGGCTAAAAGAACGAAGTTCCTCCTAAAGAAGTACACTCAAGCGAGGGAGGAATACAAACGTATGATGAAAATAGCAAAGAAACAAGTGGACACCGAAGTTCTAAATAAAATAGGAAATATTGAAAACAGTACACAAATCTGGGAGGTGATAAATACTTTGAGATGCGCCAACAATAACGGATGTCCTTCAAAAAGGAAAGCTGCATAGCTTTTTTCAGAAGTGCATTTCCGGCGAGAGAATCCCTGTGCGCCCTGCCCGTCTCTGTACGGCATCCTTACACGTATATCTCATTCAATCCACTACATGAATATCCCATTCACTCCCGCCGGCATTCGCTTCCGGATCTGGCTCGTCTTGCTACCAATCTAATATTCCCAGCTACGAGGTAGAGAAAATCGCCATGGCCGGCTTCACCACCGGTTACTACTGGTATATGCTTGCCTGACCACAGGCTACCTTGACCGATTGGGAGACCTTCCCTTCGTCACCGTCCAGAAAGAATTATCTCTCCGTGCCGTGCACGTCCTTATATGCCTGTTCGGCAGCTTTGCATACGGCACTCTCGTTCTCCCCACTCCTGCCGTATCCCTACTACCTTGGTCCCCACGGCAGTACCCAGCGGCGCGCGCCGCACTGTTTTCCTCCCTACTTCTGCCGCATCCGTACTACCTCGACCCCCACGGCGGTGCCTAGCGGCGCCGACCACGAGTGCGCACGTGGGACAACGTTCCGGAATATTCTGTCATCGGTGTGCCACGTGGGGGTGTTCCTTGTGTCGCTTGCCGTCTCTCAGGATCGGCTCTAGCCAGGGAGACGAAGGGAAACGTCTCAATTGGTACTTATTTTTAAGTTATCTGATCGCCAAAGTCAACCAATTTGCACTGAAGTAGACTTAGATCCGTATGACACAACTTTGAATTATTATTTCATCGAAATCTCCAGTAATCGACCATCTATTTTTACAGATATTGCGGCATGCACTATAACTGTTGCATGTAAGAACAAACAGACGCTAATCTATGGCGATGGCAACGATGCACCCTCCTTAACATGCACCACACGGAAGTGGATGTATCAAAGAAAATATGAATGACGATTGGATCTGATCTTGACTATAAATTTTGCCAAGATCTTACTTAAATTACGTTGTTTCCAATAATAAAGAGTTTTGTCTAAGAATCAGCAGATTTTCATTGTTTGTGTTGATCTAATAAGTACGGCGTTATAAATTAGTTGTTGCTCATGAATGCAGCGAAGAGAACAAACATTTTTTTCAACAAAGCCAGATGAAAATTTCCGTTTTCAACATTTTTCAACATCAACGTCGGGTTTGACTTTTACGAAAAATGATTAGCCGGTTCAGGTTCAGCCCGAATATTTCTCAAAAAGTTGCGGGCAATAAAAAAATGTATCCATCTCATAAAATTGAAATAGTCAAAATTTTCCTCGACATTTTGTGTCATAAATCACTGACTGAAATTTGCGTAATTCATCCGGCCTTTTTTGCACTGTTTGAAAATGAAACTGCATAGCACCCTTAAATTATTTGTATTGTACTCCAAAAAAATTGCCGAGCATCTGCAAGTATCAATAAATAAGCGAAAAAAACCGATGTTGAAATATTTAATAGAACCTGTCATTTTTATTTCAACCTCGAAAAAATGCTCGTTCAGCCTAGAAGATTGCCTTAATCGATAACTTATTTGGGCGCTAAGATTGCTATTGCATAGAGTACTGACGTTTCGATAATCCAGCATTCATGACTGTAATTCAACTAGCAGGATTCATCGCGCAAAAATATAAACATATTCCTATTTAATTTATAACAGCCACGTGTATGGAGAGGATTTCTTGCGTCGTATTATCTCCCTGACAAATATGTTATATTTATGGACTATTAGGGAGGGTTCGGAACTGCACTTAGACTATTTCAGAGGTTTCACAGTAATATCAAGTACTCACTTGTTTTTTTTCCAAGACATCGTATTATCCAGATCCCTATTCAAAGATCTTGTACTGCTCATGAGATTGGAGTCTTTTAAATTCGACCTGAGCCTGGCCTCATAAATTTCCCGGAGGCTTCCATATCCACGGTGCAGCGACACACCTCTATTTTTCAGATCTTCGTCATCTTTGAAACTGCATTTGCTCCGCAAGAAAATTTGGGATGACCTTTCCAGGGAATCGACATAGCTCTCACTGGAAAGTTCCCGATCGTAAATAACGTCACCGTTGATTTTGAGTCTCATGGGTTTCCGGTCTAAAGTGTCCGGTTCGTATTCGGATTCATCCTGTTTAACATAATTTTTCGGCGAGTCCTGAACCTTGATAGTCAAGTGTCCGGGATTTTCAGCCTCGTATCTTATTTCCGGACCTGAATCGTCACTTCCAGTTGGACTAGAGTAGCCATCATTGACGTAGACTTCGCTCACCAGTGAATATGCTTCCGGTCGTTGAGATAAAAGTTCTGGCATATTGTTGTAATTTTTTCTCAGAACCTCTTCATTCACTTTAGAATCAGATTGAACGTTTCTCATGTGTATTTCACCATTCGTCGATTCAAGCATTCCAAGACTTACCGATTCGTCTGCATACTTCGACTTCATTATAGCCGACTTAGGACTCTTTTGTCGGGCAGCATTGATCGGTTTCCGGTTTATGTTACGATTCGTTCTCTCCAAACTGTCAATTTCGTACGCCATTCCGGTGGGAATGTTCGAGTACTGTTCCCTAGCCTTAACGTCCACCATTTCCCTGATTACGGCGTCCATTATGCGCTTCGGAGGAATCATCTCTGATGGTAGCTCGTTTATCATGTCTGGTAGATCTGTTGCTGGTGCACTTGACGCTTTACATTTTCTCGTTCTCATTAGCCGTCCACTCGAAAATAATTTTGAAGCTGGCGCCACCATCCGATTGTTTTCCTTTTCAGCTGGTCCGTTTGCTTCAAGCTTGTCATGCAGCTCTTCCTC
Source organism: Amblyjoppa fuscipennis (assembly GCA_963575735.1). NCBI lineage: Eukaryota > Metazoa > Arthropoda > Insecta > Hymenoptera > Ichneumonidae > Amblyjoppa > Amblyjoppa fuscipennis. The sequence goes on from OY754497.1 coordinate 1,969,439, forward strand.
GGGACTTGGGATTTTCGATTGATTTACGAGAATTGCATTTTCTTCCATCTGTTTTATGAAAGAATCCTCGATGGCTTGTCGAACTTTGGCATTTATCGGATCCTCGGAAGCTAACATGTCATGAATGGATGAAGGTCCAGACTTGTTGGCGCGATAATAGCGGTCCCAGCTTGATTCTTCGAACATTGACTTTGTGGATCGCCTACATGCGCTGTTTCTGAAATCGAATGATGAGATGCAATCCACAAGAATAAAAATTAACTTAATAATAATTCACATGGGAATAGTGTTATAGGAATGATTAAACTCATTTCATCTGCCAAACTTTTTCCCCTCTTTATCTTAGTGGGGCATTTCAATGAGAGTGCAAATACTTCATAACTGTTGGGCAAAACGCGTCCTATTGCTGTTGTAAATTTTCTTTACACTCTCATAGATATGACGGATTCGTTAGACATATAAATTATATGTTACTATGAATGACGGCCAAATGTTCTCGAGGAGACCGGGGAAAAATGGCACAGCGGGGCAAAACGGAACAGTGAGGGCAAAATTCAATCTTACAATAATTTTTGGATGCCCCATTTTGTCCCAACGGTACATCTGGATTGTTACACCCGTTTTGTCCCACGTACCACCATTGCCATCATCCAAAAGTTATTGGAAAATTGCGTTTTATTTCATTATCCCGTTTTGCTCCGCTGTGTCATTTTGCCTCTCCCCTACACCTCCGAATATATTCGTGTGTATGTACTTTTTTCATGTGAGTAGGCTCCTAATCTTGAACAGCTGATGGAAGTATTATATATATAGAGAAGTATAGTGCTTGGAGAGGAAAGCGGTGAAAATGGTTGCCATAGGGAGACGGTAATTTATATTGTCGATTATTTATAGTGTCAAGAATACTCTCCTAAGTTTTGATGTCAAAATTCAACGAATTATGAAAGTTAGAGACCGTTTTGTGGGACATGGTGGAGCGCTCGAGCGGCGGCGTTGCTGAACTTTGAATGTGTTTTTTTTTATTAAAACATAATTTTCAGGATCGGTGTTCCTGATGTCCCAAAAATCACATGATGGATGTTTATGAAAATTCGTACCGATGTACTTCAACAGATTCTTTAGTGCCTGATAGTCTTATATTAGGAACGAATTATTACATATGATTTAAAAAATGATTCAACGTGTTGAAAAATGGCTCAAAATCGCCTTTTTTCAAATGGCCATTTAGGGATTTTTTTTTCCGTCAAGCCCCACGTTATATATCATTTGTTAAGAAACAATTTAAAAAATTTCTCTCCGATAAAATGACAAGTTTAAATCGGGCACGCCACAAAGGGACTTCGAAACAAAATGGTTTACGCCGACCGATAAAAAAATACATTATAACAATAAAAACGAATAAAAAAATTCCTAAATGTTCTTTAATATATCCCCCTTAAGTTAAATTAAGAAAAGGGATTTTGTACCGTACGTGAAGAAGTCGTTTACTACCAAAATTAAAGGCAATATGAAACTCGTGCATTTACGAGTTTATATTGAGAAACGTTAACGGTACACAGTAAAAACTTAGTACTTTTTACAACAACTTATTGTCCACGAACGTCCACAATTTTTTATTTGTTAATTTTCTAGTTTTACAAACCAAAATACAATCTAAAATTGTCAATGACACGGAAAATAAAAGGGCATTCGTTAAATAAGTGACAAACGAGTTTGTCGGTGAGTTAATGAAATTATTTTTACGAAATCTACCATTCTGATTTTACGAAATTATTTTTTACTGTGTACGTTACAATAATTCATAGCACTTTCAATATTGGTATGGAGTGATGTGTGATGGAGTGATGTGTCATACCTATCATCCTCCTCAAGAATTTCACTTCTGGCAATATTTTGGAAGGGTCTCATCATCGGGAGATTGTCTTTCCAAGATTGCAATGATTTGCTGGTAAGAATGGCGTTTTCTGATTGTAGAAAATCGCCCTTCGGCACTTCTTCCGGATATTCCGGGGTCCCCGTGAAAGTTGTATTATCTTGAATGTTAAAATTGCCATCCTCAGCATCCTTCCATCGACGTTCGGGTGGTTTGACGTCTTCCAGCCAAGCTCGCACTCGACTATCGTCTGTCATAGATCGACTGCCATCTGCAAGCATTGGCAGATTCTTCGACGGCGACCCCGTGCAACCCGGACATCCGGTACATCGCTGAGACTTCTTCGAAGGCTCTACCGAACCTTGCACAGAATCTACTCGTTGTTTATTCATCGTCGAACTGCAACGTTCCGATGCATTCTCTTCTTCTGGTATACCTGAAATTGTAACGTGATTTTGTTTTTAATCCTGGAACTCATGTATGGGGTACAAAAGTATCCCAGACGATATTCAAACTGCCCCTCTAAAGTAGAAGACTAGCAAGTCAAGCAACCACCAGACGACCAAAAAAACAGCCGGTCGTTTTGTGCCGTTTTGACGACCGTAATACAACCAATGAAATGACCATTTTGCTGTTTTAGATTTAGTCGTCTCTTTCTTTAACGACCCAAAAACGATCCAGGTAATTGCAACGCGTGTCAGTCGTGTTTCGGTTGTTTTTTAGGTCGTTAAAGAAAATACGACCAAGCCGATACCTAAAAACTAGTCGTTGTTTTGGTCGCGCGGTGGTTGCCTAAACGGCACAAAACGACTAGTCGTTTTTTTATGTCGTTTCGCGGTCGTTTGGCCTGCTAGGGAAATTGACATTATCGACTTGGGAGTTCGATAATAATTTAATTCCGTCATCTGACGATGTGCTGAAACTGGTAGTAGTCTCAGTTACTTGCTAGCTGTCGCACAGGACGATAACGCAGCGCGCTTGGGGTACCAAAATACCCCATTCAGACGTTCCCGTTAGTCTTTTATGTAAGTAAATACTTTTTTTAGTTTTGTTAGAACTATAGAATGTAAGTTACTATTATATAATGTGAACGTATATAGTCGGCATTTTATTTATTTTTATTTTTTATAATAATTACCATTATTCTGAATTACCTACAATGATTCAAGAAAAATTAATGTTAAAACCCATACAAAACCAATTTAGATTTCGATTTCATTGATCTTTTCCATGTTACATGCTTTACACCTTCCCCTATTTCAAATAAATGAACTTTTTCAACGCAATACAAAGGGACTATTTTATTTCCTAATAGCCTGATGTGTCCCCTGTAAAATGACTTTTCAAATTAAAAAATTGGACCATTTAAAAAAAACTACTATTATTTCACAGAAAATGCGATTTTTGCCCATTTTCGTTACGTTTTGGACAATTAATGGTGATTTCAACCCTCTAAACTTTAATAAGATCAAATATACCGCGTAACATTCTCTTCCTTATAAAAAAATGAAGAGATTAATGTGCGGTAAAACCCACTTACTGCTCATAGGACCCTTGCTCGTTGAAGAAACGCTTGGGGTACATATGTGCCCCAGTCACGAGTTAGAAAGTAGAAAAAATGATACATGAGTTCTAGGGTTAATCGTACAGCTTTCAAGCCTATTTGTACATACATAATACTTAATTATTAGTGCATACTTAATTATTGTATGCCTATTATTAGTTGTTACGGATTGATGTTGATAACTCAGCCTGATAGCGCAGCGATGTTCAGTGGTACAGGTTTGCGAAAAGAATATGAGCGATGTGGAGAATGGACTGGAGAACGAATTGATTGATTACAGAACGTGTATTTAGGAGAGCTCAGATGCGAAACTGCCCGACTTTGAGAATTTTTTCAGATTTTTCAATCCATTCTTTTAGAAGATGCGTTTTTTTTTGTCAAATTTATATATTTTGAAAGGGATAAGCCGGGCAAGAAAACCTAACAACAAAAAGTTCTCTTCATTCATTAACTATTTAATGCAATATGTGTTGTATTTAAGTAAAGCTAAGTAAAGAAGCTTCCAATACCGTTAATTAATGATCAACCATTGTACGGCGTATATTTTTCAAAATTGTTCGTCATGGTCGGTGAGAGTCGTATGCAGATGGGATTTGCAATGCCCCAACGGAACTCTTTTAAATCTTCGGCATACATTTATCGTTTTCTTACCGGTTAGAGTAGGAACGAACCGCTTAGCGTCCATTTTGTGCTTGGCAATGGAAATAACTTCGCGAATTTTGAAAAGAAACTCGATAGCCGCCGGAGGTGGAGCCTGAAAGTATATAAATGTACGTGGTAAAAAAGTTTGTATCTTATTGTGTGTGCGTTCAAGAACCCACCAAAAGCAGCTGCCTCTCGAAGTATGCTGGATTAAAGTACAGCTTGCGTCTCTGAGTACCCGGCAGTACAGGAGTGTCCTGTTGGTGAGTGTTTTCCATTGTCTCAACAATGCGGACATCTTCCTCAGGAATCCGCTCGCCAACAATCGATCCGCTGACGATCGATGTGCTGAAAGGTCCTTCCGGACATTCCATGTACATACAGTAAGGGTGGATTATTGCTGACGTCACCTGCTGCAAACAGAAATAACAACAGTTAGTCATTTTGTACAAATTGTTGCTCAATCACGGATAGTATGATTAAGTGCTTACACTACAGCAAGCACTTAACAGTAAAAAAAAAGCGTAGTTCTTTCTGACAAAGGGAAGCTCACTGCTAAAATGATTGACAAATTGACTGTTTACTATGGACTGGCTATTCGACGTAATTATGATTTAGTTCAGAAGATGAAAAATGCCATATGGGCAACTTATCATCACTACAGTTCAACCGACGAGAACCCACAGCACGAAAAATGCCCGAGCGGCGAAGACTCCTAGTGCGAATGGCAGCAAGCTACAGCTGCAGATGCTCTAGAATCATTCAAACACAGCTACACGGCCCTTCCTACTGACGTTCTGGAAGCCATTGAGCCCATTTATAATGACTTGAGCAAGAACGCACTTTTTCAACGATGTCTTGGAGGTTTCACGCAAAATAATAATAAGAGTCTCAATCAGCTTATTTGGAAAATCTCTCCAAAGTCAGTCAGTGGCACCTCTACAATTGTTGAAATTGCAGCTAATGTACCTGCATGTACTTTCAATGAAGGTTCTTTGCCTTTGTTGGCCTTTATGCAAGAGATGCAAATCGGTACAGGGCCAAGTTCTTACGAATGGGCGCGACAAGTTGATGAGTTGCGAATTAGTAGAGCAGAGATGCAAGCGGCGCACGAACGTAAAGAAGAAAGAGTTTTGCATAGACAAATGCAAAAAGATGCTCTCGATCACATTGATGGAAGCTTTTTGTTCTATGGACCGGGAATCGACGGCTCTGTGTGATTATAAGAAAATTATCGCGTTTTATTTTGAATTTCATAAAATTCAAAATTATCTGAAAAATCTGAAAAAATTCATACGTATTCACAAAAATGAACGAACTATTTTCACAAAAAAAAATTAAGTTCGGCGAAATTTGTTGACCAATTATTTTTATTTCATCAATTTGTTAATAACATTTTGGAATTATTACTATGCGAAATTAATCTTTTGAGTACCTTTAATATGCATGCATTTTTTCAGATTTTGTACAAGTGAGAAGTGTTCTCAAACTTATGTGAAATGCGCGCTAAGCGACCAAATTCTTCGCGTTTTTCAAAGCTTTTTCTGAAACTTGTCATATTTGAAGTTCGTGTTCACGATAACTCAAAATCTACTGGACCAATCGTTTTGAAATTTTGCACAGTACTTCTTCACATAATTCACCAGGTATTGTCGAGAGCTTTTTTTGTTTTTTTTTATAATTACTAATTTTTGAACCATAAATAAGCCGATTTTTTTTAGCGAAACCCGGTTTCTTGGCTCCGAAGTGCTACGAAAAATTGAAAAATAAAAAAATAAAAAAATTCTCGTCATTACCTCGAGAAATATCTCCTTTAACAAATGCATTTCGATTTGTTTTTGTTTCAGATCATTCTGTTGCTAGTTATGATGAATACCGCAAATCAACTTTTTTTTCGAGGCGCCTCCGGAGATTCATTGTCACTCGCTCAATTTTGAATATTTTGCAATGAAAATTTAGGAAAATGTTGTTCAAATGTTATATTATTATATGGAAATTTACCGAATAAACGAACACTATCTGTATCGCCAAAAAAAATCTTAAAAACATGCCCTTTTTTCACCGAATTAACCTTACCCCGCCCTTAAGCACGCAATAAGTTCTGGCCAAACTTCGATTTTACGTACGATCTTAAGTTGGAACTAACGACTTATATTCTACCCTTGAGTTCAAACTAACGTCTTAAAATTCGACCCTTAGTGTGCCAACTTGCTGAGAGAAGCGACATCAACCATTCTTTTGTGAATGGAATGGCGGAAGAAGATTGGTTGACCGGATTTTTGTAAGTCGGAACGATGTGCGATGTGTTCAATGACGTTGTTGTTGGCAATTTCCAGCCGTTATTAGAAGATGATTTAAAAATATCATCTGACAGCTGACCGGATTTACACCGTTGATGACATGGGCCGTTCGACTATTCCAAATCACGTCTCCAAAATTGTAGCCACAAAAGGAACGCGACAAGTCGGTATCGTAACCTCGGGAGAGAGAGGCGGAACCGTTTCGGTCGAACTTTGCGTTTCTGAAACTGGAGTTCATTCGCCACCAATGTTTGCACTCTCACGAAAGAGAATGGATCCTACTTTGATAAAGCAAGCACCCGAGGCTAGCGGGAGCGTCTACATCCTAGCTGCTGGATACAGAGCGGCAGCTTTTTAAAATGATTTCAATGGTTTGTGAAGACCGAGAAACCATCACAGACTAACCACGTTCTTTTTCTGCTGGATGGTCAGACCACCCACACGAGGAACGTGGAAGTCATCGAATTCGTCACGTTACAATCCCATGCTTTCAGCCGTATTGGGCGCATAGACTACAGAAGTTAGATGTCAGTTTACGCGTCCATTATCAATTTATTATACCGCTGAGGCGAAAAAATGGATGCGGTTGAATCCGGATCATGTCGTAAAGCGTATGCAATCCCGTTCTTTTTCGGTAAAGCATTCGTTCAAGTTGTTACACCGGGAACGGCCAAAGTTGGGTTCCGGAAAACTGGAATAAAGCCATTTCATCGCGATGTACTTTCGAGTTGCGATTTCATGCCTGCTGAGGTGACTAACCGACCTCTGATCGATCCATTGGAGGAGGCAACTCAGGATGACACCTATATGCTCGCCATGAAGGTACACACTGAGAGAAAAAACGGGGATGGAGCGAACATACATGAGCACTTGAGCCAACCGAATATGGTTGGCTCAATGACGATTTAGGTGGCTCAACAACCGAGAGGTTGAGTTAACGCCATAACCTTGACTCAACCTCTCGGTGAGGTGAAATACGGCGAAACCAATGGCGATCTTGAATCAATCGACCTCATTGGGGTTGAGCCAACATCAATTTGATTCAATCAACCTCACTGAGGTTGGATCAGCTTCGATGAGATCTATTGATTCAAGTTTACCATGAGTTTTGCCGTATTTGACCACACCGAAAGGTCGAGCTAATCTTATGTTGTTAACTCAACCTCTCGGTGTTTGTTTGGGGCAACCTCTCATGTGCGTTCGCTCCATCCCCGATTTTTTTTCACAGTGCACGATACAAACTGTTATTAATTTACTCTCATTTGAAATCTTATGATTGTGTTGTCACCATATGACGTCCAACCTCTACCGTCCGCAGAGGTAGAGGAGTTTCGTCGAAGACGTTTTACTCACTGTAAAACAGTAGCCTTTACAGATTCCCCGTACAAGGATCAATTGTTAAGAGCGAAGACTAGAGCTGCGAACAAAACCCTCGATAAGAAAACGCAAGTTTTGACAAGCTCGCATAGAGGAAAGATGTTATCCGATACTAGTGTGGTGTAGCAAACATCACACGCGGACTGTGATGTAAGTCGTACTTCAAGCGCTTTAAAGTTCGCTTTATCGCACTTGTATCGCAAATTACTGTTAAGTATGTTGACACTAAAATCTCAAATTTTGTTTGCGTCTAAAATCCCCTGTCGGAGGGAGCAGGAGAGAAAAAATAATGTGTCGTAAGCACTTTTCTAAAAGCTTTATGATTGTGAAATTGTTAACGATAAAGATAATAATAAATACGTACAGTATCGAAACCCTGCTCGCCATCACTTTCAGTAAGGTCTTCGCCAAGATCATCCCCGTTGAGGCCAATTGTATCACTTTCATTGTGACTTGGTGGGACGACCAAAGGATCGTTATTCATAAGTCCTGAAACATCCCTTTCGTTGCTGATCGCCACTGGCGATTGTTTAGGAGGCTTGCATCTCGCTTTACGGCTATTTAGGTATAAGAATACACTGGTAACGTATATGACAGCTAGGATGGCGGAGGAAATACCGATCGCAATGTACTCTAATATCGAAAGACCCTGCGAATTGTGAGCTGCCACCGCAAAGGTCACTTCGCGAACATCTGCAATGGAAACATGGAAATATGAAGAAAAAAATTATTCTAAACATGTCAAAAGAAATATCACGTTCAGAACAGAAAATTCAGTACACAAGCGTGCGTTTACGCCAAAAAGGATGTTTCTACGATAACTGTTTTTTTATGTATTTTACTGTATTTTATGAGCAACCGAGTTAAACTTTGCACACAAGTCGAGTTACTACTAAGTTTGGATTTTTTTTTGGTATTGAATTTGTCAAAAATCGATATAGGAATCAAAGAGTTGTAAATGTTTTCTATTTCGGTTTTCTTTTAATTTGTAGCTGCTTTCGCTTGCGAAATGTTTAATTTATTGGGTCAAAACGTTGTACATGCACCCATTCGTCACCAAGGAAAATTGGATTGTATAGAAAAATTGGCCATTGTAGAATTGTTGTTGAAACGGCATGATTTCCCATAATTTTTTCATCAGAACACCAAATTTATTTTCACCAAAAAAGATTCTTTGCAAAACAAATACGTACTGCTTTTGGAAGGCGATCCAGCAACCCTGAAGGCAATGCAGGGTATGAAAACACTAGGTGTGATAGAGTTTACTGCTGCATCTCTACAGACAAGTCGAACCACGATAACTTTTCCTTCTGCTGCATCCTTGAGGCCGCTTTCCCCAATCCACTAAAAAAAAATCACCGATCGATAGAGAACGTAGTTCGACTGTGCAACCAATTATATTTCTTTATTCTTACACTCATCAAATTTGGCATCACATCTTAAGTAAGACAGGAAACATTGGTAAGTTTGCTCACACCGAAAAGAACTACTAGGGGTCTAGCAGTTATTACACATATAGTTACTACTTCTTAGTAGTCACTCCTCAAAAGTCAGTTCTGAGGACGTAGTCGTTCCTCCATCAATAATGACTACTTATAAGTAGAACTACAGAACACTACAAGCCCTTCTCAGTAGTTAAATACTGGACACTCACAATAGGTTCGCATAGTTAACTACTAGACAGTCATAGCAGTTTCGAGTAGTTAACTACTGAAAATACCCAGGAATGTTGAGTAGTTAACTACTCAAAATACCCAGTAATGTGGAGTAGTTACCTATTCAAAATGTCCAGTAATGTTCAACAGTTAACTACTCCAGATTTCCAGTAGTTTTCAGTAGTTGACTACTCTAGATTTCCTGTAGTTTTCAGTAGTCCTCCGATCTAACACTGGGCAGTAGTTCGGTAGTTTATTAGTAGTTAACTACTGAACACACCCAGTACTATTTTTCCGTAGTTTCCAGTAGTCCTTATTAGTGAGAGCGTCATAATGCCGCGTACCATAATAAAGCAACTTCGTCCCATAAAAGAACAAACACGAGGATCTGAAGTCGAAAAATCCAGGACTGTGAAAATGAAGAAGAGACTATTCCACAAGAAGGGTAAATCATCGAAGTGAATCTCGGCGCAACGTCGCCAAGGAATCCGGGTCGGTGAGGGGCCTGAGGTAAATTAAGAAGAAAGGAAAGAAAGAAGGGCGTTTTTCTATAACACGGCGACTGCATTCATATACGGTCTGAAGTTCGGATACAGTCCGCCGGTTCTCAGCCACGAGCCATCGAATGCTGTGTAGAGCGTGTCGCGTCAGCCTTAAATAGCCGTCGGGGGTCCGCGTGTTGCAGCGCGCGCATTGACTGGGGTTTCCGTGGAGGGGGTAGCGGGCGTGTTCGAGCCGCGGTACCGTGCCATTGGCTGGAGTCCCCAGGGAGGGGCTAATCCATTGGCGTTCTTGCCGTGACTATAGGTTTAACGTTTAATGATGATATAAAAAATAATACGTCCATGGGGGAAAAGATGTACAGTGCTGTTCATGAATGCATGGTTTTTCGGATTTTTATCTTCCTGGATATCTTGCTCTATGTTTTCACGGGGTCGAAGACATCCACCAAGACATCCACCAAAGCATCCACTAAGACGCAAGGAATTCCAGGCATTCATGAACAGCACTGTACGTAAGCCTAAGACTTGCGGATAAGAAATGTTTATTGAAACATTCTTTTGAAAAAACAAAAATAGAAAATAAATTAAATCACATGAGCCAAGTTGCGGTAAAGAGATTTATATAGATTTGTATATATTTAATATAGTAATGATGTAGTCAAATGTTTTTTTTTAATTACACAATTTTTTTTCTTTATGTATTTAATTCAAAAATACCATAAGAAAAATAAAATAAAAAATACTTTGCGTCCTTTCTTTTGATACAATAAACCCAGTTTATTTGTAGTCCATGCGCACATCGGGTCTTTTTTTCTTGTATTGTTTATCAATTAAATGTCGAAAGAAAAAATAGTTTATTTTTATTTTGTTTAACGAATAGTATATAGTAGAAGTCCTGTTCACTTTGGACACAGTTGAAAGTGGACAGGGCCTACACAACGTGGTTGCGAAATCACCAGAAAAACTGATAAAGCCCGATTGAAACGTATGAGAAACTCTGGAACAACAAAAGTCGTATTGGGAACCATAAATCAAGTCTATTTTGTCTATAGGCTTTTTGGATAATAGTAAAGTTATTGATCAATGCCATTTACGTAACAAACCTGTAGAAAGGTCCTTCCTTCATCACGAAAGAGCCTGAAAGGTGGTTCGGCGTTCGAAAGATTTCTGAGCTCGAGCCATCCGGCTTTTCCAAGCTGCTGAGCTCCTGCGATTCCGCATACTGGTGTTATTACTCCTGTAAATACGCATTAACGTGAGTTTGAGATTATATCGAATAATGAATAAAAACGTCCCATTGCGCATACTCACCATCGAAACGAATTTCTGCTTGCGGATATATAATCTGCCCTCGTTGCGGCAGGAAAACGTATGGAACCTTCTCGATAATCCCGGGATTATTCGCGAAACCAGCAACACTGCATTCTACAGATAAAAAAAAACAGAGTTAAATAAAAAAAAACAATGTGAAACATTTGTTTCAAAACAGCTTTTAATATATATGAGGCATTCGATCCCGTTTCGAACCGTCGAAAAGTCGACCAACTCCAAAAAATAGCAATTTTACTGTAATTAATGACACACATTTTATTATTATGAATAGAATCAGGTAAACCGTGGAAATATATATTTTTTAATTGGTAAAAGGAAAATTACAGGTGTTGAACATTCTTACAACACACTGCACAATAACAATCACCCGACTTAGCGGAATTCATAACAGAATCAAGGTTATTTTTTGTCATCTCAGGCATCGACAGGAATCAAAATCCGCAACACAACGGACAATAATCTCAGCGAAATCAGCAAGAATCGATAACTAAATTTTCAATTACGATCGAAACGTTCACCAAGCAACCCAGACCTCCGAAATCTAGTGACAGAAGGACCTGCCCTGGCTCACCTCAAGAACCTACGAGATTCGTGAAGTGTGAAATGGATCACGACTAATGAAAACGGTGAAAACACGACCCACATTCACAATGGCGAAACACCACTACTTTGACTACATAAAACTCCGGCTACAATTCCAGGGCTCATTGGACCCCAGTTCGTCATTGGTAATGGGACCACTGATCCCAAGGATAACTATGAAATGGTTTCTTAACAAAGACATTACTGGAGCTACAAACGTACCGAACGTTTCTGCCTGATCAAGTGATGGTTCACCAGAACCATCAGATCTATCTATCCCATACTCTTTTCCAGATTCTTTTCCACCAACCTGTTCAATGCCTAGCATTATAGAACGCAGGCTAAATTAATTCTGTATATACCCCTGGGATAAGTCTATACGTATTAAAGAAATAAACTTTCCGTCGAGAGGATTAACGAATCCTCGAGAAACCTTGGTGTCTTAGACCTTTGCGAGCGGAGCGATAAAACATCTGTGATGCAGCTGAGCTCTTTCCAATAAAGACAAAAAATCCCTTACAGTCGACAAAAATCACGAAAAGGTAATTCGCGAGTCAGAGGGTCCTTTATGACCCTGCATATTGCCAGTACGGTGCATCAGCGCGCAAGGGTCAGCGTCAAGCGCTAAGTCTTTTTACCTGCCTAAAACACAGCATTTCGGCAAGCGCCTTGCCCCCACGCAAACTGCAACTTCATTCGTCAACTCGCTTAAACTCCCTTCTTGTTTTTGCTCTATCAACCAATTGCTCGATTCTTGAGATATCGCTCCGAATGTCTAAGACACTCCCACCTTTTTTACCTCTTGCGAAAACATAATTTCTCAAGCAGTCTTAACTTAACCAACGGAGCAGACACAACTAGCTGCTTCAACAAATTCTTTAACTTCTTCGATATTATTTTCAACTCGTGAACTTCGACACGGACAAGAATTCGTCTTGATCCCTGATTCGGACAAACACGTCACAACGATCCATAGTCATTTATTGTATTATACAAACCTTGTAACCACCAACATTTTTATACCGTTTTATTTGTTATTAAATTATATTGTGAGTTTGAGAAAAGTGTAAATTCCATTCCGAGCTCATTTTTTCACACCGTTCCTTTCTGTCAACTTCGGCGTTAGGAGCAGTTTCGGGAGACATCATCGACGTACCGATAGGTATAACTGAGACTTACAACCTCAGCAAGAGCCGCGCAAAATTACCGCGAGCTACCGCGTCGGTCACCCCGAACATTTTTATGGTCCTTCGAGCCGGATCGCCTGTGAATAGACAGTCAATCGAAGTGTTAGTTAAAATAATTGATAAAAAGTGAAACGAAACCGTATCGCGAGTGCGTGTCCCGAAGATCTGTGATCCAGGAAACCCAACTACGCCAGGAATCGTTACAGTCGGTGAACGGAGCGGAGCTGAGACGCTGAAAGGCCTCACCTACCGCTGGAACATCACCAGACACCAAGCAAACAAAAATACATCGAGAGTGCGTGCTGTGAGAAGAATCGACCCACAACACCCAACTACTCGAGAAGTCATCGAGGAACAAGGAGCTGAGATAGCGACGTCGCATCCACCTACCTACATCGAAATTCACCGGATGGTAAAGGTAAGCTCATTATACATAGAATCGCCAATCATTAGTTTCTCCTTCCTCTTTCCTTTGCATCTTGATCGCGAGTAAAATGCCGGGAAATATTGAGCTGACCGAGGAACAAAAGGCGCATAGAGCAACCCTTATACAAGCGCGGGGTCAGATCAAGGCAAGAATCACGAAATTTCGAAATTATCTTGAAAAGGCCGGGCCTCACGCGAGTAACGAGTACGTAGATAAAAATCTCCAAAAAATCGATGAAGCTATCGCGGACCTCCCACGCATCCAAGAGGAGCTGAAGGCCCTCGAGTCTCTATTCGATCACGATTCAGCTGAAGAATTGATATTAGATGAATACGAAGAGATGCTCGTGCTCGTCCGAAAATTCAGAGAGCCCAACCGTGGAGCAATTATAGATAGGCGCGTCTCAAACACTGATCAGCGACCACTGTCCATCGCATCAAATTCAACAGCGGATTATTTCGTGTCCTTACCGAAGGTCGAAGCCAAAAAATTTGACGGAAAATTGGAAGAGTGGCGAACGTATCGGGATTGGTTTGTTCAGACGATCCACAATCGAAACGGGTAATCGGACGCGCAACGTCTCGATTATTTAAAACGAACGCTCACGGGCGAAGCCGCGAATTCGATTAGCGCCTTTCAAGCGACGGACGAAAATTACGCGGTAGCCTGGAGTTTGCTCGAATCCACGTATGACATAGAGTACATTTTGATCCTCCGTCATTATGATTTATTGATGGAAATTCCCGCGATGAAGAAAAATTCCGTCAAGGAGATCAGAAGATTGCTGAATGCCATTCAAACGCACACACTGGCCATGAAAGCACTCGGAGAAAAGATCGAAAATTGGAACACTCCGATCGTGCACACTATTTTGAAAAGATTGGACAAGGACACCGCGAGAGAATGGAACAGGAAAATTCAAGGCAATAAAATGCCTAAGTACGAACACATTTTGAGCTTCCTGCGAAAAGAAGCAACGCGACTCACACCCATGGCTCCGTCAGGGTGGAACCAACCTTCGTCTTCGACTCCGAAATGGCAAGGAAAGGCCAAAAAGGGGAGTGAAAACCAGAACCATCAAAGAGTTCAAGCACTCCTAACCTTCACGGATGGAAAATCCTGCCCTCTGTGCAAGGAAGAACACGGAATCGAAAGATGCAAGAAATTCCTGTCGCTGGCCACGCCTCAGCGGATCCAAGAAGCGCGGAAGGCATCATTGTGCTTGAATTGCCTAAAGAGCAATCACAAGACTCGACAGTGTCGAGCGCCGACGTGTTCTACGTGCCAGAAGCGCCACAACACACTCCTGCACTTAACGGAAGAAGAATTGAACCCAAGGGCGTCGTCGGCATGACTAGAGCTGATCACAGCATTGGACGCGCAAGCGGTTACAGCACTCGTAGCAACTCTTCCTACGAGAGACGTAATTGTCACCGCAGCAGTTCACATACAAAATACCGCGAACCAAATTGTTCAATGCCGCGCAGTACTAGACACGGGATCCAGCTCTAATTTTATGACGGAATCTCTTGCAAGAAGGCTAAAACTTCCATTAGAAAAATTCAATATTCCTATCGAAGCCATCAACAACGCTCAGTCGAATTCTAATTATTTGGTCAAGGCAACGATAAATTCAAGAATCAACGGATACTCCAGAACGCTCAGCTTTCTGACGGTCACAAGTTTAGGCGATGCACTCCCCAACGAACCAATAGATAGAGGTCTTCTCGACATTCCGAAACACGCAGCATTAGCCGACCCGAAATCCGATCAACCAGCGCCGATAGATTTATTACTAAGCGCAGGCACAACGCTCTCGTTGCTCTGCCAGGGACAGATTAGACTCAACGGCCGGGATGAACCTGACATCATCATGCAGGAAACAAAACTCGGTTGGATCATCGGAGGAAATGCTCTAGCAAAGAGACCGTCGTCGAAGAAAGAATCGCTTCGAAACTATTACGCTAGCGCCGAACGAGAATTGCGAAACTTCTGGGAGATGGACGACGTGAATGCTAACAAACACCTGTCAAAAGAAGAACAAGCTTGCGAAAGACACTTCGAAGAGCATGTTTCACGAACATCGTCGGGTCAATATGTCGTTGCCCTCCCATTCAACAGCCGTCGACCAGACTTAAAAAACGCTCACGACTTGGCTGAAAAACGCTTCAAATCACTTCTCCGAAAATTCAAACGTAATCCGGAGTTTGAAAAACAATACTCTGCCGTTATGCAAGAGTATATTGATCTTGGCCACATGTCTCAAGTACTGGAAGAGTCCGTAGAAGAAGACGGATTCTACCTGCCGCATCACGCGGTCATAAAAGAGACCAGCCTGACCACGAGGTTACGGGTAGTCTTCGACGGCTCGGCGAAAACCGAGTACGATCCAACATCGCTCAACGATACTCTAATGACCGGACCGACTATACAAGACGACATATTTTCGCTGCTAACACGCTTTCTCACCCATCAGTATGTTCTGACCGGAGATATAGAGAAAATGTATCGGCAATTCTTGGTCCGAGAGGAGGACAGAAAATATCAGCGAATATGGTGGAGGGACGCAGATGGCAGCCAAAGGACGTATCAACTGAATACAATCACATTCGGTTTGTCATGCGCTCCATATCTCGCCATTCGCTGCATCCATCAATTGGCGGACGACGAAGGATCTCACTTCCCCTTAGCTTCGGAAGTCATCAAAAAGGACCTATACGTCGATGATCTCCTTACCGGAACGGATTCGTACGAAGAAGCAGAAGCCCTTCGCGACGAAATCTCCAATTTATTAAAGAGAGGAGGTCTCAACCTGCGTCAATGGGCATCAAATGAGCCTCGCCTCCTAGAAGGACTACCCGAAGGAAGCGTCAATTTACAATTGAACACTCCGAACGACTCTAAAATAAAAACGTTAGGCCTACACTGGGATTCAGCGAAGGATACGATAGTGTACACCGTAAAGCCGATCAGCCAACTGCCGAAGATCACCAAGCGAATCATGCTGTCGGAAGTCGCAAAAATATTCGACCCACTCGGATTCCTCAGTCCAGTAGTCGTGAAGGGCAGAATGATCCTTCACAAACTTCGGCTGGAAAAAATAGGATGGGATGACGCAATCCCCTTGAACGTTCTCACCGAATGGAGAACGTATGCGGCTCAATTGACCGAGCTGAACAACGTGTCATTCGACCGACGAGTGATAATACGAAGGTCTACAGAGATTCAACTACACGGATTCTGCGATGCCAGCGAAAAGGGATATGGAGCCTGCATTTACTTGCGGTCCAGCAACACAGACGGCAATACGTAAACACGACTGTTGTGCGCGAAATATCGTGTCGCACCGATTAAATCTGTGACGCTTCCTCGCCTGGAGCTATGCTCTGCGCTACTATTGTCCGATTTGTACGTGGCAACCAAAAAGGCTATTAATCATACCATCGATCAAACAATCTTCTGGTCAGACTCGATGGTAGCTCTCCACTGGATAAAGACTCCTCCACATAAACTGTTGGTCTTCGTCGCAAACCGGGTAGCTAGTATTCAAGAAAAAACCGAAGGCTCGGAATGGCGACACGTCCGCTCCGGAGATAATCCCGCAGATCACATATCGCGAGGATTACTCCCGAGCGAATTCTTACAAAAATCCAACTGGAAGACGTGTCCATCATGATTATCACTCGACGAAACATTGCGGCTAGCAAGCAACCTGACAATCCCAGCGGTAGTTCCGGAATTGCGCAAGACGCAGTGCTTACTCCTCGCCGCAGCAGAAGCCGAAGACCCTGATCCATCGTTCTTTCAAAAATATTCGTCGATCGGAAAATTAAGAAGAATCGTCGCTTACGGACTGCGGTTCAAATTAAACAACCGACTTAGCGGACCACTCTCGGCGCATGAATTGTACCTCGCCAACGATACGATCATTAAGGTCGTGCAAAGGTCTGCATTCTCCGAAGAAATAAAGGAAGTGCAAAGGGGCCTGGGGTTACCCAAAAATCATAAATTCAAGGCTCTCGATCCTTTCATCGACGAAAACGGATTACTGCGCGTCGGCGGACGACTCAGAAACGCGCATCTGCCGTATACGCAGAAACACCCGTTATTACTCCCGAAAGGACACCACATTTCAACGCTACTCATCCGCAACGAGCATCTCACCAACTATCACGCTGGAGCACAGACTACACTGTATGCTCTCAGAAGGAAGTATTGGTTGATTGATGGCAGACAGCCAGTGAGACAAATCGTCAGGAGCTGCACCACTTGCATCAGAGCGAACCCACCAGTTAGCGAATACGTCATGGGAAACTTGCCGAAAAATCGAGTCACTGAATCTCGACCGTTCTACAACGTTGGCATCGACTATTGCGGTCCATTCTTCGTGAAAGAAAAGAAACACCGCAATAGAAACCGCGTAAAGGTATGGGTATCGGTCTTCGTCTGTTTGGCCGTCAAGGCGGTACATTTAGAAATCGTCACGGACCTAACCACAGAAGGTTTTATGGCGGCCCTAAGACGGTTCATCGGAAGGCGAGGAAAACCGAGAAACATTTATTCGGACAACGGCAGCAATTTCATCGGCGCCAATAACGAGATAAAGGAGCTATATTCCTTTCTCCAGTCAAGGGAACACAACGAAGGGATTCAACGACATCTCGCAATGCAAGGAATCACGTGGCATTTCATACCACCGCTCTCTCCTCACTTCGGGGGATTATGGGAGGCCGGAGTAAAATCGTTTAAACATCACCTTAAAAGAATCTGTGATGACTTAGTCACGTTCGAAGAATTCAATACACTCGCAATCGAGATCGAGGCAATTTTAAACTCCCGTCCTCTCACTCCCATATCCACTGATCCCAACGATCTAATTGTTCTGACCCCTGGTCATTTTCTTGTTAGCGATTCTTTAATGAGTTTACCAGATACCAACTTCGAGTCAAAGCCATCCAATCGAATATCCAATTAGGAGCTGATTCAGAGAAAACAGCAAGAATTCTGGAGAAGATGGCACAAGGAGTACCTCAACGAACAAAGCCTCAGGAACAAATGGACCAGTGGACGTCACGACATCAAGGAGGGCACGGTTGTGATCCTCCGAGAAGACAATCTACCGCCCAGGCAATGGGCTCTGGGTCGCGTGATCAAGGTGTATCCAGGAAGTGATGGTGTAATTCGAGCAGTCAAGGTGAAAACTGCAACGGGTGAATTCGATAGAAACATCCGTAAGCTCGTCCCGTTACTGAGTGAAAGTGACAAAACAGTGAAGGACAATACAGAACATTAAGCAGAAAAGCATCTTTGTAATCATTAATTTTATATTATGATTATCTTTGATCAATTGATTACAATCTCTCAAAGGGGGGAGGATGTTCAATGCCTAGCATTATAGAACGCAGGCTAAATTAATTCTGTATATACCCCTGGGATAAGTCTATACGTATTGAAGAAATAAACTTTCCGTCGAGAGGATTAACGAATCCTCGAGAAACCTTGGTGTCTTAGACCTGTGCGAGCGGAGCGATAAAACATCTGCGATGCAGCTGAGCTCTTTCCAATAAAGACAAAAAATCCCTTACAGTCGACAAAAATCACGAAAAGGTAATTCGCGAGTCAGAGGGTCCTTTATGACCCTGCATATTGCCAGTACGGTGCGTCAGCGCGCAAGGGTCAGCGTCAAGCGCTAAGCCTTTTTACCTGCCTAAAACACAGCATTTCGGCAAGCGCCTCGCCCTCACGCAAACTGCAACTTCATTCCCCAACTCGCTTAAACTCCCTTCTTGTTTTTGCTCTATCAACCAATTGCTCGATTCTTGAGATATCGCTCCGAATGTCTAAGACACTCCCACCTTTTTTACCTCTTGCGAAAACATAATTTCTCAAGCAGTCTTAACTTAACCAACGGAGCAGACACAACTAGCTGCTCCAACAAATTCTTTAACTTCTTCGATATTATTTTCAACTCGTGAACTTCGACACGGACAAGAATTCGTCTTGATCCCTGATTCGGACAAACACGTCACAACGATCCATAGTCATTTATTATATTATACAAACCTTGTAACCACCAACATTTTTATACCGTTTTATTTGTTATTAAATTATATTGTGAGTTTGAGAAAAGTGTAAATTCCATTCCGAGCTCATTTTTTCACACCGTTCCTTTCTGTGAACTTCGGCGTTAGGAGCAGTTTCGGGAGACATCATCGACGTACAGATAGGTATAACTGAGACTTACAACCTCAGCAAGAGCCGCGCAAAATTACCGCGAGCTACCGCGTCGGTTACCCCGAACAAACCGCATAAATATAAATTTTTTGAAGGTGTATACGATGGTTGGGAACGAGTCTGGAAAAGAGAATGGGATTGATTACACAAAAATTTTGAGCCTGTACGCGATGACTGGGAGTCTGGGAAAGTGTGTGGGGTTGATTACGTGAAAATGTTCGAGGTCGTACCCGATAGCTGGCAAAGAGTATGGAAAAGTGTATGGGATGCATGTGGGAACTGAACAAAGCCCATAGTCAGATTATACTTTACCCATATTCGTTCCCATAGGATTCCCCATATTCAACCCATACTCAATTTAATACCCTTTCCCATACGACTTTTTTCTACGCGGGATATCCCCACCACACGCCACCTACGTCATCGCCAGTCACGTGGTTGGCCACTGACCGCTTCTATAAACCCACGACACGAAGGAGTACCTTTTATCTTCCTACCTTTACCGGACCACATCCTCTAATACTGTGGTTCTTAACCTTGGGGATTCACACGTGGTTCCTCGTGTATTTTGCTCGTCCATGGACCGCCGGTTGAGAACCGCTGCTCTATTTCGACAAGCCTCACTACTACTCTCACACTTGAAAAATCTCCTCCCGTGAAAGCCCATCTCCTCACAAGCAGAGGCCTCGATACTGCTTCGACACCTTTGTTTCCTTGAGATAGTGCAACTCACCCATATATGGTCTCGATACTACTTTAAATAGTTATTCCATGTTCTTAACCTAGACTAGCTCCTGATATCCCGAACTCGTGTTGTGGAAAGCCACCACGCAAACCACCACTTTATTACAGATTAGACGGTAGTCTTATATTCCGGTAAAGTTTTATTTCAAGTCCGGTAGAGTTGTTGGCGAATGCTTTGCGTTGGTAGAGTTTTTTTTTCATACAGTGGTAGAGATTTTGGTAGATTTGTGAGTAGTAGAGATGTAAATGCGCCGTATTATGCGTACATATGTAGATATATCATTGGTCATTAAGGATAACCTTAGTAAGTCAAGCGACCACCAGACGATCAAAAACACAATCGGTCCTTTTGTGGCGTTTTGACAACCATAAAACAAACAATAAAACTACCATTTTGCTGTTTTAGATTTGGTCGTCTTTTCCTTTAACGACCCAAAAACGACTGAAGTTACGTCTGTTGCAACGTGTGTCAGTCGTGTTTCGGTCGTTTTTTAGGTCGTTAAAGAAAATATAACCAAGCCGATACCTACAAACTGGTCGTTGTTTTAGTCGCACGGTGGTCGCCAAAATGGCACAAAACGACCGGTCGTTTTCAATGGTCGTTTAACCTGATAGGGGAACTAGTTATTTGTGAATAATACATGTGTATCGAGGTTTCTTACTCATATTAATAACATAAATTCAGCATACATTATGTCCATTTATTGGAAATGGTATGCCGACTCACCGTGTATATCGCTCACACAAATGTGCAGATCCTCTCGAAATACTGGTAGTGCCGGGTCGCATTGACATATGCAAGTGCCATTTGATATTGGAATCCCTCTCGAAGTCGAAGCGATACTGCGAGCATAAGGTGTTCCGGTACCGCTGCTCAACTCTCCGCACAGCATTTGACAGGATCCTGTAAGAAAAAAATAAATAAATAAGCCGTTTGACTCTTCGAGTATCATTTTTTAATATGTGAAACATATTTTTTCTCTGAAGGAAGTTCTACGAGCGGCAAAATAAGAAAATTGATCCCACGAGCCGCATTCCTCTTTCAAGCTTGCGCTTCCCGTCTCCTCAATTTTATATTCACGTTAACTACTGAATCCTGGAATAGAACTACTTATAAGTAGTAATTACTGATACAGGAACTGATCCTACTTATAAGGTTCGTACTTATAAGTAGGTTCCTGCTTCCTACTTATAAGTAGGAATTACTGATACAGGACTACGTTGTCAGTAATAATTACTGACTGTTGAGGAGTAACCACTAGGAAATAGTAACTACATGTGTAGTGACTACTGCAATGCCAGCAGTGACTACTGAACCTCCAGTAGTCACTACTGGACCCCTAGTAGTCACTACTGGAACCCTAGTAGTTCTTTTCGGTGAGGGGAATGTATCCAATACTATTTTCTATGTGTCTTTCTTCTTCGATTAAATTTTTTATGTTTCGTTTCTGTTCAATGCAACATTTACAAAGTGGAACGAAGAGCAACAGTACATAGAAAATTGTATCGGAGAGGAACGACACATAAAAAATTTCATCGGAGAAGAAGCACAGAAAATTATATCATCGGCATATATCAGGTAGGAATGATACATTAACAATTTAATCGATGAAGAAAGACCCATAGTAAATTGTATCGGTGACATATATTAGATAGGAACGAAACATAATAATTATTATTTATTTAAACGATTACGTACTATACTTCGTGCGTTTGAGGTTATGGTGCACCGAGATCAGGCGGTCAACGACCAATTTCGAGTTCCGAAAATATATCGCAGAAAATGGCGCTCAATTTTCGATATATTCGAGTGACTATTTAATAATTCGGCATTTATTTCTACTAATATTGTACAGATTTTAATTTTTCCTTGAAAACGTTGATGACGGTGCGTCATAGTTGTACCAAATTTCGTAAAGTAATTTCTACTCGTTTACAAGAACATCGCGGGCAACGAAATCGCTCATCGCGGTAAAACGCATAACTCCCATCTTTTTTTGCCCTAGCGGCCAGTCGGGAGTGAATAAAAAATATACTACGTCTATATCTATACATCACAGCTAAAGAAGAATCACCGAATGCACATAAGGGAGATGACTCAATTCCCGGACATGCATGAAAAATCTTATTGCCGTCTCTCTTGCACGCACGCTCTTTCCAACCACTGGGACGAGTTCGGTCACTGGGACGTTTACTTTATCACTGAATGCTTCATGGATGAACTTCCCCAAAAACACAGTAACGCAATTATTTTTCAAGAGTAAGAATAACATAAACATAAAACATTACAGACCGACGGATGTCGATAATCAACCCTCTCACGACATTGCCGCTCTCCTACATTTTTATTAGATACGCCAATTTCATCGAAGCAAGTTACCTCACATCGATATACTCAGCTCTCGTCACGGTAGCTCGGAACAGTTTTGCGTTTCCTTCATTGGCGTCATCCCCAATAGTGAACCATTTCACGTCCAGGTCAAGCATCTTCCCATTCCAGCATAAGCTTCGATATAGCTTGTATTTTAATGGAACGTAATAAAGAACATTTTTCCAGAAAATATCATTGCGGTTCATCTTGTGGCTCAAAAAGGAAAGTTGAATACACTGCGGCGACGCAACGGAGATCAGAAGCTTTACACTGAAGTATCGCTGTCTCTCGTCGCTACCGCCCATCGCTGTCGCTCAATCCTGTCATTGTTGAGATGAAGGGCAATTTAAATGTCCGCCAAGGTGCGATACTTTGACGCAATTCTATGAAAATGTATCCTGAGAGAAAAATAATGACATGCGCGGAAGTAATAGCCCGCTGCGTGGTGCGTACCGTATCGATCAGCAGTAGTAGTCCTAACGCCGTCGTCGATGGTGGTTCGCGTCACGATGGACTTGTTTCAGCACCGTTACTATAGATTAAGTAAAATTTTGATGGTGCTCATTGGACAATGGCCATATCAGAGCACACTTGCCAAACGCGGCTTTCTTGCCGTTTTAATTATTCTCGTCACGAGCGGAGGCGTAACTCTGTTACCAGCAATCGTGAAGTATGGTGACGACGGGAAAATGCTCATGGAATGCTTCATGCGATACATTTTCGCCGCAATTTCGCTTATGAAGCTGTTGAGTTTTATGATACACTCGCAGAAGATTCGTTATAATTTCGCAAATGGCAAAACATCGTAATTATTGTATTGATTTGTTCAAAACGTGCAGAGACTAAAGTTGCTAGATCTTATTCGTACGCATTGGCAAGTGTGGGCACGAGATCAAGAAGTTAACATTCTTCACGAATACGCGGAGCAGGGAGAAAAAATGGTTATTCTGTATACAGGTTAATAAAGTATGACAATCCCGGGGAAAAAATAATCATATCTGTATCAGATATGGATCTGATCGGCTCATATATATCCATGTCTGTAACAGATATGAATCTGATCGGATAATATACGATCAGATATGAGCGTATATAAGTCCATGCACGATAAGGTTGTGTTTCGTATATGGTAATGTATGATCCCGTATTATCAGATTTGTTCAGATATCAATTCGTATCTGATCATATCTGACCATAACTACTCATGCAAGATCATATCCGGACACGTTTTGCTTATGTAAAATCATATCTGATTGTATCTGATTATGTATAAACCATATCCGATAACATATAATCGTAGTGTACCTATCTGATCGTATCTGATCGTATCTGATCGTATCTGATCGTATCTGATCGTATCTGATCGTATCTGATCGTATCTGATCGTATCTGATCGTATCTGATCGTATCTGATCGTATCTGATCGTATCTGATCGTATCTGATCGTATCTGATCGTATCTGATCGTATCTGATCGTATCTGATCGTATCTGATCGTATCTGATCGTATCTGATCGTATCTGATCGTATCTGATCGTATCTGGTCGTATCTGATCGTATCTGATCGTATCTGATCGTATCTGATCGTATCTGATCGTATCTGATCGTATCTGATCGTATCTGATCGGTATTCCCCTGAAAAATGATATTTCGTGGGAAAACTCATAATTAAAATAAATTTTTAACTGTTTTTCGCCAGAATCTCGTCTCAGATATGATCATATCTGATCAGATCTGTTTGTCTATAGCCGCCAGAATAATGTATTTTATAGATGCGATCATATCTGATCAGATCTGTCCAAGTATGGTCAGATATGTTCATATATGATCAGATCTCGCCATTTCTTTTATCTGATCAGACATGATCAATCAGATCTGATCCATATATGATCATGTATGATAATTTTCTCCCAGAACGGATTGTTGGAATTTGACAAATGTTTTATAAATTCACTAATGTATATCAATGTACAGTGATGGCATATTCATCGATGTTCGTCAATATGATCCAACCGCTCATACCAATGATCATCGACGCTCTGCTGAAGAACGGCACCGGATCCAGAGAATTTCCATACCCGATTGTCTATTACAATATGGACGAGCAGAAATATTACTTTTACTTGCTTGTACATGCAAACGTGTGCGCAGGTTTGTTGACTACGGTCATAGTAAGCAATGACGTTATATTGATAATTTACGTGCAGCACGTCTGTGGTGTTTTTTCCGCACTGGGGTAAGTCAATGATCGAATGGTAGTACCAGGCATTCTAAAGTTTCAACTGAAACCTTTAGGCACAAATTAAAACAAATTGGAAATCATGACATATCTCTAGAGACAGGACACAGTCCACATATGATTGACAAAAAAGACATTGCACACCTAACTTCGTGCATCGACAGACACAATGATGCTATCGAGTGAGATGTTTTTCGCATCTAGGAAAACTAAAGAATATCATTAATAAATATATTTTTATTAGATACGCCAATCTCATCAAGGCAAGTTACACACGAACGTTTCTTATCACCACTGGGCTTGGCATGATTCTGATTAATACTTTAGGACTTCAGGTAAAAAGTTACGACCATTCGGGAAAAAGTGACTTTATACTTAATTTTTTTTTTCTGGCAATAACGAATAGCCTTCCGAATTGACGGATAATCTCTAAATTCAGGTTCTAAGGGTATTAAGCAATCCTGCAGCAATCATAAGATTCATAGCTTCCGTATTGGATACAATGTTGTACTTCTTCGTAGAATGCTACCTTTCCCAAAAGCTGATAGATCACAGCATCAGTATACGCTATTATATGTAAGTTTGCGATCTTTACCTATATAAGAAAAGCGAAGCCCGAAAGTTTGATCTATTCGCGAAGCCAATTCATTTGTGCTCCCACATAGCAATTGAATGATAACAAAAATGGCAGACTTCTTAAATGTGCTCTGAATTCATTTATATATGAACTCAGAATGCCCTCTCAAAGATATCAAATGCGTCGATTTCGGACCACTGGCTGAACTCTCAAACATCTGAACTTGAGTAAGTCTTTTTGTAGACTCTCTGAGTATGTATTGTCCCATACAATATTAATCCAGAATATTATTGTACCGTGCGATACGTTTACAAAGAATAAAAAAAAACTTACTTAATTTCACATTTTTGAGATGACCACCAATGACCGAAATCGACGCATTCGATATCTTTCAAAAGACAATCAGAGTTCATATCAAAATAAATTCGGGGCACATTTAAGAAGTCCATCGTTTTTTACGATACATTTATGACGTATATATGTCGTCCAATTGTTATGTGAGCTGTTATTGGCCGATATTGGGTTTGTGATAAACAGCTTCAGTCGGCAATAACGCACGTAGCGTCCGTGTTTTAGTTAGTACTGACAAACCCCAGTTTCAAGAAGACACGAGACTAATAATCACGATATATATTGTGACGAATATGTAGCTGACTATTCGTTAGGACACACGATATTAGTTAGGTTTGACAATAGATATACGAACGGACGATCGAGGCAAGATCGATCGTCATATAGACAGTCTGGATCCGACTTTCAGAGACGAGAGACGTTTGACACTTGATACTCGAGATACATAGCCGTGATTATACCAATAATATCCGCCCCACAAATACGCGAGTTATCCATTCCCACAGTCGTTACAATATATAAATATATACATGAGGTAATTCATACCAAATCGACTTGGATCTCACCCCTCACATCTTGAATTTGAGCCACGAATTTTTATATGATTGAACTGACTCTCAAAAGCACTCAGATATTTTATTTTTATTTTTATAGATTGCTTATAATTATTTATAAATAAAAAAAGAAATTTATTGATCGCCACAATTTACAAATCCGAATAAAGTCTGAAAAATCATGACCCACGTATAAGAATGTTTAAGATTTGTGCCGGGATGGATCGACTACATCGTCTATTTTTTCCGATCTTTTTTTCGGAGAAAACTTGTGAAAAAAATTAGAATAAAATGTTTCGATTATGAACCATTGCTTGACAATTTTTATATGCAATTCCGGATTCCAAAAAAACAATTTTTCCGCGAGTTTTCATTTTTTTTAGGTTTAAATAAGAAAAACTCCGGAAAATCTGAAAACATTCTGAAATCGTGTGTGATTTATAAAAAAAAATCCGATTTCAGCCAGAGTGGGCCAGTGTCACCTTCTATCTTTTTCGAATATATCTCAAATAAAACAGTGAAAAAATGTAAGAAAGTCATAACATTCATAGTGAATCTTTAAAAATGTGAAAAATGCATACGTCAGAAAAATGAACGAATCATTTTCATTAAAAAACAGTTAGGTTTCTGAGAGATTTGTTGAACAATTTTATTTCTCATCACTTTGTTAATAACATTTTTTGAATTATTATTATGCAAAATTAATCTTTTCAGCACCTTTCATATGCTCGATTTTTTCAGATTTTGATACCATTGAAAGCAGTTAAGGCAAGTCCCCCTTTACTATTACTAGAGGACTACTTTAAAACGAAATGGTTAAAACTACCATGACGAAAACCACCCCGACGAAAACCGCCCCGACGAAAACCACCCCGACGAAAACCACCCCGACGAAAACCGCCCCGACGAAAACCACCCCGACGAAAACTATCCCAACGAAAACCACGCCGACGAAAACCACCCTGACGAAAACCACCGCGACGAAAACCACCCCGACGAAAACCACCCCGACGAAAACCACCCCGACGAACACCACCCCGTCGAACACCACCCCGACGAAATCCACCCCGACGAAAACCACCCGACGAAAACCACCCTGACGAAAACCACCCTGACGAAAACCACCCTGATGAAAACCACCCTGACGAAAACCACCCTGACGAAAACCACCCTGACGAAAACCACCCTGACGAAAACCACCCTGACGAAAACCACCCTGACGAAAATATGGTGACTTTCGAAAGGGTGGAATCTGCTAGGGTAGTTACTGCCAATTACTGAAACTGTCAATTTTTATTGAAAAAGGCGTTGCGATTCGCTTATATTTTGTAAAAAAACATTGCAACAAGTTCAAAAATTAACCTTTATATTATGTAAAATCCATCAGAGCGATTAAATGTTCATACAAAAGAATTTCGGCTTCATTAAGCAGTTATTTACCTGTTATTTGTCAACTCACATCATCAATTTTCGTTAGTAAGATATGCAAACCTAAATTCTCCGCGCGTTCCCGCAGCAGTAGCGGTTATACCAAGTCCAGAGCGCAAGCGATACGCCGCGGTGAAAACCACGGCGTATCGCTTGCTAAACAGTAAATAAATAGTGGCATGGGCTTACAACAAGTGCTTTTCCATGCAGATATAACAGCCAGTGGTACAGACTGCTGCCTAAGGCTCAGAAACTCTTACAATTTATGACGATGCGTAGTGCCATACCCTGCCACCTGACAGCGGGAAAAATGATGGTCCTGTCCGAGAGAAGTTTCTGGCTCGTTAGAAGGATCATTGTTTTAAACACTGCACGAAAATTCCGTCGGTTTCGATAAGTTAATAGTTAATATCTTTACGTTTCAGGTATTCAAGACAACCATCTCGTATTTTGGGTTTTTGCGTTCGACACAGGGATTATAGACATTGTGTATCGAGATGGAAGACATTAATTGTTGTTGTTGGAATAAGATGGCACAATTTTATTGATAGATTGTATTATTATTACAATTACTTCAGTGTCGATCTTATCTTGTGACCGAGAATCGTCAACCCGATCTAATAGAAGCACATTCGACTGTTTTCGTCGACAGTCCCGACTATACAAACCTCACTCAAATACAGTGAGACGTTGATTATCTTGGCCCGATGTGTAACGGACCGGGGATGAAACATGCCTTGGTTTAAAAAAGTTTAAATCCATCACACGTATATGTACAGCATACTAAAAATATTACGTCAATCGAACTGTAACTAATATATAACTAATAAAATAAAGGAAATGGAGAAATGATTAAGATCGTAAAAGTTCTTTTTTGTTAATGACCTATTTCCGATTTCAGTTCTCTTTACTCTGTGAGAGCACTCTGCGACCTCTCGCCTCCAGATCTCAGAGATAGACCGGCAAATTAATCGTAAGTAGTAAGCAAAAAAATCTAGTTTTTTCGAAAAAAAAGGAAAAACTGGGAGAAAGGGGGAATTGCGGTCACCGGGCAATGCCAATCACCTCAATTTCACAGAAAATAATTATTATATAGAATTGTTTTTTGCTCCATCCGCTTATATATGGGATCAATGACTAATTTATTGTGCCGTGCCTATAAAACTGAAATAAATAGAAGAAAAAAAATGTGGTTCCCACACAGAAATTTATATATTTCAAATATATGTTAAAATGTATGTAATAATATATTCGAGATGTATTCTGAATATATGAGCGCGTGTATCTCAAATGTGTATATTATATATGTAAAATATATTTTTTTGGATAGATTTTGCCGTTTTTCATATATTTGCATATATTTAAAATACATATTGGATATATGTGATATATATGTAAAATGTATTGCAAATATACTTAAAATGCCTGAAAAATATATTTTAAATATATCTCAAATATATGCAAAATGTCATTCTTAAAATGTTAAAAATTATTTTTAACTTTTTTTTCCTGATCAATTCTCACTTTTTTGGTCTAGTTAATTCACATTCGCATTTCAGATGATTATTCTAATCGTGTAAAGAAATTATACTCTGAAAAAACATTGAAAATTTTTGACCACCATGGGGACTCGAACCTGGGACTTTCCGATTTGTCGACTGTGAACGTAACCACTGGGCTATCCTAAATTTGAAATTTTGATTTTTGAAACTTGTATAATGCGTGTGGAAGAAAACTCTAATAGATTATTTATCAATTGTGACTGAGAAGCTGGCCTGAATCCACACGTTCATTATCAGTATTTACGAGGAAATCTTTTTACATTGCAGCAACGTTTCACAGTACTTGAATAATACTTTTCTAGTATACGATCATGATTTGTTACTGCTTCTTTTACGTCCGACATGATTTTGGAATCAGGACACGTTATATTTTGAATATATAAACAATAGATAAAGTTAAAAGTGATGATCGCCATGAAAACTAGTAATAATCATGGAGAGACAGCGCGGTTGGGGTCGTGTGAGAGCGAGCAAGAGGGGGTTTAGACTCGCCTTAAGATAACCCTTGCGTACAGTTTGACCTCATGTGAGATTAGAAAAACTGATACTTGGCCTCGGGGCATAAAACCAACAAGGAACAAGAAGAAGAGATTCAAAGAGAGTTGAGAGACAATTGGAAACAGTTCTCGGTGGGATAAAAATCTCAAATGAATCAAACGTATGGGAGGTGTTGAAGAGATTCATTCTGCATAATAGAAAACGAAAATGTTACTAATAAATTAATAAAATATACCAACTGATTAACACATCAGCCGTCAACAGATTTTTTTTTAGATGACGATGATTTGTTAATTATTATTAAGCTGAATCAATCAAGCACCTTCCATATACTTGATCATTCCAGATTTTTATCCCATCGGAGAGTCTTAGCAATCCTCTCTCCCTTCTCTCAGATCTCACGTGAAGTTAAACTGTATGCAAGGACTAACTTAAATTGCTAAATTACATTGCAATTATGTACCGCACATGCGTATAATTTGAAAAAAAAAATTATATGTAGAATTGAAGAATCGACGATTCAGTTTGAATCGATATGGATTTCAATTCTGTATATAGTGACCATATGTTTAATATATATTCTAAATATACGTTAACATGTATTCATTGCATACTTCAAATATATTTTAACACACAACCAATATATATTTCGTATAAATGTTAACATATATCTAACATATACGAGAAATACATTTAACATGTATGCTGAATATATATCATATGTAACTTACATGTGTTTTCATCGAATATAAATACGTATGTATTTTGCATATATTTAATGTATATACAAAATATATCAACGCATATATACAAAAATGGAGATGTATATTAAATATATTTGAATATATTCCAAATATATTCATATATATGTCACATATAAATTGAATATATAAATTTCCGTGTGGGGTTGTCTGCTCAATTTATGATTCCTTCTGACTCGATTGTATTAGCTGAAATATTTTAATTCATCATGTCGCATACCTTCGGCAGTAAAAATGTCCCCATCGGCATGACGAATGACCGAGAATTCATGTCCACTGCAGATCTGAATGAGTTGAAAGATTCCCGACAGTATGAGAATCGGAAGCAGCATTTTTCCTCAGCATTCTGAAATGATACAAAGATTAAATTATTTATATACCTCTTTATTTACATTATGATACAATATCCGAATAATATAATTAACGATAGAATATTAATTTTCACGAAAGCTCCGTTTATTTATTTCTCCATCGATATTTCCTCTTTATAAAGCTATAATAATAATAATAATAACAATAATAAAATTACAATAATAGCTTTCATTTATTATGTGTATGAGTTATAATTATTATTCATTCACCCACTACAGTCGGGAAACATGCCCAGCTGTGTCACGTAGGGACATGGTAGGGACGTTTGAAAAACATGTCTTACACAGCCGGAAACATCTCCCGATTATAGTGAGTAAATGAATAATAATTACTACTAATATAAATTATAAATAAAAAATAAAAGATATTATTTTTAAAAAATTATTATTGTTATTATTGTTCATTATTATGTAAAAAAAAATAATAGGTATATTGTGTTGACAGCTGATTCGTAGCAAAACGCTGTGTAATTGGCTGCGATACAAGGTGAAAAGGAAAAAGATGGCGGCGCATCCCGTTGAAATTTCGATATGGACAAACGTGGTTTTTCTGAAAAGTCTTTATCTCCGTGAAATCGTATCGAATCGTAACAAAACCTGGCAAGTCATGATTCAAAGAAACTGCCTGCCCAATTTTGTCAAGAGATTTTTTGTCGATTCGGAGTTCACTGGAGACGGAGGAAACACGCAGTCACATGATCGCCACAAAACGCCGCAAAACGCATAACTCTACTAAAAACAAATCGATTTCTGATATTAAATGAGAAACTTATAATACATGCACTATGATAATAGAAATTTTTTTAAATATTCATGAAAAAAACAAATATATGACGACGAATAATCGAAGTGGCTGTAGCAGCGAGAAGAACGGCCTGGGATGGGGATTCAATTGCCTACCTAACGGTTACGCCTACCTATACACCTAACGCGCTACCGATTACGCTATCCCTAACCTGCACACTTCTTTTACTCAAATGCCCTATAAGCTCCATCGGACATTATAAGAGATCTTACTTGCGATTCAAGTAATACATTGTAAAAAAAAATTGCTTGAAATTGAATACACATGTATACAAAGCTCGAATGCATATACTGTATATTAATTTTAAGATACATTCTCGATTGAAATATAAAGTTCTGGCACATTAATAATAAGGTAGGGAGCCCCTCTATCCTACACATCTGAATTCTCCACATCATCGATCCTCCACATTCAGTTCTTCACATCACCAGTCCTCCAAACACCTTTTCCTTCACAACTCGATTGTACACATTCCTTTTCCGACACATTTCATTTCGATACATCCCGATCCTCCACGTTCGGTTCTCCACGTTCCCAGTCCTCCACAATCCTTTTCCTCCACATCTCGATTGTACACACTCACTTTCCGACACATTTCGATTCAACACATCCCGATCCTCCACATTCGGTCCTCCACGTTCCCAGTCCTCCACACTCCTTTTCCTCCACATCTCGATTGTACACATTACCGCAGTCGATATCGATTCGTTAGATAACTCCTGTTGGTTCACTGTAGAAATCAAACCCCGTGAGAACCTCTGCGCGCAAGACGAACTGCGTGAATATTTATCTTACCAACAGGAGTTATCTTACGAATCGATATCGACAGCGGTAATGTGTACAATCAAGATGTGGAGGAAAAGGAGTGTGGAGGACTGGGAACGTGGAGAACCGAACGTGGAGGGTCGGGATGTGTCGAATCGAAATGTTTCGGAAAGAGAGTGTGTACAATCGGGATGTGGAGGAAAAGGAGTGTGGAGAACTGGGAACGTGGAGGACCGAATGTGGAGGATCGGGATGTGTTGAATCGAAATGTGTCAGAAAGTTAGTGTGTATAATCGAGATGTGGACGAAAAGGATTTTGGAGGACTGGGAATGTGTAGAACCGAACGTGAAGGATCGGAATGTGTCGAAGTGAAATGTGTCGGAAAAGGAATGTGTACAGTCGAGTTGTGGAGGAAAAGGTGTGTGGAGGACTGGTGATGTGGAGAACTGAATGTGGAGGATCGATGATGTGGAGAATTGAGATGTGTAGAATAGAGGGGCCCCCAAAGATTCTAGTAACCATTAAGGATGCATCACATATACACTCCCAACCATAAGTTTAATTTGATCAAAACGCCAGTTCTTCGCGATATGCCAAAAATCTGAAAAAAAATCAGCTGTATCAATAATGTCAAGACCATTCATTTTGCAGAATAATAATGTGAAAAAGTTATTAACAAATTATAAAAAAAATTAAAAGGTTAAAAAAAAATCGAAAAACTTTTCATTTCTCATTTTACATGATTTCAGTGATTGTTTTTTATTTGTGTCAATCTTTCCAGAATAAACAAAAATACATAAGAATTTTTTTCAATTTTGCAAAAATTATTACCATTATTATTATTTCAGAGTTTTAAAAATATGTAGATTTTTTAATTTGAGAATTTTTTAAAAATTCTAGTTGGTGAAAGCTCGAGAACTTGAATATTACGATTAATCCACAAATAAATATTAGATTCCAATTCGAAAATGAAATTTACGAAACTACATATTTATCTTGAAACACCGATCCATTAGTGGTCAAATTAATATACTATTATTATAATTTTCAAACCTCGATATCATACAATTCACATATTATTTTCTAATGAGTAGCATAAGTATATTTATAAAAAATTCATATACTAAATTCATAAATTTCATGATGTTCGGTATTTTATATTTAATAACATTCTTTACAGTGTATATATATATATATATATATATATATATATATATACACAGTTGAGACAAGTCGTCCGAATCCATCCGGTCATCCGAATGAATATAGAACTGTGTATTTAGACGTCCGCAGACTGCACTGTATACGACTAATAAATGAATATAATTAATTGTAAAAAAACAATATTAATTATTGTTATATAATTAATTGATTCATCCTTTTTGAAGTTACTTTTTTACGTTTATTAATCGGTTTATCGTTTATCTTTGGTTTTTTTACTACTTTCTTTAATAAGGAGTAATTTTTATAACAACTTTTCAATTTCACCTTTTTGCAGTTAGGAGTTTAAAAAAATGTTGATGTATTTAAATGAATTCATCGTAATATGTTGCCGACCCTATGAACGATTGTAATTGCTCAACAGTTTGTGGTTGCGGTGTTTCTCAGTTGCTTTTGTCTTCTCTAAGGATCGCTACACCCCTTTTTATCCACTGCAAAACCAAAATATTCAATTTTTTTTTGCATTGAAAACACAATTTTTAATTTACCTTAAATCCACTTTCCCATAACTTCTTACACAATCTAACACAATCGGTCGACCACGCGGAAACGTTGGTCTTCCATTTTCCCGGTAGCGAACGCATCATCTAAAAAAAATCAACTTCATCCAACTCTGCGGTTAAATCGTCCATAATCGGTTGAACTTCAGCCGGTGCTCGTGCAATTTCGTACGTTCACCTCGTGTACTGAAATAACCTTCGGTGCGTAGCGATTCTTGCCTAGGGGAGAGCGGAGCATAATGGCACAGGGGGGCAAAACGGGATAATGAGATAAAACGCAATTTTCCAATAACTTTTGGATGATAGCGATGGTGGTACGTGGGGAAAAACGCGTTTGAAAATCGGGATGGTTCGTTGGGACAAAGTGGGGCATCCAAAAATTATCGTAAGATTGAGTTTTGCCCACACCCAGTGAACACGTTTTATTATGGCAACATAACATGGAAGTTACATGTGATGTAGCAATGTTATTCTTCCGATGTATAGAGGGTATATAACATGGGGGTAGTATGTAATGTTACAATTGTTATATGCAATTAATGTAACTGTTATATATCAGTGCTTGTATATATCATACTTGTAACAATGCGAGTGTAACTTTCGTGAAACTCAGGTAATGTTAATAGCGTATAGCATAATTACATTACAATAATGTAACTGGACTCTGTAACGTTTATATAGCATGTTTATAACAATGTTTATGACCATTACTAATCTACGGGCAATGTTAATGTTACAAAGTGTAGTAGCGTTACGGTTACAAAACCAGGCTTCATAACAGGTACTTAACATACATATAACGATGTTATAACAAGCAAATAATTACTGGTTTCCTTATTACCGTCAAAGGGCTGACCGACTAATATTTAATACTAGAAATTGAAGTTTATACATCGGTCATGATCCGTAGGTAATCTGTTGAAACCGTGTATATAATTTGCCAAAATTATGTTCTCAAGTCCAACATAGTCGAATAGATAAGGTCACCGTCTACAAGTCCGAAGGTCCCAGGTTCGTATCTCGCCGATAGCACATCAATTAATAACTTTTTTCTGAGATGTATTTGTTCCTATCGATAGAATAATATAGTTTGTCACTAATAAAGATGCTGCTCCAAGGATGGGATTAGCTATAATATGTTTTTTAAATAAAAATTGTTTGTTACATTGTTATATAACAGCGATATAACACGGCAATACAACAGTGTTATATGGCTGAGTCGGAAATGACAACTTACATGTAATTTACATGCAACATTCTCGTATTACCTGTTATTTTCGGATAAATTGCTGTTACATTGCTGTTAGATTACTGTGTTTACTGGGCACTGTCCCGTTATCTCCCCTACACCGAAAAAAAGGTTTGGTAAGTTCAAACAAAATTTATTTGAATCAACCGCAATCCTGCGGTTGCGGGTGGCAAAAGAAATATTTAGTCAAGTTAACTAAAAAGTTATAGCAGCATTAAAAAAATCATTTCATTGTCCCAACTAAGAATATGTTTGATCGAACAGAATAGGCAATTATAGCGAAAAAAAACCTTTCTTCGAGCCAAATATATAGTCATACAAGGGAAAAAAAGTTTTGCCCAACTCAATCTTGAGTTGGATCCCAGTACTTTTATTTACTGTTATATCTTGTTGTATATGTCCAATTGTTATGAGTACATCGCTGCTTATCGATATAACACAATTTTTACAAATAAAAATTCTATCCATTCTAGCGGAGCTCGAACCCCGAGACTAACGTTTCCTGACCTAGTACCCTACTACTACGCTACAATCGCTTATTGGTATGTGTAATTTTGAATCAGACATATAAATTATTCTTCGTCATTAACTTAGACTCAACTACGATGAGTTGACATTAAAATATCGAAACAACTTGAAAGTTGTTTATTGTGGGTATAATATTTGTCAATGAGTGAATTGACGTCTTGTCGAAATAAATAAAATCGTTTTCAAGATGACAAATGTTCGTATATATACGAACACATCGAGTCACATTTTTTTTCAAAGAGACCAAATATCCATTCAAGTCAAAATAATATACCTTCTGTATAGTGACTGTATATATGATTGAATAAAAAAAAATGTTGATTTGATGCAGTTTTGGTTCACTTTGAACCAACGTTGTAATCGCAATAACTGCTATACGCAGTTGACACAACCACACCAGTTTTATTGTTTCAACGGTGTAGTCCATTCAAATGCGCCTGGTTTACCTGGCGCCTGGTGGCCTGTTGGATATACTGTCAACATACAGAAGGTAAATTATTTTGACTTGAACGTACGTTTGGTCAATTTGAAAAAAATGTGATTCGATGTGTTCGTATACAGTCATAGGCAATTGAAGTGGAACACGATTTTTTTCGCCAGTTTTGGCGAAAAGTTGGACCCTTTCACGTATACTGTCGCCAAAATAACCTTGTTCCACTTCAATTGCCTATTACTGTATATACGAACATTTGGCATCTTGAAAATAATTTTATTCGATTGGGCAAAACGTCAATTTAGTAATTCGCAAATATTATACCCACAATAAAAAAAACTTTCAAGTTATTTCGATATTTCAATTTCAAATCATCGAAGTTGAATCTAAGTTAATGACGGAGAATAACTTATATATCCGATTCAAAATTATACATATCAATAAGGGATTGTAGCGTAGTGGTAAGGCACTAGGTTAGGATGCGTTAGGTTCGGGGTTCGAGCCCAGCTAGGATACATAAGATTTTAATTTGTAGCGAGGTTTTTTTCAGGTAGTGGTACCACTCTCTTTTTTTTCCCGCAAATTATAAAGCGCCACATAAGTTCGACAACATTGAGTCTATCCAAACCTACCTTGTATTTCAAACGATAAAAAAACCAGAGATAAATATATTGGAGAGCGCTGTATGCTGACAGCCATTCCAGTAAACACGTACCAAATACCCTAGGCTTTTGTTATCTGCATGTTGTAGCCTTTAATTGATGACATGTATAATCCATAACAATAAACATTATACCGGGTGTCCCATTTTAATCTTACACCTGATTTTTCTCGAAAAATACTGCTCCGATTAAAAATTGTGTATAATGAAACTTTTAGGGTTAGAAGGGGGACGTTCAGAAAAAAATTTTCTTTTGTATCATAATTCAAAATGGCGGCGTTAGGATGGCCGACATATTTTTTTTAATGGAAACATGCCATTTCTTTGTCACGAAAAAATTTGTCGGTTCAAAACTAACAACTTTTGTAGGAACATTTTTTTGATAAAGTCCATAATTTTTGGAGTAGAACACCATTTTTGACTATTTTAGCGTTATCCAGGATGTACCACGAGGAGGTAAAGTCTTTAACATCCCAAGTGTAAGTGTGTGTGTGCGCGCGCGCGCGCATGTGTGTGTGTGTGTGTGTGCGTGCGTGTGAGCGTGAGTGTGAGAAACACTCACAACGATTAGGTCTCTGCGGCTCGTCACATCCGCAGTATTTTTCGACTCCAAACCCTCCTTGTGAGTGTGAGTGTGAGTGTGAGCGCGAGTGCGAGTGCGAGTATGAGTGCGAGTGCGAGTGCGAGTGCGAGTGCGAGTGCGAGTGCGAGTGCGAGTGCGAGTGCGAGTGCGAGTGCGAGTGCGAGTGCGAGTGCGAGTGCGAGTGCGAGTGCGAGTGCGAGTGCGAGTGCGAGTGCGAGTGCGAGTGCGAGTGCGAGTGCGAGTGCGAGTGCGAGTGCGAGTGCGAGTGCGAGTGCGAGTGCGAGTGCGAGTGCGAGTGCGAGTGCGAGTGCGAGTGCGAGTGCGAGTGCGAGTGCGAGTGCGAGTGCGAGTGCGAGTGCGAGTGCGAGTGCGAGTGCGAGTGCGAGTGCGAGTGCGAGTGCGAGTGCGAGTGCGAGTGTGGGGGAATCTTCGAACACCTTTAAGCGTTCAGAGAACACTCACAAGGAGGGTTTGGAGTCGAAAAATACTGCGGATGTGACGAGCCGCAGAGACCTAATCCTTGTGAGTGTTTCTCACACTCACACTCACACGCACGCATGCACGCACACACACACACACACACACACGCACACACACACGCGCGCGCGCGCGCGCGCGCGCGCGCACACACTTACACTTGGGATGTTAAAGACTTTACCTCCTCGTGGTACATCCTGGATAACGCTAAAATAGTCAAAAATGGTGTTCTACTCCAAAAATTATGAACTTTATCAAAAAAATGTTCCTACAAAAGTTGTTAGTTTTGAACCGACAAATTTTTTAGTGACAAAGAAATGGCATGTTTCCATTAAAAAAAATACGTCGGCCATCCTAACGCCGCCATTTTGAATTATGATACAAAAGAAAATTTTTTTCTGAACGTCCCCCTTCTAACCCTAAAAGTTTCATTATACACAATTTTTAATCGGAGCAGTATTTTTCGAGAAAAATCAGGTGTAAGATTAAAATGGGACACCCGGTATATAAAAAAAAAAATTTATTTGTAAAAATTGTGTTATATTCATAAGTAGCGACATACCAATAACAATTGAACATATAAAACACGGTGTAACCATGTATGAAATTAATTAGTAATAAATAACGTAAATAACCGTACTTGGACCCAACTCCAAATTGAGTTGGGCCAAATTTTTTTTCCATTGTGTGACTAGATACTTGTTTCGAACAAAAGTTTTTTTTCCATATGATTGCTCATTCTGTTCGATCAAACATATTCTTAGTTGGGACAATGAAATGATTTTTTTGATGCTGTTGTAACTTTGTAGTCAGCTTAACTTAATATTTCCTTCGCCAGTCGCAACCGCCGAATTAGGTTAATTCAATCAAAGCTCGTTTGATCTTACCCATCTTATGTATTGATCTTAAGGAAGTCTTCATGGGGCCTAACAAGGAAATTTATGAAGGCCCCATACTTAGAAGTGTGACAAGCCTAGTCGGGCATTGTATAGTTTTCCATTCTAGGCCCTGTAAAAAGTCGGGGTAATCTGGAAGGGCTCAGACAACAGTACTGGCTAAATTTTTTCACGGGAACCCCCGTTTATCAAAATCATTATAAACTCTCGCTCGACGCGCTTCTTACTTACGTGCTCCTCCAACCTGATTGTTAATCTTATCCATCTTGTTCCCTACACGATCGTCGTCATCGTCTTCTGTATCCTCTTCTCCCGCTTCGTCGCCTCCATCGGGATTTACCGCTGCGACTCGTTTTACAGCTCCTGTTGTACCCTTCTGTCTGCAAATCCTCTCCAGGTGTCCAGTTTAGCGGCATATCCGACACGCGAATGCCTTGTATCGGCAAACGTCGGTCGTGTGCTCGTACTTTCTACAACAGTACCACGTTGGCATATTCCGCGGACTGTTATTTGTCCTTTGCGTGTTTCCTGCGGTCTTGATCCAGTCGTTGAGATTCGACAATTCCCGTTTGTTGCACTGCGGTCGACCGTGTTTATTTATTTCCAATGTCTCGCCCGATGAGTTTGCTGGTGTGTTTGGATTCGTATTCTCCTGAGCCGTTTCGACCTCCCTTGCCAATTGAACTACCGAAACTCTAAGAGTCTCGCAATCTTATGGGTTAATCAAATGGGAAGTACAAAAACCCATTGCGCTCTTAAAAAATCGCACAGCATTTCCCTTCTATAACTTTCAGTACTATTATATAAACGGTAAAACCCCCTCGTTTTCTCCACAACTCCCCAGGTAGAAATTCAGCCACGGCCCCAATACGGGCATTACCAGGCTTGCTGTAGTGCCTCATCAGGTTATAGTACGGCAGCCTGAGAAGGGCCTTACATGGAAATGTAACGGTGGATGAGGCCGTGATCAAGTTGCCTGATCACGGCCTTATCAAATTGCCTGATTGCCCCTAAGCAAAGTATAGTAAATATATTTTATTTATTAGCGTCATTTTAACGGGGTTGTGAAGCTTTTATATTTGTTTCTCGTATTAAATTAACTAATTAGTAGAATGTAAATCACGGAAAAATTAATTTTTATTTCACTCATAGTTGGACTCGAACCAGCGACCTTGCCAATGGGGACTGCGATGGCGGCGCCTTAACCAACTCGGTTCTCCTGAACATGAGAAACGTAATATCAAATTTGCTTTTAAGCTCCGAAAGAAGTATGTACACAACTACATATACTTTTACACTGCCAGTACACATGCATTATCGGCTAATAATGAAATTCAGTGACAATTTCGGACAATTTTTAATGAGATAAAAATCGGAAAAATCAACCGTATGTAAGATGCTAGGATCATTGATTTTGGATAACAGTAATGTAAAAAAATTATAATAAATAGAAAAATAACTGTGCAACAAATAATCAGGGAATATTTTTTATTAAATCGTTTAAATGATTTAATTTATTTATTAACTTATTAAATTATTCAAATATCCAAAGTTCGTTGCAAAAATTCGTAAACATTTTTTCCAACTTAAGAAAATTCTATAAAAAAATTCACATCGACTGTAAAAAATGTATGAATTTATTTGAAATGAATATAGGAATGGAATACTGATAATTATGAATGGAATGCTGTAGAGATATATTGAGTTAACAAAATTAGTATGCAGCAGTATGGCGGACCTGATAACGCCCCTATTGTTGCCGAGGCCGAAGATCGACTCAATTCCTTTACTATCGATTAACAAGGGCTGCCCGATCAATGCCTGATCTGGACCTGATCTTACTAGCCGTAGGCTAGCCTAGTCATGCAGACCGTGTGTATTCCAGACCCGGCCTAGGTAAGGCTTTCCATAAAGTGGCAAGCCTTACTGTTTCCTCATCAGGACCTGATCAGTCGTAGGGCATACCTGATCAAATTTCTACCCGGGTCGGTTCTGTACAATCCCAATTCTCCACATCACTATCTGTAAGTGCACGATCTTATACTAGAGATGCCGGATCATTAAAAAAAGATCGATCTTCAGTATTTTATTTTATCGACCCGCTATGTATCGATCCAACAATATATCAAAAGAAAGAACATCGATACCAAGAAAATCGAAAGTCTTATTATACGGGAAATAGTATATTATGCCACAAGGGAGGAAAGTGCGTTTTTTCACCGAGTGTGAAGTTTGATGAGTGTGAAGAAATTGACGCAAGGTGAAAAATACATTATATTCAATTGTCACCTTTGAAGTTAGCCATAAAGAAATTATAAATTAATATAATCATCAAAAATGAAATATTTAACGTCTTTTGTTGGCTTTTATTATCACATGTAGTACACGTAGCATTCGATAAACGATATAATTCGAATCCTTTATGAGAAACTGTCAAATGTAAATGAAACTTTTTTTTATTGTGCATATTGCAAATATTAGCACATATCTCTCGGTTAATTTATCCATATAAATAAAATCGTAATTCTTCTTTTTTTAACCGATCAACTTGAATGTAATTAATCCTTTTTTTAAAATTATACATATAAATATGCATGTATCACATTGTAGTCAGTTCTTTGGTACGCGCTCTGAAACTCGATGCATTCAACCAAACGAAAAACAAAAGATTAATACATAAAAAAGTGTACGAAGCTCATATCGACAGCTAAATAACAAAAATGTCCTCCCAATAAGAGTGTTACTTCTTCGACTTTTTGTTTCTAAAGCTATTTGTTATTCAGCAATCGACATAAAGTGCCGTTTACTTAAAAATCTACAAGAAAAATGTAATTTAGTGGATCCGTCTTCCAATTGAAAGATCGAACCACGGTATTATCCTGTCAGTAAGTATCGATTCACAGTATCGATATTTACTGGAGGAAAAATCGATTTCTCGAAGAATCGATCCAACACACGGCATCTCTATATTACACACTCTCTTTACTATGCACAACGGTTCTCCACACACCTTTTACTACACCATCCTTTACTCCACAAATCGATTGTTCACATTCGATTATCGATCTACACGCCCGGTGTATATATACACTGTCAAAATACACTATCAAAATAAATTGTAAATCGAATGTGCTGAAAATTGAAATTTGCTTACATTCCTTACATTAATTAATTGAACGATAATGTATATTTTTGTTAAATTAAATACTAGATATGAGACATTCTCTGTCAACTCAGCCACACACATCTATCCGATAATTGGCCACATTTTAGTATCACTTGAAAGTACCCTTTGTGCATTTTTTCAGATTTTTCAATCCATCCATTTAGGGATATGCGTTTCTCTTTCAAGTTCATATATCTTGAAAGGGATAAGTCGGACAAAAAAAATTTTACGACAAAAAGTTCTCTTTAGTCATGAACTATTTAATGGAACATGTGTCATCTTTTTGTTCATATTGCAAAGGCTATTTTTAGCGGACGATAATGAAAATTATATTTTTTCGGGTAATGCGACACCTTCGATTTCGCTGCCAATTTGTCAGCGTTTTCGGTAATGTATGAAGAACGTACAAAAAATGATCAAAGTGGTATTCGACGTAGTTGCTAAGCAAAAAAAATTAGTAATATAATATTTTTATTACAATTTTCTTTATCATCCGATACCTTCGAATTTGCTGTTAATTTTTTAGGGCAATCGATGATATAGGACAAATCTACAAAAAAAAAAAAAAAAAATTGGCGATGTGGAACTAGACGTATTTTTCGAGAAAAAAATATTGAAATATCAATATTAAATGATTATTTTCTTTTTCTTAGCAACCATGTCGAGTACCACTTTGCCATTTTTTAGGTTCTTTATATATCGTTGAATACCCTGAAAAATTGCCACCGAAATCAAAGGTGTCGCATTGCACGAGAAAATATAAATTTGTTTTAAATTTTGTGTTTTTTTTTCCTATACAAAAAAAACATCAAAGTAAATTTAAATATCTGAAAAAATGCATACGTATTAAGAAAAATGAACGAATCATTTTCGTAATAAAAAAAAATTAGTTTGCCGGGTAATTTGTTAAACAATTAATTTTTTGTTTAATTTGTTAATAACATTTTGAACTTATTATTATGCGAAATCAATCTTTTTAGTACCTTTGATATGCATGCATTTTTTCAGATATATATACTATCGGGAAGTATTTGCAATTTTATCGCACTTTTCTCGAACTTATGCGAAATGAATATCAAGCGACAGAACTACCTTAAAGCGGTATTGAATTCGACATCGTTTTTTTACACTATACTAGGCACTATCGTAAACGTGTACACTATCGCCCGCTTTGATACTGTCCGATCCCTGTAATTATCACCAACAGCACCGATCACGATTAATAAAGAATTTAGTCAGGTACACGATTTTTTAACGACCCATCCCGGCAGCAACGATCGATTCGTTTTCGATTAAAACTACATCCATGCCTCTACATCGCCATTCGAGGTGGTAATTTTGATGTACGCGAACGTGCCTGAGAAAAATTGGGTTCACGAGGCGAGATCTGCCTGACGCGATCGGGGACATCGATAAAGGAACCCCTTGAAAGTGTCGCGCTTGGCAACACCCATGTAATCATGAATGCAAACACCGAGTGAATAGCGCGCGAAACTTACATAATTGTAGGGTTCGTGCCATAAAGAAGCAGTAAAAGATGATTGATGGGAGGTTTGGGACATTAAAAATGTCAGCGCGGATATTAGTTTTATGAAAATTTTTTTTCTTCGGTTCAATTCT
Source organism: Amblyjoppa fuscipennis (assembly GCA_963575735.1). Lineage (NCBI taxonomy): Eukaryota > Metazoa > Arthropoda > Insecta > Hymenoptera > Ichneumonidae > Amblyjoppa > Amblyjoppa fuscipennis. Next base: position 2,013,475 of record OY754497.1, read on the forward strand.
TCTTATTGACATTACCAGACATTTAATTTCTATCATCGAGTGCTGGACCGATCAATAATGACGTAGAATAGTGGTGTAACTTGCAGAAAATCGCTGTTTGTAAGAAAGGGTACGAGAAACTAAGATGGACGGCCCAATTACTGACCACTTGAGATTTGCATGGCATTGAACATGAAAGAAGATTGTCAGAAACAGTGTAGTTATTGAAATAACTGGTATTGGAGAAAAGTTTACTCTAAATTAACTAAAACAAGTATTATTTTATATTTTATCATTTTTTGATGATAAACGCGGAATACAAGCACTGTTGTAAATGACCCGATTAGTGTCCTACAATTTTATCATATAGCCCATATAGTGACTTTTAATTACCTACAATGATTCAAGAAAAATAAATGTTAAAACCCATGCAAAACCAATTTTGATTCCCCTTTCATCGATTTGTTCAATGTTACGAGCTTTAAAGTTTTCCTCATTTTCAGATGTTCAAATAAATAGACTTTTTGACCGGAATACAATGGAACTATTTTTTTCCTAATAGCCTGATGCGTCCCCTATAAAATGGCCTTTGAAATTTGAAAATCGGATCGTTTTTTAAAAAAATAAAATTTTTTTTACAAAAAATACGGTTTTTGCCAATTTCCGTTAGGCATTGGACTTTAAGGGTGACTTGCACACCCTAAACTTTAGTAAAATCAAATTTGCCGAGTACCATTCTCTTCCTTATGAAAAAACGAAGAGATTCATGTGCTGCAAAATCCATTTACTGCTCACATTGAAGAAACACGTGTGGTACATATGTTAGATGGTACAAAAAATGATACATGAGTTCTAGGGTTAAGTTTGCTGTGCGGGAGGTGAATGAGGAGTGTATCGAGCTGCACCTTTACGGCTTGGTTATCAGCTCATGACTGACTTCCCCTCCTTGCTGCAACCGGGGGAGGTGTTTCGAAAATTTAGCAGAAATAATATCTCGGTGAGAAAAGGCGATCGGATACATTATCATGCTCCCTTGCGCCCTTCGTCACATAGAATAACGCTGCGGCAGATGTCAGCGCGATGCAACAAAAAAGAAACATAAGACATCCCGTGTATTTTGATGCCTTGGTAATTAATTGCTAGTCGCTGACTGATCTTTACGTGCTATATCGCGAGTAGGATCACGGTTCGCGCAAGACAATTTTGTATAATTATTGTTCCAGCACGGAACATGACACTGGACAATTGGACCGTTGCGCGGCCTTGCGCAAAACACAATCGTCGAACACAACAGTCACGTTCCCTCAGGAATCGACGAACGAAAGCGTGCCGGACATGATACACTATTCCCCAAACGGGATCGCAAACGAAAAAGGGCTGCTGGGTGCACGCAATATAAACTACCGCAATAGAGAGAACCTTGGACGAGAAAGCTCACCTCGCTCGCGTCAATGTGGCAGACAGGCGACACAGATCTTTTACGCCGCTTCCTTCCTTCGCGGGGACATTTCTGGTCCCGATAATCCCATCCAGCTCACTCGATTTCACCACGGAAAGTGCCTCGAGGATCGACGATCGATCGCTCTCGTTAGTACATCCCTACCCTCTTGCCTAACCGTAACGCCTCCTTTTCGTAATCGCTCGGCCCTTTCCCTGGCTCAATGCACACCGTAACGCTGATCGACACGTCGGAGAGATCCCCCACGACGATGGGTATGCGCAGTTTCACAGCCCATGTGGGAATTCAACCCCAACACAGGCTAGGTACACTGCTATTTATGAATGCCCGACTTTTCTAATTTTTGTTTTCCACCAAGACATCCACCAAGACATCCACCAAGACATCCACCAAGACATCCACCAAGACATCCACCAAGACATCCACCAAGACATCCACCAAGACATCCACCAAGACATCCACCAAGACATCCACCAAGACATCCACCAAGACATCCACCAAGACATCCACCAAGACATCCACCAAGACATCCACCAAGACATCCACCAAGACATCCACCAAGACATCCACCAAGACATCCACCAAGACATCCACCAAGACATCCACCAAGACATCCACCAAGACATCCACCAAGACATCCACCAAGACATCCACCAAGACATCCACCAAGACATCCACCAAGACATCCACCAAGACATCCACCAAGACATCCACCAAGACATCCACCAAGACATCCACCAAGACATCCACCAAGACATCCACCAAGACATCCACCAAGACATCCACCAAGACATCCACCAAGACATCCACCAAGACATCCACCAAGACGTAAGAATAAAGAGAACTTTTTTGTCGTTAATTTTTTTTTTGCCCGTCATCCCTTTCAAAATATATGAATTTTAAACGAAAAAGCATCTCCCTGAATGGATGGATTGATAAATCTGGAAAATTTACAAAGGATACTTTCAAGTGAACCTAAAATGTGGCCAATTATGGGATAAATCTGAGCGGGTCGACAAAAATGGCTGATATGACAGATGGCTCATATATTTGCATTGCGGCAACAATGTTTAATGTAAAATTTCATCCGAAAATCAAATAATTTTCCTGTTGGTGACCTAAAATGTTTTCATAATGACATTTTAGTTATTACGCTAAGATTTATTTTCGACGTCCACCAGGAACAACCAATAAATTGGTCGGAAGTTTTACCTCGAACCGTCACCTTCGGAATGTTCCACATTGTTGAGACTGCAGCAAGAAGAACACGACAACCGCGAAAGTCCACTGGGTAATTACAGTGACATATTGTAGAGTCTAAGCGAAGACACGCACGTACACTGTATCATTAACCCTTTAATATTTAATACGAGCATGCGGTGCAATGGAACTATATTGTCGTATTTTTTTAAAAAATCGATAGTAGCCGAGCTCCACGACAGTCGGAGAACGGGGAAAATAATTGCCCTTCAATAGTAATAAGGCAAAGTGTACTTCTCCGAAGACTGCAGCTGCGCATTCGTTTCTCCGAAAACTGTAGTTGCGCGTAATATCATGCTGAAGTTAATGCCTCAGTAACCATTTGTCTGTCGAAGTAAAAGAGTCATTCCCATAAAAATTGTTTTTGCAAGACTTCTATAATTTTATCGTTCAGCGATGAAATCGTTGCAGTACAGTTTGATCATCCTCGAGTGCAACGGAATGTGGCGACCAGTGCACTGGCCTCCTGGCTGGAAAAGACAACTCTACGACACTTACACTTTTGTCGTAATGTTTCTTCTGGTAAGCCTGGTTCTTTCAGAATGTGTCGAGTTCGTCAGGTTGTTGGACGATGTCAAAACATTCGCCCATAACTCTTTCATTCTACTGTCGATGATCGGACTATGCGGAAAAGCGATAAATATTCTGATGAGACGGGATGAAATCTTTGAACTGACGAAGGACGTGCAGAGGGATCCGTTTAGACCGAAGTCTGAAGATGAGTTAACGATTCAGCGTAAATTCGATGAAATGGTCAGGTCTGTAGTAGACTATTAATTTCTTGGGACTTTTGCACCGATGGAAATAAAGTATATGCATAAATATATTTCTGGATACATATTATATATACATGATATATATACAGGATAATAAATAATAAATAAAAATAATAAATGAAGGGCGAAAGGACCCAGGTCGATGGCCCTTTGCCAAGGTGAAAAATTTAATTTTCATCGAGTTCTGCTAAATAGCCTTTTTGCTCATATAGCCTTCGCAATATGAGCAAAAATATAACTAATATATAATAATATAAATGTTGCATTAAGTAGTTAATGAATAAAGAGAACTTTTTCGTCGTTCGATTTTTTTTACCCGACTTATTCCATTCAAGATATATGACTTTTGAACAAAAACGCATCTCTCTAAATGGATGGGTTAAAAAAACTGAAAAAATGTATAAAAGGTACTTTCAAGTCATAGTAAAATGTGGCTAATTATGGGATAAATCGAAGAGGGTCGAAAAAAAAATTGGCTGAGTTGACAGAGAATGCTTCATATATATAATATATATAATTATATATAAATAAAAATATATATAATATATTCTTCGTGTATGTAGCATGTTTAATTTATATACATTACATATATTGCGTTTATACCTTTTGTATATCTCGTATCCATCTCGAATACATTGCAATTTATATGTTCTATATAGATTAGGCCGCATAAGGTAAGCATGAATATAGTCCTCATCGTCAGTAACATCGAGTGAACGGGAAAATGATGACTCGAACATCATTCTAAAGTTGATGAAATATAAAAAAGTTAATGTTCCTACAAATTTTTTGAGAGACCAACATTTTCTGAGATATACTGATATTTAGAAAAAGCGTAAATCCAGAACGGTGTATTGTAAAAATCTTTTAAAAATTCACAGAAGCACCTCTCAAGTAGGTTGAATGAACCAGTGAATGGACACACACCAGTCAATAGACAAATTCCCTCATATGCTTAATAAAAAAAAAATGCTCGATCAAAAATAAATTATACGGTCTTCAAAATTTAGAAAAAAAAAATTATAATTACCGCTGAAATTATCACTGCACGTATATGGAAATTACCGACTGTAGGAGATTTTTTTTTCTTTTGTCGTTTGGAAGTTACTCGAGGGCACTAAGCGGCGATTGATGCGGCCGCAAACGTTTTGTGTAAAAAAAAGTGTTAGACTTAATTTTTTAGGGTACGCAGTATGGTGCATAAATAAGGATATCATTAATTATACATTCTATAATAAATTTTAAAAATAAATTGTTGTTTATATGCCGAAATTATCAACGTCCATTGACTGGCGCGATTTTCGAACCTCTCTCCAGTCAATGGACATGGAGAGAAGAAGTTAGGAACATGGACATGGCACATTCTTTTTTTCTTATTTTTTGTGAATTAGAAAATTGTTAATTAATAGATAATGTATTAATAAATTATTTAAAACTGTGCCAAAGAAATATTTAGAAGGTTATAGTTAATTTGAGACTGAGACTGAGGAAGCCAATAAGCTTGTTCTTCTGCTTTATCAGTATTATTATTAATATTATTAGTATTATTTAAGTAAAAAACCCTATGATGGTTAAAATACAATATTAAACTCAAATGATTCAAAGAAATATTAAGTTATTGAGTTATTTTCCTAATATCTATGAACGACAGCTTGGATGACAAATGCGTGTCAATTCACTGGTGACTCGCCGTTCATTTACTGGACAATTTGTCCATTCACTGGTGCATCCGTCTTTTTGTGATTTTATCTTTGATTTCAGGCGTGTTAGGTTTTAAAACAGTCTGCAATATTTTTTGTCATAATCAAGATGATCTACTTTATCAACTGAACCGAGCCCGAAAGGTGTGCATACAATATTTTTATTTTGTGACTCTTTTAAAAACGACCAGTCGCTTAATCGTCCATTCACTGGTGCATTCACAAACTTGCAAGTTTAAAAACATCTTCCTAGATGTTTTCCTAGATGTTCGGTCCACCTCCTGGTCGATCGAAAAAAGTGGCCCTGTTGATAAAGAATGCCTCATATATAATATACAATCAGTATATATTTAAAGTATACCATTGTAGCGGATCCCGTTATATATATGGCGTATACAAATTATATATCTTCCTGTATATCTGACATATACTTTATTCCCATCGGAATGCCGGCTTCTAGAACAGCAGTGCACAGCAGAAAGCGAAAGATCCACCATTATTTTCTTGTTAATTTTCCATTGTTTTTCACCAACAAATGATATATTTAATAAGAAAAAAAAAATATTTTAAATTTATCAAGAAATAAATGTGTACACATACACATTTTTTTACCCTTTGTTCGATATCGTGGATGAGCAACGAAACAATTTGAAATAATATTGCACAGCTTTTCTAAGAGCGTGACGACGATATGAAATTTATGTAACCCAAATTTCGTTGACTTTCATCTGGTTTATTAATGTTTATTTCAAAGATCAAACACCTTACGCTATGCTGGGCTTCTGGGAATCGCATTTGTTGCTCAAATGTGGCGATCCTTCGTGGATGACATACCGCAAAAAGTTCTGATTCATAATTGCTGGCTCCCCGTCGGGTGTCATCAACCTCTGTTGTGCTACTTCATTGCCTACAGCCATCAGGTAGTCGTAATCACCGTCGCTACCGCAGTCAACGTGGCCTACGACACCCTCGTCACTGGATTAATCATGCAAACATGCGCACAATTGCATATTCTGAAACATCGGTTTCGCCAGATGCCGAGCCTCATACACGACAAATCAAATTTCGGCATTCCTTACGTAGAGTCGGCGATACTTTCGCAGAGCGCTCGACATCACATCGAGATATTCAAGTGAGGTGGTTTATGTGACAAATAATTATTGCTCAACCAACACTCTCTTACTGGCAAAGTTCTTAGTTTTCTTCGGGAAAAATAGTCTTGCATCGCTTTGTTTTTGTTAATTCAGGTTTGCGAAGTCATTGAGCGATATTTTCGGTGTAATGATATTTGTTCAGTACGCATACAGTACTTTTGTTATATGTGTGAGCGTGTTCGAGCTCTCAAAGATGAAGCTTTTCAGTCCAGAATTCACGTTCTGTCTAGTGTATAGCGTCACCATGTTAATACAGATATTTATGTTCTGTTTTTACGGGGGCGAAGGAACGTTAGAGGTGAGCGACAAATTAATTTTTTATTTTTCAGTTATTTATGTGAATACATATTAAGCGAGAGTGTTAAATTGAAAGTGTCCTCGAGATAGCTATGTCGGTTCTCGCTCATTTCGCATAACCTCAAGAAAAATAAGAGAAAATTGCAAATATCTTCTCGATGGTATAAAAATCTGAAAAAAATGCATGTATATTAAAGTCACATAAAAGATTAATTTTGTATAATAATAATTCCAAAATGTTATTAACAAATTAATCAAAAAATTAATTGTTTAACAAACTACCCGGCAAACCAACTTTTTTTAAAATGAAAATGATTCGTTCATTTTTCTGAATGCGTATGAATTTTTTCAGATTTTTCAATTAATTTTGATTTTCGTGTTTTTTTACACATTTTTTCCATATTAAAAAAAAAAACTCAAAACTAATTTAAAAATCTGAAAAAATTCATACGTATTAAGAAAAATGAACGAATCATTTTCATAAAAAAAGAGTTTCGTTGCTGGGTAATTTGTTAAACAATTAATTTTCGATTAATTTGTTAATAACATTTTGGAATTATTATTATGCACAATTAATCTTTTTAGTACCTTTAGTATACTCGAATCTTTTCAGATTTTTATACCATCGATAAGTATTTGCAATGTTCTCTTATTTTTCTCGAACTTATGCGAACAGAGCGCGAAGTGACATTAGCTACCTTAAGGGGAAACGATTTAATGACATCGACTTTACATCATTGATATGCCACGCATAAGCTTAACATTTTTCATGATTGTAATAGTAGCCCTAAACTCTTCGTTGAGCACTTCAATTTTGGTTGAAAACGTCCAAGAAATTAAGAAAATCGAATGTTACAGATTGTCGCGAAAGCCAATATAACCGCGCAAAATTTCAACAGCATCTACTTTGCAGGATATAAAATACGTTGGCTCGTGCGCTCGCATACATCGCATGGTTCAAAGCACATAGAAGACTCCCAACTGAGGTATTTTGGTACCACAAGCGCGCTGCGTTAGCGTCCTGTGTCACAGTCAGCGAACAGTTGATGTTACTACCGGCCTCCGCACATTGTCAGATCATGGAACTCAATGATCGTGGAGGGCAACCGGGAAAAAATGATCATACATGATCATATATGGCTCAGATCTGATTGATCATATCTGATCAGAGCACAGAAATGGCGAGATCTGATCATATATGAACATATCTGATCATACTTGGACATATCTGATCAGGTATGGTCACATCTCTAAAAAACATTATTCCGGCGACCATGGATAAACAGGTCTGATCTGATATGACCATATCTGACACGAGATTTTAGCGAAAAAATGGTTAAAACTCGATTTTAATTATGGGTTTTCCCATGAAACAACATTTATCAGGAGGAAACCCACATTTGTAATGGAATGTGTGAAATAAATGAAAAAAACAATAAAATTTTTGAAAAATCAGTAAACAAGAATCGAACCCAGAACTCTAGCGTGTTAAATGAAGTCACTTACCACTCGATCACGAGGACTTTCGTGACAGAATATCCAAATCACAAGTATATAAGTGACGTCTGAACGACAATTGGCCTTAGAATATTTTTATTTTCAGACGGTAATAAACGATCTTTACTTCAACTATATCATTATTCGTTATATTGCACGCGTAATGCTTAGAAAATGTAAATGTCTTACCTTTATCGATACACATCATTTATGAGGACACGAAAATAAACTTGTTCAAATCTGACACCAGATAGTCTATATGATCAGATATGATCAGATATGATCAGATATGATCAGATATGATCAGATATGATCAGATATGATCAGTATTAATTAAAAAGGAAATGAATTAATTTATTCCAAATGAACCAAATACTGGCATTACAACTGGCCGAGAAAATCCATACCCCGTTGTGTCATAAAAGCCACTGTTTTATACAACAAATCACTTAATATTATTTACAACAATTTCGTCGAAATTAGAGATGATAATCCAACAGACTGTCAGCAGCGAGAAGCGCTGCCGATCACCAAAAAAACAAGTATTTGCGGGGGACGTGAAGCGCCCCCGCTCATCTCGATATTCTTTAATCAGCGGTCTCTACACTGCTGTAGTAATGCCCGCAATTTTCCGGGCTCTTTCCAACTTCTAGGTCACTTCCAAAAAAAATTACTACAAAATTCGTATACAATATTCGACGATCAAAATCTAATAGGGGAGAGTGGGGCAAAGTGGCCCTCCGTCGCTCGCCAAATTGCGGGGCAAAGTGGGTTCATCCCAAATTATGGTTTCAATTTTTTGTTTTTTTTTTTTCAAAAATTCAATGTTTTTTCATAACAATACCAATCGCATGGGGATAAGGATAGAAAGTATAGAAATTAATGTAAAGCTTTAAAGAAATTTTTGTTTATTCGCACTGTTTACAATAATCGCATTGATACCTGATATCGTCGTCATCGGCGCCCGCACATAAGGTGTGAGCCCACTTTCGACACGTTTCACAGCATATCCAGTCTTCGGACGATTGCAAATATGGGTGGTCGCAAAAAATGCATCGATGCTCCTCTGCGCGATCGTCCTCTGCGCGATGGTCCTCTGCTCGACGGTCCTCTGCCCGACGGTCCTCGGCTTGACGGTCCTCTGCTCGATGCCCTTCTGAGCGACATAATAATTTGGGCGATTTCGTGGCCCTTGGTTTCTTGTTCGCTAATTCGCTTCGATACGAGGGGCTTGTAAGAATTGCGGTTCTCCCACGATTCGCCCGACGCGCCCGCGATTTTATCGCTGGCAGTGGCTGTACTCTGTATGGGGAAGCTTCGAAAGGATTTGCATCTCTCAATCTTCGGAGTTTGAAACCGAATGTCTCTGCAACATAATCATGAAGAAACATTACTTCAAGCATTACACACATTCATTCATATAGAACGAAATCCCTACGGGAACGCGTAGTCACTAGTCTTTTATCAAGACTTGACTCCGGAAAACGATGTTCTTCTCCATCCGAACTATCCGAGTCATCTGTAGCTGCTGGCACCCATATTCGTGGTCTCTTCGCAGCAGTTTGGCGGGGGTTACTCGTGGAGCAATGTGCAACGGGTTCGGGAGGACAAAATGTTCTTTGCAGCTTTTGGTCCTTCGTGATAGCTGATTATTCGCCGATAGATGTTTGGCTCAAAAACTGCTTTAGAGAGTCACAACGTTCGGGATTCGAAAATGGCTTGAGGATGGGGCTTGAGGGTTCAAAACTTGGCAGGTTGAAGCTCTCTGTCGGACCTGATCGATTTTCGGTATTTGAGAGCACGAATGCATCAACCGAAAATTGCAGTGCATGGACAGGCTCGAGTGTGGTCGCATCCGAATTCACTTCCTCGGCAAACTATTGACTGAAACTCTTAGACAGTGCGTCAAAATATTTGCTATTCGCGATCGATTCGAGGGGAGATTTTGAGAGTTCCGAGTCATTATTTTTCATTATTGGGTTTCTCGTCGAATTGTGACGCTCGATTTGAACCTCTTTCTCTTCGTGTATTGAAATTTGACTGAAACGCTCTTCCAGACCGTTCGGAAGGGATTCAGCACTTGAAAAGGGTTCAAGCGACGTTTTCGGAATGAGGTTGAACTCATGTCTTGTGATTGATTTCAAAATCCATCTGAAAAACGATTCGTGGGGAGGATTCACAGATGGTTCGCGAGGAGAAAGAGGAGGTAATTCGTGAGGAGAACGTGGAGGCGATTCGCGAGGAGAACGTGGAGGCGATTCACCATGATGACTCAAAAACGATTTGTGAGAAGAATTCGACGACGATCCACGAGGAGGACTCGCAAACGGTTCACCAGGAATACCCGAAACTGACTCGCAAGAAGCTCAGCACTCAGAGTTGATTCATGTGCACTCAGAGTTGAAGCACTCAGAGTTGATTCATGTGGACGATGCAAAAACGATGTGCCAAGGGTACTCGGACCTGACTCACGAGAAGAATAAAGCGGCAATTTACCACAAGGACTCTGGATCATTTGGCGAGGACGACTCGGAGTCAATTGTCGACGGGGAGCGGGAGACGATTCATGAAGAGGTCGCGATACAAACTCGCGAATACAACTCGGCGACAATTGGTGAGGAGGACTCATGAACGATTCAACAGGGTTATCCGAAACTGATTCGCGCGAAAAACTTTGATCGGATTTGCGAGGATTACGATTTGGAAATGTTTCGTCGAGGGGGATTGCAAATCGTTCGAGGAGTGGACTTGAGAGTTTAAGGGAGGGAGTTGTGACTTCGAGAAGAGAACTAGGTTCGTTTGCGACTTCGGAGGGCTTAAATTCTTCGTCATTAAAAACGTTGCGATTAAATGGCCATATTCCTGTTTTACGAAAACCATTCACTGCGACAGGAACCATAGCGCATTTCCTCATTGCGCTACCTAATAGCTCTGCGATTTGCGCTGGAGTGATCGCTTGACCAGGAAGCTCGCGCATCCATGTCTTTGCGGCATCGGAGTAGGCCATCGATAGTGGTCGCATTACGCTCACGTCCAGTGGTTGCAGTCGGTGTGTGCAATGTGGCGGGAAGCAGAGAATAATGACGTAATTTTTTTAAGCATAGTCTATGGCGTCCAAGTTCTTTGTGTGTGTCGTATGACCATCTAGCAGGAGAAGCACCGGTTTTTCTCTTGTTGGCTTGGACTTCTCAACGAACCATTTCAACCATTTCAAGAAGATTTCTGATTGCATCCAACCACTGGGGTGGCATACATTCCAACTTCCTGGCGGTGCTCCGTTCATGAAATGCGACTTGATGCGTTGTCGGGGAAACACAAACAGGGGTGGTAAGAAGGTCCCTGATGCTGAGATGCACATTTCGATTGTGGTATTCTGGCCTCGTTCCCCTGAAGTAACAACGCCGACCTGACGTTTTCCCTTCCTCGAAATTATTTTTGAAAGGTGTTTTGGCACAGCTGAAAAGCCCGTTTCGTCAGCGTTGTAAATTCTGTCGGGCGTAAAATTATGCTTTTTGTACACGGAGTCCAGTAGATCGTACAAATTATTCACTACGATTCGATTGAAGCCCCTCGCTCGTGCGATCGACGTAGCTTGAGGCTTTCGTAGTGTTAATTTTGGGTGCCTTTTGAGGAATCCATTGGCCCAGTCCAAGCCAGCCTTTCCACCGACAAATAGATGCTGCATATTGTTTTTTTTCCGCCAACTGATACGCCAAAATTCTCAGTTCGGTTTTTGTAAGTCCATGGAGACAATCGTCTGTATCCTCCAGGTAATTGACTAACTCTTGTTCTTGGGTTGAGCTGAAGATACTTTGGAATCGCCCCAGTCCTAAAAATGAAGGAACGGAAGACTCCGGAAACAAAAGAAACAAAGAAAGACAAAACTCAGTGATGACGGAGCTACAGAAAAACATTCTATAGTTGGACGAACTGTTGAAAACATTTTTCACTGACAAACAAAAACTCGAAGTTTCTTTTCAGAAGTGAGACTACGAGACTTCCAAACTATCTCATCTAGAAAAAAGAATGTTAATATGCTGAACTAACTTGACTTGAGGAAAAAAGAATCGAAAAAACGAAGTTTATTTACCTTTGACGGTTGTCAGTTCCATATCATGAGTTTCAGAAAATATCCGGAAACATCTCCTTAAAGTCGTCCGTGGAATGTCGAAAGATTCTGAAGCTCGTGTGTATCCCATTTCACCTTTAGCAACAGCATGGATAGCGCTTTTCATGGGCATTTCATCCCATGACTGCTGTTTTGTTTTTTTCTTTACACACGAACCATTGTCGATTGAGAACGTGGATTTCGGAATTCTACTATGAACGTTTTTCACATTTTTGTCTGTCACGGGCTGCACGGTACTGAGAATTTGTCCGCACCAACACAAACCACTAAGAACCACACGCGCACAGTTTCCAGGCACCCGCATCTATGCATGAGGTTTGCACCATACCTTCGTGTTCCCAGACGTTTATTGTCTCGACGATCTATCGACATTCGATCATACCTGTGAAAATATCGTATCGCCAATATCGGCTACTATTGCAGACAGGGGAGAGCGGGGTAAAATGGGGCAAAAAATCAGCGTGTTTCGATGGGGCAAAATGGGGTCTCCTAAAATCATTGGGACAAAACGGGGTCAGGGAGAATGAGGACGGGAGGATAGGAGGACAAGAATCCGTCCTTCATTCCTTGGTTCCTTCGTTCCTTCGTTCCCTCGTTCCCTCGTTCCCTCGTTCCCTCGTTCCCTCGTTCCCTCGTTCCCCCGTTCCCCCGTTCCCCCGTTCCCCCGTTCCCCCGTTCCCCCGTTCCCCCGTTCCCCCGTTCCCCCGTTCCCCCGTTTCCCCGTTCCCCCGTTCCCCCGTTCCCCCGTTCCCCCGTTCCCCCGTTCCCCCGTTCCCCCGTTCCCCCGTTCCCCCGTTCCCCCGTTCCCCCGTTCCCCCGTTCCCCCGTTCCCCCGTTCCCCCGTTCCCCCGTTCCCCCGTTCCCCCGTTCCCCCGTTCCCCCGTTCCCCCGTTCCCCCGTTCCCCCGTTCCCCCGTTCCCCCGTTCCCCCGTTCCCCCGTTCCCCCGTTCCCCCGTTCCCCCGTTCCCCCGTTCCCCCGTTCCCCCGTTCCCCCGTTCCCCCGTTCCCCCGTTCCCCCGTTCCCTCGTTCCCTCGTTCCCTCGTTCCCTCGTTCCCTCGTTCCCTCGTTCCCTCGTTCCCTCGTTCCCTCGTTCCCTCGTTCCCTCGTTCCCTCGTTCCCTCGTTCCCTCGTTCCCTCGTTCCCTCGTTCCCTCGTTCCCTCGTTCCCTCGTTCCCTCGTTCCCTCGTTCCCTCGTTCCCTCGTTCCCTCGTTCCCTCGTTCCCTCGTTCCCTCGTTCCCTCGTTCCCTCGTTCCCTCGTTCCCTCGTTCCCTCGTTCCCTCGTTCCCTCGTTCCCTCGTTCCCTCGTTCCCTCGTTCCCTCGTTCCCTCGTTCCCTCGTTCCCTCGTTCCCTCGTTCCCTCGTTCCCTCGTTCCCTCGTTCCCTCGTTCCCTCGTTCCCTCGTTCCCTCGTTCCCTCGTTCCCTCGTTCCCTCGTTCCCTCGTTCCCTCGTTCCCTCGTTCCCTCGTTCCCTCGTTCCCTCGTTCCCTCGTTCCCTCGTTCCCTCGTTCCCTCGTTCCTACGTTCCTTCGTTCCTTCGTTCCTTCGTTCCTTCGTTCCTTCGTTCCTTCGTTCCTTCGTTCCTTCGTTCCTTCGTTCCTTCGTTCCTTCGTTCCTTCGTTCCTTCCGTCTTTCTGTATTTTTGTCTTTCTGTACACGATAGGAAAGAAAAGAAACCAATATTTTAGAGAATGATGGCTGCCCCATTTTGCCCACCGCGATACTTTTCCAATTCCGTGAAAATTATCGTACAGCTCCAATTGATTAGTCAAACGGTAATTCAATATCATGGGTATAGTTGCGACGGCAATGTTCGCTTAACTGTCCCGTTTTATCCTTCTCTCCCCTACGTCTAAACATCATTTCCCAACGATCAGTTGGCGGGTGATCCACGAAGAGATTTTCTTTTCATTTATCAAATTTGAAAAGGGGCCACTTTGCCCCATTTTTTTTTTTTATTGCAGAATTCGCATTCCATTATAGAAACAGGAAAATTATATCTTCTGTTTAAAAAATTATACGAAATTGTCCATAAAAAAAATTTCAATTCGATTGATGGGAGGGGGCCACTTTGCCCCATATTTTTATTTTCACTGGACGCAGCAAGTGAGTGTGCCACATTTATTTTTGTGACATTCGAATAGTTAAAAAATCATCTGTATATTGATGAAAGCCCCTTAAATGCTTAGGGGGGCCACTTTGCCCCACACACACAAAAATGATCAGATATGATCATATTTTCCCGGGTTTCTACTATAGGAGCGCAGTTTGAATGTCGTCTGGGGTACTTTTGTACCTTACATGTGAGTTCTACACCGAAAAAAAGTTTGGTAACATCAAGGTCACAGCTGCGGTCACGAAAAATTGGTTTGAGTCAATCCTGGCGCATTTAAGGGGGGGATTGTCTTTTTTTTCGCAAAATTTACCGCTTTTTGGGAATTTTTTTGTGAAGAAAGTATACAACGGAAAACTTGTGAAACTTGGCATATAGTTTTATTGATCTGTTTACTACATACAAAAAAATTTTTAAACAATTTCATCAAAAAATCCGCCTCCCACCCCCCTCGACGCGCGATGGTCCTTTTTTGATGGTGTGCACGATTACAGCCTTCACGTTCGTCCTGCAACAAAAACCCAAAAGCATTTTACTTTAGACACATATAGCTATCGTTTGATGAAGGGGAAAAAAAGAAAAAAATTGACGATTTCGTGACGTTTTGAACTTGAAGTATCGATTTTTCGAAAAAAATTGATTGATTTTTTGTTGTAAATAAAAAACTATTAAACGTATTGCTTTTTTGCTTCATCAAACGATAAAAGGATGTCAGCTGAGCATTCTGTCCAAATTTGAAGGCAATCGGTTGAATAGTTTTTGAGAAATCGGGCACATCAGTTGTGAAAAAGCTGTTTCGAGAAAAACGCGTTTAAAGTTGTGAGTACAGTTTATGGGACATATCGAGTACTTACAGTATTTTTAATCTAATCTGCTATGCCAGGGCCATACAGGATGCCTTCCTTGGCTTCGAACAAATCATTCAATGAAGCAGTTTCGCTTCTGCGTCTTGTTCGAGCCTCTTTCGTTGCTTCGAGACTGCGTCTCGTTGACCTCTCTATCCGCTGCTTATCTCGCGCATCGACGAATATTAATGCTTGCTGGCCAACGACGATTCCAATCGTCGTCATTGTTTTAAGGACTGCTGTAAAGCCTTCGTTAAGGGCGGGGTAAGGTCAAATCATACGAAAAAAGCCATGTTTTCGTGATTTTTTTTTCTGACGACGCAGTTAAAATTTCTCTACTCAACCAATGGTACATTGAAGTATGACATTCGAAGAATGTTTCATCAAATTTGTACAAAGAAATATTAAAAAATACGGCAATGGCAGCAATTGATCGGACGTGTCTCGAAAAAAAGTTGAATTGCGGTGCCCCTCATAACTTGGTGCTGGATCATCTGAAATCAAAAAATCAAAGTTCATTCGTTAGATAATAGTTTTTCCCAGGTAACGCTGTCGAGTTTTTTTTTTAATTCCAATTTTTTCATTTTTTCGAACACTTTGAAGTGAAAAACACAATTTTTTGGGAAAATATCGGCTAATTTGTTATTCCGAAATCAAAATTATGAACAAAAAAAAAAAAACTCGACAGCGTTACCTCGTAAATGATATACAGAAATAGTGTTTAAAATTTGAAAAGGATCGGTGCAGTAGTTTTCAAGTTATCAGGGGAACCGACTTTAAAAACGTGAGTTGTGGGAAAAACGCTTAAAGTTTTAAACACAAAAAAATCCAGTTAAAACGTTTGTAAGCGAATTTTATCAACATACCTCACACTGAGTCATCAATGCCAGGTCCATAGAGGATGTTGCTATCATCGATGATGTCTAATGCATCTTTTTGCTCCTGCCTACGACGAATCCTGCCTTCTTTGGTTTGTCGTTCAGCTTCCTGCTCTGCTCGGCTTATGCGTGTGGAGTCAGTGGATCGCGCCCAGTCATGAGCGCTTGATCCACTACTGATTTCCATGTCTTGCATGCAGGTGAGTAAAGCAAACGAACCTTCATTGAAGACACTGGCTGCCACATAAGCTGCAATTTCAACGACGACAGACGTTCCACTCAAGTGCTTCGGTGAGATTTTCCAAATAAGTTGGTTCAAACTCTCATTGTTGTTCTGCGTGAAGCCTCTGACACATCGCTCCAGGAGGGCATCTTTGCTCAGATCTTCGTAGATAGGCTTGATTGCATCCAAAACATCCTTGGGAAGAGCACAATACGTGTGTTTGAACGAATCCAATGCATTAGCAGCTGCAGCTTTTTGCCATTCGCACCGGGAGTCCGCGCCGCTCGGGCATTTTTCGTGCTGTCGATTCTCGTCCATCGAACAGTAGTGAAAGAACGTTGCCCAGATAGCGTTCTTCATATTTTTTACGGAATCAGAGTGACGTCTGATAGCCAACCCGTAGTATACCGTCAATTTATCGATAATTTTGGCCGTAAGCTTCCCTTTTACCAGACAGACTCTTTCTTTTGATTTTCTTTCCAGCCTTAGTTTCGGTATCTACAACGGTCTTTTTACACGTTTGTCCTTGCCTTGAAATTTCGATAGATGGAGAGCAAAACATCTGCCGGGTAAGAATAGCGCGCTCGGGTCGGGGCGCTCGAGTCGGGTCGAGTATAGGTACAAAAATCCGGCAGGTATAAAAATACTCATAACTTCGTCAATTTAGCTCCGATTGACTTAAAATTTTGACACAATATTCTTCAGATATTACGGATTCAATTTCAAAAATAAAAAAAATGCAAAAAAAAAATTAAATACCTTACCCCCCCCCTAAAAATCTCTGCGGCCAAATAAGCCGCGATGTCGATCGTTTTCGCGCCACAGTGAACGTGTTTAGGTGCGAATCGCCAAACGGTTGCGTTGAAGCTTTCGTTGTTGTTTTGAGTATCGCCACCTAAACACCTTTCCAGCAAGTCTCTCGATGACAAATCAATGTAAATCGGCTTAATAGCATTCGCGAAGTCTTCATGCAGTGGAGCTTCGGCAATGCGCCATTTGCACCAGCTTTGTGACCCCGCGGGACAGTACATATGCTGAGGATTTTCATTCGTCGAGATCTTGTGGTAGAACGTTGCCCACACAGCATTGTACATATCATTAACAGAGTCTGGATGTCTTCTGATAGCCAAACCATAGAAAATTGTTAATTCTTTTATCAATTTATCGGTTAATTTTCCTTTTCCTTCAAGTTTTTTCGTTTTTTTCACATTTCTCAGTCGCGAGCCCATACGCTTCTCAACGTGCCCGACGCATTCCTTTTTCTTCACGATCAAATCATCGCCGTAAGGTTTGTCTTCCAACGAGGCTTTGAATGTTTTCGTGTCGCCATCGCCGATGTATTTCTCGTACCGTATTTCATGCATTTCTCAAGATCGTCAGAACATGTCTTTGATCGCGTCAACTGCCGTCTTTCCAGCTGACCCATCGTGATTTGCCGTACATTCACTGCTATGTTCTTCGAACCAATCGTCGTATTCTTCGGTACCGGATTTTGATTGCCACCATTTACAAGCGTGATAGTAAGACGATTCCATGACAAGGTCAACCACTTTGCTTGAATATTTGCCGATGAGTGTCGTGATTCCAAACAAGGAACTATATCCTCGCTTTTTCCATGTTCCGTCTCCCGACACAGAAATATCTGTCTCTGGATTTCCGTGCTCAGCATTCTTCGCTTTCTCTTCTTTCACTGCCTTTTTCGCACACAGCTCCCATGCAGCTTTGGCTCCACTGTAAATGTTCTCCAAGGAGGCATAGTACAAGGTTATGCTGAAACCTTGGGATATATCCATCAAGCCACAAAATAAATGTATACCCTCTCTACCTACTCCCAATAGTCTCATCAGAAAAACCATTCTCCTGTTTATCTCACACGATTTGTCATCGACGTGAGGACAGGAATTAATATATTGCACACGACACTTGCACTGCACAACTATTTTAGAACCCAAGCCGCGAGAACTGGATTCGCCAAATTTGATCGGTCCTTTACATTCCTGACATATTACGAGTTGCAAGATTGCAGAGAAAACCTATAGAAACGTGATAATGCGATATCCATGATCCGGGTCCGTAATTATTTCTCTGTCTTCCGCTGTCGACAGTTTCTGGGCCGACGTACTTGCAAACGTCGTTTCCGTTTCTCTGGTGTGAATATTCCCAAGAAATTTCCTTTTTTTCGGTCTGGCAGCACGACTATGAGTATCACTTCCCTGTTTTCGATCCATGATATATACGTCTGTTACCAGCAAACTCTCGTTCGAGACTGAGCGACTCTCCTCCGAATATTTCGATCTCGCACGACCGTTAGGACTCGTCCTTCATGCCTATTGTATGCTGTCCCGTTATATTTATGGTCCGCCGAGCAACAGATTCGGGCAGCTGCCGGGCGCGCCAACCCCTGCCGTGCGACAACGAGCGCGCGGCCACCGCGAGTCGACACGCAGGTATAAAATCGCTTATAACTTTGCCATTTTTGAGAATTTTAATTTGAAATTTTGCACACATATTCTCAACACTTTGAAGAATATGAAACAGCGATCAGCGAAAAATCGATTTTTTTGTCGAAAAAAAAGGAAATCCCGCCTTAAACAGGCTGCACCGTTCCTGAAACAATAAAACTGGTGTGCTTGTATCAATTGCGTACAGCAGTTGTATATTGAGAAATAGCGACGTACTGATAACAATTGAACATATTAAACATGACTTAACCATATATGAAATTAATTAGTAACAAATAACGTAAATAACAGTACCGGGTCCGAACTCCAGATTGAATTGCGCCAAACTTTTTTTTTTCTTAGTGTGACTAGAGATTTGTTTCGAACAAAGGTTTTTTTCGTTTAGATACAGGACACATTCACATTGCTACTGATAATCGTAAGGTTTTCGGGTTATGTGCGTTAAAAAAACTACTGAATTAACAAAGCAAGTTAATTCCTAATTGCTTATTCTGTTAGATAAACATTCTTCGTTGGGACAATGAAACGATTTTTTAATGGTGATGTAATTTTTTAGTCAACTCAACTAAATATTTCCTTCGCCATTCGCAACCGCCGGACTTGGTTGATTCAAACAAATTTTGTCTGATCTTACCAAACCTTTTTTTCGGTGTAGTGTTAAGTCCTCTGATACTAAAATCTCGCCTTTTTTTTACTGAAACAAAGCTCCCCCAATGTGGGAGCAAAAATAACCAAGAATAGGTCGCCTTCACCGAAGGAAGGAGGGTTAGATTCACTGAAAGGGAAGCGACCCCCCTGGGAGTGGGGTTGCTTCGGGCAGCGGTCTCGCAGCACCCCTCACCGAAAAGAACTACTAGAGGTCCAGTAGTAACGACTGGAGGTTCAGTATCCACTGCTGGCGTTGCAGTAGTCGCTACACATGTAGTTACTACTTCCGAGTAGTTACTCCTCAACAGTCAGTAATTATTACTGAGGACGTAGTAGTTGCTGCATCAGTAATTACTACTTATAAGTAGTTCTACTCCAGGAGTCAGTGGTTAATGCATAAGCAGTTATTGCAGATAACCAATTACTACTCGAGACAGCAGTAGTTCCTGTATAAGCAGCTATCACTTCTGTGTGGTTACTATTTGAATCTCGAGATTCAAATAGTAACTTCACAGAGGTAGTAACTACTTATACAGGAACTACTGCTGTCTCAAGTAGTAATTATTTATCTGTAGTAATTACTTATACAGGAACTACTGCAGTCTCGAGTAGTAATTACTTATCTGCAATAACTGCTTCTGCATTAACTACTGAATCCTAGAATAGAACTACTTATAAGTAGTCATTACTGATGCAGGAACTACTACGTCCTCAGTAATAATTACTGACTGTTGAGGAGTAACTACTATGAAGTAGTAACTACATGTGTAGTAGTGACCACTGCAATGCCAGCAGGGACTACTGAACCTCCAGTGGTCACTACCGGACCCCTAACAGTTCTTTTCGTTGAGGACAAATTCCCAGTAGTGAACTACTGGAAATTACGAGAATTCCCAGTAGTGAACTCCTGGAAACTACGAGAATTCCCAGTAGTGAACTACTGGAAACTACGAGAATTCCCAGTAGTGAACTACTGAAAACTACGAGAATTCCCAGTAGTTGATTACTGGACATTCATAGTAGTTCGGAGTCGTTAACTACTCAAAATACCGAGTAATGTTCGGTAGTTAACTGCTCAAGACTTCAAGTAGTTTTCAGTAGTCCGCCAATTTAGCACTGGGCAGTAGTTCAGTAGTTTATTAGTAGTTAACTGCTGGATACTCCCAGTAGTATTTTGCGGTAGTTTTCAGTTGTTCTTTTCGGTGAGGGTAGTGGACTGGGGGTGTATACGCGTGAGGGGCAAACACCCATTTCACCGGGGGGGGGGGGGGCATCCAAGCCAAGAAACAAACAAGTCCACTGTTTTCCAAAAAATATAGTCCACTGTTTTCCAAAAAATATATTAAATTCTGAAACCCACATACGTTAAACGAGAGTGCATGCCGCCTCTCTGAAATTCTCCGGATATTCGAAAATCGCCACAAAATCTATTACACAAAAGAAATCCATGTAAAGTGTATTCTACGTTTACGTTTACTGTTCGCTTGTAACAACTGATCAGAGTCGATAAACGTGCATGTATGTAGTGTAGGACTATAGATGTGGAAATACCAGTATTTTAATCGTTTGTAAAATTACCGTAAAAGTACCGTAATTTGACCATATTATGACGTAATGTTTCTTTTTTCTCAACTTGTATTGTGAAAATAGGGTCACAAAAATCTCTCGTCATTTCGCGTAAAAAGTGGTAAAAATCATCTATCCAGATGTCAAATTACCGGTCATAAAATTGGTGGTAAACTTTCAGTCAAAAAGTATAAAATATACCTATTTAAATATGACATTAGCAGTTGAAAAATGATACACTTAATCTTTACAGTTGTAAAATTACGAATACCATATTTTTTGCAGCATTACTGTAACATTTTTTTGAAAATTGACCATGTGTTGGTGATATTTTAAATCGTTATGGGATTATATGATTTTATTACCAATATGGTAATATTCAACGCGGTCACGTACCGTATTTTTACGGTAAAAAACCGGTAACGTTACCGCTCACAGTTACTGCTCACATCTCTATGTAGAACACGATATGAAGCCATTGGTGGGTAAATCGTGACACTACGTTCATGGTTTTTCGCAAACTGCAGTATTCGATTTTCTTTATACCTTGAACGGTCCTAATGAAAAATTATATATATATATATATATATATATATATATATATATATATATATATATATATATTGTAAGAGTACAGACGTGTGCGTTGCAATTTACGAAATGAACTAGACGACGTTGAACATAAAGACGATAAGAAGTTTACTCATGATAATGCTTCGTACTCTCAGACCGATTGAATTCACCAGTTTCTACATCGTAACGCTCAACCTCGAATCATTCAACAGTGTAAGTGAAACGTGGTAAAGGTTATTGAACGAAAACATTTCATTAGAGTTGCTCGAAAATAACATATATTTTCGATTTAAGCTTCTCAAGTTATCATTTTCGATGTACAATGTACTTCAACAAAAGGCATGATATTGATCGAAACAAGCTGCAATGAACTTGTACTATTTCTTCTGTTGGAAAAAAATTAAAACCCGTTAAAGCGTTTTCCGAATTCTGTACGTTATCGTGAATCGATTCGTGGTAGCTGGACGACTCATTTTCTTTGTACATGCAAGAATCTTAACCCCTTCGTATTTTTAAGCTGCATGTCAAATGTCACATAGGCAGCAATTAATTTGTTCGATGTTATCGCTCTTGCATCCCGATGCAATTTCTTTCACTGATAACATGAAAGGGAAATAAGACGGGGTGAAAAATGTATAACCAACGGAAATTGCGTGTGTGAAAAAAAATTAATAAATGAAATAATCAGACGCTCAGTTTTATATTATCCTAGCGGATATGTTGGCTCGCGTGGTGGGAGTGTCTATACGAGTGACTGTGTCGCTGTGTATCAATGTGTACCTGTGTATCTGTGAGTATCCATGAGAGTATCTGTGAGTATCCACTCCGGGACGTTAGCTATTCCAGGACTTTAACCACTCCGGGGCTCTAGCCACTCCGGGACTCTAGCCACTCCAGGACGTTAGCCACTCCGGGACTTTACCACTCCGGCACATTAGCCACTCCGGGACTATAGTCACTCCGGCACTTTAGCTACTCCGGGACTTTAGCGACTTCGGGACTTGAGCCATTCCGGGACTTTAGCGACCCCGAGCTTTAGCCACTCCGGGACTTTAGCCACTTCGGGACTTTTGCCACTCCGGGACTGCAGCCACTCTGGGACTTTAGTCACTCCGGGACTTTGGCCACTCTGGGACTTTAGTCACTCTGGGACTTTGACTACTCTGGGACTTTCGCCACCTTGCAAAAAAAAAAACAACTCTCGGTAACTTATATTAATAAAATCTCCTAAATGGCACCGAAAAATATATGTATAAACAATTTTTTTTAAATAGTGAGAATACATTTAAGGAATACTTTTCCTGACTTCTCGGGTATCTGCAGCGCAGTTCAGTAATGGCATGGAAATGAAAATAT
This sequence comes from Amblyjoppa fuscipennis, assembly GCA_963575735.1. Lineage (NCBI taxonomy): Eukaryota > Metazoa > Arthropoda > Insecta > Hymenoptera > Ichneumonidae > Amblyjoppa > Amblyjoppa fuscipennis. The sequence continues at coordinate 2,036,389 of OY754497.1, forward strand.
CGTGATAATGAACTCGAATAGTCCACAAGAACGGAGTGTATATTCTCACATAAGAAAAAAAAATTCAAAGTGAATTAAAAAATCTGAAAAATTCATACGTATTCAGAAAAGTGAACGAATCACAGTTACAAAAAAAAAAGTTAGGTTTCGTCGATATTTTTCATCCATTCCTTAATAACATTTTGGGATTATTATCATGCAAAATTTATCTTTTCAGCACCATTAATACGCTTGATTTTTTTTCAGATTTTTTATATCATCGAGTAGTGTTCGCAATTCCCTCTCATTTCTTTGAAACTTATGCGAAGTGAACACCATTCGCAACGACTACCTTAAGGCACGAACTCTTGTTTCAAAAAACCATAAAAATCATACTCTGGTAGCGACAACGTCCACTGAATGCACACTGGGCCTCCATGACTATCTACACGAGAACGTGTATTAGGTACTTACGCATACGTATGTGAGTACACTCCGGAGGCTGAACACCATCGACAAGAAAACCGGGAGGATTGACCACCGCAGAATTACCGGTATCTTCCACAGTGGTGTGTCATCAGTGGACCTCTTCGTTGTGGCACTTCTCCACCTGCATCCTCGAAGACCTGCAGTGAAAAATGTCGATGTATCGTGGATACATTTTACCTATTGGGTAGTGTACGTACAACGGATCCGTCGCTGCAAGAAGACACGGAACATGCAAACAAATTAAGATTTATCACCCGAAGTCCGGCTAGTCTATACGACGACCGGACTGCGCCAGCCACAGCTTTCTATGCATACTGCGGTGAGCTACAGCGGCTGTTGCTATTGGCCTACTACCAGTTTACATTTCTCACAAGCCCTCTTGTTTCTTCTCTTTTCTTTTTTTTTTGTTGGGATACTGTAGGCATAAACCAGGTAGACAGGCTTGGGAAATGTATTATAGTAATAATTACCAACTGGAGAATGCTGTTTCTTGTAATATTCTAGAGAGTTCCAGACATTCTCAAACTCTCTCAAGGTAGCACTTGCGGACATGACTGACCCCACGTGAGTTTGCAGAGGATTGAGCGGAATTGCGAACACTTCGCGATGGGATGAAAATCTAAAAAAAATCAGCCATGTAGGCACTGAAAAGATTGATTTTGCATAATAATAATTCCAAAATATTATTTACTAATTAACGGCAAGCTAACTTTTTTTTTATGAAAATGATTCGTTAATTTTTCTGAATGCGTATGAATTTTTTCAGAATTTCGTGTTATTTTTTAAAGTTGTGCTTTTTGTTTAATAAGAAAACGTCATTTTTCAAAAATTAGACGAAATTCTGAAAAAAAAAATTATACGTATTCAAAAAGATTAACAAATTGTTTTTATAATTAAAAAAAAATTGTTAAGTTGCCGGGGGATTTGTTGAATAATTTTTTTTCACGCATTTGTTCATAACATTTTGGAATTGTTATTGTGCAAAATCAATATTTTGAGCACCTTCCACGTGCTTAATTTTTGTTTCAGATTTTTATCCCCTCGAGAAGGGTTCGCAATTTTCTCACAACTCACGTGAGATCGAACTGTCTGCTAGTACTACCTTAAGGTAGTCCTTGCGAATAATGTGAACTTGACCTAAGTTTCGGAGAAATGAGGGGAATCGCAAACACTTCTGGATTGTATAAAAATCAGAAAAAAAGAGGAGGGCAAAGCAGGAGAGTATGTACACAGATAACATTCCTTTTCATTCCCCCCATCGTTTTTTGCATCTCGTTGAAAGTCACATCAATCTGCTTGCAGTGAAATCATATTTATTGCATAAGAATACAGTTTCCCGTGTCATATAACAGTTCAGATGGAGGACGAAGAATGAAAAAGTTGATAAAAAAAACTTTGGTTCTGCGTGTCATTTATTAGTTGAAATCAGAGCGATCTGACCGTACATGGTTTCTCAGACTGGGCGTACAATTCGGCGACCAAGACGATTCCGGCTCTTCTCTGGCTCCTGACGAGTAGCGTAGCTCAACTGGTAGCAGGACCGCCTGATTTCGTTATAAAGCGACTTTGCATTCGATTGGGACGTGTTTGGCTGCTCGAAACGCATGAATCTTCCGTATTTACATCGAACAAATTGTGATACTGTCCATTATTGTGGACATCGTTACAATTTTTATAAACTCAATGGAAAGTGGTAAATATCACTTTTTTTTTTTAATTATAAATCGATCTTAAACGGAACATAGCTATCAAACGGGCATCTCAACCATCCAAACAAAAATATGAGATCACTCTACACACTTCAGAGTATATTCTGGAATTTTTTAAGAAAAATCAAACATGTCGTATTAGCTGAAAAAAATTTGTTTGTCTATTTTTTATAGTCATAGACGTTTAGTGCATTCAAAAAAATCTACAACATTTTGTTTTCAAAATTTCATTTGAAATTGCAACTTTTATGTCTCAAACGTTTTTTTTTTTGTACAACTAATAGTTTTTAAGATTTAGGGGTTTTTAAAAAAATTTCACTTTTTCCATATCTCAAAAAAATACAATCCGAAAATTCTGAAAAAAAATCACAAAAACCACTTGTAAATAATCATGAATTATGGTGAAATTAAAACTTTTTTGGAGAGGGTCGAGTTTTTGACTGTTTTGAATCCGGATGGAATACCTCATACACACCCAGTGAACACGGTAATGTTGCAGCAATGTAACAGTAATGTAACCAATTGTAACAAGTAATATTACCTGGATGTTACATGTGACTTACATGTAAGTTACAATTTCCTACTCAACAATATAACATGTTATATAACGTGTAATGTGCTGGGTACGTAACAGTTATGTTGCAAGATAATGTTACAAAATTTGTAATGGTTATATTAATGCAATATTGAAATGCAATGTTACCGTTTCGTTATTTGTAATATTGTAGAAACATAAATCCCAGTAAACACAGTAATCTAACAGCAATGTAACAGCAATTTATCCGAAAATAACAGGTAATATTATGAGAATGTTGCATGTAAATTACATGTAAGTTGCCATTTCCGACTCAGCACTGTAACACTGTTATATTGCCGTGTTATATCGCTGTTATATAACAATGTAACATACAATTTTTATTTAAAAAACATATTATGGCTAATCCCATCCTTGGATTAGCATCTTTATTAGTGACAAACTATATTATTCTATCGATAGGAACAAATACATCTCAGAAAAAATGTTATTAATTTATGTGCTATCGGCGGGATACGAACCTGGGACCCTCAGACTTGTAGACGGTGACCTTACCTATTCGACTATGTTGGACTTCAGAACATAATTTTGGCAAATTATATACACGATTTCGACGGATTACCTACGGATCATGACTGATGTATAAACTTCAATTTCTAGCATTAAGTATTAGTCGGTCAGCCCTTTGACGGTAATGAGGAAACCAGTAATTATTTGCTTATTATAACATCGTTATATGTATGTTATGTACCTGTTATGAAGCCTGGTTTTGTAACCGTAACGCTACCACACTTCGTAACATTAATATTGCCCGTAGATTAGTAATGGTCATAAACATTGTTATAAACTTGCTATATAAACGTTACAGAGTCCAGTTACATTATTGTAATGTAATTACGTATACGCTATTAACATTACCTGAGTATCACGAAAGTTACACTCACATTGGTACAAGTATGTTATGTAACGGTTACACAATTTTTATACATAACTATAACGTTACACTGATATATAACAGTTACATTAATTGCATATAACAATTGTAACATTACATATTAATCCCATGTTATATACCCTCTATATATCGGAAGAATAACATTGCTACATTACATGTAACTTCCATGTTATGTTGCCATAATAAAACGTGTTCACTGGGCAGGTATTAGAACAGGTACATAGAAGACAGGTACATAGAACAGGTACATAGAAGATTAAATTTATTAAAATTCAAGTACAATGTATATAAATTCTAATTTCATATACCGAGGTTCTATATTTCATATAGCTTTGTATATTAAACGTGTTGTAAATTTCATAAAATGTTTAACAGTGAACATTTGTTGTAGGAATGGGAAACACGTCGTCGTTGTGACGGGAGTCAACGCTTTGTGTAGATTTCGACGATGAAGTTGATTGTGTGTCCTCTCTGGCTCCAGAAGAGGAGGGTAGCATTGCTGATGCCTGGACTACCCTCCACCAGGCTGGCGTATCCTCCGAGGTAGAGCTGTACAGTGAGCCGTCTTGGCCGGCTAAAAAATCTTATCCGACTAATGGACATTATAGTTTAGCCGGCTAAGATGGTTTGGTCAGCCAACAATTAGCCGCCGCTTAGCCGGCTAAGTTGGTTTGGCCAGCTAAAAATTAGCCGCACTTCAGCCGGCTATAATTTTTTATTGCGAATTACAAGGAAACTAACAAAATTGATAAGAATGTTTTATCTTTGGCACATTACCTGTTGTATTTATTCATTTCTGTTGCTATTATTTGCATAGAAACGATTACCTTTAAGATCTTAAAAATTTTATTTCCACAAAATAATTTTTATAGCCAATATTATAAGAGTGAAACACGACGTTGACGTTGAAAAAAGTTGAAAATAAAAATTTTCATATCACTCATATGCCTCATAAAACCTGAAAACTTACATTTTTATATCGTTTTCTCATAATGTTCCTTTATTCTCAAAGCTTCCTCCACGACGAAACCGAAAATACATAAAATACTTTTTCATAGATGGAGCTTTGGGAATAAAGTAACATTATGAGGACGCAATATGAAAATTTCAATTTTCAACTTTTCTCAACGGCAACGTCGTCTTTGACTTTTGTAATATTGGCTATAAAAATTAGTTCGTGGGAAAAAATTTTTTGAAAATCTTAAAGATAGTCGAATCTAAGCAAATAATAGTACAGAAATTAATAAATACAGCAGGTAATGTGCGAAAGATAAATGTCTTATTAATTTGATCAATTTCCTTGTAATTCACAATAAAAAAAAAATAATAGCCGGTTAAACTGCGGCTAATTTTTAGCCGGCCGAACGATCTTAGCCGGCTAAGCTCCGGCTAATCGTTAGCCGGCTAAGCTCCGGCTAATCGTTAGCCAGCCAAACCGGCTAAGACGGCTTAGCCGGCCAAACTGTAATGTCTATTTTTATTATTATTATTATTATTGGAGAACGGATTTTTCCCTTTTTTCCGTTCTTCCTCATGTATACCGTCCTCCGGTTTTTACGGTTGCTCAAATACCCTTTGGTCTCTCATATCCAGCCCCCCTTGCGGCCGCAGCCGACTTCCCCCTCTATACCGCATTTGCCATAGCACTTCTGCCATGGGCATAGGGAAACTGCGGAAAACCTATGCCGATACAGCCGGTCTCAGGTTCGATTCCCGGCGTCGGAGCTTCGTCGCGTTTCACCGAGAATGTAAACACGGACTACAGCTATATACAACCGACACTCACACTTAGAATTAATAAGGTGCGAGTGATAGACTTATATATCTGGAGCTTTGTCCCGCCCATGTTTTTATTCTCGACGAAACTACGAGAACCGGGGATCGAACCGTCGACCTGCCGGTGCTTAGGTCTTCCTCGCGGACCTCCCAACCGTGACATATGGTTGGGATTCGGTAGTTTTTCCCAAATCCGACCTCAAACCAACCGGTCAATTGGTGCACCAAACTGACCAGTGTTCCAACTTTTCAAAGTTTGATTTTGGGTTAGTTTTTGTAAACCAACTTTAAACCAACCATTCTTTGGACGTGATGAAAGATTGGTTCACGATTGAATATTATAAATCAACCCCAATTCCAACTCTTAAGCTACAATATCGATGGTTGATTTGTGGTTGATTTGTGGTTGATTTGTGGTTGATTTGTGGTTGATTTGTGGTTGATTTGTGGTTGATTTGTGGTTGATTTGTGGTTGATTTGTGGTTGATTTGTGGTTGATTTGTGGTTGATTTGTGGTTGATTTGTGGTTGATTTGTGGTTGATTTGTGGTTGATTTGTGGTTGATTTGTGGTTGATTTGTGGTTGATTTGTGGTTGATTTGTGGTTGATTTGTGGTTGATTTGTGGTTGATTTGTGGTTGATTTGTGGTTGATTTGTGGTTGATTTGTGGTTGATTTGTGGTTGATTTGTGGTTGATTTGTGGTTGATTTGTGGTTGATTTGTGGTTGATTTGTGGTTGATTTGTGGTCGATTTGTGGTTGATTTGTGGTTGATTTGTGGTTGCTTTGTGGTTGATTTGTGGTTGATTTGTGGTTGATTGTTCAAAACCGACCATGACCAATCAGTGTTGACAACCGACTATGCAGCGGTTGGCTTACGGTTAGGTTTGAAAAATCGACTGTTATCAATCTTGGCTGAAAGTCGAAATTAGGGTTGTTTTCTACTATCCAACCGTAAACCAACCTTTCATCGTGTCTAAAGAGTAGTTGGTTATAGTTGGTTAAAAAAAAACCAACCCTGAATGAACCTTCAGAAAGTTGGAATATTGGTTGGTTTGGTGCACCGGTTGACTGGTTGGTTTTTGGGTTGGTTTCAGGTTAGGCGGAACGCGAGGACTATACGCGAGCACGCTGTCCAGTAGACCACAGCACCGGTTAACTGTAATGTCTATCAGCCGGATAAGATTTTTTAGCCGGCCAAGACGGCTCAACTGCACAGCCCTACTCCGAGGCCGTACCACTGTTGGTCGCGGGCTATGATTTACGTAATCCTCTCGAACTTGTTGACGTAGAAGGTCTGTTGAGCCATGACGATCTGGTTCGGAGCGATTTGCCGCAAAACTTGCGGGTTCATGACGATATGGTCTCCGGCTACGGGGTAGCCAACGAAGACGTCGTGAGATCGATCCGGGCGCAGGCACAACAACGACAGCGATTGTCACCAAAAAGGCCACAAGGTAGGCGATCTTTCCAATCATCTTTGCGAATCAGTGCTGTACAGCGTCTCAACGAGAGTCGATCGTTACTGGGTCAACTCGATGATCGATATACGCTTATGTACAGTTTCGGGAACGTTTTTATTTTTGTTATCACTTTTTATCTCTCCGATCGGAACTGCCAGAAACCGTGCCGCAATGGCCTTCTCGGTAAAAAGTGGAATTCCGGCTAATGCCGGCTTGCACGCAGAAGTGGCATGATTTCACCTTAACGCATAATCAGATAGCATTCGATAGCGGACGAAAACGAAAATATAAAAATTTGTCTGAACATCAATCTGCAGAATAATTTGTTTATTTTGTGGCGTAAAAAGTGGCACGTGATTTGTTTATGGATTAGTCATTTGCCCTAAAATATAGTAATATAATATTTTTACTACAATTTTCTCTTTCATTTAATGCGATACCTTCAATTTTGCTGCTCATTTTTTAAGGCAGTCGGTGATATAGGACAAATCTGTGAAGAAATTGACGATGTGGAACTAGACGTATTTTCCGAGAAAATAAATATTGAGATATCAATATCAGATTATTATTTTTCTTATGCTTAGCAACTACGTCGAGTACCACTGTACCATTTTTTTTTGTGGGTTCTTTACACATAGTTCAGTACCCTGAAAAATTGGCAGCAATATCAAAGGTGTTGCATTGCACAAAAGAATATAATTGTCATTCCTTTCCGCTAAAAATAGCTTTTCCACAACGAACAAACATATAACACATATTGCATTAAATAGTTAATGAATAAAGAGAACTTTTTTGTTGTTAGATTTTTCTTGCCTGACTTATCCCTTTCAAGATATATTTGAAAAAACGCATAATCTAAATGGATGGTTTAAAAAATCTGAAAAAATTTGCAGAGTATGTGCACGTGAACCTAAAATGTGGCCAATTATAGGAAAAATCTGATGTCGAAAAAAAAGTGGCCGAGTTGACAGAAAATGCCTCATATAATGCCGTAAAAAGTTCTGTACCTCAGATATGCAAGGTGACAATTATAATGTGGCCACTAGTTTTTTAACGTACTTGCGCGGTGGTTAGAGTTGATTTAGGATGCGATTCTTGAACGATTTTTCAAGCCCTCTTCGATGGCGTTAATAGTTTTCCGTAGAAATGCATAGTTTTTAAGGGGGAAAGAAAATATATTCGACATTTTTGGGAAATTAACTTCTCTATCTGTACTATTAAAGATTATAAAAAGCTGAATACAAAACACTCATGGGCTGTTTGATTTGGGTGAATTTTCTTAGAGATAATGAATTTCAAAATTGGTGCTTTTAACGAACGACGGAGATGAACCGATGTTCAGCTGTTACTGAGCGAGACCGAGACCATCAGCTACCGTGATGCTTAAATTATTTGCCGCGCGATTTTTCAGTTTTCACAATTCGTGTGAAGACTGAATTTGTCCATAAATATTTTTGTAATTGATAATTGATATTCGAAAGACCTGGGTTCGAATCTCTTAATCGGCAGTTTTTTTCCTTTTCTTTTCCTTCAGCACTTCATTGACATTTTTCGACGTGCTTCTCGCGATCCTTTAATAATTCCGCAGCTAGACATCTGGAAAGATACCAACAAAACCGGTAGCCGATTATCCGCGAAATCTATCTGCTGGCTCATTCGCGCGTTCGTCCACGGGGGGGATCCCGGGACTATCCGGGGACTATCCCGGGACTATCCCGGGACTATCCCGAGACTATCCCGGGACGAACCCGGGACCATCCCGGAACCATCCCGGGACTATCCCGGGACCATCCCGGGACGATCCCGGGACCATCCCGGAACCATCCCGGGACTATCCCGGAATAGTTCCGTGACGGTTCCGGGATAGTCCCGGAATGGTTCCGGGATAGTCCCGGGATAGTTCCGGGATCGTCTCGGGACCGTCCCCGGCTAGTCCCGGGATAATCCCGGGATAGTCCCGGGATCGTCCCCGTGGACGAACGCGCGAATGAGCCAGCAGATAGATTTCGCGGATAATCGGCTACCGGTTTTGTTGGTATCTTTCCAGATGTCTAGCTGCGGAATTATTAAAGGATTGCGAGAAGTACGTCGAAAAATGTCAATGAAGTGCCGAAGGAAAAGAAAAGAAAAAAAGCTGAAAATTGAAATTTTCATAACGCTTCCTCATAAAAGCTGAAAATTGAAATTTTCATATCGCTTCCTCATAAAAGTTGAAAGCTGAAAATTGAAAGCTGAAAATCGAAAGCTGAAAGTTGAAAGCTGAAAATTGAAAGCTGAAAATTGAAAGTTGAAAATTGAAAGCTGAACGTTAAAAGTTGAAAGTGAAAGTTGACATTTTTTATCCGTTAAGCTTCTTTTATGAGGAAGTATTTACTATATTTTTGGCTTCCTCATAGAGGAAGCTTAACGGATAAAAAATGTCAACTTTCAACTTTCACTTTCAACTTTTAACGTTCGGCTTTCAATTTTCAACTTTCAATTTTCAGCTTTCAATTTTCAGCTTTCAACTTTCAGCTTTCAAATTTCAGCTTTCAACTTTCAGCTTTCAATTTTCAGCTTTTATGAGGAAGCATTATGAAAATTTGAATTTTCAGCTTTTATGAGGAAGCGTTATGAAAATTTGAATTTTCAGCTTTTATGAGGAAGCGATATGGAAATTTCAATTTTTAGCTTTTATGAGGAAGCGTTATGAAAATTTCAATTTTCAGCTTTTATGAGGAAGCGTTATGAAAATGTCAATTTTCAACTTTTTTCAACATCAACGTCGTATTTAACTTCCAGGCAAAATTGCTGGCTGACTCAGGTTAGCCCAAAAAAATACACCAACCTTACGCTTTTGGTCAAAAGGGATGTATGATCTGTACTCGGAGCGAAAAATACATAGAATTATGTGTTCCCAAATTTTTTCGATCCTTCAATTTTTACTCAAGAAGTTCAAATGACACCGCTTTATTTAATTATTTTAACTTCGTCACGTCCATCATCTTGTGTATTTCTTGCCGTAGAACACGATAGGCACCTGGATATTTTCGCGATGCCATCGGGAAGCAAAAAAATCGCTATTTAAAAATATACAAAATCACTCTTTTGGTTATCCAAATTCTCGATAAACTTTTTTCGTTAGTCGTCCTTCCGGAACTGTATTCCATGTATTTTTTCGTGCTGATCACGAATCTGACAAATATTTTAGTCACAAATGAATATTTATTGTAGAAAATTGCATTTAAAAGAAAGTACTCATTTTTCACAAAATCCAAAAAATTCAAAATGTCATAAAATTTAAACGGTTCGATCGATTCTCTTGAAATTTTAATGGATCTTCGGATGGTCATATTCCATCTATGTACGCGTTTTTTGCTAGATAGCTAAAAAAATGTGAGTACTAGAGCGCGAACCGACATTTTAGCAAATAAAAAATGTCGTACAAAAAACAATTGAACATTTTTTGATGAAATTTTGCAGAAACATAGGCTATTAACCACACATGCTGTGTGCAAAATTTCAGCTTGATCGGTCGTCATTCTCGAGTTATAACGGTTTGAATTCGCGTCCGATCTGCACATACATAGACATACACACATACATCCGGACATTTTTTCTAAATGTGTTTTTTCGATGTTTTGGAACATTCTGAACACATTTTCATTAAAATCTCCAAATTTTTTTTTTCGACCACCACAAAGCTTCCTCTATGAGGAAGCAAAAACTGCCGATTAAGAGATTCGAACCCAGATCCTTCGAATATCAATTATCAATTGCAAAAATATTTATGGACAAATTCAGTCTTCACATGAATTGTGAAAACTGAAAAATCGCGCGGCAAATAATTTTAGGCAGTAGTCTGCTTTAGGAGCCGAAAAAAAGCGTTTTTTCAACAATTTTTTTGAAAGGGAAGGAAATGATTGCGGTAAACGAAATTTTGAGACGATAGTATATTATATTCAAGCTTTAAAAAACAATTTTTATTATTACAAATTATTGAAATTTGCCAAAGTTGTAACGATTTTTCTGGGGCGCTTGGAGTGTGCACTCGTAAATCGGTGCCGGTGATGGGGGTCGTGCGATGCATCTGAAACAGTGGAACCAAATTTTTTTTTAGTTTTTATAAGTTCCTTTTCTATATGAACTAAAAAAATACCGAAGAAATGACGAAATTCCAAATTTTTTCGAAGTTTGAAAAAAAAATTCACTTTTTTGAAAAAAAAAATTCACTTTAAGTTGCAAAACAAGTAATTTAAATAGTACTTTTGTCCAACTTTTTTAGTTCAAATAGAAGATAATTCAATACTGAAGCTAGATCACTTTGGTTTTTTTCGATCGGACATATATTGTTTTTACTATCGCCGGCACCGTTTTCCAAAACTTGTGAAAATGAAAACTCGAGAAAACGGGCTGTAAAGTTTTCGGTCCAAAAAAATGTAAGTTTTTGGATACTTACACTAATTAGATGTTAATCGGCTATCCCCGGGCCATACAATAATCCTTCCTCTTCTTCAAAAAACTCGTTTTGGCGGAGGCTTTCCGATCTTCGAGCTGTACGAGCCTCCTTGCTGGAAAGTGATGCGCGCCGGTTCTCCCGCGTTATGCGCTCAGCATCGACGGTGTCAGCAAAATTTTTGCATTGCTGCCCGATGACAATATCGAGGAGCTGCATGGTAGAAAGCACAGCTGAATAACCTTCGTTGAAAATGCCTGTAGCCATATTTGCTGCTATCTCGACGATTTTATAGCCGGTATTTACGTGTTTCGGATTTAGGCGCCACACAATCGAATTGAACGATTCGTTCGAATTTTGAGTGTGTCCGCCTAAGCACCGCGTCAATAAATCGTCATTTGAAAGATCATCGTAAATTGGACGAATGTGCTTCTCTACATTATCATTAATTAATCTTGCCGGGTGTTTGAAAGATGCCAGATTATTCGCCGCTGTAGCCTTGCGCCATTCGCACCAACTCTCCGGGCCTTCTGGACAATTTTTATGCCGAGGATTTTTATCGGTGGAACAATAATGGTCTAATGTTGCCATAATAGCTCTCTTCATACCTTCAACTGAGTTCACGTTTCGACGAATTGCCAGACCGTAGTAAATCGTCAATTTCTTGATGAGACTCTCCGTTAGCCCGTTCTTTCCTCCAAGTTTCTCGGTTTTCTTTTATTCCGTAAACGAGTACCCATACGCTTTTGCACGTGTCCAACACACTCATTTTTCGTCACTGTGCACTCGTCCCCGTAAGGATTGCTATTTAAGATTCCAGTAAAAGTTTTGGAGTCGCCATCGCGCTCGGGTCTGCCCGAGCATTCGCACCTGCTCGACGCTCGGCCACTAAAACTGATCTAGCTTCGAAAATATGTCAAATTGGCCTCTAAAATTTTGAACACATATTCTTGGATAGTTTTGGAATAGATTTAAGACAAAAACGAAAAATCGATTTTTTGAAGCCTGTAAAGCAGACTACTGCCTTAAGCATCACCAAGCTGATGGTCTCGGTCTCGCTCAGTAACAGTTGAACATCGGTTCATCTCCGTCGTTCCCTGTGCTAGTGTTACGTCCAGACCGGCGGATTGTGAGTTCGCTCGGCAGAACCATAAATGAATGGTCTCGCTTTCGGGTCAAGGCGTTAGCCCTTTACCCAGGGACGGAGACCTCGCCGTACTGCCGTAGATTTATTTTAAAAGGAATGACGTTCGGAGGTATTGAGCCTCCGAGAGATTATCAGAAAGCCGGAAATGCATGCACAATGATATTAAACTTTTTGGTTTTTAAACTTACTCAGTATTTAATAAGGCACGATGTTGAGATGGTTACAGGTTTTACAAGCAAAGTGTATGAGAGCCAACCTGCTCATTAAAATTCGTCGGACTTTGCCTCGCAGGGCTAATGATTTCGCAGCAGAGCCTTGCTCGCTCTGAGTAGATTTCGGTGATGCAGCAGCTTCTTTGTTCGTAGGATAACTGCCTGATTTGGGAAACTGTGGCCTATTTATACTAGGTCTACTCCTATGCGTATTGATGCTAGAGGGGGCTAACAATATTAAACTTGGACAGAAGATAGGTTCTAAATGTGTGGAAGGAGGAAAGGGTGTTTGAGATCGGAGTGGGGAGTCGATGCTCCTTGGGTGACAAAGAAAGCGATATTGGATATTCGGGGAATCGAAATTTATAGTACCAATAGAGTCTTTAACAGATGTGAAGAGAGTGACGTTGACATTATAATGTAGAGCGATTTGTAAAGGTAAATATATTCGAGTCTTGGGTGTGACAGATTTTACTGTTGACTTTAATTAGTGTATCGGGAACTCCCACGAAGGAGCAAGAGAGAGCGGCAGACAGGGCGGGATGGTTTTTAGGCTCTAGTCGAAGGAAATATGTTTGGGTGAGTTTACTGCCTTTTTGAAGTGGAGTGTGAAAGATTTTTATGTGCGAGCAGTGACGGAAACAGGGAAATGACCTGACTCGGAAGAGGTCGTAAATTCAGGGAGATAAGGGTCGATGCAACAGAGCGCGGTAGAAAAAGAGAGAGAGGATGTAGGGTTCGTTGACCCATATTTCTATGCTTAGCGGTAATCTTAGATCGGCTTAACTAGCTTACTGATATATTTAATGAAGTGATTGCAAATATTGTAAAGAAGTTACGGGGAACGTAACACTAGCCGTGGATCGTTCGTTAAAAGCACCAACTTTGAAATTCATTATCTCTAAGAAACTTCACCCAAATCAAACGGCCCATGAGTGTTTTGTATTCAGCTTTTTATAATCTTTATTAATACAGATAGAGAAGTTAATTTCCCAAAAATTTCGAATATATTTTCTTTCCCCCCTTAAAAACTATGCATTTCTACGGAAAACTATTAACACCATCGAACAGGGCTTGAAAAATCGTTCAAGAATCGCATCCTAAATCAACTCTAACCACCGCGCAAGTACGTTAAAAAACTGGTGGCCACTTTATAATTGTCACCCTGTATACTGAATATATATTATACATCCAGAAATGTATTTATGCATATGGGGCATTCCATACCGATTCCATCTCCGCCGGACCCTCGACCTCTTCAATTCGGTTGGCAATTTTTTATAAGGTGGATTTTACATTGTTACGTCCCGATCAGCAATTTTCACTCCGTCTCGGTCAAGGAGAATTTTCACCCTCCCTTTACACGTTATTCGGAGATGACACTTTATCTAGGTTTTGGCCCTGTTTTGAACCTAACCTTTCGGAAAATAATTCGGGATAGGGCCTAGAGTTTATATATTTAATATTGAAAGAATTTTATTCGCGGTTAAAAATTCGGAATTATGAGATTTTAAGTGATGATTCTAAACTGGACAAGAAAATTCTGGATGCAAACTCTTTCTATTGAATGGAATGCGATACACGGCTATCTCACTCTCTCGGGCGTCACCTTCGACGCACTACTCGCAACACTTCGCTATCACACTCACTCACTGTTTTCTCCCGACCTATCCTAATACTTTAACGCGCACGGATTTAGCTGAAATAGAATTGACCAGCACGAATATATATATATTGGCCAGGAGAATATTTTAACCTTCCAGGTTAACAAATATATGTTGACAACCGAATATTCAGGAAAAATGGATTTTTAAAATGAAAAAGATAACTTTCTAAAGTTACGATATGATTTAAATGGTTTACCTCGGAATGAATGATCGAGTGAATCGATTGATGAATGATGAATATCGATATCGAAATAGAACGTCCTTCCCAAATTCCGAATGAATGTTCGAATCAGAATCGAATGATGATTTTTCCAAAATAACGTCCTTCCAAAATATCGAATATCCGAATCAGAATCGGATGATTAAGATGATCGAATCCAGAAATGAACGTCCGTCCCAGATGTTATAGATGGAAATAAGTTATTTTGACGACGAAGTGATTTCGAGGAAGAAAATACTCAATTCGATGAAGTGATTCGGAAGTATATAGATGATTTATTGAACAGAATTAAAATGAAGACTGATATTTGAAGATATTTTCAAGTTGATTTTACAAGTTCTTTGTTAATGGCTCTAAATACAATGCAAGTTCGAGGTCTGTACCCCGATCGCGAAGAAGTTTGGAAGATCCAGCAGAAGTGCCGAGTAGGCGGTGGGCGCGCGAATAAATAAGCTCGGTGCCGGACACCCCCGCGTCACCGCTGTCACACCTGCGCCTCGTCTCCCCACTCTCGTCACCTGATTCCTTTCTTTGATTGACTAATTACATATTCCGAATTTCTTAACTTTACATTACATTTAACATTTTAATTTGTTGAAAATTAAATTCTACCGCAAATTTTATGAACATACAAATTTCAACGAAAACTGTACGAGCTTTCGTTGCAAAGTTAACAATAGCTGGCATAAATTTTTATCTTAACAACTATATGATTTTTCTCCTGAATTTTTGGAGTAATTATTTCACATCTCTTTTCTATTTTCTATAATTTTCTGTATTTTCAACCCATTATTTCTATCTTTATCCTGACGATTTGACTTAATAATTATTCCACATACTTGACTTTACTGTATTTTCATTACTTGTTATTGCGTTTTCTATTCATTGCTTCATTAATGTTTTCATCTATGATCCTCCTGGACTATCACGATGATTTATCATTCATCGATATTCTCTGTCCAGGAGGTGCTGCACTCATTACACTCGATGGCCGCTCTAAGCATTATGCCCATCGTGACACGCATCGTACATGCAAGCCCTATGTTCGACAACCGTGAGGAGCGTTCCGCCGATATCCTTATCTGCGTTTTTGCCGGTCAGGTTACCGAGCCTCGCCCGGTTGACTTGTGCTGTACAGTCGCCTCTGTACACCAACCCAATTTACCTGAAGGCTAATTATTATTACCAGTGGATAATTTTTCCATCTGGTATTTTTTTATTTATTCATCATCCCTTTCGGGTTTGATGATTATACCTGCCAATGACTATTTACAGCGTTTTAGTGAATTTCAAGTTTGATTGTTAATTAACCGGTCATTTGACCTAAACGAACCCGAAATATTTTGGAAAATTTGGAGGACGTAACAACATAAAGGTGGATTGTACCTTTCATTCTATTTGATACAACCGTACTATTCAAAGTCTTCCGAAAGTGTATAACTTTTAGTGATAACTTTTGCATTGCCAATTGGAATAACAGTGATGCTTGTTCGTATTTTTAAAAAATCCTTTTGCAAAATTATGAGGAATAACCCCTCACCCCGGAAATACTGATAATCGTTACTGTGCCAGTCCGAAGGTCGCCACCTCCTCACATGCTCACGCAAAAGCTGTCTTATCGACCTTATCGTAAATACAACTGAAGATCGCCACCTCTTCATATGCTCACCCAAAAACTATCTAATCGGTATAACGCACGCAATCGGCAATCTACAGACAGGATAAATACATCATCATGGCTAACAATGCAGTCTGGCGTTCCACAGGGAAGTGTCCTCGGCCCACTGTTTTTCAGCCTTTTCATTAACGATTTATCTCAGGTACTATGCTCGTGGAAACAGATATTATACGCCGACGACCTTGCAATATACCTCAGATCGCCTCCGGACGGTATCGCCCACAATCTAAGGCTAGTAAATGAAGACATAAACAGAATCTCTCAGTGGACAATAACGAATCGACTGGTACTGAACGCAAGAAAAACGCAAGCGATAGTTTTTGGCAACGCTCGAATAGTCCGGTCACTTAAACTCAACATGATACCAGTCCTGACCGTGGGAAATCTACCACTTGACTTCGTTCAACAAGTTCGATGTCTCGGGGTTCTCATCACTGATAACCTATCTTGGGGCAATCAAATGGTAAAAACAAGTAATCAAATTAGCAGAATACTATACCAGCTAAAAACTAATAGGCATCTGCTGACGGAGTCAACGCAAAAATGGCTAGTGTCGGCTCTTATTCAACCGCATTTCGATTATTGCTGTGCCGTATTTACCGGCCTAATACATAATCTCGAGCTTAAGCTGCTTCGAAGCTTGAACGCCCGTGTGCGTTTCGTTAAAACACTCCGCCGAGAAGAGCATGTCTCGCGTCATCGGCGCGAACTCGAATGGCTATGCCTAGCAAACAGAAGACTGTACTTCGTTGGGGGCGCGAAGGTAAATGGGGGTAATGAGAATCACGCGTTGTGGACGAGCACACAAGCTGTGAAAAGCGTAGACAGTGCGTTACCTCAACGTGCCCATAAAACCTCTCTTTACCTTAATGGGACAATGTAAGCGAAACTTATAGCCACTTCGCGCCAAGTCTGGGATCTGGCCTCCCAGGGGCACGCGCTGTACACCTCTTTTGAGGGCAAACCGGGATCTCAGGCGACTCAGCGAACCCAGGTAGAGCTCGTATTAGGCTGCTCTGGGGGAGTTGTTACAAAAATCCAATAAGCCTCATGCCACACCATGGGGGACTGTTGGTTCGAATAGCGATACAACTCTTCGTTCACTAATGCTTTGTCGCATGCTGTTCGGGGGGTTGTCTTGAACGGAACGAAATCCAGCGAACCCCAGGTGTGGTGGGTAAGTGGTTGATCGAGGATGGCCGGGGCTGAACGGCTGATCGAATGTCACCCCAGTCCAGACAGGAGACAGTCTGGACTGAACCGTCGAGGGCGTGTTGGAGCCCCGTTGCACCTACATACCACCGGGTGGCCACCTTCACTCGTTAGAACGAGTTCATACAGTGATTGAACTCAACCAGTCAAGGTAGCCTGGGAAAGGTGTGTCATCGCCCATTGGGGGCTGGTCGTCTAATGTCCACCTCATGCGAGGAGGCTTCGGGGGGGGGGGGGGGGGGGGGGTACACGACAACGCTATGAACGTAGAATAGGACGTTTCGATTGCGTTTACTCTTAATGGGCGCGAGACCCCCCGAGCATAGAACGACGGCTTAGTGCTGAAGTTCTTTCACACTATCTGTACTTCGTTGGAATCCTATTCTACCAGCTCACCACATTGCGGCGACCAGACTATCTTTTCGTTGCATTGACTCTCTATGATCGCTACTATCGGCGTGTCTGTAAATATTAAGTCTGTAAATATTAAGCATATCTTACTGCTCATCCTGTAAATGCTTTTAGGGGATTGAGTCCCAAAGCAAAATAAATTTATTTATATCTATCTATCTATCTAATCTGCCTTATCGCTGAATAAATTATTTACGAACGCGTTCCCGTCTGCTCGCGATGGATCTCAAGTTGTTAACGAACTGAATTCGCTCGTCGCATCGTTGAGCGTTGAGAGACCTATTTTGTCTCGTCCAATAACACTGTTAAACATTTATGTTTGAAAATTCATAAAATGTATATGAAGTTTTATGTATATACATGAAATTTCATTGACACGTGCATAAGAATATTACGTTACCGGTAAATTAAAAACAATATTATTTGTATGATATTTGTTATAATAATATCATTTTCATATACGGATCTCTTATTTTTGAATGCCATCACCGGTAATTTTATATACAGATATTACATTTAAGAATAAATTATTAAAATTCAAATACAATGTATATGAATTCTAATTTCATATACCGAGGTTGTATATTTCAAATAGTTTTATATAATAAACGTCTTGTAAATTTCATAACATTTTTAACAGTGAACATTTGTTGTAGGAATGGGAAACACGTCGTCGTTATGACGGGACTCAACGCTTGGCGTAGATTTCGACGACGAAGTTGATTGCGTATCCTCTCTGACTTCTGAAGTAGAGGGTAGCGTTGCTGGTGCCTGGCCCACCCTTCAGCAGGCTGGCGTATCCTCCGAAGCCGTTCATCTGTTGGTCGCGGGCTGCGACCCGCGTAATCCTCTCGACCGTGTTGATGTAGAAGGTCTGTTGGGCCGTGACGATCTGATTGTAAACGCGTTGCCTCAAAACTCGCTGGCGGTAGACGAGACGGTCCCCGACCACGGGGTAACCGACGAAGAGATCGTGAGATTGATTGTTTGCGCGATCGACAGTTTGAAGAGATCCGGGCGCAGGCTCAACAACGACGGCGATCGTCACCAAGAAGGTCAGAAGGTAGGCGATCTTTCCAATCATCTTTGCGAATCAGTGCTGTACAGCGTCTCAACGAAACTCGATCGTTACTATCTCAACTCGACAATCGATGTCTTCTTATATAGGCTATCGGAAACGTTTTTATCTTTTGTTATCACTGTTGTTTAACTCTCCGATCTGAACAGCCAATAACCGTACCGCAATGGCCTTCTCGGTAAAAGGTGAAGTGGCATGATCTTTCTATCGGCAGAGGCTTCGAAGCGATCGTGTCTTCCCCTTACCGCACAATCAGCTAGTGTTCGATAGCAGACGAACACTAATTTTCGTCTGAACATCTGCCCATGTGCGAATCGGCGTATACTGCCAGAGTTACCAACACGGTCCAGTACTAAAACGAGGTTAGTTGCCAAACGTTGTTCAGTAGTACCGTTACCGCACTGACTGACCAATGGCTTCATACGGGCCCAGCTCTGGCGGCGAGTACTTACGGCAAAACATAAATAGTACTTAGCCGACAGTCGTACGAGTATCGGACATAGATTGAGCCGAAACTCGTTTTAGTATTGCCGAACAAATTTCGTCAGTACCAGTCCGACATGCGGAATAGTACTGGCGTTACACTACACGACACTAAAGATTAGTATTGGCTGAAGAATATGACCGACGCATGGCCAACAGTCGTTTGAGTAGAGAGCACCTCTTGCGATGATACTTTTGTTATTTTATAGGTGAACAAAGTGGAAGTTCGCCCACGACATCGAACGACTTTGGGCCAGTACCCGCTAGCGATGTTCACCCAATGCTCAACACAAAATATTGGTAAACAACGAAATTTTGTTCCAATCTGCACGACTGTTGAATGCTTTTTTTATTATTACAAATTCCTTTATTATAGTTTTTATCTACAGTACTGTAGTGCTGAGAGCATAAGTTTTGCCAACATTATTAACTAAAGTGTAAATAAAACAAAGGATATCATAAAACTTCGATAATTTAAAGCAATTGATAAGTTAATATGATATAGACGTGCAGTAAACGTGCAGCTATATATAAGATTCTACAAAAATTGTCCAAGATGAGCATAGCCGAGAGGTAAGAGCATCGACTAGTAATCCTGAGGTCACGGGTTCGAGTCCCCATTACCGACTAAAAAATTTATTCGAATGATTTTAATGTGTCAAGGTAAAAAGCAATTGTAGAATGATAAAAAAGTATTCAGGAGTCGCGCAGATTGACAAATACATTTTTTTATTGCTTAATAATGATTTTTGCTGTGTCAAGGTCGTTTGATAACGTTGGGCCGATACCGGCGATTAAACTAAGGACCAATATGATCATCCCAAAGTTGGCCAAGTATTATGGCAGGGATGTTTCTGTACCTGCTCAGAACTGACCGCCAGTCGCGGCAATGTTGGCAACAGTACTGCGCCAAGACATAGCCAATTTGTAATTCGCTCATGGGGATCTGCAAAATAATTTTTTTTTTTTGTGGCGTAAAAACTGGCATGTGATTTGTTTGTGGGCTAATCATTTGATTTGCCCTTATGTCATGATTTTCTGTCATGATTTTCTATCATGATTTTCTGTTATGATTTTCTGTTATGATTTTCTGTCATGATTTAATTCATCTGATTTAATTTATCCATATGTGACGCTTTGCCTATGGGTAAATCATGAATGCCATCCCAAGGAAAAACAATCTTCCCAGCTGGAACCAAAAAGGTAGAACGAACGTCTATTATTAGACCCTTTTCATACGCACAGCCACATCAATTCAATATAGAATTGGCTAAGAAGTGTGACGGAAAGGTGTGAACGAGGGCACTGAAAGGGTAATTTTACTTCCTCATAGGGGAAGCTATGATTTCGTTTTAAAAAATGAAATAAAACAGACATTTCAATGTCTAATTTTTTTTTTCATCAACTTTCGAATGATGCTAGAGTCATCATTTTCCTGATATAAGAAAGTCCATGTTTCGTAAAAAAAAAAAAAAAAAATGAAAATAATTTTTTTCTACTAAAAACACACCTTCGATTCTGGTCCTAATTTTAGAGGATATTTGGCATTATATGAAGATTCTGAGAAAAAATCCCAAAGTGGTACCTGCGATTCTTACGTACTAAAAAATATAAACAAATAAAAATTTCAAAAGGACAACCTCTGAAAAATAACGTCTATTTCAAAACAAATTTTCAAACGATGCGAATCAGATTTACCGACTACGGGCAAACCCCAGTCATTTATTTAAATAATAGACGTTCGTGCTAATTTCGACACGAACAGTTAATCGAGACGAACAGTTTATACGAATCTATATGAATTAATTGTTTTTAGTATATACTGATACACGCATCCCCAAATGTGCGCGTTATCATATCGATCGCGATAAGCCAATGAACTCACCGAAACACGAAAGTCGAGTGGCGAATCAATCTATTTCGAGCAATGAGAAAATCAGTGACAGCACCGATAACTATCAACATGATAGCTTTATGGAAGCTCTCGAGATATTGGATCGAAGATCTGGGAATAACCGCTTGTTGATCTCATTCCTTTCGCATCGAATTAGATCATCAAGAACCGGCGACCGTTCGGTGAAGAGTTTCACGGGCAGGCATGCGCAATAAAAAATAATTTTGGGAAAATCGAAATACGAAATTTCGTAAAAATTATTTTGGCAAATAAGTGACGAACTCGTTTCTTATGATTTGAATATAGAAACATGTCCATTAACAATTTTAGATTGTACTCTTTTTTTTGTAAAATTACAAGTCGGATGGTGCCATAGGAAAATTAACAAATAAAAGATTGTGGAAGTTTGTGGACAATAAGTTGTTGTAAAAATAAGTTGTCATAAAAAGTAATTTCGAGATTTTAATGAAAACGTGTTCAGAATGTTCCAAAACATCGAAAAATCACATTTAGAAAAAATGTCCGGTTGTATGTATGTGTGTGTGTGTGAATTGGACGCGAAAAATTCAACCCGTTATAACTCGAGAACGTCTCGAACGGTCAAGGTGATATTTGCCTCACATCATGTGTGATCAATAGTCGATATTTAGTCAAAATTTCATAAAAAAATGTTCATTTGTTTTTTGTGCACGCCATTTTTAATTTATTCGAAAATGTCTGTACTCGCTTTAGGGCTCGCAATTTTTTAGCTGTCGGGCTAAAAGCACGTAGGGTGAATGCACCATTGAATGGACGATTAAGTGACTGATCGTTTTTAAAAGAGTCACAAAATAAAAATATTGTATGCACACCTTTTGGGCTCCGTTCAGTTGATAAAGTAGACCATCTTGATTATGACAAAAAATATTGCAGACTGTTTTAAAACCTAACACCGCTGAAATCAAAGATAAAGTCACAAAAAGACGGATACACCAGTGAATGGACAAATTCTCCAGTAAATGAACGGCGAGTCACCAGTGAATGGACACGTATGTGTCATCCAAGCTATCGTTCATAGATATTAGGAAAATAACTCAATAACTTAATATTTCTTTGAATCATTTGAGTTAAATATTGTATTTTAACCATCATAGGGTTTATTACTTAAATAATATTAATAATATTAATAATAATACTGATAAAGCAGAAGAACAAGCTTATTGGCTTCCTCAGTCTCAGTCTCAAATTAACTATAAACTTCTAAATATTTCTTTGGCACAGTTTTAAATAATTTATTAATACATTATCTATTAATTAACAATTTTCTAATTCACAAAAAATAAGAAAAAAAGAATGTGCCATGTCCACGTTCCTAACTTCTCCCCATGTCCATTCACTGGAGAGAGGTTCGGAAATCGCGCCAGTCAATGGACGTTGATAATTTCGGCATGTAAAAAACGAAAATTTATTGAACATTTTTTTTTATATAGAATCAACAATGAATGATATCTTTATTTATGCACCATATTACTTACCCTAAAAAATTAAGTCTAACACTTTTTTTTACACAAAACGTTTGCGGCCGCATCAATCGCCGCTTAGCATCCTCGAGTAACTTCCAAACGATAAAAGAAAAAAAAATCTCCTACAGTCCGTAATTTCCATATAATTGCAGTGATAATTTCAGCGGTAATTATAATTTTTTTTTCTAAATTTTGATGACCGTATAATTTATTTTTGATCGAGCAATTTTTTTTTATTAAGCATATAAGGGATTTCGTCCATTCACTGGTGTCTGTCCATTCACTGGTGCAGTCACCCTACACAGATAGGATGTGATCGCCCGATGATCTCATTAAAATTTCACGGAAATTGATCAAACCGTTTAAATTTTATGTCATTTTGATTTTTTTGAATTTCATGACATTTTTATTCCAAGACGTATTTTTTTGTATTAAATATTAATTTATGAATAAAAAAGTATCAGGTTCGTGATCAGCGTGAAAAAATGCATGGATTTACAATCCTAAACTGACAACTAACGAAAAAGTTTACCGACCATTTTTATAGCCATAATTGCAAAAATCAGTGATTTTGGGTATTTTTAAACAGCAATTTCTTTACTTTTCGATGGCATCGTGGAATAACCCAGGTGCCTATTGTGATCTACAGCAAGACATACACAAGACGATGGATATGATGGGGTTGAAAAAGCTAGATAAAGAATTATCACTTGGCTTTCTTGAGTAAAATTCGAAAGTGCACAAAAAAAAATTGAGGAGCGCGTACTGTCATGTATTTCTTCGCACCAAGCCCAAATCCGATAAATGGAAGCGTGACGATTGAGTATTTTTTTACGCGCTGAACCTGAATCGGCCAGCCGTTTTGCATAAAAATCTAAAGAGATATTGACGTTGAAAAAAGTTGAAAACTGAAATTTTCATATCGCTTTCTCATAATGTTCGTTTCTTCGCGAAGCTTTCTCTATGAGGAACCCAAAAATACATGCTTCGTCATAGAAGAGACTTCGAGAATAAACGAACGTTATGAGAAAGCTATATGAAAATTTCAAATTTCAACTTTTATGAGAAAGCCATATAGTAATTTCAATTTAAAAAAAAAAATTTTATTGGGTCCTTGAGGCGCTCGAATTTACAGACTGTAAAAATAAATTGTAAATTTAATGTACTGGAACTTGGAATTTACTAACATTACTTACATTGATCGAACATTAATGTACTTGTGAAACAAAAATACCAGATATTAAAATTACAAATCTTTTGCTTGAAAGTTACAAAAATTTTCATGGAAAATACGAATTTTGTGGAAAATACGATGTGTTTGAATTTTCAGAAATAGTTTATGTAAAAAAGTTTCCAATACTGTTCAGTAATTTTGAGACATTTTTTTACAGTGCACCCACTGACGCATTCTCGTCGATATCTACACTTAGTTAACAAATGTCAACCACATAGATCGAGAATTTCATCGGATTCAACTGCTTGTTAAATGTATGAACGTTTGTAAGTTTAATAATAAATTGCATTTCACAAACACCCACTACGATGAATGCAGCAGTTCATTTCGCCTAAATTCGAGAAATTCCGGCAAAAATTGCAAACACCTCCCGATTTTTTAAAAATCTGAAAAAATGCAAACGTTTTATAAACACTGAAAAGATTAATTTTGCATAATAATAATTTCAAAATTTTATTAACAAATTGTTGAAAAAAAAAATTGTTCATTGAAATATACGGTAACTCAACTTTTTTTTTATGAGAATGATTCGTTCATTTTTCGGAATACGTATGAATATTTTCAGATTTTTATCTTTATTTTGATTTTTCTTCGAAAAGGCTAGATAAATAGATATCATTTGGAACTGTTGTGTAAAAACCTAAAGTACCTCAAAAAAATTCAGGAGCGCTTAAGGATGCTTCACACGTACATTCCCAGTCGAGAATTCGGACACTTCCTAATGGTACAAAAATCTTAAAAAATCAACTGTATTAAAGGTGTCAGCAACATTCATTTTGCATAATAATAATGTCATAAAGTTATTGAAAAATTGGGAAACAAATAATCAGTAAACCTTTTTTCTCTTTTCAAATGAATTCATTAATTTTCTAGATGCCAGATAAATTTTTTCAGAATTTTCTATCAATTTTGAATGTTCCGTTTTTGACATTTTTTTAAAGCCGTAATTACGGAACGGTTGGCGCAATGGCCTCGAAACTTTTTGTGTGAACTGTAGAATCGTCATACTGAAAGAGATAAAAAATTCATGCCTCTAAATCGATGTTTTAAATTTGCAAAAAAAAAAAAATTGAAATGATACAAAATTCTGAAAAAATTCATATGAATTCTAAAAAATCAAGGAAGTCATTTAAAATGGGAAATAAAAAGTTGTCTCATTTTTTTAAATCAATTCATTCATTTGTTAATAAGTTTTGGCATTATTATTATGCAAAATCAAACATCACGGAGTGAATTAAACTGGAAGAGCTTTGCCGACTGTAGCGAAGATGAAGAATGCATTGATATAATTACGATTAATTAATTATTTTATTATTCTTTATTGTCAGTTATTACGATTAGTATTTACTGACAATATTAATTATTTTCACATATGAATTATTTCACCCTTTTTGAAGTTAATTTTTTATTAACCATTTATGGTTAATAAAAAAGTTAAAAACTGTTATATATTTGCGGTATTCTCTGTCAGATCAGCCACTTTTTTTACGACCCTCTCAGATTTATCCCATAATTAGCCAAATTTTAGGTTCAGTTGAAAGTACTCTTTGAGAATTTTTAAAGATTTTTTTAAACCATCCATTTACAATATGCGTTTTTCCAATTCATACATCTTGACAGGGATAAGTCGAGCAAAAAAAATCTAATAACAAAAAGTTCTCTTCATTCATTAACTATATAATGCAATATGTGTCTTATTTTTGTTCGTTTAGGAAAAGCTGTTTTTAGCACAAAAGAATGAAAATTATATTTTTTCGTGTAATGCGACGCCTTCGATTTCGCTGCCAATTTTTCAGGGTATTCAACGATGTATAAAGAATCTACAAAAAAAAAATGCAAAGGTGGTACTCGACGTAGTTATTAAGCAAAAGAAAATAATAATCTAATATTGATATATCAATATTTATTCAATATACTTTCAACACAAAATTGAAGGTATCGCATTGGATGAAAAAGAAATTTGTAATAAAAATATTATAGTACTATATTTCTTTGCATAGCAACTATGTCGAGTTCCACTTTGGCAATTTTGTTGTAAGTTTTTCATACATTGCCGAATACCCTGACAAATTGGAAACAAAATCAAAGGTGTCGCACTGCACCGAAAAATATATAATTTTCATTACTTTCTGCTAGAAGTAGCCATTGCAATATGAACAAAAAGATAACACATGTTACATTAAATAGTTAATGACTAAAAATAATTTTTTCATCGTTAGATTTTTTTGCCCGTCTTATCCCTTTCAAGATAAATGAATTTAAAAAAAAACATTTATAAAAAATTTAAAAACCTCCCGAATGCAAATAGTTAAGTTAACTTTAAAAAGGGTGAGATAAGTCATGTATGTAACAACAATTAATATAGTCATTATACAATAATATTAATAATTAACAATAAAGAATAATTGTACAATTAATTAATAGTAATTATATCAATTCGTTCATATTCTTCGCTTCAGTTGGGAGACGGCTTCCGGACACAGAAATAAACTTCTATATACACACAAATAAACTTGGCAGCAGAATGTTATATATTATATAAATTTGTCGTTCGGAAGCCGTCTCCCGACTGAAGCGAAGAATATGAACGAATTGATATAACTACTATTAATTAATTTTACAATTATTCTTTATTGTTAATTATTACTATTATTGTTTAATGACCATGTTAATTGTGTCACATACATGAATTATTTCACCCTTTTTTAAAGTTAACTTAACTTTTTGCAGTCGAAACGCATAACTCCGGTCTTTTTGCCCTAGCGGGCAGTCGGGAGTTAAAAAACGCAACTCCCTAAATGGGTAGATTAAAAAATTTTTTAAATTGACAAATGGTACTTTCAAGTGATACTAAAATGTGGCCAATTATGGGATAGATCTGAGAGGGTCGAAAAAAACAGTGGCAGAGTTGACAGAGAATAAAACTGTCAGAAGTGACTTAAATACTTCATTTAAGTTACCGTGTCATGATATTTCAAGTTGTTTACGCGAAAGTGGTTTCGCGTAAATAAATAGTCATTTTCTGGTTGTTAAGCACAATTGTCCTCGATTTTGTATCCACACGTTTTCCAGTTATTTAATCGCACAATCACATATTTCTTCACGTTATTAAATATATATTACAAACGATCTTGGTAACTACTCTGCTAACAGACTAATTGCAGCAGTCAAGAGACGAGCCCCGTCGACCGAAGCGATGCTGATGCTCATGCGCATGACATAGACACGGTCAACGCACATCACATGCACTTACCACATTCGCTCACGCCGCTTTACGGTAATTTCGCACCTCGTTGGAAAGCCTGTGCCCTAATTATTCGATAAAAATGTCGTCGAAATTTTAATCCCACGTTTCGTTTCCGAGAATATCGAGAAGCAAGATTCCACTTTCGGCATATGAGGCATTCTCCGGCAACTCAGCCACTTTCTTTTTCGACCCTCTCCGATCTGTCCCATAATTGGCCACATTTTAGTATCACTTGAAAGTACCCTTTGCGAATTTTTTCAGATTTTTCAATCCATGCATTTAGGGAGATGCGTTTTTGTTTCAAATTCATAGATCTTGAAACGGATCAGTCGGGCAAAATAGAATCTCATGATGAAAAAGTTCTCTTTAGTTATTAACTATTTAATGCAACATGTGTTGTCGCTTTGTTCATATTGCAAAGGGTATTTTTAGCAGAAAGCAATGGAAAATATATTTTTCCGTGCAATGCAACACCTTCGATTTCGCTGTCAATTTGTCAGGGTATTCGGCAATATATGTAGAATCTACAAAAAAAATCGTAAAAGTGGTATTCGACGTAGTTGCTAAGCAAAAAAAATATAGTGATATAATATTTTTTTGTAACACGTGTACGAAAAGTCCCGCTTTTCGTGCCAGTAAAGTGTGGCGAATGTGGCGCTTTCTAGCAGAGGATGGGCGAAAACTTTTTTGCATACTTTTTTCACATACTAGCTACTTTTGCGCACACTTTTTTAACACTCTAGCTACTTTTTTGCACACTTTTTTCACATCCTAGCTACTTTCGCGCACACTTAGCTGGCAGCGCTGTAGGTATTTGTTCGTATGCACTTTACAGGCACGAAAAGCGGAAATTTTCTTGCACTTATCACAGAAAGTAGTATGCGATACTCGTACGAAAAAGCGGTCTCCCGACGGCGGTTGGGAAGTCGGCAGCACTCGCCTCCTCTCGAGCAACAAACGTCACTCGGCTTCGCCTCGTGCCGTTGTAACTCTCGATCCGGCTCGTGCAGCCAACTTCACAACCTTCGTCGAAAGACCGCTTTTCCGTATTAGTATCGCGAAGTACTATTTATTACATTTTTCTTTTTCATCGAATGCGATAACCTTCAATTTTTCTGTTAATTTTTTGGAGCCGTCGGTGATATAGGACAAATCTAAAACAAAAATTGGCAATGTGGAACTAGATGTATTTTCTGAGAAAATAAATATTGAAATATCAATATTAGATGATTATTTTCTTTTGATTAGGAACTACGTCGAGTAATACTTTGCCATATTTTTGTAGATTCTTTATACATCGTTGAATACCCTGAGAAATTGGTAGCGAAATTGAATGTGTTGTATTGCACGACAAAATAAAATTTTCATTCCTTTCCGCTAAAAATAGTTTGTCCAAAATGAACAAAAATATAACACATATTGAATTAAATAGTTAATGAATAAAGCGAACTTTTTGTCGTTAGATTTTTGTTTGCCCGACGTCCCCTTTCAAGATATATGAATTTGAAAAAAACGCATAGTCTAAATGGAGGGTTTAAAAAATCTGAAAAAATTCTTAATTAGTACTTTCAAGTGAACCTAAAATGTGGCCAATTACGGGATAAATCTGAAGGTAGAAAAAAACGTGGCTGAGTTGACAGAGAATGCCTCATATTGGAATATATACTCTTGGTAGCGGATAGTAAAAAAAATATTTTTTTTTGTTCAAAGTACTTCTCGTTGAGGTGTTTTCGCGTCTATTGACAATTTACAAAAATATTATTACAACGCCGTTTACATGAGATTAAAACATTGCCGTTTTTATATTTAAAAAATATGAATCTGTTTAATATTAATAAAAATAATAAGAGGACCACTTGCCTTAGAATCTTCAATAGAAATAAATGTACTCTTGTAGCGATAAGGTCGATGGCCCAGTCATTGATCCGTCATCGAAGAAATTAATTCATCCTGAAAGATAAAGAGATATTTAATTTGGCGAGAATCGATGGAATTTTATGAGATTTTTTTTTTTTTTTCATTTTAGGACAAAATTTTATTTTTCTCGTTCAGAATGTTCCAAAACATCGAAAAATCACATTCAGAAAAAATGTCCGGACCTGTGTGTATGTGTGAATCGGAAACGAAAAATTCAATGTTGATAGTCAATGTTTCTGCACAACGTCATCCAAAAATGTTCAGCTGTTTTACATGTACGTCATTTTTAATTTCTTCGAAAATGTCTGTACGCACTCTAGCTCTTCCAATTTTTCAGTTTTCTGGCTACAAATGCGTGCAGTGATGGAATGTGATCGCCCGATGTTCCCATTAAAATTTCGAGAGAACCGATCTAACCGTTTAAATTTTATGTCATTTTGAACTTTTCGAATTTCTTGAAAAATGAGTACTGTATTTTGCACGCAATTTTCCTCGATAAATACTCATTTATAAATTTAATAAGTGGTAGATTCGTGTTCAGCATGGAAAAATACGATAAATATAGTCCCAGATAGAGATGCCATTTGTTGAATCGATTCTTCGAGAAATCGATTTTTTCTGCAGTAAATATCGATATTTTGAATCGATATTTACTGACAGAGTAATACCGTGGATCGATCTTTCAATTGAAAGATCGATCCACTAAATAACATGTTTTCTTGTAGATTTTAAATAAATAAACGACACTCTTTAAATAAACACTCTTATTGCGAAGGCATTTTTGTTATTTTGCTGTCGATATGAGCTTCGTACAAGTATACATTTTAAAAAAATTAATGTCTTTTGTTTTTCGTTTGGTTGATTGCATCGAGTTTCAGAGCTCGCAGCAAAGAACTGACTACAAAGTGATACATACATATGCATATCGATAATTAATAAAAAAAGGATCATTTGCATTCAAGTTGATCGGTATTTATTTACGACTTTATTTATATCCTTAAATTTTCCGAGTGGTATATGGTAATATCTACGATATTCATAATAAAAAATATATAATTGGCATTTAGTTAACCGATTAAAAAAAAAAAATACAATTTTATTTATATGGTTAAATTAACCGATATTTACATTTGACAATGTCTCGTAGAGAATTTGAATTATATCGTTTATCGAATGCTACTTGTACTCCATCTGATAATAGAAGATAACGAAAGACGTCAAATATTTCATTTTTGACGATTATATTTGTTTATAATTTATTTACGATTAACTGCAATGGTTAATTTGACACGATGTATATTTCGGGTATAACAAAAACGGTCGATTTTCTTTGTATCGATGTACTTTCTTTCGATATATTGTTGGATCGATACATAGAGTGACGATACAATACAATACCCAGTGAGCACAGTAATATAACTGTAATGTAACGACAACAAAATCGAATATTACAAGTAATATTACTAGAGTGTTACACGCAAGTTACGGGCAACTTGCCATTTCCGGCTCAACGATATAACATGTTATATAACAGTGTTATATAGCTAAAACGGAACGGTTATGTTAGTGATTCGTAAAATTAAGATTTCGATATCTGACTGTAAAACAACAAAAACAATAACAGTTACATTACTGCAGCAGAACTGATTGTAACAGTTAACATAGTACGGAAATGAATTTAAAAAATATATTCACAATTAACTATACCTCAATTAGTATCGTTATTATTCATCGGTACATTTACTCTATTAGTAGAAACAAATATATATTCAAAAAAACGTAATTAATTTTTGTGCCTTCGGTGAGACGCGAACCTGGGACCCTTGGATTTGTAGTCTGTAACCATACCTTTTTTTTAATAAGTTTATTTTCAAGAAGAGCTGCAGGAGCACATAATGACTGGTTGATAATACTTAAATAAAAGCCCCAGATGCTAGCGGTGCGTTTACTGGCTTTTGCCCATGCGCTTATGGGACTCGCCGCCAAACTATCTATGTCGCGCCATCACGACTAATACAGGAGCAATATCGCCTTTGGGAGCGCAGGTGCGCTAACTAGTTATGTACCCTGACGCAGGGGGTGGGGTTAAGGGGAAAAAAGGTTGAGCTGAATGCAGAAAACCCCCTACTACAATATATGCTACGGTAACTTAAAGCTAGTATTCTTAAATCTAAGGACTATGTACCTATATACAGATGGACTGGGAGTCCCACGTTAGCATATTTACTGCTCGATTCTATGTCTGTATCTCTGCTGATCACGAGCACGCTGTCGGGTGAGCGCAATGTGCTGTATTTTCCTTGCAATCAACAAGGATATCGTAGGATTTTCGGCAGTCAGCCACCAGTATTTGCGTACATTCGTTCTATGGAAGTCGAGGCGGTTCCGCGGCGAGATAGCCGTGGAGCCGTTGAAGTTCTCGGGGTGATTCCGAAAGTCGAACGCAGATAGCGTAATACGTTTGTTCGCCTTGTTGCGCCGCTAATGGTACAATATAGGAATATCATTCTCGTTCTGAATTTGGCCAGCCGCATCACAATGCATGAAGGGGTAATGTAGCCTGTTCTTTTTTGAAATTCAATTTCCGGGGCGTAAGTGATCGAAAGCGAGCGTGTAATACGGTTATCAATGTCGGGTAACGAACTGAAATAGTCGCGTGTTAACTTCAGTAGGAAGAAATCGATTCGGGGTATTTTCGCGGTCTCGTATAGAACCGCATTGTTTATTCGGCGGGTAAAGTCGGAATGCTCCGAACGATACAGATCTGTAACCATACCTCTTCAGCTATGCCGGAGTTGAGAGTAAAGTTTTGGTAAATAATATATGGCGTTCAAATTGTTTATTCACAAACCGTGGTTGAAATAACACCATCAGTATGAATGAAAAAAGTGCGTAATCAATACCGCAATATTACAATATATCGGGAAACTTTTCTACTCATTACCGATTTGATTAACATTAAAACGAAAACTAATAACGAAATCAATCATCTTTTTTGAAACATTGAAAATATTTTATCACCTTAAAAAAATATTTGTGAAATGTTTTGAATGCATTTTGAAAAGACTGTTTTGTCCGCTCATACATTGAAACATTGAAATGTTTCGCTGAAAGTTTTTTAAACATTTTAGCGAAATGTGCAAAAAGGTATATCACGATGTTATATAACCTTTACATTAATTGCATATTACTAATGTTAGATGTGCAACAGATATGACGGTTTGTTATCTTCACACTACCTTGGGTTATCAGTGTTAGATAAACAGCGATATAAGCGTGTTGTGTGATAAACATTACAAATTTTGGTTACGGAACTGCTAATTCTACAAGGCTTTATAACCTTCATATTCCCTGCATTATTGCCCGTGTTATATAAATATTGTTATATACCTGGTACGTAACAGTTACAGACATTCGTTATATACTTGTAATAGCATAACGGTTTGTAACATTTCTATTACTTGCGTATTACAAATTATATATAACATGTTATTTCCACGTCACATAACATTTACATTGCATAAGTATTACATTGTTACGTTAGATGTAACTTCCATGTTATATTGCTGGAACAAAGTGTGTTCACTGTGTACTGAAGATCGATCTTTTTTTTACGATCCGACATCTCTAGTCCCAGAGTGATGACCAATTCTTTTGGCAGTGAAATTTATGGGTTATCACAAGGGTGTGATTCCAGATTTGTGGATCTTACGACCTTCACCTTAAAAATTCGACCTTAAAAATGCTCAATTAGTACTTTCAAGTGACCCTAAAATGTGGGCAATTATGGGATAAATCTGAGGATCGAAAAAAAAAACGTGGCTGAGTTGACAGAGAATGACTCAAATTGGAATAAATACTCTTGATAAGGGATAATTACAAAAAAATACTTTTTTTTTGTTCAAAGTACTTCTCGTGTGGATCCTATTTACCTCCTTGATTGGGCAAATGAAGCAAACTTCATGTACTTCTTTACTACTGTTCTTTACTTCAGTGTTCATGTAAACGGTCAAGGCTCGTCACGGCTCGAGGACTTTTACCGCACTAGTCTATAGCGTATGTCTCGATAGAATTACGTTGAAGCGCACGTCGTGTAGTATTAAATCCAGATTAAAGGTGAGCCTAACGAGTTTTACAGAAGATTGTTCCGTTCTCTTAAGGATGCTTCACACGTACATTCCCAGTCAAAAGTGAGGTTGAGTGAGAAACCGAACACTTTCTAATGATATTAAAATCTGAAAAAAAATCAACTGTATTAAAGGTGCCAACAACATTCATTTTGCATAATAATAATGTCAAAACGTTATTAACAGATTGCTAAACAAAAATTTTTTTCAACAATCAGTAAACCTTTTTTTTTCTCATTTCAAATGAATTCATTGATTGTTCAGAAGCGACATAATTTTTTACAGAATTTACTATGATTTTTGAATTTTTCGCTTTTGAATTTTTTTTAGGCTGTAACTACGGAAAGTTTGACGCTATGGCCTCGAAATTGTTTGTGTGTACTGTAGAATCGCGATACTGAATGATATCCGAAATTCATGACTCTACATTAATTTTTTAAATTTTCGAAAAAAAAACAATTTGAAATTATAGAAAATTCTGAAAAAAATATATGCATTCTAAACATATTAAAGGTGCCGAAAAGATTAATTTTACATAACAATAATTCCAATATGTTATTGACAAATCGATGAAAAATAAAATTGCTCAACGAATCTCTCGGAGACCTAACTTTTTTATGAAAATGATTCATTCACTTTTCTGTATATGTACGAATTTTTTCGGATTTTTAAGTTCATTTTGATTTTTTTTTGTCTTCATATGGGAAAAAATTTGTCTGAAAAATTCATACGTATTCAGAAAAATGATCGAAGCTTTTTCATTTAAAAAAAGTTAAGTTTCCGGGAGATTTTTTCAACAATTTTCTTTTTCTTCAGTTTTTTAATAAAATGTTGCAATTATTATTACGGAAAATTAATTTTTTAAGCACCTTTAGGCCTTTAATATGCGTGATTTTTTACAGAATTTTATACCATCGAGAAGTGTTTGCAATTTCCTCTCATTTCTCTGACACTTATGCGAAGTGAACGTTATTCGTAAGGCCTACCTTAAACTCAGCGCGGTAACGATAATGACACTTGGAGTGCCGAGTCTTGCAGTTAAGCTCATCATATGTCGATCTTCCGCAAACTGAAATCGTGCGAACAAAGTGTAGCGAATCACGAACAGTCATAAACGAATGAATCTGAGAAAGCGAAGAAGACGATAAAAATGAAATAAACCCTTGTAACAAATATAAACTGCCCGCTCAATTCGGATGGGTCGTATGGCGATGAATGAAAAAAAGAAAAAAATTGCAATCATGTAATCATAATCTGTGAAACAAGAAATATATATTTGAAACTTCAGAAACGTGTGTGATCTTGAAAATTCGCCCGAATACTAAACGCATGTACGAAGCGCAGATCGAGGGCGCCAGCTCGCGGATCATAGAATATCGACGCAGGCGTAAGTCGAAAATCGATTACAGCGACTGCGCACGACGAAAGACAATCGTCTTGCTCCGAAATTCTCGCTACCCGATCGCTCTCTTTCATTCTGCAGACGTCGAGTGAGGTAGACGTGCCATCGTCCTGTCCGAGGGAAAATCCGTCCATAGTCGGAATTAGCGTGGGGCACACGTGTTCAACTTCCACTCTTTCGCCTGGCCAGCGGATAATTGTATCAGGATTTCCGGACAGTCCCACAAACCCGGGGAAGATCAGCAAGCCCCAGAACGGGAAAAAGAACCAACGAGGAAGCCGGACGCGAAAAGTTGCGTAAAATACATTTAAATAATATTTAAATCTAACCGATCGAAGAGAGCTATGATAATGGAATGGTATGAATGAAAAATTTATGTGAACAGATGTGGATATTAATTAGCTAAAATTGATGACGATTTTATATTGAGAAATATTGAAAACTGAGTGACGAATTTATAATGACGGAACGAAAAACGGTGTAATCTATATGGATGATGAAAGGAGGAACAGTGTGAAACATGACCGCCGGTGAAAAATAATTAAATAATAATTGTCACCTAAGGAATTGAGCCGGGTTGCGAGAAATTGAGTCAACCGTTCTAGAGCTATTTACCGGAAATAATTACTGGGCTCTCGTCAATACGATGTCATATGCGACTTATTAACCCCTCTCATTTTCGTTTGTCTTGTTTGGTTTATTTATTTATGCTGCAAGTCTCAGTAATACTACATGTGTTGGCTTAGTCGATGCATGTCGACTATGCGACTAATTGTAGGAATAAAAGACGAAGAAGAAGAAATTTAATGCAACTTGAAATGTTGCAACTTCATAGATTGATTTCCGACATTATAGCGGTTCCGGTTGATAAATACCCGAGTACCCAAATTTTGCTTGGCAAATTTTGTCTGACAGTTCATGGTAAGTCGCTCAGGTCGTTGACATGCGTGCACTGTTAAAAATGTTATAAAATTTACAACACGTTTAATGTACAAAGCTATATATATGAAATTAGAATTCTTATACATTGTAATTGAATTTTAATAATTTAATCTTAATTGCAATACCTGTATATTAAAAGTACCGGCGACGGCATTCAAAATTAAAACATCCGTATATGAAAATTGAGTTATTATTGCAGATATTGTACAAATAATCTTATTTTTAAGATCCCAGTAACGCAAAACTCTTACAAACGTGTCAATGAAATTTCATTTACTGTATATGCATAAAAAACTTCATATGGGGCATTCCACCGGAAATTTTCATGCTTTGACTCTGACCATTTTCAATAATTTTGCCAATTTTTGTTCGAAAAGTATTTCGAAAAAGTGAAGACACGTGTTTTTTGTTTGGCCAAATAATTAATATTTTCGAACGTATAATTTTCACGCAAGTTAAATTTTTTTTTTGTAAAATTATTTTTAACTCCCCACTGCCCACCGGGGCCCCCCGAATTTGCTGTTTTCGTTGTCTCCAGTGTTTGTCGGAACGGCTCAATGTCTTTTGACAGAATTTGGCACAGTAGTTCTGTGTATGTGGGAGTGTGTTCGTAGCAAAGGAATAAGAAAATAAATGTGAAATGGCAGAGATAATTAACTTTGAAAAAACGAGCCAAAACCCTATTCAGATATATCGACAGGCGCCCGCCATTAACTACTATTGCCTTTGCGATTATTTGGTGCCTGCTATAAAAATGCTGTAGCTGTGTGCTATCCCTGCTCAAAATATCTGATAGAAACCATTAGAAACGGATACATAACTTAAACGTTTTAATACGATTTGATTCCGTTCTATCCGGCGTTCAAAATAACGGATGAATAATGTAACGGATGAATAATATAATGTAATGTATCCTTTTGTATACGCAAAATATTATATCCGAGTTGATGCGCGTAACCGTATAGAAATCATGTCGTTTTTATAAGTTTATTAAAAGAGAGTCAGATGAATTAGCATAGATCTGAAAGTTTTCTATTGTTACGTCCTGTGAATTTTCGGCCAAATTCACCGACGCAACTGACCAAAAATCCACAAAATTGGGACGTATTCGTGGAAAATAATTAGCCGCTGAGAAACAATTATGTGTGCAGTAATGTATCAGCTAATACTGAATGACTCGATTCAGTGATTGGCATAGCAACAGATTGGTACGGTCATGTAACCAAAAGACGAAACGGAAATAAAATATCAAAGGGATATTCGGGTTGCTAGAGGGGTATCATCGGCAGCGAGGATGCCTTCGGCTACCTGAAGACCCATTGTTTTAATTGAGACGAGAAAGGCTATCCGAATCTTTAGCTGTATACGTCGGGAGACGGTGCCTTATCTCTCTAACACGCAGCGCGTAGCGACGCACGTACGCACACAGCGGTGCAGCCAGAGAATTGGTGTGACTGCCTCGGGGCGACTGATTGGGAAAATCACCGTTGGCTCTTACGAGTGCAGCACCTCTCGGGGCATAATTATGCGCAACGTTCATTTAAAATTGTGGAATTGATGTTAATGAAAACAATGTTGGAATGAAGCGGACGTGGGAATTTGGTCGGAAAGTAATAAATTCGTTAATTATCCAGTAGAATCACGCATGAAAGGTATTTTGGGTCAAATCGTTAATATAAAATTATTATAAAAATTTATGAAATATTATCATCTATTATTATAATCATTAGGGAAGTTAATTAACCCGATAGAATCACGATTTTGCTATCAATAAAATAGTTAAATAAATTAGTCAATAACAGGGAATTAGTTATTATCGTTCAGAAAAATATTCAGGGACATTATTATTAATTTAAGAAAAATTAGAAAAAATATCCGTTAAAAAAACAGGAATGTATGAGCAATATTTAAAATAACTCGTTAGATCAGGGTTATAACTTTTGATAGAAGCATCGTAGGAACTTCGTTCAAATTTGTAAACTATTATTATTTAAATAAAAAATTAATGGAATAATTTGTTTATCCGGGAATTTGTTGTAAAAACCGAAATTGCGAAATTATTAAAATAAGTTACGGAAGACGCCGAAACCGATCGATAATTACCACGGAGGGGGCAGCTGATGCAACGCATTGCTTGGAGGCGCGGGCGCCCCCCGATCAAAACAATAAAAGAAGCTCCCCAAAGGGCGCATTACTCCTCACTGTCTGGACAGCTACGTGTCAGTCTTCGACACCTCTTCAAGACATTACCTGTTCATGATTCACTTGTCGCAGAGAGTATTATACACAGTCAAAAATTTATCTCCATCATTAACATCTGAACTTTGAAGTCGGAAAGTTAAATAAAGTCTTTAAATATTTCAACGGATAAATAAATCGGAGTTTCAACGGAACATTATTTCATCACCTATATTCTTCATTATCAACATTCATTGTCTTCAACATTCCTCGTTGACCCAATCGACTTTCACTGAAAGAAAGAACGAAGGAAGGAAGGAAGGAAGAAGGAATTCGGGATTACGAACCTTACATCCTCATCAATCGATCATCTCGACTTAATCGAACATTTCATTCATTCCTAATCACCGTAAGTTATCAAATCCTTTTATTTTAAAATCATTTATTTTATTTCATCAATCGTCTTTGGAAATTTTATTCTTTTGTTGATTTTACCGATTAATAATTAAATACTTTCGAATATCTGGGAATAATTAATAATCTATGGGAATCTGAATAAATTAATGAATTGAAGAGATTTAATATCCGGAAGTCGAGGTTTTTCAATCTTTCCAAGTGAGAACCGAAGTATAGAGCAACGAACTCGACGGCCAGTGATAACGTTAGCCCGACTCGGTGCAGCGCGGTGCGAGCCATCGGGGGTCGTATTACACCTAGGCCTTCATACGGTGTGTCAGGGTCACGCGGAGATTCGTAATCGTCCAAGTGTGGTAGAGACTGCGCGCTAATAATCGAGCCACGCATATTATTTTGGCACACAGACTTAGCCCATCCCTGAATAAATTTCCGAAAGGTTAGATTCAAAAGGGGCATTGTTCTGAAAGAGCGTCACATGCGATAAACGCGTAAAAGGGAGAGAAATCTCCTTGACCGTAGATGCAGGAAAAAGCTGATCAGGACGTAACACTATATAATTCTATCCGCAACGACTTCCGTTCTTCTCCATAATGACAGATGTCGACAAGCGCCATTTACATTCAATCAGTTTGTATGCGTACAAAGACTCATTACGTCTTTAGTTGATGAATTGAAACAGCAATCTATGCGTTCGTATCCGCATTACTATACGTCTTTCTAATCGTCGTTTTCGATCCGGATCACGTTGTGTCGTGCGAAACGCTTTCTATCCGTCCGTGTACGCAAAATGTTGTATACGATATTTTCCGGGTAACCGTTTAAAAAACATGTCCGTTTTTATAAGTTTGTTAAAAAAGGGTCAAATGAATCAGCATAAACGTGAAAGTTTCTATACGTTTCTATCCGCAGACCTTCACGTTTTTTATGATTGATGTCAATAAATGGGGTTCTATTAACACTGTATAAATACTTTAAATTGTTATTATTATAATTATATAAAAAATGTTAATACTTGAAAATTAACAAAGTAGCTCGTAATATCGTTAAAGAAAAAAAAGAATAGCATATTCATTTTATATTATTTCATTGTTTAACTAATTGAAAGAAATGAAAATGCAAGGGATTACGAAATCAATAACGGAGAAAAGTTTGCTTGTGATTAATCTGGGCTGCAAAATAGTTTATCAAATTTGTAAAAAAAAATGACAGTAAAATCCCACCTAGATAGATGTTTTTCGCCGTTTTTACCATAGTTGTAGCCACGAACAAAAATGACGGCCATGGCACAACAAACATTTTCTGCAATAAAAAAAGACGGTCGATTGATGGTAATTTTTGGTCAATTAACGTTTCTAACCATCGACCGTCATGGCACATCTCTAATGACAAGGTAGGGCGCATCAATTCCATACAATATTTCTCACGATCCAACAAATTCGAACAAGTCGATTTCGCATTGTTCTAGGTTCCAGCTCTCTTTTTTTTAACTCCCGACTGACCGCCAAGGCAAAAAGAAGGGAGTTATTAACTCCTGACTGCCCGCCAGGGCAAAAAGACAGGAGTTGTATTTCGCGCCTCTTCCTCGAGATCATAGTGTAGTACTACCATTTCACGTCAGTGTCGCCACAAGCTTCAAAGCTATATAAAAAAATTTCTGCCCCTCTAGCGATGCGCAGCTCCCGTGCGTCCGCCGAAATCTTCATTCTTTCGTTTTGTGTTAACGTCGTCACAACGTAAAAATGTTAACAACGCAGTAATTAGGAGAACAATGGGAAGAAAGAGGAAAAGAGGAGATAGCGATGAGTCCACATCGGAAAGCGAGAAAGAGAATAGAGATTTATTGAAAATTCTAAAAAAGAGGCTCTCGAAAAAGAAGAAAAAACGAAAACATAAGAGACGCCGTAAGTGTGGTTATGTTGTTCCCTTTGTTTTTTGTTTTTTTGTTAAAGACAATGGACTGATGGATCCGGATATTGGGAATACCAAGGTATAATCGACTCTAATCTATTTTTACCGGATTATCGACTCTAATCGATTTGTCCCGTGCAGTCAACCCTAATTGACTCGCATTGTGATATCGGCTCTAACCGATATTCACACCCTTGCCATACCAAGGGACCTTGTGCAACCTGATGGTTTTTTATCATGGGAGGAATTCTCGGGTTGAGAATTTCTCTCTCCTTGTATATAATCAGGGAGAAGAGATAGACTGCTAGTCTATGTGCAGTTTTTATTTTGGATTGTAGGAAGGGACTCGACGTCGTCGAGCACGAAGTGTGATTCACCGGAGAGGTGTGGTTCTTCAGAGCAGGATCGAGAGGCTTACAGCCCTACGCAGAGTCTGCAATCCATTAAAGATGGTGACGCAGGCAGAAAAAAGTCTGCGAAAGATCCTGAGGACACTTCGCATGGAAAATCTGACACACCGAGGAACATGGCCTGCGCAGCCAATGGCCAAGAAACCTCTGCTCCTTCGACAGCTGCCAAGGACTCCGCAGGAGTTTCTCCAGTGGTATTGGGGGTTGAGGGAGATTCTGCGAATCTGGGACCAGGGCAGACAGAAGAATCGACTGCTACAGCCGATCCAATTTCGCTGCCTGTATCGGAAAAACCCGATCACGAGATGGAGCTCGACGAAAATATTTTAAGTGTTCTCGGTCCTAGTATCGAACCGGACACCCTCACAGGCCCTGCCATCCACAAGGATGTGGCGTCCCGTTGGACTAAGATTCTTCAGAAGGGGCTCAACACGGAGGAAACTAAAAAGTTACTGCAGAAGTATCCTGTTCCGAATAACTGCACTATTATCGCCGCCCCGAAGTTGAATCCGGAAGTTAAGGCGTCGATTCAAGAGGGCACCATCACGAGAGATAATCGTATCGTTGAAAAACAGAAGCGAATTGCTTCTTGTTTGGCAGGAATCGGAAATGCAATCTCGCTAACCTTAAAGGTCGAGGACCCGCAAAAATTAAAAAATTTTAGAACATCTCGGTGCGGCGTGTCAACTTTTGGCCTCAATCCAACGAGATGAAGCTTCGATAAGGAGGAGTTTGATACAAGCCAACTTAAATGTTTCACT
The DNA here is from genome assembly GCA_963575735.1 of Amblyjoppa fuscipennis. Taxonomy (NCBI): domain Eukaryota; kingdom Metazoa; phylum Arthropoda; class Insecta; order Hymenoptera; family Ichneumonidae; genus Amblyjoppa; species Amblyjoppa fuscipennis. Next base: position 2,077,776 of record OY754497.1, read on the forward strand.
AAAGAAGACTATGACAAGTGTCACGACGGATGAGTGGCTTTTTGGACAAGATCTAGAAGAACGGATTAAGACCGCAAAAACACTCGAGCGTGCTTCTAAGGACTTGAAGCCACCGTCGAAACCGCAACAGGCATCGACTTCAAAAAACTCGAAACCCCCGCCCCGCCGGCCGAATTACAAGAATCAATCGTCGACGTCGGGCGGGTACAAGAATTACTCGTCGACATCAAGCGGGTACAAGAAATCGCAGCAGAACAAATCGGACCAGAAGAAGACTCAAGACAAGAAGGATCATCCGTACAAGAAGCGGCGCTAGAAAGTTCGGTATGTAAGCCAGGCGGTCGACTGAAAATGTTCAGCTCTAACTGGGCAACAGTAACATCTGATCGCTTGATCTTACAATGGATCGAGGGGTACAAAATACCGCTCACCTCTCGTCCGATTCAATCGTCAGCTCCCGCGGAGCCTCGATGGTCGGCGAATGAAAGGTCGCTGATTTCCGATCAGATTAATTCGCTGCTCGCGAAAGGGGCTATTTAGACGTGTTCCGCCACCGACGGCGAATTTTTGTCCAGAATCTTTCTTATCCCAAAATCGGATGGCTCTCAACGTTTGATTTTGAATCTTAAGGGTCTTAATGAGTTTGTAAAAACGGAACATTTCAAGTTAGAGGACTGGAAGGTTGCTAAAAGATTGTTAAGCCCAGGCTGTTTTATGACAATAATTGATTTGAAGGACGCGTATCATCTGGTTCCGGTCGCGCACTCTCACAGAAAGTTCTTACGGTTTCAGTTCGAGGGCATTCGTTACGAGTATACGTGCCTGCCTTTCGGCCTCTCGTCTGCGCCTTATGTTTTTACAAAAATTATGAAGCCGGTCATAGTTTTTTTACGAAGGAGAGGGTTGTTATCGGTAATTTACATTGATGATATCCTACTTATTGGACTCTCATATTCTGATTGTGAGAAGAATATCCGCGAGACCTGCTCTCTCTTGATCAAACTGGGGTTTATCATCAATGAAAAGAAAAGTGTGAGGGTTCCTTCACATTGTTGCAAATTCTTGGGGTTCCTTTTTAATTCAAAGGAGATGATTATAGAGCTTCCGAGAAACAAGGTGAAGCATACTCTTGACCTGGTAAACAAATTTACTTCACTCCAAGAATGTACAATCCGCGAATTCGCAGCGCTCATTGGCATAATGGGTTCACGATGCCCTGCGGTGACGTACGGTACCGTATATTTAAGGAGATTTGAAAGGGAAAGGCTATTAGCGCTCGCGGACAACGATGATAACTTTGATGCGCGTATGACATTATCGCGAGAGTTAAAACATGATTTTGATTGGTGGCGAACGAATATCACTTCGGCCTACTCGCTTATAGCTGAGCCCAGTTATGATTTGGTGATTTTTTCGGACGCGTCTTGCACTGGTTGGGGTGCTTTCTGTGAGGGGTATCGGAGCCATGGTCATTGGAAAACAGATGAGATCTCCTTGCATATTAATCAATTAGAGCTGATGGCAGTGTTTTTCGGTTTGAAGTGTTTTGCCGAAGACAGAGCGAATTGCAATATATTATTGCGGGTGGACAACACCACGGCAATCGCCTACATCAATCGGATGGGTGGCAGTCGGCTAGTTGGCCTCAGAGCTTTGGCCAAAGAGATTTGGCAGTGGTGTGAAGCCCGACGTATATGGATTTTCGCGTCATACATTCGCTCCAGCGAGAACACGGAGGCTGACGAAGAATCACGAAAATTAGAACCGGAAACGGAATACGAATTGTTGAATTTCGTTTATAGAAGAATAGTTAGAGTGTTTGGTCGTCCGGAGATCGATATGTTTGCCTCGAGAGCTAACACTAAATGCGAAAAATACGTGTCATGGGTAAAAGATCCGGACTCTATCGCAATCGACGCGTTTACAATAGATTAGAGCCCGTGGTTTTTCTACGCGTTTCCTCCATTTACGTGCATTCTAACAAGGAAACATTCCCAAGTGTCCGACCCCGATTTCGATAATTTTGATATATGTTGTAGAACTCGGAAATTTAAGGGACACGTATTTTTTTTATCATCCCTCGTTGATATATAAGGGGTGAAACAGCCCCTCAAACTTTGGCAGAAAAACAATAATTTTTTTTTTTTTCTTAGAAGCACCTGACGATTATCAATGAAATTTGGTATACATATATCTCGAGCCAACAGGACTCAGAAATGGTAGTGTGCATCACGGACGCACCCCTTTAAGGGGGTAAACTACCCTTATCTAAATCTTTATTTCTTTTTTTTCGGCGAAAAATAATCGAACTGGAATACAAATAGCATCGTTTTGAAACTAAAATGATATTACAGTTTACGTGTTTTTGGTTTTTTCCCAAAAACCACTGTTTGACCAGATATATATATTTCAAAGCTTTCAATATTTCCCATAGAAGCACCCGACGGATTTCAATAAAATTTGGCAAGCATATATTTCAGAGCAACAGAATTAAAAAATGATACCGTCCGACACGCGCCCACCCCTTTGTGGGGGTAAACCACCCTGATAATTTTTTTTTCAGGATAAAAGAACCGAAAAAAATATAAATCGTATACAGCCGATGCTTCCATAAAAAAAACTCCCGTTTTCGCTTGGAGGGCGAATTCCTAATTCTACTATTTTATTCTACTATCAAAAACCATAATTTAGCACACGGGATATATATTCGAAACATAGGTAATATGTGAATTTGATAATATAACATTTCCACAGATGATACTATTTTCATTCCAAATTTATTCGTTCCAATACATGTATGGAATATGGGATATATGGAAATACTCCAAGAATATTAATTCTGGAAAGCAAAAAAATCTTGGGACTGAAAATTTCAGAAAATTCTATATGATAAAAATAATGTTAACCAAAAATATTTGTAACAAAAAATTATGGCTCATATTCATGACAGTAGTGATGATCGTGGAAAAAGTGTTCGAAGCAGAATGCTTTCTTACACCATGAGCATCGTATTATAGGTAGTGCACCGCAAACAGCACATTTCATAACGGAAGATTTTTCGAAAGCAAATTCGACAGGATTTGGAAAACTTTCTAATCTGTCGTCTACATAGCCACTTTTATACCACGCATATTGAAAAAGGGATCGATACCTAGGCGAAGATAGTTGATTATGTACAAGTGATTGTAGTTTTATAATATTGTTCCGTAAATGAAGATTAACATCGTAATTGTGTAGGATCGCATTGTCAGAGAAACGCTTCACAAAGTTTTTCCACACCCTAAAACCATAAACGTCTAAAGGTTGAATTCTTCCGGTAGTTCCTTTTGGTATAGTCATCAACACAACATCTTTATCTACAGGCTTCGTTTCTGCGATAATATTGCTGCAGTGACCGCTCCAGGAGTCCAGTAAAAGTAGGCTTCTTCGTCCAACGTTAGGAAAGAACACCTCTTTTAGCCATGTTTTGAAGTGGTCTGTAATTGCAAAACATTGCTACCAGTAATATTCATGCACATTGCAGTAATAAAAAGAAAATTATCATTGCAGTACATCATTACCTTTTGTCATTTTGCCAGATGACGAAGGGAGGAGGTATACATTCGGGGGACGGATTAATGTTTTTTCTACTAGAGGACCAAAGCGACCGCCTGCTTCTTTTAATACTATCAATAGAGGAGATAGTAGTCGCCCATCACAGGAGACAATTGGCTGAATAGTATAACTATGAGTTGTAGATGATATGGATTGAGCAGAACACTCGACTTTTTCCGTTCCTGCATACGTCAACGTACGTCCTGAATGTATTTCAAGCTGGAATCCACTTTGATCAGAATTATATACGTTTTCAGGCCCGTATTCTGCTATAAAAGGCTTGACAGTAGCAACAAACTCATCAGCTGATTTTTTCAAATTAGCACTGTCTTCTATCGTCTTTCTTGAGACAGACTTTGTGATTTTTCTTGAAACGATCCGATGGGCTTTTTTGAAATTGTATATCCATTTTGAAGAGGCCACGAAAGGCCTATCGCCACTCCCCTGCTCTCCCCATGCTTCCAGAGCCCATTTTTTGATGTCCGAGTCATGGACTATTAATCCAGCTTCTATAGCGTTTCGTAATTTGTTTAATGTAAATTCGGCGATAATCATCAATTTTACTTTCCGCGTTCCTCCTTCGTCCACTTGCTTTGCCCATCTCGTTAATTGACGAGGATTAGTAAGTCTGGCAAATGACTTTTGTACAGTAGAAAACTTGAGATAGCTTTTTTTTCCACTCCGCCAGTACTCTACTGCCCTTTTTTTGTAATCAAATGGGATTTCATCGTTTACAGGACTAGGGCACACAGATGAAGAAGGTCCAGCCACTCCTTCCTCACTCCAATCTTCGGCGTCTTCGACGTATTCTGCGTCTGTTCCGGGAAAGTCGTCTACGAAACCCAATGTAGATTCTTCAGATACTTCTAAAGTGTTGAAGTCCCATATACTGTCCAGAAGAATCTTTTGAATCGATTCTTTCAGAATGATTTCTTGCCGATTGACTTCAGTCGTTGGTAGATACATTGTTTGAAATGTTGCAAGTAATAAATTAAGCACGTTCATTGGATTCACAAACATGTTTAAAATATCGTAACGCACTGATAACACGGCAGGCTCCGAACGCGAAATTTTCAACACCGAATGATGAGGAGTAATGCACGCTCAGACTTTATAAAGAGCCGCACGACTACTTGGGATAACATTTGTCTATTTTCGTTCCAAATTGTTTACAGGCCTGCCGCCCGAAGTTTTCCGGAAACTTCGAGATCTATTTATATTTTTGGCGTCACGAAAATACGCATGAAAAAAATATGTGATCGGTTATTTTGATTTTATGAAGTCGAAGAACTAATCTTATCTTTATTTTTCCAGAAATATGAGTAGACTCATAATGAAACGATTACCGCATCGTAGAATCTACCGTGAGGCAGATTCGGTAAAATAAGCTTTACATGTGTGAACTGAATAAAAATAAATGCTAATGCATTTATTTTAATATATTTTTTTTATTTTATTGTAATTTTATTCGTTTCTAATGAAATGAATAAAATTGCGATACAAATAGTTTCATCTGTAGTTTCATGTTATATTATCAAATCCACATATTACCTATATTTCGAATATATGCCGTGTGCTAAATTATGGTTCTTGATATGAAAATAAAATCCTGTAAACTCTCATTGAACTTCTGACTGCCCTCCAAGCGAAAACGGGAGTTTTTTTTATGCAAGCATCCGCTGTATACGATTTATATTTTTTTCGGTTCTTTTATCCTGAAAAAAAATAAATGATCAGGGTGGTTCACCCCCACAAAGGGGTGGGCGGGTGTCGGACGGTATCATTTTTCAATTCTGTTGCTCTGAAATATATGCTTGCCAAATTTTATTGAAATCCGTCGGGTGCTTCTATGGGAAATATTGAAAGCCTTGAAATATATATACCTGATCAAACAGTGGTTTTTCAGAAAAAACCAAAAACACGTAAACTGTAATATCATTTTAGCTTCAAAACGATGCTATTTGTATTCCAGTTCGATTATTTTTCGCCGAAAAAAAAAAGAAAAAAACATTTAGATAGGGGTAGTTTACCCCCTTAAAGGGGTGCGTCCGTGATGCACACTACCATTTCTGAGTCCTGTTGGCTCGAGATATATGTATACCAAATTTCATTGATAATCGTCAGGTGCTTCTAAGAAAAAAAAAAAAATTATTGTTTTTCTGCCAAAGTTTGAGGGGCTGTTTCACCCCTTATATATCAACGAGGGATGATAAAAAAAAATACGTGTCCCTTAAATTTCCGAGTTCTACAACATATATCAAAATTATCGAAATCGGGTTCGGACACTTGGGAATGTTTCCTTGTAAGAGTCTTACGTAAAATTGCGAAGGAAGGCTCGAGCGGAATTTTGGTTGTACCGTATTGGGAAGCGCAGCCATGGTTCCCGCTGTTTCTTTCGTTACTCGACCGAGAGCCTGTTATATTTGAACCAAATGTTGATTCACTCCATTCTTCTCACAGGCAACCACATCCATTGTGGAAGCGTCTTATCCTGGCTGTAGGCAGTGTATCGGGGAGGCGCTCATCCGAAGGGGGACGCCGCGGGAATGCACCGAATTGATGGTCAAGTCGTTATCCGAGTCCTCAATTAGGCAGTATGATTCAGGATTGAAGAAATGGTGGAGTTTCTGTATGGATTCAAAAATTGACCTATTTGCGGGTACCGCACGCGACGTTTTACTGTTTCTCAACAGAGAATTCGAAAGGGAAGCGTCATACGGGTCGCTAAACTGCTATCGTTCGGCGATCGCGCTGATACTCGGACCGGGATTGGGACAAGATGATAGGATCCTTAGATTTTTTAAAGCGGTAGGAAAAGTGAGGCCCGCGGCACCGAAGTATGATTCAACTTGGGATCCCCAGATTGTTATAAGGTTTCTTTCTAATTGGTATCCCAACGAGGACATCAGTCTGGAAGAACTCTCGTTGAAGCTCGTGACTCTGGTAGCCCCGGTTACCGGTCATCGTATACAAACTTTATCGCTGATCGATATCAGAAATGTTCGGAGATCGAGTGAGAATACAATTGAGATTAAGATTCCCGATCGAATCAAGACTTCGGGGCCAAACAAGAAACAACCGGTATTGAGGTTACCTTTTTTTCTGGAGGATAACTCTATTTGCGTAGCATCGGCTTTAGAGAGTTATATAGACAGAACTAAAGATACCCGTAAGGATATATGCAAGTTACTTATTTCATTTAGGAAACCGTATAGAATGGTAACCACTGAAACGTTGGGTCGTTGGATAAAGTCGACAATGTGTAAGAGTGGTATAGATATAGACGTTTTTACAGCGCACAGTACGCGTCATGCGTCGACCTCCGCGGCAAAACGTAAGGGAGTCAATATTGATATGATCCGCAATACTGCAGGATGGACAAAAGACTCCACCACTTTTGCAAAGTTTTACGATCGAATAATAATAGATGATCGGAATCAGTTTGCCAAGGCGGCAATCGACGGGTAAAGAAGTTAAGAATTGTTTGGTAGCATTAAGATGCATTTTTATGAAATAGACTGTTCATAACATTTTTTGAGATATGAGGAAAAATGTTACTGTATATACCTGCCGTAACATACTTTAAACAGCTACACTATGATCTCGAGGAAGAGGCGCGAAATACAATTTATGATTAAACGAACTTACCTGTAAGTGAAGTTCTATCATGATTGTATGAGCACCTCTTGCGAGGAGATCAGTCCCTCCCACCCATTTCTTATCAGAAATACCCAATAGCGGTTACGGCAGGACTTTAAAGAATGAAGATTTCGGCGGACGCGCGGGAGCTGCGCGTCGCTAGAGGGGTCAGAACATTTTTTATATATCTTTGAAGCTTGTGGCGACACTGACGTGAAATGGTAGTACTACACTATGATCTCTTCGGAAGAGGCGCTCATACAATCATGATAGAACTTCATTTACAGGTAAGTTCGTTTAATCATAAATTATGCGTTTCACGGCGATCACGTGACCGCGCATGTTTTCTTCGAGTTCGGTGTTATCCGAACCGACAAAAAATCTCTTGACAAAATTTGGCAAGCAGTTTCTTTCAATCACGATCTGTGACTTTCTCAAGTTTTGTTACGATTCGACGCAAATTCATAGAGATAAAGACTTTTCAGAAAAAGAATGTTTGTCCATATCGAAATTTCAGCGAGATATGCCGCCATCTTTTGCCTTTTCACCGTGTGTCGCAGCTAATTTCACAGTGGCTCAATGCACGATCTCTCGAGCATTTTGCGTTTCGCTACGAATCAGCTGTCAACACTACATGCCTACGGTGATTTTTTGTTATTGTTGTTATCATTATTATTTTACATCATCGGTGTGCGTGAACAGTGTGACGTTAATTTCTTTTTTGGTCTTATCGAAAAAATACTACTTAAAAAAAAATTTCATAACAATGAATAATGACAAATGTGAACTGAAAGTGACAGTCAGTGGTGACAATTAAAAAAATTTATTGTATGCATTCTGGGCACTGTTTTGACTGCAAATAGGCCCCATTCAAATAAAAACTCAAAACGAAGGTTATTGTAGCGGATAGTTGTGGCTGGACCCAGAGAAGTCGGTTAAGGAGTTATGAGTAAAGAAACGGCCAGATAAAACAACGGAATTATATTTATTAAAATACGTGCGTCTTCTGCAGTGAGATTTCGGTAACTGAAGATAGTGGGAGAAAGCGGTAGCTTGCAAGCGGATGGATGTGGATGAAGGAGAGCGAGAATAGGGTAGGGATGCCTGTTGCGTGTGAAATAGAGTGGTGTGCGTACTGTCGAACGTTGCCGATTTCGGAACCGTTGCGGCCTATCCTCAACAGTTATACATGTGGCGAAATGGGGCAAAGCGCAGTAGATGCAGAGAGTTTTTTTGTAGTAGTACCAGCAGCGGTGCACTACAAATTGGAACAAATTTTAGATTCATCGCTTGAATCATATATTGGAGAGCAGCCATATTTATTAATTTTTTTCATATGATTATACGTGTGGTGAAATGGACCAAAGCGCAGTAGTCGCAAAGGATTTTTGTAGTCCCAGCAAGCTGCGTGCTATAAAACTAAACAAATTTTGGATTCATCGCTTGAATTATATGTTAGAGGCCGACCATATTTATTTTTTTTTCAAATGATTATACGTGTGGTGAAATGGGCCAAAGCGCAGTACTCGCAGATAGTTTCTATAGTACCAGCAAGCTGCGCACTATAAATCAGAACAAATTTTATACATTTATCGCTTAAATCATATATTGGACTGGGATCATATTTCTTTTTTTTTGTTGATTATACATATGGGAAATGAGACAAAGCGTAGTAGTCACCGAGCGTTTCGTAGCATCAGCAAGCTGCACACAATAAATCTAAACAAATTTTAGACATATCGCTTGAATCATGTAATAGTCTGAGATCATCTTTTTTTTACTTTTATTATTCATATTTAAGTTGTTATTGTTATAATCAGCTGACATCACTTTCAGCTCCCATCGTTCATGAGATTGTTTTTTTTTAATTAAAAATAAATTAGATTATCATCGGTCTATTTACTGCATCGCTACTATTGTCAAAAAAAATTATTATGCGTTGAAATATGTATAAAAAAAATCTTATAACAATGTGCATGCTTAAAAAAGATATACAATGAACTCCAAAAAGCGTGAAATTTAAAAAAATAACATTTTTTAAAAAAGTCCCGACTGAAAAATTACTGAATGAAAAAAAGTGCATAATAATAAAATGATTAAAAAATCTTACAAAAAGATTGAAATAATTAACGATAGAATATTTATTTCCAGGAAAGCTCCCTCTATTTTGTTTTGTCTGTCCATATATGCTGCTATAATAATAATAATAACACCAATAATAATAAAAGTCGGGAGACGTTTCCGGTCGTGTCACATAGGGACATGGTAGGTGTACTTGAAAAGTGTTTGTGACACAGCCGGAAACGTCTCCCGATTTTTATTATTATTAGTGTTATTATTATTATTATAGCAGCATATGTCGAAGAAAAAAAAATAGAGGGAGCTTTCGTGAAAATAAATATTTTATCGTTAATAATATCAATCTTTTTGTAAGATTTTTTAAATTAATTTATTATTATGTACTTTTTTTCATTCAGTAATTTTTCAGTCGGAAGTTTCAAAAAAAAAATGTTAATTTAAATATATTGTAACGGGACAGGGGCCTACCCTGCCCGAAATCGTCGAAAAGACGATCGATCCGCGAGGAAATTTAATCTAAATTCAGGCCCGCGATGAGGCCTGATAGCAAGGGAACGCGCGCGGCGAACGCGTGAGTGAGTGCGTAAGCCCCGCCCACCGGGAAAGCGAACGCAAATGAGCCCGCGAGATAAGGACGTTCCACCGTTGCAGCTAGAAATCAAATTCGAGTTAAGAGAAACTATTTGTTGCATCGACGTCACTAATAACGGGACCTCGCTCGGGTATATAAGCGCGAGCGATGGATCGAGAAGTGCCTTTTACACCAAGTCCATTCCTCGGAATAGTTTCTCCTAACCCACCTACCTCTCCTGTGAAACGAACCCCAGACATCTCTGGCCTTCGTGACACTCCATGAGAAAGAGACCTGTGTCCCTGCGCATTATAATTCGAACTCTAGACGATATCGAGGAAGCCCAACTCAATAGCATAGACAATCGGAATTTATTAAACTCGTAGCTTGAGCAAACCCAGCTCCGCGGCCTACAACCCATAGGCATCGAATTAACAGATTTCTTTAGATTAGTAGAAGCGAATTGAAGCGTTCGGAGCGGAGCAAGTATTTAACACTGATTAACTCGAGCACACGGACGAATTGGCAACAACAATTTTGGTTCACGCTTTTACTTCCTCGAGCACGTCTGCCGCCGGAGTGCATGCGGCAAGTTTCAATATATTTAGCATCCTTGAGCAAGGCCAGCTCCATTTGCCGTACATCGAGGAAGGCAAATGAATACTGAGTAGAAAAATAAAATCTAGAGTCAAAGCCAATTTAACACGAATAAATACAAATCTGAAATCAAAGCCATTTGGTCGAGGCGAATCGACAAAACAATTCGCGAGTCTCATGCGACGAGACTCTTACTTAAGACCGTGACCTTGACGAGACAGCTGCCGCCGAGGCGCGAGTAACAGGGCAAATGCCTAGAAATCGCGAGACTTCAGACTGCCATCCACTCGGAAAATAGACCAGCCTCATCACAAGTAAACCAAAACCGAATATTCCTCGCCTACTCCTCACCCGGACGTTCGTGATGATATTGTGCCCGTCTCCGGACGTGATTGGCGAGGACCTCTGAAGCTTCCTCCTTTTCCCAAAATAAAACAAATCCACCAAGGCAAACGAGACACGACCAGACACGACTGCCCAGTGCACGATCCCTTACAATCAGACGGACGGACAGAAAATCGAAGGACGTGCGATCGGAGTTACTCCGCGGAGTAATCTCCGATAAAATTACAATATATATATTCCTGTCAGAATTTCCCGGCAAAATATAAGTTATTATGCATTTACATAAAGAAATATATAATTATATAAATGGCAAACTTACGCGAACAGATAGAGAACGATAAAAAAGAAAAGAAATATTGATACGCAAATATTCGAATAACGATATCGACTAAAAAATACACGATCGGATAAAGGACGATAGAAACGGAACGAAAATGTGATGCGGAAACATTCAGATAGCGATATATTATGAAAAACATATATGATCGGATAGAGAACGATAAAAACGGAACAAAAATGTTTTGCGTAAACATTCGGATAGCCATATACAATATATATTATATATATTGTATATATTAGATAACGAAACCATGCATGAACGTATATAGAACGATAGAAACGGAACGAAAATCTTAGACGGAAACATTTGGATAACGGTATATTACGAACGAAATATTGATGCGGAAACATTCGGATAGCGATATACAACGAAATTATGCATGGACGCATAGAGAATGATAGAAATTGCATAAGTATATACGTATCAACACGGTTACGTAAATATAATTCGCATGATACCTTTCGTATCTATCCGCATTGAATCCGGGAAAACGTGCAGAAAACACATAATCGACGGATAAATATATTTTTTATTTGCATCTATCCGGAATTTCAAGCAATACATATAGAGAACGATAGAAACGGAACGAAAATATGATACGGAAACGTTTGGATAGCGATATTTAACGAAACCATGCATGAACGTATAGAGAACGATAGAAACGGAACGAAAATCTTATGCGGAAACGTTCGGATAGCGGTATATTAGGAACGAAATATTGACGTGGAAACATTCGGATAGCGATATATTACGAAAACATCCATGAAAGTATATAGAACGATAGAATCGGAACGAAAATAGGATGCGGAAACGTTCGGATAGCGATATACAACGAAATTATGCATAAACGGATAGAAAATGATAGAAATTGTGTAAGTGTATACGGATCAACACGGACACATGAATATAATTCGCATGATACCTTCCGTATCTATCCGCGCTGAATCCGGGAAAACGTGCAGAAAACACATCATCGACGGATAATTTTTTTTTATCCGCACCTATCAGATATTTTGAGCAGGGGACCTCATGTCAGAAAAACTGATACTTGGCCTCGGAGAAAAAAACCAACAAGGAACAAGAAGAAGAGATTCTGAGAGAGTTGAGAGACAATTGGAAACAGTTGTCGATGGGATAAAAAAACTCAAATGAATCGAACGTATGGGAGGTATTGAAGAGATTCATTCTGCATAAAAGAAAACGAAAAAGTTACTAATGAATTAATTTAAAAAATACCAATTGATTAACACATCAGCAGTCAACCGATTTTTTTAGATGACAATGATTTGTTAATTTTTATCAAAATGTCTGTTACATCCTACGTAACCACGTAGTATGTTTTTATAAACTATAAGCTCTCCCGAGCAGCGTCCCCACGCATCTCTTGAATGAATCTAGTGTGCGCCTTCACGCGCCCGAATACTACACGTTTGAATGAACCTCATAGGCCCTCCCGGGCAGCATCCACATCTGGCAAGTAGTGCACGTGGCCCGCTAGCACCTACAGTAAAAGATATATTCTTCCGTGGCGCACGCCTAGCCACTTAGCGCTAGCCGTAACTAACCCCCTACACGCGACACTTGTCACCGCATTATTAGAACACGCGTTTTTTTCTAGCTAACCGCTTATCATCACCAAACGGGACAGCATTACCAAAAATAGTTTCAGTACCAATTCTTCCGTACTAAAGATACCCCCTAACTGTATTTTATATATTTTTCTTCTCTATTAAATTCTTAGAATAATATTTTGGTAACTGCGTTGACCCCACCATACTACACGCTTAAACATTAGAAGCCTAGGGAGCGAACCTTGTATATAAGCTAAGTCTTCCTATGGCAAAGTCAGTTATTCTACCAGCCTCATAAGCTGCAACACCTCATCTGTACTCTACGGAGCGAGCAAAGCTTTGTTCGTCGGAAGTCACCGATAGCCCTGCGCGGCTAAGTCTCGACGCTCTTGCGTAATAAGAACCAGTTGGAAGTAACGCAAGTATCTGTAACAACGCTCAACAACGTTCAATAAAATATTTATCGTGAGTACTTAAAAACGGTTCAGCAATTCTTCGTATATCCTTGCATGCTCTCCACCACGTGCTACAAGACTCTCAGTCCCAGGCACCCTATTGACGCGTCGTATATCTTAGGCAGTAGAAGGCGAGGTCTCCGTTCCTGATGTAAAGGGCCAACGCCTTGACTCGAAAGAGAGACCGCCGTTACGTTCACTTAGCGCGAACTCGACGAGAGCTCGTCCGGACGTAACATGTCCCGTAATGTCCGAACATTCGGTTTTTAAAAACGTTTAAGCTGTATTTCCGAACCTATTTAATGAATCGTCCGAATAGTTATTGGGTTACATCCGTCGTTTTTTGATAATCACATCCCCAAAATTCATGACTTTCCACAGACTTTCCCGAATTAGAAAAAAATTCACGCAACTTTCAAGCAATGCAAAAAAGATGAAAAGATTCGTACGCATTCAGGGAAATGAATACGTCGTTTAAATTTGAAAAAAGTTCAATTTACGGGTGATCGGTTGAATTTTTTTGTGGTCATTTCCTTGTTGATAATATTTGGAATTATTATTATGTTAAATCAATCAAGCACCTTCCAAATACTTGATTTTGCCAGATTTTTATCTCATCGGAGAGTCTTAGCAATCCTCTCTCCATTCTCTCAGATCTCACGTGAAGTCAAACTGTGTGCAAGGATTAACTTAAATTGAGATTACTTTACAATTATATATCGCACATACGTATAATATAAAAAAGAAATAAAAAAAATAAAATTAAGAATCGACGATTCAGTTTGAATCGATATGGAATTTAATTCTGTATATAGTGACCATATATTTAATATATATTCTAAATATACGTTAACATGTATTCATTGCATGCTTCAAATACATTGTAATACACAACGAATATATATTTCGTATAAATGTTAACATATATCTAATATATACGGGAAATACATTTAACATGTATGCTGAATATATATCATATGTAACTTGTACGTCTTTTCGCCGAATATAAATACGTATGTATTTTGCATACATTTAATGTATATACAAAATATATAAAGGCATATGGAGATGTACGTTAAATATATGTGAATACATTCCAAATATATTCATATGTATTTCACCTATAAATTAAATATATAAATTTCCGTGTGAGCAACGGGCGAGGGGTGAGCCCCGACGAGGGACATAGATACCGGTACCACGGCTGTATTAGTTATCACGTAATGCGGGATCCGAAACTCTACACAGTCGACGAGAACTTCGATTTCAGTGAGAGGGGTTGTGTAACGACCCTGCATTGCATATAAGAGGACGATTCGAATGAGTCAAACATATAGGTGACATAGCGTAGTGGTTAACGCTCCTACTCAGTAACCGACTAATCCGGATCGAATCCCGGTGATCACCATAAGTTTTCTCTCTTCGATCTTCGCCCATCCATCTGCAATACCGATATCTGCAGGTCCCCAAACTCTCCGCTCCATAATTACAACCTTTTTATTTGAGGGTAGGGTTAACAATTGCTTATATTTAAATTGAGTATGATAGAAACACTTCCTCCAGCAAGTGCTTACGTAAACTCGAGGCCACGCCGTTATTAAATGACCTTGTACGACTCGTGAAGGGATATTCGAATGCGCCGTAGCAGCGCGCACGGGAGGTGGGGGCTTTACACTCTCGCCTCACCGTCGCTCGTGTTTGACGTGTAATCGAGCAATTTGAACATCAGTCGAGGTGTCTCTGACATAATTCCATGAAAAGCGACGCTATGAAGATAATAATGAAACGCATGGAAGGGGAAGCTCGTGAAATTTGGCGCTCCTCAGACGGCGACAGTAGTGGATCTAACACCATCGGTGACGGTAGTTCGCTTCACGATGAACTTCTTTCAACACCGTTACTATAGATTAAATAAAATCGTGATGACACTCATTGGACAATGGCCGTATCAGAGTACTCGTGCCAAATGTGGCTTTGTTGCTGCTTTGCTGTCTGTCGGCGTTATTCAACTTATACCTTTGTTAACAGCTCTTGTGAAGTATGGTGACGACGCGAGCGTTCTTCTGGACGGCGTTCTAGCACTACTTTTTGGAGCAGTTTCGATCACTAAACTTATCGGCTTTTTGGGGAACTCGAAGAAGGTCAGTTCTAGCAGAGAAAATTATAATACGATCTCGTGAAGAAATTGGTTAGGAAGTCTCGGCTTACGATTCCGATCGGGATTTGTTAGAGCTTCCCCAAAAGTCATCGGCGCCGTTAGGGCTGTTGCAGGGAAAGCCTAAGCAGGGCGTCCTTATAAGAACCCAGGTGGATCTCCATTTGACATTTACCATAATGCACTTGTCGAGTTCAGGACGTTGCGAGAATTTCCAACTTACAGTCAGCATTTACAGTTAGGGAACATTTAGATTTAGATCTTTTCTATAAGACACCCATTCATTTATTTCGTTTGTAAGCTCATGCATGCATTTAACAACTCGATGAGATTAGGAGTTTTTCAAGAAATGTTATTTACATTTAAAAATATAGTGTCACTAAAGTTCGCAACGTTGCAGCAACGAAATGACCACAACTGTCAATAATTCATTGATAGCCTACAAACTGACCTCATATTTTTATATGAATTGAAATGCTTGTACTTACAAGCTTTGTGCGTGCCTAAAATAATTATGAAGCATCCTAGACAATTCACAGCTGGTTCCACATAAATGGTTATGGTTCCATGCAACAGCAACGATGGACTTTTTTTGGCAAACATTTTCTCGCCAGTTTCGGCTCGATAATTATTGTCAATCATCCTCGGAAATGTATACCAAGTTTTATGCGTGTCGATCGTGCGGACAACTTTCTGGAGTCCAATAATGACGAGATTAGAAATCAGCTGACTTTGAAAGCCCCTTAATTTTTTTTTGGCAAACATTGTCTCGCTAGTTTTGGCTCGATAATTATTGTCAATCATCCTCGAAAATGTATACCAAGTTGTATGAGTGTCGATCGTGCGGACAACTTTCTAGAGTCCAATAATGACGAGATTAGAAATCAACTAACTTTGAAAGCCCCTTAATTTTTTTGACAAACATTTTCTCGCCCGTTTTGGCTCGAGAATTATTGTCAATCATCCTCAAAAATGTATACCAAGGTTTATGCATGTCGATCGTGCGGACAACTTTCTAGAGTCCAATAATGACGAGATGAGAATGACGAAATTAAAAAAATACACTGAAAATCCGATGAACGCAAGTCCATCGTTGCATTTGCATGGAACCATAACCATTTATATGGAACCAGCTGTGAATTGTCTCAGATGCTTAATAATTATTTTAGGCACGCACAGAGCTTGCAAGTACATCCATTTCAATTCATATTACAATATGAGGTCAATTCGTAGGTTATCAAAGAATGATTGACAGTTGATGTCCTTTCGTTGCTCCAACGTTGCGAACTTTAGTTACATAAAATGTAAACAAAGTTAAGTAATTGCCGATTATCCATTGTGAACTAATCAGTGATTACAAAGAAAAACCGTCAATTAATTGTGACTAAACCAATTGTTAATAAATAGATAAACATATAGAAGTTTATTCGTCCCTGGGACAAATTCTCTAAGGGCCAGAGCGTGCAGATAGCTTGGGGTGTTTCATAAATTGAACATGTTTGAATTTTCTGAGGGCCTCCCCGTATTATCGCGAGGTATAAAATAAAAATTCGATGTGGGAAGAATCCCCGAAATTAATGAATTTTTAGAGGTCGCTATTGAGGGTAAAAAATTAAAATTTTTGACAATTATAGCTAACAGTTACAAAATGTTGTAAAAGGTGAAGATCCGCCGTTGAAAAATTACCGAATATTTTCTTTGAGAAAATATGTTTGTTGCAACAAAAGTTGAATAAAGAAAAAGGAAGGTTTCTCGATTCTCATCAAGGGAGTAGTCACATTCCTGAATGGATAAGAGCTATAAAATATCTCTAGCGACGAACAAACAAAAAATATTATTTACTTAATTCTTTACAATAGCTGAAACGAGAGTACTCTTTTTCAGCTGTTGAAGAGAATTAGATAAATAACATTTTTATACCTTTTGATCATTACAGAAATTTGTCGACACCCTTTACCGGAAACTACAAAACTTAAATTTTTTTTTATTCAACTTTTGCTACAACAAACATATCCTTTCAAATAAAATATTTGATTATTTTTCTGCGATGGATTTTCACGTCCTTCAATATTTTGTAACTATTAGCTATAGTTGTCAAACACTTTGTTTTTTCAACCCTCGGTAACTACCTCTAAAAATGCTTCGATTTCATAGGGATTTCGAAGTTTTTTTTATACATTATATTTTAGAATTGCCGGTTCGCTACAAGGACATCTCCATTTTTCATGTTGACTTTAAATTTAGATGTTCCGAAGTTTAAAATTTTTTTAAATAGCCTGTAGTGACCTCTAAAAATGTATTTGTTTGGGACCCTTCGTACATCGCATTTGTATTGTGTACCTCGCAATAACATGGTTTGGCCGCCAAAAAATTCAAAAACTTTCAATTTAAGTACCACCATAATAAAGCTGTGCTGTAACAGAACCGAGGTATTTTACTTCATGAATAATTCGCGCTCCTCATTGCCGACGAAAACAACAGCTGCAATGGTAAGATAAAGACGCTGTAGACCGATCACGCATTTCTCCGTCAGCGTAGAACCGGTTACCCCCACCGCGGACAGGAGCCGCTGGCGACCCCCACTCCGCTCCTACTTCCGCCGACGAACCACGGACAGCGTGGTTCGTCGTGGTAGAAGAGAGGATCGGCTATATAAGCCCGTGCGCAGAGCACAAGACCACCTTTTATCTTCCTACCTTTGCCGGAACAATTTCTCTAAATTCGACAAGCTTCAGTACTGCTCTGTGACTTGAAGAATTCTCCTTCGAAAAAGCTAATCTCTAAACCACGTAGACCTCGACACTGCTTCGACACCTACGTATCCTTCAGATAGGCCAACTCAAACCATGCCTGGCTTCAATACCGCTTCGACGCCGGTGTGTCTTGAGCTAGCCCAGCCTCCGAGATAAAAGTTTTCCCGAACTCGTGCTGTGGCCCCAAGAACGCACCATACCGTACTAAAACCCAGCGTAAACAAATGAGTAGTGACAGGACAGCGATAAATCCATAAGTAACTACGCGCAATAAAAGAGACAACCAAACGTAACCCACAGCAGTTATTTTCTTTTGAACGTATCATATCAGCACGCACAATCACTGATACGAATATTATCTTTGGATTGCATTTAAAATCCAAGGCTCCTCCAGTCTTGTGATGGCCCTTTCTTTCTTTTTCTCCTTGAGCTTCTCTCCAGCTTCACCTCACAGAACGGGATGAAAATTCGGAATAAAATCTCAGGCAAGTTGGGATGGATTCCTCTTGACTTTCTCTTTCCTTACAATTTTTTTTTCTTCAAGTCACTGTTGACTTGCGGCAGAACACGTTCTTTAGCCGTAACTCTAGAACGTCTTCCCACCTTCAAATCAGCAGTCACTAGAAATTGAAGTCGATCCCTCTCCCTTTCGTCCTTCTGAGTTCAATGTTTAATCAAGCCCACTGTACGAAAGGGCTTATTATTCCTCGGGTCCAGTTGAGAACCTCCTTCGACCTCACTTTTATTACTTCCTCCACCTCAAATTCCCCACATGGGAAGTCAAAAACGTTTCTGTACCGAGCAACTTAAACCTAAATTAATAGGCAAAAGAAAGATCGGAATAAAATAATTATAAAGTAAGAGATCAATTACGAATTAACTAATAGTTATCAATGAATTGTTATTCAAACCGTTACATGTCGCCTCTGGAATCTAACTGGATTCCTAGTTGTACGTCGAGAGTCTAGTAAGACATCCAGCTGGGTCCCTACCCACATTTCTGGACGGGATCGTAATCGTGTGAGAAAAGACGGAAACAATCGAGACCTATCATTGATGAGACCTGTTCGATCCGCACAGACATTACAGTTGCTAAATCGTATTCGTACGGATTAATACGATTGGGCTCGGGATCGAGAAGTAAACATTCTTCACCAGTACACTGAGCACAAAAGAAAAATTACTATTGCATATCTAGGTTAATTGAGTATGATAAGGGTTTCCCAGATAGACAAGCGCTATGAAACGGCCGCAGTTGAAGTAATCGTGGCCCTTCTCGCGCCTGTCTATCTAGCTCAGTTTAAAAGTTGGCAAGTATTCTACACATATGTCGCTATTCTATGCAGTTATGAATGTTATCAACCACACCGTCTTTATGGCCCAACCAATGATACCGAGGATAATCGACCTTCTACTAAAGAACGGTACGAAACCCGGAACGTTTCCGTATCCTGTCGATTTTTATCATCTCGACATGCAAAAATATCATTTTTACATAATTGTATTTATGTACTTCTGTGTATCCACGTCAACGATGATTGTAGCAATCAACGGTGCCATGTTAATTTGTTACGCGCAACACGTATGTGGTATTTTTGCCGCTTTGGGGTGAGTTGATTGTTAATCGGTCATAATCATAAGCATAATAAAGTCTCAATTGAAACCGTCAGGCACAAATTAGAACGACTCGGGATTAACCGTACATCAGTACAAACAGAAGAAACCCGATATGCGCTGGACAAAAAGGACACAGTACTCATAGCTTCGTGCATTGACAGACACAATGATGCCATCGAGTGAGATAGTTTGGATAATGTACCCAGTAAAATTAATCACTATTATTAATAAACTCAGTTTTGTCAGATACGTCAATCTTATAGTGTCAAGTTACTCCTGGACTTTCTTTTTTACAATCGGGTTTGGCATGATTCTGTTTAATATTACAGGACTTCAGGTAAATGTTGCTACGGTGAGAAATATTCCCGAATTAATAGATTATCTGCCCGTAAATTTAGATTCTTTTGAGAACAAACGATCTCAAATCAACTACAAAATACGTGGTTTACGCATTGTCTATAGCGTTATACTTCTGCATAGACTGCTACATGTCTGAATCTGTTACGGATCACAGTATTAGGCTTTCGTTTTATATGTAAGTAAACTGGAAAGGACTAGTGGAGTGGGCTCGTTAAAAGTTTTCTTCCCGGCAGATACAACAACCAATGGTATAAACTCTCGCTAGAAGACCATAAACTCCTGCAATTCATGACGATGCGTTGCAGCGTACCTTGCTAATTAACAGCCGGAAATATGCTGGTTATGTCCAGGAGAAGCTTCTGGCTGGTAATTTCCTTAATTTTCGAAGCATAAAAATGTGCGGCATCGGACAAATTGTCATTGAAGTACAATTAATAATAATTCATATTTATAATCCAGACAGCGAAAACAGCGATATCATACTTGACGCTTCTGCATTCGCTGCACGGATTATAGACATTATCTGTAAAGATTCCAGTCGTTGCATATTGCAGAGCTGGGCAAAATACTCGAAAGTACTTAAAATACAAAATACTATATGTATTTAAAATATAAAATACTTTTTAGGCACTCACTCCTTACACGTAAGAAGTGGCTATTAAAATGACTATTTTCCCATCGGACGTCCGTATCATGGTATATCTTCGCAACGAATCAACCAACGCTGCTAAAATTTGCTACGTACTTTGGTTGTATCGTTGACAAACATCCTGGAGAATCTGAAACCAATTAAAGAAATATAAGTTTATGTTTATAAACATTCTAGCTGAAAACAAAAAAAATTACCTTTTATAAATCTTTTAGTCGGTCGGACGTCCGTATCATGCTCCAATTTCAGTACGGGTGAACGAATTTCACTGTACCTGGAAGCGTTCCTTTCTAAATGCTATTGACATGAAGCCCTGCAAATTTGAAAGCATTTAAAAGATTAATAACAATGTTATGAACAAATGAAGTATACATTATTGTAAAATATCTCCTGTTTAGTTTCGAAGTTTGGGCATCGGACGTCCGTATCATGCTCAAACTTAAAAACTTGCGAACCAATTAACATATCCTTCGCAGCCTTCATTTGTTATGACCTTACCATGTAGGGTGAATGCACCAGTGACTGGACGATTAAGCGACTGGTCGTTTTTAAAAGAGTCACAAAATAAAAATATTGTATGCACACCTTTCGGGCTCGGTTCAGTTGATAAAGTAGATCATCTTGATTATGACAAAAAACATTGCAGACTGTGTTTTGCATTGTTTTAAAACCTAAGACCGTTGAAATTAAAGATAAAGTCACAAAAAGACGCATACACCAGTGAATAGACAAATTCTCCAGTAAATGAACGGCGAGTCACCAGTGAATGGACACGTATTTGTCATCCAAGCTGTCGCTTATCGATATTAGGAAATTAACTCAATAACTTAATATTTCTTTGAATCATTTGAGTTCAACATTGTATTTTAACCATCATAGGGTTTATTACTTAAATAATATTAATAATGTTAATAATAATACTGATAAAGCAGAAGAACAAGCTTATTGGCTTCCTCAGTCTCAGTCTCAAATTAACTATAAACTTCTAAATATTTTTTTGGCACAGTCTTAAATAGTTTATTAATACATTATCCATTAATGAACAATTTTCTAATTCACAAAAAATAAGAAAAAAAGAATGTACCATGTCCATGTTCCTAACTTCTCCCCATGTCCATGTTCCTAACTTCTCCCCATGTCCATTCACTGGAGAGAGGTTCGGAAATCGCGCCAGTCAATGGAGGTTGATAATTTCGGCATATAAACAACATTTTATTGAACATTTTTTTTATATAGAATCAATAATGAATGATATCTTTATTTAGGCAACATACTACTTACCCTAAAAAATTAAGTCTAACACTCTTTTTTACACAAAACGTTTGCGGCCGCATCAATCGCCGCTTAGTACCCTCGAGTAACTTCCAAACGATAAAAGAAAAAAAAATCTCCTGCAGTCGGTAATTTCCATATACGTGCAGTGATAATTTCAGCCGTAATTATTATTTTGTTTCTAAATTTTGATGACCGTATAATTTATTTTTGATCGAGCAATTTTTTTTTATTAAGCATATAAGGGATTTCGTCCATTCACTGGTGCATTCACCCTAGCCCACCAAATTTGGACTCATTTAGATATTTGCAAACAATATTTTGCAAAAATTTATTCCAGTTATCTATTTGGGAGGTTATGTGCCATAATTTTTTTCAAGTATAAAAAAAGTAAAAAATAAGTACAATAAAGGTCGGGATGATACGGATAACAAAAATAGATGGATAATATCCTATTATCCGATTATATTACGTGATAATTATCACTTTGTTAACACTTTTTTAAACGTTTTGACGTAATTATTTTTTCACAAAAATAATCATACACTTTACACATATCACATTAAAAAATTCCATAAAAATTCCACTTTATACACTTAGAGATTTCCACGATAATTCACAAATAATTTTTTTTATCACTCACGAACAATCATTATTATATGCGAAACAAGACACTCACAATTATAGTTGTCAAAATAGAAACTTTTTCTTCGGGGTGGCGCTGGCGTCGGTCTCAGCGCGAGGGACCGGCTAGACTCTCGCGTGTGAGATCGACACCAGCGCCGCGCCGAAGTGATCAAGGCCCGTGCGCGATCAGTAGAGGTAAGCAGGGCAAAATGGCATAGTGGGATAAAGCGGGATAATGGGACAAAACGCAATTTTCCAAAAACTTTTGAATGGCGGCGATAGTGGTCCATGGGACAAAACAGGTTTGAAAATGCGGATGTATCATTGGCATAAAATGGGGCATCCTAAAATTATTGGAAAATTGCGTTTTGCCCTCACTGTCCCGTTTTGCCCCAATGTCCTATTTTACGCCGCTCTTCTCTACTTGTTTTTCTTAACTATGCTAAAACGTGACCATATTTCTATGCCTACAATGGGGATAAAAATTGGCCGAGACTTAACAAGCAGGAAGAAATGTAATTTGACGAGAGGAAATCTAATTTCGCGGGAGGAAAAGTTCATTCTTCTTCCCACTAAATCACTTTTCCTCCCGCTCGTCAAAAAACGGCCACTTTCTATCTCTGTTACAGACATGAAATAGAACCTTTTTAGCGTAATCGGAAAAAACATTTTTTGTTTGTTATTAAATGTGAAAACAAGTTGCACGGCGCGCTTCGCGCGCCGTGCGAACAAATCTGTGAGTGCCTAAAAAATGCCCCGAAGAGACATTTTTTATATACGGGGGGGGCTTGGGCCCCCCCCCGTACCCCGGGGGGGTTTGGGGGGCTGAGCCCCTCAACGAGCCGCGAAGCGGCTTGTTGTATTTTAAATACATTTCTAAGTACTTTTTGAAATACTTTTTTAAAAACAATACGGGATGCCTGGACAGGGTGGGACAGGGTGGATTTTGGACGGCTGAGCCGGCTTGGTTACGCTCGCCCATCATCCTCGTCCATCAACCTCGCCCATCGATCTGTCCGCACCGTCCATCCGCACCGTCCGTCCGCACCGTCCGTCCGCACCGTCCGTCCGCACCGTCCGTCCGCACCGTCCGTCCGCACCGTCCGTCCGCACCGCCCGTCCGCACCGCCCGTCCGCACCGCCCGTCCGCACCGCCCGTCCGCACCGCCCGTCCGCACCGCCCGTCCGCACCGCCCGTCCGCACCGCCCGTCCGCACCGCCCGTCCGCACCGCCCGTCCGCACCGCCCGTCCGCACCGCCCGTCCGCACCGCCCGTCCGCACCGCCCGTCCGCACCGCCCGTCCGCACCGCCCGTCCGCACCGCCCGTCCGCACCGCCCGTCCGCACCGCCCGTCCGCACCGCCCGTCCGCACCGCCCGTCCGCACCGCCCGTCCGCACCGCCCGTCCGCACCGTCCATCCGCACCGTCCATCCGCACCGGCCATCCGTACCGTCCATCCGTATCGTCAAGAAAACCAAAAGTATTTTGGATTTTGTATTTTGAAAAATACTTAAAATACAAAAAAGTATTTGAGTACTTAAAATATGTATTTTAAATACTTAAAATACATCGAGTATTGTATATATATATCAAGTATACAATATGGAACAATTTCGAATGTTGATAGATATACACTAGGGTGACAGTTAGATGGGGTCAAAACGAATTTTGTTCGTGCCGCCCCCCAAATTGACTCCAAAGAATCAAAAGTAACCCTGTAATTTTTTCAGATTAAAAAAAAAATACCTACCCCTTGACCACGGGGGTTGAAGTTTTCCATTTAAAATACACGGGGTTTCCCGATCTTCACAGTTAGTATTTTATTGTTAGGCTAAATATGGATGAAAAAATTTGAAATTTTCACGAATTGTACCTTCAATATGCTGCTATGTGGGGAAAAATTGGCATCCCCCTACCGTTAAAATTGACATGGTTATCCCATGATACCTTTACTGTTATCATTATAGCTCGACTAATGGTCATATTACCGTCAACCTGTCATATTACCATAAACGATTTCCTTATTTTCTTGGAATTTTGTGCGTTCCACTGCCTGCTTATATTATATAATATATATTTTATATTCTTCCACGGGATAGCGGGGCAAAATGGGACAAAAATCGGGATGTAGCAATGGGGCAAAATGGGCCAAAAAATCGGGATGTATTGATGGGGGAAAAATGGGGCAATATATCGTGATGTATCAATGAGGCAAAACGGGGCAAAAAAATTGGGATTTATCGGTGGGGCTAAACGGGACAAAAATCGGTATGATCGATGGAGCAAAATGGGGCAAAAAATCGGGATGCATCGGTGGGCAAAACGGGGCAAAAAAAATGGAATACATCGGTGGCGCAAAACGGGTAAAAAAAATCGGAATACATCGGTGGGGCAAAACGGAGCAAAAAAATCGGGACGTATCGATGGGGCAAAATGGGATAAAAAATCGGGATACATCGATGGGGCAAAATGGGACCAAACAAATCGAAATACATCGATGGGGCAAAACGGGACCAAAAAAATTGGAATACATCGGTGGAGCAAAACGGGGCAAAAAATGGAATACATCGGTGGCGCAAAACGGAGCAAAAAAATGGAATACATCAGTGGCGCAAAACGGAGCAAAAAAATCGGGATGCATCGGTGGGGCAAAATGGTACAAAAAAATCGGAATACATTGATGGGGCAAAACGGGGCAAAAAAAGTCGGGATGTGTCGATGGAGAAAAAATCAGCATGTATCGGTGAGGCAAAATGAAGGGGGGGGGGGGGGGGGAATCGCGATGCATCGGTGGGGCAAGAGGGGACCTGGTTGCGCGGCGTGCGCGCGTGCGTCCTCGAAACTGGAAATCACGTATCGTCTGGATGACGTCACTACCGGACGAGAAATTTATGTCACAAATGACTCTACGAGTATTACTCTACGAGTATTACTCGTAGAGTATTACTGGTAGAGTATTACTCGTAGAGTAATTTATGTCACAAGAAGTAATTTATGTCACGAGAAATTTATGTCACAAATGACTCTACGAGTATTACTCTACGAGTATTACTCGTAGAGTATTACTCGTAGAGTATTACTCGTAGAGTAATTTGTGACATAAATTTCTCGTCCGATAGTGACGTCATCCAGACGATACGTGATTTTCAGTTTCGAGGACGCACGCGCGCACGCCGCACAACCAGGTCCCCTCTTGCCCCACCGATGCATCGCGATCCCCCCCTCCGTTTCGCCTCACTGATACATGCTCATTTTTTCTCCGTCGACACATCCCGACTTTTTTGCCTCGTTTTGCCCCATCAATGTATTCCGATTTTTTTTGTCCCATTTTGCCCCACCGATGCATCCCGATTTTTTCGCTCCGTTTTGCGCCACCGATGTATTCCATTTTTTTGTCCCGTTTTGCCCCACCGATGTATTCCAATTTTTTTTGGTCCCGTTTTGCCCCATCGATGTATTTCGATTTTTTTTGTCCCATTTTGCCCCATCGATGTATGCCGATTTTTTATCCCATTTTGCCCCATCGATACATCCCGATTTTTTTGCTCCGTTTTGCCCCACCGATGCATCCCGATTTTTTTGCCCCAATTTGCCCCATCGATCATACCGATTTTTGTCCCGTTACCGATAAATCCCAATTTTTTTGCCCCGTTTTGCCCCATTGATACATCCCGATATTTTACCCCATTGCTACATCCCGATTTTTTGTCCCGTTTGCCCCGCTATCCCGTGTAATAATATAAAATATATATTATATAATATAAGCAGGCAGTGGAACGCACAAAATTCCAAGAAAATAAGGAAATCGTTTATGGTAATATGACAGGTTGACGGTAATATGACCATTAGTCGAGCTATAATGATAACAGTAAAGGTAACATGGGATAACCATGTCAATTTTAACGGTAGAGGGATGCCAATTTTTTCCCACATAGCAGCATATTGAACGCTCAATTCGTGAAAATTTCAAATTTTTTCATCCATATTTAGCCTAACAATAAAATACTAACTGCGAAGATCGGGAAATCCGTGTATTTTAAATGGAAAATTTCAACCCCCGTGGTCAAGGGGTAGGTATTTTTTTTTAATCTGAAAAAATTACAGGGTTACTTTTGATTTATTTGGAGTCGATTTGGGGGGCGGCACGAACAAAATTCGTTTTGACCCCATCTAACTGTCACCCTAATATACACCCCCCCCCCCTTTTGTTGGAATTGATTCGATTGAATGCAATTCTTCGCGCTCTTACGCAATGTTGTAACGGCACTGCGGCGGGTCTGTCGCGCGCACGCGCGACACCGACGTCACTTCTTTGCTTGTATGGCTGCGGCACGTTTAAGAGATCGCGATGTGTAAGTAGCGCCATCTCCCAGGATCGAGCGGCGGCTCGATCGATATTGTAACGATGGTCCAGCCTGAGTATCACCTTTTCGCTGCGCGTACCCTTCTTCCCTGTCGCTCTTATAATTTACGACACCATCCGCTCTCCAACTCCCGCCGCGGCACCTTTCCGAAAGGACGTGTATGCGCATCCTACTCTTTTCCCGAAATGCCTAACAATGCCTATTTTCTATTTCCCACCGATCTGCCCGTACTTTACGTAAACCTATGTCTGTATGTAATATAAACTACTCCGCTTTCCTCAATACCGACTGACCTTCCAAGAATCTTATGCAGCTGCATCCAGCATCTTCCACAACACCTGCTTTTTCCAGAACACCCCGACGCCCAAATTCTATCCCCACTGCCGACGCTTTCCCACGGACCAATCTATAAGAAACACCCTCCTCTAGGCTAATTAGTTAGTAAGACACCGAATTTCTGTACGACAACGTCGCTCTGCCAGTTTGTACTTTAATAAACGGCCGACCGCACGCAGACGAGAGTCCACCAGCAATCTGCCAACCCGACGGAGTGGGAAACCGAAATCGGGGTATAAAAGACGGCGATTTCAACGACACATCATCAGTTCATGGGATCTACTTTACCATCGGCCAGCTCTCTAGGACTACCAGTGAAAAGTGAAAAAGCAAAATAAAGTGAATTTGTGCGGAAAAGGACTTATAAAATTGTGCCGAAATTGGACTTATAAAATTTCGTACCAAGTGGAACTTATAAATTTGTGGAAATAACTTATAAATTGTCTGTCAAAAAGAACTTAGAACTTGTCTAAAAGGTGACAATTGACTTATAAAACGTCGTGAAGTGTCAACTGAGACTTATAGACGATCCCAATGGACGTGAGACGATAAAAGTATAAAATTAATCAACACTCAGTGCAGTTTGTTAAAGTGACCGAAGTGATCGGTCAAAAAAGCTGCCAGTGCCAGAAGGAACAATATTCCCACACCAATGGCATTTAAAGGGCACGCCCAGGTCTAAGTTCACGTCCCCTGAAGGAGTATCTGTCATGAAATTATGGTGAAACCATCGATTTCTCGAATAAACGCCAATTGCAAATCGCGAGGTGAACGAGCTATCACCGTCGGAACCCTCGCCGTGACGTCACCGTGGGAACAGCCGAGCGCGGCAGCCAGCTGGATTGCGCGACTAGCGAAAAGCCGGACGCGCATGCGCAGTAATTTCCACACGAATAAAACGCACCGGGTGTGCCGTTTGGGCGTTCGTTAGAGTTGCACTGATTTTTATCGAAGTTTCTCTGGTGTTAATTTACAGTGTTCTGATAATAGTCACGTTGTCAATTTTACGGCCGTTGATTGTTCTTTACCTGTTTTCCTATTCGTAGTACTGTCTTCGTCGCTTATTCCAAATTTATACACGCTTTTATATTCCTAACCCCACATTCGTGTCCGAGTCTTTTCCCTCCCGTTGTTCTCCCTTTGTTGGCGAGGCATGGCCTCACGGAGCGGGGGCGTCCCGGAAGGGGAACGT
Source organism: Amblyjoppa fuscipennis (assembly GCA_963575735.1). Lineage (NCBI taxonomy): Eukaryota > Metazoa > Arthropoda > Insecta > Hymenoptera > Ichneumonidae > Amblyjoppa > Amblyjoppa fuscipennis. The sequence goes on from OY754497.1 coordinate 2,106,293, forward strand.
GAGATAGCTGAACAAGAAGATATGATTATCAATAATGCTTCCATGGATGCCCAAGTTGCAAACTTACGAGATGAGGCATTTCTAAAAAAATAAGATTTCGAAGAAGAGAGGACTTGAAGAGACTATGTTCAACGACTTCGATACTCCTCAAGAGAACAACTCAAGATCTAGATTTCGTTCGGATCCAGCTCCTACTCAACAGCCCTCAGAAAAGAAGACTCCCGAAAACAGCTATTCAGCCTCAGCAACAGGACCCTTCAAAGTTATAATCGAGGTAATAAACCAGACAACTCCCCGCATCAACGCTACAAGCCTGGGTAAATTGCTGGTTGCCATCTTTCGTAACGAGCAACACATAAAAGTCTATAGCTCTGGTAAATTCCAATGTACAGCTATTGCCAACACCATCGAACAAGTGGATAAACTTATGTCTATTTCAGATCTGCCGGCTAAAAATATGCGCGTTTTTATCCCAAGTAACAGTGTCACCTGCGAGGGTCTCATCAAAGGCATTCCAGAGGACATTTCGATGGAAGAGATTGTTCAGAACATTGTTTCAGATATTCCAGTTGTTGCAGCTCTTCGTCAAAACCACAAAGCTACAGTCGACAAGAAATCTGTGCTTTCTCCTACACAATCCATTCGCATTACATTCGTAGGAACAGTTCGCCCTGACCATGTGGCACTGTACATGCCACATGGTCAGGCACTGTATGCTCCTGTCAAGATCTGCTTTTCATGTTTCATCCCTGGTCATCTGGCAGCACAATGCAAGAGTCGAGGTCCACACCTTCCTATTGACAAATCATGTCCCATTTTTCAAGAGAAGCGCGCGTGAAAGCTTTCAAGAGAAAGCTGTTCACGCGCTAACGGCCGAGAAAAACATTTCGTTCACAGAAGCTCGACAAGATATTACGGGTGCCCCGGCTCGCGTACCGTCTCGGTCAAGCAACGACTTCCCAATTCTCCCTCCTGTATCTTATCGCTCACAAAACAACTTTTACCCATACTCGCAATCCTCAGGTCCTCCTAGGTCGTATTCATATAGTCAGATCGCAAAGTTAGCTCCGACTCCTGCTCATGCTCTCTCTCTGCTTCAAAACGTAAACACCCAGCCCAACATAAGAAAGGTATCTGCTAATCCAGATACCCTCGAAATCAATAACAACACTCCTAGCAACGACTCTTCCAGGCAGCCAAAAAACAAACAGTCGCAACCTTCCGCAACCAACTTATCACTGCGCTCAGCTCACTCCAACCTTCTCATCGCTCCAAATGGACGTCTACCCTCGCAATCACATTTCCCCAACAATGCCACTCAAACTTTCGCTCAGCCCTCCACCTTCTTGTCTTGCCCTCCACCCGCAGCTCACATCGCATTTGTTATCCCTTCTATCATTCGGCTTATTATCAATCAGCTTGTTCCGGCGCTTTCTGCCATCGGTTTGTCTGACACTCTCAACCCAGTCATAAACGTTCTTAATTCCATCCCGTCGCTGTTGTCTCAAAGCTTTTATCAAGCTCAACATCTTTCTCAAACTCAGAACCATCCTCAAGCTCAAAACATTCATTCAGCTCAACACTCTCAACAAGCTTCTCACCAATCTCAAATTCCCTCTGAAAATGGCTCCAAATAGACCGTTAAAAATTCTTCAATGGAATTGCCGAAGTCTAAGCAATAAACTCGGCCTTCTGCATAACATAGCTAACACATATGACGTAATTATTCTTTGCGAAACTTGGCTCAGATCTACTTATATTCCCTCTATCAACGGCTTCAATGTTTTTGTTAAAAATAGAGACAAAGACAGAGGAGGTGGTCTGGCTATTTGCATAAAAAAATCGTTTACTTTTACCAAAATAAGTTCTATCTACCATGAGCCTAATCAAATTGGAACCCTCGCAATTTCCATAGATACTTGGCTCGGTTCACTCTTAATTGTAGCTCTTTATAAATGTCCGTCTTTTGTTGTCCGCGACGCCGATTGACAGCATCTCTTTAACTCCCTCACAACTTTTGACAAAGTACTTATGGCCGGAGATTTCAATTGTCATCACTACTCCTGGGGTTGCTCAACAAGCTGTGCTTCTGGAATTTCTCTCTATGATATATTCGGAGACTTTAATCTCGCCCTACTGAACGACGGTTCTCCTACTAGAATTACGCCTCCCAACCAAAATACCTAGGCGATTGATCTTTCTCTAGTATCTCCGAACCTTCTTCCTCTCTCCACTTGGAAAGTTGAGCTTGACTCTTTTTGCTCCAATCACTACACCGCTTTCCTCTCATTGTTTTTCACTAAAAAAGTTAAATTAGTCAGTTTTCAAACGTCATCTAGATGAGGCTGCTCCCTCGATCAGCGAACCCGATCCCTTATCTCAATATGAGAATATTGTAAGTGCTATAAATGATGCAGTCTCAGAAGCTAGTCCTCCTTCCCCTCCTTCACGTAAACCGTCATTCAAATTTAAAGCTAAACCAGTCACATGGTGGAATGACAGCTGCCAGGATCCAAACAAAGCTCGAAGGGAAGCATGTGCTTTCTTTCGTAATAACGCCAACGTTGAAAATCTCTCTCGTGCTAAAAAAACTCGATGCCCTTTCACAAAAAACTTTCCGTATAGCTAAAAAAGAGTCTTGGACCCGGTTTACGGAAACTGTCGACTTTCGTACACCGGCAAATCTAGTTTGGTCGAGTATAAAGCATTTTCGGCACAGAAACCTCTCCAATACTGCAATCACACCGGGCGATTCCGTATCCATTGCTAAAAGAACCGAACTTATTCCAAAATTCTGTCCGCCTTCTTGCTTCTATCCCAATTTCCCTACAGTCTTTGCAACAAACGATAAGCTATGTCTACCATTCACTTCCTTCGAGCTCGAACACGCTGTCTCTCTTTGCAAACTTAAAGCGGCTCCCGGATTAGATAAAATAGAGAATAATATCATCCGCAACCTTCCCGAATCCATTCTTGAAATACTGTTAAACACCTTCAATCGTATATTTAATCTTGGCCTATTTCCAAAAGCTTGGCAAAACTTCTGTATTTTTTTTTATCCCAAAATTAAGTACGGAAAAATTTCGACCGATATCTCTGGCATCGTGCCTTCTAAAACTTATGGAGCGCCTTTTACATTATCGTCTTACTCAATGGCTGGAGTGGGGTCTCTACCTTTCTCCTTCCCAATTCGGCTTCCGTAAATCCAGGTCTTGCGCAGATAATCTTTCCATCCTCACTTCTGAAATTTACTCCGGTTTTGCAAATAAACAATTTACATCTTGTGCCTTCCTTGACATTTCCGGTGCATTTGACAACGTCGACCCTAGCATCCTCGTTCATTATCTGAGAGACTTGGGCATCCCTTGGTCATACTGCAAATTCATCTCTAACCTCACAAGCTGTAGAAGCATTTCATTTAAAATAGACAGCCAACTTCATGGTCCCTTCTTCTCGTTCAAAGGTGTTCCTCAGGGATGCATTCTCAGTCCCCTACTATATATTCTTTACACCAATAAAATAGACTCGTTTCTCGATCCAAATAGTCACTGTCTCCAATTCGCGGACGATATTGTCATCTATTTTAGATCTTCAAATGTTCTAGATTCTCTAAACTCTGTGGAAAATACTATAAGCAATATCATACTATTTCTCTCGAGTAAGAGCTTATCGATTGAACCCTCCAAATTAAATTTGGTTATCTTCTCACGCAAACACTTCGATCCTCTGCAACTCTCTATTCTCATTGATGCTATCAGAATTCAAGCTACTCTCCAAACAAAATTTCTGGGCCTTACTCTTGACTGGCGTCTCACATGGAAAGCACACATAGACATCATTGCTTGCAAATGTAAAAAAAAACTCCTGAACATTATAAAATGCTTTCGATCCACTTGGTGAGGAGCTGACCCATCGTCGCTCATCAGTATCTATAGAGCTTTGATATGTAGCTTTGATACGTAGTTCGATAGAATATGGAGCTATAGTTCTTCATATTAGAGAGTATTCTTCATTTAAAAAAATAGAAGTCATCCAAAGAAGGGCTCTACGCCTCGCATTAGGTTTTAGAAACTCTACGCCAAATAACGTTGTACTAGCAGAAGCCAAAGAACCACCTCTCCGCTTTCGTATTCAACTCCTCGCTGACAAATTTATTTTTAAAATTTTTTCTACCACTTGGCACACTCTTTTGGTTTCCCTACCTTTTCTTATTTCCTCCTTACACAAATACGATAGTTACCGGAATCTCTTTGATCTACCTCTAATCAAAGCTTTCCAAAACCTAAACAAATTTAAAGAGGACATTGGTGCTTTCCCCTATCCTCCCATATTTAATCTTCGCTCCGTATATTTCTTGTCCTGTCTCCGATATCGATACCACCTCTGGCAGATCGATACAGGAGGCGCATCATCAAAATTCAAAATTTCTCCAAATGTTCAATCACTTGGAAGACACCACGGTGTTTTTCTATACTGATGCTTCAAAATCAAAGGAGGATGTCTTCGTTGGTCTAGCTATTTTCTCTCCCTCACTAAATCTTACATTGCAACACAGAATTTTCAAATATGCTTCAGTGTTCACGGCCGAAGCCCTTGCTATCTGCGTTTGTTTAGAATTTATTATTGAAAACAAAATCTCAAACTCTATTATTTTTTCTGATTCACTTAGCTCTCTTCAAGCCCTTCGAGGATCTCCGACACGTTCCATCATCTCTCCTATCATCATAGCGATTCGCGAAATGCTCTCCTTTCTTTCAAACCACAATCTCTCTACCCGCCTCACCTGGGTCCCTAGCCATGTAGGGATTTCGGGAAATAAGTCAGTGGATGCTCTGGCAAAATCAGCTATCACTTCCGGTTCCTTCTTCGATCTTCTTCTTCCGGCTTCAGATCTCTTTTCAGTTGTACGTGCAAAATGCCGTTCATCAACCCAACGATCTCTCATACATGAAGCAAGGATTAAAGGTGTCGCTTACTTCCAATCGTTCCATAGCACGTCAGACAAACCATGGTTTCTTGACAAAAAACGCTTAGATAGAAAAACCATCTCTCTTTTCTGCAGAATGCGTTCAAATCATTATAATCTAGCTGCCAGCCCTTCAGAAAAAACTTAAATGACTCTCCAATTTGCCCTTGTGGCTTTGAAGCAGATGACTTAAATCACGTTTTCTGGGCTTGCCCCCGTTTCGATCACTCTACCGCTCTAGCTTAACAAAATCCCGAATTGCTGCAAAAATATGCCCGCCTCACAACATCGAATCCCACATTGCTCATCCATCTTATCGCATTATCTCACCTATCATAACATTTTTAAATAATTGCAATCTAATCTTCTAAAACTTTTCTACTGCACTATCTAACGTTCAAACTACCGGTCGCGTTCGCGCGCCGGTCACACCCCACTCAGGTGTGTCAGGCGAGAACTCTCCGGAATTCTATCCATTATCATATGGCGTTCCAGTTTTTTTTTTTTTTTTTTTTTTAGTCGATCAGTCTTGTTGAAAATTCAGTACCGTACTCAGCATTGATCGGCATGACTTCGAGTAAGAGACCAGTCTGTGCCCAACCTGCAGTACGCGGACCCAGGCGCACTGAAGAATAAGAACAACAACAACAACCTACCGACCATGGAGAATAGAACAAAGTTCCTTCAGTGAGCTTCTATGGCGACGACCGCGCAGCGTCAGCCAATCAGAGGCAACGCCAGGCTTATTTTTTTTTAAATGTCCTCCCTTAACCGTTGCATCGTTCTTATCAATAATCCTGGGGTTAAATTGCTTTCTCTGCAATAGGCTTTATCTGCGCAGTCGATCTATCCTTTAAACTAATGGTAAGGAGCAGCTCACTTCCCTGGGAAGTGCTAGGTACGAGGCTTATCTCCGATCGCCATCGCCGCCCCAGCGACAGCAGAAAACCTTGCGTGACGCCTGCGTACACGAGGCCGATCGGATCTTACCGAAGAATCGACCGATTGTCACTCAATTAAATTCCATGAATCATTCAACATTAGTCCACTTCGGTAGAAATTTTAAGGAAGATAAATGCACATTTTCTCAATCTAGAGGACAAATGGTATCAACTTTTTGTTATAATTATTTTTTTTTTAATAACGAAACGTTGTTATATCGAACGAATTTAAATTCAGAAGAAAAGGTCGCGCATCGCATGCACGATGGAGCAAAACCCAGAGCGACAGCGTAGATGCTATTTACGGGGAAAATATCGTAATATAGTTGGGAATACTCATGGCGACACATTTTTTTCATAGATCTAGAAACGACAAAGGCTGGCGTGCAAAATTAATTTATGACGCAGGAGTTCCCGAGTTCGACAGTAAAAGAAAACGGCGAAGTATCCATTCTCATTGTCACTGCAGCCGGAGTCGGTCGTTTTTCAATTTGGCTCGAAGTGTTCGGTAATTAAAAGACGGCTTTGCTTTCGACGATAAAACACTGAAGAGTGGCATGCATAATTAATTGCCGTAATAATCATTTTATAACAGCTTTAAAAAATTATATATATATATATATATATATATATATATATATATATAGATTGTGAGAGTGTCACAAACTGTTTTTAGTCTATCCCGAAGTGCAATCTTTTGCTGTTGCTGTGCGTTTAGTGATACTGAAAATCAGTAAATTCGAAGTTCGGTAAATAAATGGCGAGATAAACTTTTACTCATTTCTATACGATAAACTCAAACATAAACGCAATGAACTGAGCGATGTTCTCGATCGTCGTTTCGACTCTGCTTGGGCACTCGGGCATAGCTGGAATTGTAAATGAAACTATGACGTCGCAAGATTTCGACCGTCTCTATCGAGCTGCCGTAAGTTTATTCAATCCTTAAGGTGATGTTATATTTGTCTTTCGGTAAATCCTTAGGTACTCTGTTGTTCACGAATGCCTGGTTTTTCTGATTTTTTAAAATCTTCCTATCTTGCTCTATGACTTAACGGGATCGAAGATACCAAGGAAGACATTTACCAAGCATCCACCAAGACACCCGCCAAGACACCCACCAAGACTCCCATCAAGATATTCTGCAAGGATGAATGTCTTCCTTGATGGCTTGCTTGATGTCTTTGTTTCCGTTGAGACATTGAGCCGGATATCCAGGAAAACCAGGCATCCATAACGGGCAGTGTACCTTATAATTTTCTAGTTGTTATAGTCGACGTTAGTGGAGACAAAAATATATTATTTCAGACAATTCCTCTTGAAGCTGCTCGGCTTTGACCTAACTTTAACTCGACTCTCCTTATTTACGTTTTTATTTTTTTCATTATTACAATGAATGTACTATTGACAAATGTTAAGTTATTGTGACCTTACTTTGAAAATCGCGGCGAGAAAATATTATGGCAAGTGTTGCAAGTTTACGCAATTATGTATTGATTTCATATTAAAAGTCATTTCCGGTTTCAAAATCGCGTTTTGGTACCGGAAGTGGCGTTTATAACAACACATACATCTATAATACTCTTTGATACTGTAATTATATTTTTTTCGAGAAAACTAAAACCTTGTCCGACTTTGTGGATTTCAGATCGATATCTCGATGACCTGTTATGGAGATCCAGGCAATGCAGTTGGCATTATCGGCGATACGGACGGCTCAATACTCAAGAGACTTTGGTTGAATCATTTCATCCCTGTAGTATTGCGCAATGGATCGATCAACAACGACTGGGACAGCGCAAGATCACACAAACTACAAGTGTTCATAATTGCCGTTAATTCTCCAACGCATCTCTATAATGTACTCTCGGAGCTGGAACAATATATCTGGTGGAACGAAGACGCAAACTTCCTCATTGTGGACATGAGGCTTGAACTGAGAATTCAATGCGTACAGCCCGAAGACTATATAAATTTCACAACTCTCTTCGGTATACTCAATGTACAATTTATTTGTCGCTATCGCCAACAACAGTCAGAATCAATAATGATCTGGAATTCCAATCCGTTTATGCATCAAGCTCCGGAAGTCTGGAAATTCCGCAGGGAGTACGATTTGGAAACAAGCGAAGGTGCACGCAATGGCTATTTATTCACGCGATTGTATCGAGAGAGAGGCCAGTCTTGCGAGTCTATTAACTTCGCGAAGACGGGGAATGTAGGTGGGTACCCACTAAACTTCTTATCATTTATGCCACCCGAATTCTTCGAACACGACAGTGAAGCCTTCAAGGATTTCCTCGAAGATCTAGAGGGTTCCAATAAAATACTTGCCAAATGGTTAATGGATTATTATCTATGGTTCATTGATAATATCGTACTTGGCATGAACGCGACGGCGGAGATGGTTCAGATCCTACATGAGCTATTACAGGTATCGGTAGAATCCGGAATATCGTTGCTATTCCACCCATTGTCAACCTGCCTCGAAGATGTTGAGCGTAGCGATGGTATGATTTTACGACTGAAACCCATACCGATATTGACCGTCAGCCAACATACCCCTCACATGTCCCAACTCCACAAAATGTTGTCGGTCATTGACGGAGAGTCTCGGATCGGCATGTGGGTGGTTTACTTGATTACTTTCCTGTTCTTCAGATTTTTTCTGGGCCAGTCTGTGATACCAGCGCTATTGAATCTCGTGCGTTTAACGTGCGGCACTGGTCTTACGACGTTACCTCAGAACGTTGCGCCGACAATTTACTTGACCAGTCTGTTAATGTTCGTGGTAACTCTCCAAGCCATCTATACGGGTAATCTGGCGACGCTACTGACGACGACCGTTTCTTATCCGAATGTGCAAACGAAGGAACATATTCCTAAGTTGGGTTACAAAATTTACAATGGAAAAGACGATTCTAACTCAGTCATTGCAGATCCGATTCTTGATGGATGTATCGTACAGATACCGGATTCGGATGATTGCATCGATTACGTATTGCGCGATCCCTTAGGTGTTTGCGTCATGAATCAAGGACTTGCCATATATTATGCAAAAATGAACAAACTGCACTTGAGCAAAGATCCAATGCTGAACGAGTACTTTATTTATAGAACCACGAAGCTCAGTCTGTTTCAAGGTAGAATAGAGGACGTACTGACGATTTTGTTTGAAGCTGGATTGTACCATAGGGACCCAATGCTCGACAACTTAAGGCTTGAGTTTGTGGATGATGATGAGGTTAAAAAAAATGTGGTGCGAAGAGTCATGACTTTCGAGGACTTAAGCTTCGCTTTCGTGATCCTCGGTGTAGGATTATTATGTTCCTTTATATGTTTTATTGGGGAAATTCTCATTTGTAGGATACGGTTGAATTACGCAGAGCGAAGAAATCGGGTCCGCGGTCGATCGGCTTGGGAAGTAACCGCAACAAAATGTTCATGGTTTCCGTCATTAAATTGTCGATTTAGTTTACGACACTTGTTTGCAAATCGTCGTTAGATCCGAAGCTCGATTCCGAGGAATCATAGCGTTTCTAGCAAGCAACAACGATGCTTGTACAATCACCAATACCTTAAGATTTTCATACGTAATACCCCATGCAAATAAAATATGTGCATAAATATATTTCTGGATATGTAATATATATATATATATATATATATATATATATATATATATATATATATATATAATGTACTGAATATGTAGCTGACTATTCGTTAAGACACACGATATTAGTTAGGTTTGACAATAGAAAAACGAAAGGACGATCGATGCAAGATCGATCCTCAGATAAACATTCTTGACCAGACTTTCAGAGACGAGAGACGTTTGACACTTGATACTCGAGATACATAGCACTGATTATACCAATAATATCCGCCCCACAACCTAATACGCGAGTTATTCATTCATACAGTCGTTACAATATTTAATTTATATACATGACATGTATTGTTTTTATATATTTTGCATACCTTCTATACATCTCGAGTATATTGGAATTTATATGTTCTACATAGATTGGACTGTGTAAGGTAGGTATTTATATGGTCCTCATGGTCAGTAACAAGCAGTAAAAATTAATAAGAACTTGAAAATAATACTGTGATGAAAATTAATTTTCTGATAATGAAAATAAATCTGTTTATTTAGCCTTTTATTAGAAAATAGAAAAAAAAAACCTCGGTTATGTTTATGCTAGTGCGTCTGTATGTGATGGTTTTTCACGCATAAAATGGTTTCGAATGTCAAATTTAAATAATTTAGAAAATGTTGTTCGCAACTTTACAAAATTTATTTTTACAATATTAACCATAAACATAGGTACTATCGGAAGTTGTCAACATTATTGGTCGTGCCGTAACTCGATATCAGAGTCACTAGATACAATCGCCAATATCTATTTACATACTTCTCCGAGCAGTTTGAGTTTAGGCTAGTGCAGCCACAGATGATACGCTGTTCTGTCAAATCAAAGATATAATCTTATTATATTTATTATATATATCGAAGTATACATTAAAAACAGTAAAAAGGTACGCCGAATACTTACAATTTGTATGGTCGTTAGGATAATATGTTTATCAAAATAATGTACAAACAAAAAATACAAGATGCAAATAATCTTGACAAAAAAAAACCCAAAAAAAAGATATGAATCATATTTATAAATCGGGCGATAGTACAGTGAGATGGCGTACAAAAACTTGGCTGTTTCAGTCGTTTGCCAATCTTCGGACTAGTCTCAAAAATTTTGTTGTTCAACACAGAATTTACTGTAAAATTTTTTAAAGAATCGATTGTGTAGGTTTATAGCAATTTAGATTTTTGGTGATTTTGACCACAAGAATTTTCAAAAAAATCTGAAAATTTGTGTGAACCATTTTTTTGTACCGCCTTTCAACATACTTCGAGGAAAGGAAAATAAAAAAATATGAGGGACAGGACCCTGTCGATTTGGCCTGCCCCGTATATAGACGTAGTACATCTTTATCGGCAAAAAATGACATACAGTAGGACGGCGCTTATCCGGGCCTCCACGTTATCCGATGCACCCAACCCATCCGACGCCTTCGCGTTATCCGAGGTGTAGGCTTGGATAATACGAAAAACTCGGATAAAACGGATAAAACATGCTCGCGCGCGGCGTAATGTGTAACTGCTACATTGTTGCATATGCGCTTAAACTTGTACAAGTTTGCTGCCTCTTTATATTGCGAGCTGTAAATACATCAGTTACGATTCGAGAGTCAATGGAAGAATATCGTGATGTCTCAAAAAAGGAAAAAATTCGTAGTGAGTGTTGAGAAAAAATTGGAAGCAATCAAACGATTGGATAGGGACGACATTATTCGGAATGTCGCAGCTGATTACGGCATTAGAACGAACACCGTAGGTGATACACGTTAGTAATGCAATAGTAATACACGTTTGTAAAGATTAATAACCCTTCGTCCAGCTCTCACATGCTTATGTTTATGTGAAGTTAATGTCAATTCACTAAATTATAATTATATTTAATTATATTTAAAAAATAACTAAATTAACTACAGTAGAACCTCGATTATTCGAACCATGCCGCAAAATGTCGTTGTTACATATCGTCGAGCGTTACTTTGTTGCAGGCAGGTGCAAGTTTGTACCATGCGCTTATACAACAAAAAATAGATGACCTTATCAAAAAGAATGCTTAAAGTAAGCGTTTAATAATATGTTCCAAAGTATATATGTACTGTTTGTATGCGAATTTATATTTTTTTAAACTCATATTCATTACGTATGTTATTATTATAATATTTTTTAAATTCATAACTCGATTATCCGAATAATCGTTAATCCGAACTGGTCTTGGCCCCAATTGGTTTGGATAATTAAACAAAGTTGTTCCACAAATTATGTTGCCTTGAATTACTTAAAATACTATTGTCATTCATCGACAGGTACAAAGCTCAAGGCGATGAGTAATCTGCCCCTCGCCTACCTAACCGAGCCCAGTCGGTAACAAAAACTGTAGTCTATTTTTCGCCTTCTTAAGCCAAAGTCTTATTTGCATGAATATTCTTTTCCCGTGTTTCTCATGGCATTCTAATGTTGAAAAGTCACATTCAGAAACAATATGGTTGCGTGTGGGTGTGCTTGTGCCTGTAAAATAATAACCTTTGTAACTCAATAACATTCGAATGAATCCAGCGGAAATTTAGCACACCAGTTAGTATTGTAACTTTACTGATTAATAACTTTCGTAACTATTTTTACCTGTAAAGAGAAGGGGGTTATTTAAGGGATCTACCCTAATTAGACTTGCCAAAAAAACTATTTTCACGAATTTTTTTTACCGGTACAAATTATAAATATGGATATAAAAAGTTTTAGGCCTAAAAAATATACTCTTAAAATACACAAAAAATTGTTTTTTTATATTCATTTTACTCAGTTTTCGTACAGAAAAATGGGGGAGAAGGCAGGTCCAAAAAAAAAAAAAATATGGGTGTGCGCTGTTGATAAAACCTCTGGAATGGATGATCCAAAAAAAATGGTTTTAGATTCAGTAGGTAAATGGCTATAGCGCATATCATACAATTTTTTATTTTTTTTAAATGACAAAATGGCGACGATTTTTCCAAAACTACGAAAAAGCACGTTTTTTTCATCGTCTTTTGCAAAAAAAAAAAAAATGGTTGCACTCAAATTTCAAACTTCGTATGATATGCACTATAGCTATAGTCATAAAGAACATGTGGCAAAATTTTGGTAAGGGTCGGTTGAATAGTTTCGGAGATTTCATCAACAAGCCGTCCAAAAACGTGATTTTGAGAAAAAAGCGTTAAAGTTTTCTTTAACGATAAATCGTGAAAAAATCTTACTTACGTCTAATCAGCGATGCCTGCACCGTACATTATGCCTTCAGTTTCTTCATAGCGCTCATTTTCATCCAAAATAGCCTGCCTTCGTTTCGTTCTGGCTTCCTTAGAGGCATCGCTGCTGCGGCGGTTCGCAACTTGTATGCGTGTTCTGTCACGGTCAGCGACAAACTGCTTGGCGGTCGGGCCGATTTTGACGCCCATTACTTCCCAAATTTTTAATACTGGCTGTAATCCCTCGTTAAAAATACAAGCAGCTGTTTGACACGCTATATCAATTTTTTTTCCGCTAAAGATGTGTTTGGGAGCCATTGACCAGACGCAGTTGTTGAAAGATTCGTTATTATTCTGCGTCTTTCCGCCGAGGCATCTTTCAAGTAGTCTTTTTTGCCAGGAACAGTCTCCTGAAACGGTTAAAATATCTTCGGGTTCTCCGTGCTGAGCATTCAAGAGTTTTTCTTCTCCAACAGCCTTGAGCGTTACTATATCGAACACACTTTTCATCGCGGTAGAGATCGAATCCATAATATAATAAAAAAACATAGGAGCTTATTTCAGGTCCAAGTTCCATAAGGCCACAAAACGTGTTGATATCACTCAATCCAATACCAATCAAACGCATAACATACACTAGACGACGATTGATTTCGTATCCAGTCGCAATCATCGGACACGAATTGATGTATTTTTTGCCACACTCACACAAAGTTTAAAACCGCGTCCTCGCTGTCCATACTTTGTGAATGAAACATCTTTATCACATACTTTACATTTTAAAAACTCTTGTAACGTAGACAAAATCAGGAAAAACTGTATAACACTGTATCCTGACGTTTGATCTACGTGTACGTCGAAACTCGTATCTTTCGACTTTTTTAATATCGCCGCAGATGTACTAGCATGACTTGTATTTGCCTCATGGGCATTTGGAAGCACTCCATGAATTTCTCGCTTTTTCAGCTTCGAACCTGGACGTCTGCGGTTGGCAGTTTGATGTACACTCTTTTTTTCCATTTCGGCAATCACGAGCACAGATGTTGATGGTTGAAAATTTCAAACACGACTAATGTAGAGAGAACGTTGCAACTTGAATTTCAGGTACTTCTTACTCCAAAAATTCTAATGTAAAGGTCTCCTTCGAAGAGTAAGCGATCATAAATAAATAGCTCCAGTACGGATAGTATATTTACAAAAGGTAGCAGCTCCTCATGTATACAAAGGCAGGTAGGTAGTATCGCTCTGAGCGGTGCGTATATTAGCGCGCTCAAGTAGCTAAGTAAACGTCGCTCAAACGTACACTTAGACTGCTCGGGTCTTTATAAAATTTTAGTATGATGCTTTTAAATATGTATACTTTCGAAAAATGCAATAACAAAAATCGATTTTTTGAAAATTCTAATTCGGGCGGTCCCCTTAAGTAACTGTGATACAAACAGGCACTCACGGATTTATAATTTGCATTTAATAAAACCTTATTATTACCCGTACCTTATTTCGGGTTGTTTAATTCTTGAGTAATCCTGGGACTCTTATGTTTCCTCAATAATTTACACACTTGATCAAATTCTATAAAATTTCGAATAAAAAAAATCTGTGTGCCTTTCAGTTTTCGTAAATTTTCAGTTATTGGGCGGAAATTTTCTACAGAAAAGTATTAAAATCCAAACGATTTTCGTTATGACAATCTAGCATTGGAAAACCTGACGAATAAATCATTTGTCGAAATTCAGTATAATGAAAACAAATTTCCTAATGTATAATGATTCGTGTACAGGCATTGTGATCCATAAGAATTTAATACGAAGCCTCTGCAACGTGACTGGACTTTATATTCCAATAAAATCTGTAAAATCCATTATCCAAATAGAAACCATTTGAATTCCGAAGATGTGACAAAAATTCGGATGAAGTGTGAATGCTTTCCTTATTGCTTATCGAAGTTTGTCTTCCGTCGTAGCGATTGCGAAGGCAAGGGAAACCTTCACTTCAAAGCTGACCGCGAAAAAATAAATATTGATTGCAACATTGCGTGTCGTTTCTAGTGTCCTGCGACAGCCACTGCCGCGTGTCAGGCGACAAATCTCCGGAATTCTATCCATTATCATATTGCGTTCCGGTTTTTTTTTTTTTCTCAATCGATCAGTCGTGTTGAAAATTCAGTACCGTACTCAGCATTGATCGGCATGACTTCGAGTAACAGACCAGTCTGCGCCCAACCTGCAGTACGCGGGCCCAAGCGAACCGAAGAATAAGAAGAACAACAACACAACAACAATCTACCGACTATGAAGAGTAGAACGAAGTTCCATCAGTAAGCTTCTGTGGCGACACAGCCACATTCGAATGCAGGCGCGGTTCGAATGGCCAATCGACGACCGCGCAGCGTCAGCCAATCAGAGGCAACGCCGATCTTATTATTATTATTTTTTTTAATGTCCTCACTTAAGCGTCGCATCGTTTTTATCAATAATCCTTCGGTTAAATTGGTTTCTCTGCAATAGGCTTTATCGGAGACGGCGAACGGCCTTCGCTGAGTCCACACGTGTTTGAGCAACGCGCTCCGAAATTTCATCTAACAAGGCTCTGGTATAAGCGTACACAGCGTTACGATCGAACGAAAAAGTGCCAAAAGACGGTCCAACTCCTTCCGACACCTGGGAGGAGCCGCGAAGAAACATATCCGGCATCAAACGCAACGCAACGAAATCGTAAAAGGAAAAAGCAGAGACGAAAGAAAGAAGGAAGAGAAGGAGCAGACAGGGGCTGCATTTTTGAAAGCAAAGGTAAGCCCAGCGGACCCCTCTGACACCTAAACAAAGTAACATGATTATAAAGATTAAAACTTAATTTAATAGAATATATAATAATATAAAATAAGATAATCTGATGCGGCCTTGGCAAAATGCCGGGCAACAACAAGGTAAGCGGACAAGTAGGTGATACTCTACACACACATAGGGATAATGACAAAGGCGACGATCCATTTCAAAACAAACCTAGTGGAGAGTTAGCTGCTCTGACACAGACACGGACGACAGACGTCCAGAAGACCCCTCAGACAAACAAAAGATGAAGCGACGACGTTACGGATAAACACGACGATCCATCGAACGACGGACACATCGACAAGAGGAAGATAAAACTACGACCGCGACTTTTCTCAAAGAAGAAATAGATACTCGGCGAAAAGTAAAGGGCCCTTTGCTGTAACAATTACCATGAAGCCTAACGAAGACCACGGAGATGACAACAAGGGCACTAACCTGGGCAACCTACATCCTATGAGAGTAGGGCTGAAAATCTGCAACAAGGAGAAGAAGCTGATAAAGGGTGTTATAAGAATAAAAAGAAAAAATAAAAAACAAGTAGAAGTAACCGTCGAGAACTATCAGGAAGCAAACAGAGTGGTGAACGACCAGGAACGCATCCTACCTCCATCGTGGATGACTTACATTGCGGACTATAGAGTCTCAAGAACGGCGGTAGCTAAAGACATAGCTACTGACCTCTCAGAAGAAGATATCAGAAACGGGATAGAGTGGCACGACGAACCCTTCGAAATCCTACGAATCGAAAGGTTCATGCGAAACCCGACCCAAGGTAAAAGGGGCGATCATCTCGCACGGACATCAACTGTCAAAATAATTTTTGCAGGTAACGTGCTTCCCAAAAGACTCATCATATACCGTAACACAATAAAACTAGTCACGTTCGAAAAACGAGTGGTAAGGTGCAACAACTGCCAATGGTACGGGCACCCGGTGAAATTCTGCAAAGCAGAATTGAGATGCTGCAGGTGCGGAGGTAAAAACCACACCGAACAAGAGTGCAATAGCGACAAGGTGTTCTGCGTAAGTAGAACATGTACCTATACGGATTTCCAAGATGGCGGCGGTCGCTTGTTTTGGAGGGGGTGAGAGTGTCTGTACTTATACGGATTTTCAAGATGGCGGCGTCTCGGGGTGGGGAGTGCTGGCCGGCCGGGGCCGCCAGGCCCTGCTGTTCGGCGCGAGGGTGGTTGTCCCCCCCCCTCCCCCATCGCCCATATCTCGGTAGGGTGGTAGAGGGTGGTCAGACTGAGGAACTGCTGCGTCGGCGGGTGAAAGAGCAAGAGAGACAGAGAAAGAGAGAGAGAGAGAGAGAGAGAGATATGGGAAGAGTTGGCTGGAGCGTACGGGACAGCTGGTGACGGTGTATCGTCGACTCGCGCCATCTTGGATTCTCCGTGCGCCGACCGTAGGCTAGCGTCGGGCCCAGCGTACCTTCTCTCTCACTCTTATGCATAGAGCGTGTTGAGTAGCGTAGCGCCGTAACGGTGTAGCGGCTGACGGATGGAGTATCAGAAGCGCCGTGGACAGTTGGTGACGGCGTAGCAGTGACTCGCGCCATATTGGATTTTCCAAGAGTTGGCTAGCTACGGGTGCAGCGCTCTCGCTTGCGCGTAGGGTATTTCTCGAGGCTGGCTCGGTGCTTCAGGTGAGGTAGCTTGCTCGAGCGGCCGAAGGCGCTGTACTCAAGCTCCATGTTCTTAGAAACACGAGCTCGATTCTCGCATGGGAAAATGTTTTTATTTTTTCAGCTTATTAAGAATATATATGAAAGGAATGGTGGGAAGGTAAGTAAAAATAATGCTGTTTAAAATTTTTACAATAAAGTTTGCATTTTTATTCTTAAATCTAGATTTACATTTTTTGTGTTTAAATGTGTACAAAAATTATTTTTATTCTTACTAGCAATAACGCGCTCGCTTCGCTCGCGCTTATGTTCTCTAAGGCAATTCTTGCATACGTGCCACAACTGTACGGAAAATACACAATAATTCTTTGGCGATCAAACGCCGTTTGTCGCTCGCCTCCTCATCCTCTCCGTAGATAACCCGTACGTCTTTACGGGCTAAAGTCGCGCGTTCATCCGTGATATATTTGAACGCTATTGACGAGACTTTTTCTCTTGTAGCATTATTCCAGTCCTTTACAGCACCCTCAACACTGATTTTCTCAACAATAATATCTCTGATCTCTTTCACGAGATCGAGTTCGTGTTCGAGTAAACGAATTCGATGATATATGCATTTACTCAGTCTCACTAGACCATCGTACGTTGTCTTTTGAAAGAGAATACCAACGGACCACGTATTCTTGGGTCTTTTGTTCTCCTGTTGCTGTTTCTCTTCGGCACTAAAGTTTTTCTTCGCTGAGTCCTTTATTTCCAGTAAAATAGCTTTTTCGTTGTAAGCTGTTGTAAAACTTACTTTCTGTCGACCAAGCGGATTCATATCCAGAGTTCGATCGTTCGCGGAGCCCTTTTCTGCTTTGAACCACGGGGTGATAATTGTCATCCGCTCGTACAGATGGGCCCACTCGGCGACGTTGAGGGAAATCCCTGTCGAGCCACGGCCAGCGAATTTTATTGCCACCTCGAAGTCGTATCCGTTCACGAGCTCAAGCCCCACCGTGACCGTTTTACTATCCGAGGCATTCAGGCTGTACGTTGTGGATAATAACATTGCCTTGCTCAAAGGTTGCCATCCAATTACGGGGTCGAGCGTATTGTCTTCTCCGCGAACTCGCTTCGTCTCGAACTTCGACGTATTATTTATAACGGGAGGCGGAAAAAATGGTCTCGACACCAACAATTTTTTCTGGGCCTCCTTTATGGCTTCAGTAAAATTCTGCATTTTTTCTCACTAATTTTTGCAGGATATTTGAGAGAGACTGCACTGTCCAAGGCGTGGAGGCGTAATGACTCGGAGGTGAAGGCCCACTCGGGGGTTACAGTCGACGAAGGTGATGCAATTTTCCAGGGAGGGGGTGAAGACACGCCTCAAGGATGCTATTGTCTCAGGTAGGGGTGCGCGCGCTGCATTGGGCCTTGGAAGCTGTGTAGACCTCCCGCGACGAACCACTCTTTGTCTAGCATTTTCCGAAGTGACATAACTCTTCCCCTGAGACTGGTGCACACGCTACCAATACAGGCGTGTCAGGCAATACACAAACGCTTGCGAAGAAAAAAAACTGAAAATGTATGGCTACTCGCGACAGTCGATGGTCAAACGTTGAAAGACGAGGACAAACTTTCACCGTGAGGAAAATTAAATGAAAAGAAAGTACAATGTTAGACACAGGGTACAATGAGACGCTCTAACCTTTACAATGTCGAAGGGTTTCGCGCCGGTTAAGACTCTGCGTAGATGCAATAAAATACTTAAGCAGGGTTACTCTCTGCCTCGCACCGCTTGAGTACTATTTTTTTATAGTACGTAGCCCAAAGGTTTTTTTTTTTACCTAGTGTTTCGGAATGCCACAAAAAATTAGAAAAGGACAGTTTTTAACCAGCCAGTGACAGTTCTCGGGTCATTGCAGATGAGTGGGAGTAAACGCTATAAGTTTGCGAGTTTTACAGAAATATACATTATTTCGTGTAGACGCTCGAGTCGAAACATTGTCAGTATCTTCAGTGAGTGAAATTTTAAATAAATAAATTAAAATGGCCGATGCAGTGCTCCGTAGAATTATTCGGGAGCTGATAAAAGTGTTGAGGGAAAACACCTCGCGGGCGGTGGGAAAGCTGCTGGCACGGTCTAGCAATACAGCTCTGGAGAAAATGGGGCATGATGACCTCATCGAGGTATTTAATGATCTTCTGGATCACGTTCCGGTGAAAACTGTGCAAAATATGTTTAAAGCTCACCTCTTCAGAGCAAGTAGTGAACTGCAGACGATTGTGCGTGTGGTGATCGGACAGTGGCGGGATGTTTCATCGGGGGCTGTTATCGCTGCCAAAAGAGAAGCAGCGATAGCCCTAAAGGAAGCTCGGGCTGCTCAGAGGGATGCTGCGAGGACAGCTCGAAGAGAAGCCGCGAAGCGCGCTCAGGCAGCAATGGATCGTGCCAATGTCGAAAAGACAATGACGAATGTGCAAGGAGCCGATTTCGACGAGTCATTTCCGGAACCGGTTGAAGAACCCATGATCCTGGAGTCAGCGCCGAATGCCTCTGACGCGGCTACAGAGCTGGAGCGCGCCCTGGCAGATGTTCAGGGGATCGACTTCGAAGGTACAAGTTTAACGCGTATTAATTTATTTCTTTTTTTAAAAATAAGCTCGATATACGTATATGTGTTTTTATTTAGATTTATTTAATTTTGCTGATTTTAGAACCCATGATCCTGGAGCGAGTAACAAATGTCTTGGATACTGCGGTGAACTCCGATATCACTCACGAGCAATCCGAAGCGGTGTCCCAGGCTGTTGACAATGGTGAAGGTACGTGCGGGTGTTCGTGTGTGTGTGTGTGTGTGTGTGTGTGTGTGTGTGTGTGTGTGTGTGTGTGTGTGCGCGTGCGCACGCGCAAACGCTATTTATATAATATATAAGTTTTCATGTTTTTCCAGAACTAATGAACTGGGATAGCGTGGACGACGACGATCTTGTTCTCAGTGCAAGAAATTTGTCACTGGTGGAAGCGAGCGCCGTGGAGACTGGTGCCGTTGTTACCGAAGAAGAAGACGCTGAGGTTGATGATGCGGAGCTCTCCATGTACAATGGGGAATTTATACCACCACCACATCCCATTCAAGTTAATGTGCAGATCGGGGGTGGTTCGACTGTGGAATCTGCAGCAGAACCCCCGGAACAACTCCATCCGTCGCAGTCTTCTCCATCAACGCCTCGACCAGCGGTGCTTGAAGAAGAAGACTACCCTCCATCCGGTGAGTCGAAAATTGTCCACCGCGTCGAATCGAAGCGTTATTTCGATAGATTTAAGACTTCGGGGGCTGTAATAACGGTCAAAATCCGCGAACCTCCCGCGGAGGCCAATCTTGTAAAATGGTTAGAGGACGCGATACGCGAATTGCATACGCTCATCGTTAGCGGTTGCGAGTCAACGGATATGGTCGGGGTAGAATTTCGTTCGAACGCGTTCACGCGAAGCCCATCAGGCGTATCTTTCAGGACTGTTGCTGATTTTCACTTCGACGATTTATTTAAAGCCATAAATAGTGTATCCCAGAGTGCTGCAGGTTTCAGTATCGACGACTCATTTCTTATAACGACCAGCGTAGTATCGATGCCTATAGGAGCGGGGCGCCCTAAAAAAGCAATGGGGGAAAGCTTCTGGTCAAAAAAGTCAGTCATCCAGTTCCGAAACAATGACAATCTCTGTCTTCCGCGAAGCATCGTAGCCGGTAGAGTTTTCGCGGAGCGTGGTCAAGTTCGTCAGGGAGACCTTCAAAAGCGGTGGGATAATGTACGCCGGGAGAGATCTGTACTTCAGCGCACGTTAGCCGAAGAATTAGTTAGAGCTGCCGATCTGCAGATCCGGGATGCTGGATGCGGTATACCGGAGCTGCAGGCATTTCAGAGAGTACTGGCGTGGGACGGTATTGCGCTGATCATCTATGATCGCGACTCTTTCGGTAGTAGTGAGCCACCTTTTTTCGACGGTACTACTACAGTGCTACGGTGGGCACCGAGAGTAGTACACCATATTTATTTAGTGCACGACTCTCACGAAAACCACTATGGTTTAATCTTGAACCTCCCTGCTGCCGCCGGTGGTGCGTTTTTCTGCGTCCCATGTGGACTAGCATATGATAGGATAACAGGTCATCAGTGTCGACAAAAGTGTCCACACTGTATGACCAGTCCTCCATGCGATTCAAACGCAGCGAAAATTCACTGCGGTGACTGTCGGCGCTTCTTTCGCGGTAATGACTGCTTTGCAAGTCATAAAGCCTTCGGCTCGCACGGCCCGCGAGCGCGGTTGTGCGATATGCTGCAGTCCTGCGAAACATGTTTGCGTCAGGTTTATAAGAAGGATGGTTCAGAGCATGTATGCGGGGAGTTCTATTGTAGAACGTGTAAAGAGAAACGACCTGAGAACCATAAGTGCTTCATGGCACCGGTG
This sequence comes from Amblyjoppa fuscipennis, assembly GCA_963575735.1. NCBI lineage: Eukaryota > Metazoa > Arthropoda > Insecta > Hymenoptera > Ichneumonidae > Amblyjoppa > Amblyjoppa fuscipennis. The sequence continues at coordinate 2,127,978 of OY754497.1, forward strand.
CGTCCGGCAAAAAAATCCGACAAGCCCGATATTTTTATATTTTATGATTTCGAAACACGCCAGGAACTCGAGGTCGCGGGAGCGCCTGATACGTATTTGCATGAGGTGAACCTGTGTGTCAGCCAGCAGCGTTGTACGCAGTGCATAGGCAAGGATGACGAGAATTGGGAGTGTGGGCTGTGCGGAGAGGAGAGCGCCGAAAAAATTTTCAAGGAAAATCCTTTGTCGGCGTTTGTAGAGTATGCGTTGAGAAAGAGGGACAACGTTGGCCGTGTTATCTGCATAGCTCATAATGCGAAAGGGTTCGATGCCCAATTTATTCTCCGATACATCGTCGAGGAGAAGCGTGAGACGCCTAAATTAATCACAAACGGAACTAGCATCATGGAGATGAGAATCGGGAACGTAAAGTTTATAGATAGCTTGAATTATTTTCACATGCCACTCGCCAAACTCCCAAAAGCCTTCGGCTTAGGAGAAAATATTTTTAAAGGTACTTTCCCGCATCTTTTCAACAAGACGGCTAATCAACAGTATATAGGTCCGCTGCCTCCTCTCGACGCCTATTCTCCTGACACTATGTCTCCGTCGGACAGAACCGAGTTTCTGGCGTGGTATGAGAAAACTCAGAGCTCAGGATACGAGTTCGATTTCCAGCGGGAAATCGTAGCTTATTGTCAAACGGACGTAACGATTCTTCGGAAGGCTTGTGCAGCTTTTCGGAGAATCTTTATAGAACGTGGGGATGATGTACGCCGCCGGCGTCTCCCTCGCCGAAACCTGAAAAATACCTGAAACAAAAAGAAACACATTATTAATATTTAAAAATACACAGAGTACCGTACTCTACATACTTACCTGACGACGAAGGGATTAACCCTTCGTCGTGCGAATCCAACGTCGATCTGGCTCCCTCGTCTCCTCGCCCGGGGCACCCCCACCTGAAACATAAAAAAGGGAAATCAAACAATTGCTAAAAATACATGATACAGTAGAGTTAGACTTACCGATAACTCCGGACAAGGCGACGAGGATCCCCAGGCCACCAGGCGAGGTAGCGTCTTACCCGCAGCTGCGCCTCGCCAGGCAGCGTCTTACACGCTGCCTGGCGAAATCTGAAAAAATACAAAAAATACACATTAAGTTAGATATATATATATATAATTCTTGCGAACTAAAAAACTTACCCGAAACGAAGGTGCGAAGAGGACTCGACGGCGGAAACCCCGACGGTACCGAGCCGGGCAGCGGCTTATCCGCTACCTCGTCGAACCTGAAAAAGAAAACAGGGATAATTAGAGACAACGTTTTAAAACGAGAGTGAACTCTGAATACAAAATAGGAATAGATGTAAAAACTTACCTGTGAATCCAGCGTTGGACATGGGCCTTCCGCCCATGTCATGCGACGGGGACTCCTCCGGTAAAAACTCCCACGACGAAACCTGAAACAGAAAAAAACACACAAATAATTATTGTTATAAAATAAGATAACATAAACCCTCACTAGGAGGGCCACTGATACACTATTTAAGTCCTAAAAAATATATTCTTACCTGTAAGTGCGAGTGCTGTCAACGAACCACCTGTTGCTCGCCGGCAACAACACCATACACGAACCTGAAAAAAACATATAAACACTCACTGACACACACACACACACTTCGTTTCCGAAAAATTAACTACATCATAAACGAACTTTTGTTCACTTCACTTTTTAGAAAACACTTTTAAAAACTGTAAAAACTTGTAAAAACAAAACACTGGCGAACCGACCGACGAGGTTAAACACGCGAACTCCGCGAAACACATGCTCGAGGCGGCGAGCCACGCGAGAACCGGACTTTACCGGAGATAGCCGAGCGCGGCGAACACTCGCGTCGACCAAACTAGGTGTAAAAATCACCGCTAGAGGGAGATGGTGGTCAACCCGTTTCTCGCAAGCGAATATGCACTGACCGGCAATAAATAGCCGAGTATTTCACGAATAAAGGAGAACAACTTACGCCTACCAAGTCTCCGACTAGGGAAAGCACCTTTTTTTGAAGTCGTCTACCCAGACGACTACCACCCTAAAAACAAAAAAAACCGTTTCTACGAAACGAAATCTTCCTGCTGCAAAGCGCGAACTCTTCCTGCTGCAAAGCGGAAACATCATCCTGCTGAGAAGCAGAGAACCACCCCTGCTGCAAAGGCAGCCATAAACCGCTGTAAAGCGGAAACCGCTATAACGCGGTTTCTGAACGCGGCGATCGAGCGATCGGCCTGCCGAGCAGGCAAAGACTCTCGACAGTATCGTTTCCCGCGGTCGGTAAGGAAGAGGTCGGGCGGATGCGGCGCTCGGATAAAATAACCAATGTTACCGGCGGCAAGGGCCCGCCATTTGGGCCGCGCCGAAATACAGGCGTGCAGCAACTACGACTAACTCCCCTCCTACGGGTCAGTTATTGTCAGGGATGTATGTCCGTTTATCGAGGCGGTGACCATAGCCTCAGCGTGCAACAGAGTTTTCCGGCGAAACTTTCTAGAGAAAAATAAAATATCGGTCTTGCCGCGAAATGGTTATCGCAGGGGCGATAGACAGTCTGAGATAGCATTAGAATGGTTTGTATGGTGTGAGCACCGTTTCGGCAAGCAGATAGAACACGCAGGTCGCGGTCGCGAACATAAGTTAATCGACGGTACGCGTGTAGATGGCTACGTTGAAACGGATGATGGTGTACAGCATGTCCTCCAGTTTCACGGGTGTTTTTTTCATGGGTGTGACAAGTGTTACACCAATACGCGTAAGCGGGAGGAAGTTTGGTACGGAAGCACGCTCAATGATCGGTACCAACGAACGTTGAATACTTCCGAGCGTATAAAATCTCTCGGCTATAAACTTCATGAGATCTGGGAGTGCCAATATATACAGTTAAAGTCAAGAAACCCTGAGATTAACAACGTTGTGAGCGCCCATCCGCTTCTCGCTGAGAAACCGTTAAACCCGCGCGATGCATTTTTCGGGGGACGTACGGGAAATACACGCAGTTATTGCGAAACTCGCGGTGCCGAGAAGATTCGTTATATTGATGTATGCTCGGTGTACCCATACATTTGCAAGTATGGAGCTTTCCCCGTCGGTCACCCCGCGATATACACTGCAGACACCTGTCGCGAAATAACTGGGCCGAATCACGATTTAAGCAGCGTTGAGGGACTCGTACGATGCAAAGTGTTGCCGCCTCGAAACCTCTACCATCCTGTGCTTCCAGTGCGTATGCATAATCGGTTAATGTTCGCATTATGCCGAAAATGCTGCGAGGGGATGTATCAGGAGTCATGCCCCCACGAGAACGAGGATGATCGAGCTTTTGAGGGCACCTGGGTATCCTGCGAACTCCTTAAAGCTGTAGAGAAAGGTTATAAAATCTTAGATGTTTACGAGATCTGGCAATACGAGGTAGAGCAGTACGATCGACAAAGTCAAACTGCGGGTCTCTTCGGCGACTACATCAATCTGTGGTTAAAAATCAAGCAGGAAGCTAGTGGCTGGCCGTCTGAATGTACAACTGCTGAGAGTAAAACAGCGTACGTTACTAGTTTTCGTGAGGCCGAGGGTGTTCATTTAGATCCGGAGCGCATTGAAGTAAATCCTGGTTTGAGGTCAGTAGCGAAACTATGCTTAAATTCGTTTTGGTCAAAATTCGGTCAACGTGAAAATCTGCCGAAGACAGAGGTTGTCACTACGCGCCAAAGACTTTTAGAGCTATTGCACGATCAAAGTTGCGAGGTTAGCAAGATTATTCACGTGAACGATGCGATAATGTACGTTTGCTGGTGTTATACGGTAGAAAGCATGGAAGTAAATCCTCACGTGAACGTCGTGATAGCCGCGTACACGACTGCGCAGGCGAGGTTGAAATTGTATTCATATCTTGAGCCCCTAGACAAACGCGTCCTCTACTATGATACAGATTCGTGTATATATGTAAGTAGTGGTACCGCAGGAGAGTATGAACCGCCTCTAGGGAATCTACTCGGGGAGATGACAGACGAGTTAAAAGATTACGGACCGAATAGTTTTATAAAGCGTTTCGTGTCGGGTGGACCTAAATTTTACGGCTACTTGGTACAGAAAGCCGATGGTAAAGAGGCCACAACCTGCAAGGTGGAGGCTATCGGACTCAATTTTACAAACGGGGAAAAAATCAACTTTGATTCCATTTGTAAATTGGTTCGAGAACCCGGTACAAGTATTACCGTGAAATTTAGTGCTATTCGACGCGATGCGTTTCACCATGTGACCACGCGGCAAGAATCAAAGACTTGCAAACCCGTCCTTGTCAAGAGACGACGATGGGGCGAGCACGATTCTCTGCCGTATGGTTACATAGGCTAAGGGCATTAGAAATAGTTGTAAATTGTAAATTTTGTAAATAAAAATGGCCATATTATAATTTTAGGCGCAGGTTGTTTATGGGAGTTATACCCCGATCTCTGCGAGGGAGAATACCGTAAGCGGTATATCTATTTCTAAGATTTATATCTGGTGTTTTACATAATTGTATTATCCTCTGTAAAATAAAAAAAAATGGATTTATTGTAAAAATAAAAAATATGAATTTATTCTAAAAAAATATAATTTGTTGAAACCACTTTCCCCTCTATCCTACCATATGCCTTATCAAGCTTCTGAGGTATATGTATAACTGCAGTTTACACTGTAAATAGTAGCTTATTATTATTTACGGTGTAGACCGGTGGTACATACAAGAGCTTATCCTGTATGTAGCTTCGCATCCGCGGCGGCGGCGGCGTCCGCGGCGGCGGCGGCGCCGGCGTCGTCGACAGTGATGATGATTGTGGTGGTAGGCACAATGGATAGTATTAGGAAAATAATTTATAATCTAATATTTTATTCAGTATTTATTTATTCGCATATTTTTTGTATTAGTTTCAGAACTAAATCCCACGATTTCCCCTCTAAACGATAGTGCTGCAGCATTTTTGTGGGCAGATGTTGAGGATGACTCCGGATACCGCACCGATTTCTTCTAGCGAAATTAATTTTTAAAACTGTTAAATTTTGTTTTAATTTTTTAAATTTTTTATTTATTTAGTTTTTAATTTTTCAATTTTGCGTATGTATGTATTAAATAAATAAAAGAAAATTTAATAATACATTTGTATACTTAATACCTTCATACTCCTCATTCCTCTCATTAATCGTCATGGACCCGCGATGGAAGCACCCCTGGACCTCTATTATCGCCGGTCCTACAGGCTGCGGGAAAACATGCTTCGTAAAGAAGTTTCTAAAATATATTTCGAGCATGGCCGATGTAGAGTTTGCACGCATTCTTTTTTACTATTCGGAATGGCAGGACGGGTATGCCGGTTATTCTAAAAATATCGAATTTTTAGAAGGTCTACCCCAAAATTCAGACATTGCTGGCGACCGTAGGCCGAAACTTATAATTATCGACGATTTGATGCGGGAATCTTCAAACGGTGAAATAGTAGATTTATTTACAAAGGGAAGTCACCACAAAAACATTAGTGTAATTTTTATTACACAAAATATTTTTCACCAAGGTTGTGGACAGCGTGATATTTCCCTTAATACTGATTATATCGTAGCTTTCAAAAATCCGCGCGACCGTGCGCAGATCTCACATTTGGCTCGTCAAATATATCCTGAAGATCCGAAATTTTTACAAGAAGCTTACCACGATGCAACTTCGAAACCGCACGGTTATTTGCTTCTGGATTTGAAACAGTCTACCCCCGATAATTGTCGATTCCGCACTTGCATTTTCCCGGATGATTCTCATAATTTTGTGTATGTACCAAAACGAGGATCCGGTTCTCGCTAATTTATAAAGTATAAATGGGTAGTAACGAATGTACGAACATCATTTGAGTCTCGGCTATGGCTCCATCAACAACTGCTAAAGCTTCGATTGGGAAGAAGAATATAATCTTGCTGCACGCTCTATGTCATCTGGATAAACAGCAGCGTACATCGCTATTACGCACAATAGACAGAAGCGGAGTTCGATCTATCTGCGAGTGCGCATTAAATACCTTAAATGGTACAGTCCCGCTGAAAAAGAGCGAACGAATAAAACTGTCTAAGCATAAAAAAATTTTACGCCACCTCGTAAATAAAGCTGGTGGCTGGAAGAAGAAAAAACGCGTAATTGTGCAAAAGGGGAGCAGATTCTTACTACCGCTTCTTCTCCCAATCATAGGCAGTGTGCTGTCTAATATTTTCACACGTAATTGACAAGATGCAGCATGCGAAGAAAATGGTTTTAGTGCCTCACGATGCTATCATGCCATCGCGCGAGCAGATAGAGCAAACACGCTCCGTTCAAACACCAGGTACGACACTCAGTAGACTCGATGCCGAAATGGATGATATACTTCGCTCAGTGACTGCTGCGAACCAACGAGAGAAATGGAAACTTTACCAGCAGGTTTTACAACGTCACCAGTTTTTTGTCGACGAGGAGAGACGACCCAAAATTATCACAACCTCTTCGGTAACTGACAAACCTGCCGAGCAAATACCTGAGGAAGCTGCACAATCAACTACTGAAACTGAGACAATATCTGACGAAGTTATTGTGGCTAGTGTACCAAAATCATATAGAAGACAAGCGGAGCAGTTATTGAATCATTTGCGTACCAGCTCCAACACCACTCTAACGTGGGATAAATCGGGAGTGGTCCATATCAATGGTGAGCCGATAAAAGAATCGAATATTATAGATCTTGTAAATGATACTATGCGCCATAGAAACACGGTGCGTGCTATTGGTCGTGAGCAATTTGGAAATGAGCTCAGACGCTTAGGGATCCCTCGTGAATTCATCGGTAATGCAAGCCTATTGTATGAGAGTCTAAATCTCAACACACCTGTAAACTCTAGACGGAACGTGTCAAATTCAAATCCCAATACACCAGATACAAGTCAGAATAGCTTAAATTTATCAGGCAACAAACGCCGAACTCCTACTAGCGACTCAATACGATCGTGGAAAACATTGAAACTGTAATAAAAATATAATGGATTTATTAAAGAAGTTTTATTATGATCCTACGCATCACGTTGGATACACCGGCGCTCCAAACCTAATTCATGCAGCTGATAAAGAAAAAATTTCTCGTAAAACCGTTACTCACTGGCTAAGAAAACAGGACGCTTATACACTACACAGACCTATACGACGACGATTTCCACGGCGTCACTATGCCGCGGATAATATCGACGACGTGTGGGAAGCTGATCTCGTTGATCTACGCTCTCTCAAAGATGAGAATGACGGCTCCGTTTATCTTTTAGTGGTTATTGATGTACTCAGTAAATATGCATGGGTTGAGACGCTGCGTGATAAAACTTGTGCAGAAACTACAGAAGGATTCAAGCGAATATTGTCTAGAAGCGGTGGCCGAACGCCTGTATGGCTACAGACCGATCGCGGCAAAGAATTTGTCGGTAGCGTTTTACAACGCTTCTTAAAGAGTCGTGGCATAAATTTTCGAGTTGCCCGAAATCCTGATATCAAAGCAGCTATTGTAGAACGTTTCAACAGAACATTAAAGGAGCGGATGTGGCGATATTTTACACATAAAAATACACGACGATATATCGATGTATTACAATCTATCGTCCATGCTTACAATGATACAAAACACTCTACTATCGAGATGCAGCCGGCGGCCGTGACTCTGTACAATGCGGCGATAGCACGCGCGAATATGGTCAAGCGATACAAGCAGTGTCACAAAGCGCCTAAATACAGCATCGGTGAGCTTGTACGCGTCAGTAAAGCAAAGTCTGCGTTCGAGAAAGGTTACGAGGCTCGCTGGAGTGAAGAAATATTTAGGATTCGCAAGATTCTTACAAAGAGACAACCGCCCATATATGAACTGGTTGATCTGAACGACGAAGAAATTGATGGTTTTTTCTATGAAGAAGAATTGAGTATTGTGGAGAAGGATATTGAAACGGAAGAATTTTTAGTTGACAAAATTCTCAAGACTAAAGAAAAAGGTCGTAATAAACAATACTTTGTTAGCTGGCGAGGATACCCCGAAAAATTTAATTCCTGGATTCCTGCAGCAAATATAGTGAATAAATAGTAGCAAAAATAATTTAAAAATTAAAAATGAGAGATCAGTTTTATGTCGTATTACCGAGTAACAGTAGTATGATGAAGTACTACCCCGATAATACGGTGGCCCACTATATAACGCAGCTTCCAAAGCAATTGAAGATGCCTGGGGAGTGGGTCGTAGCCTTAACAGAAATTCAATTTCCCCGTACGTTTTTGCATGTAGATGAGATAAATGAACCTAATGCTACACCACCTCCAATAACAACCCGTAGTACCCAATATGAGTGGATTAACTTTAACATTAACCGTAACCCAAAAAAGACTATCGTATCGCTTGGCCCTTCTATACCTCCGCTAGGCACAGGATCTACTTTAGATTCTATACCACAATATGCGGTGGAGAAGCTAAACGCCACGCAGACGACAATCTCGCAAGATGGTGTCACCAAGAGCGTTACGCGAAAATATACTAAGCATCTGAAAACTCATGAAGTTATAATTCCGGCGGGGCTCTACGCTAGTGTGAAAGCACTAATCGATACCATTAATGAAACAGATATATTCAAAGACCATATCTACCTTGAATATAATGAGGATGTTGGTGGGATTGTAAGCTTGAAACGAGTACCCGATAACTGCGTTATAGATAAGTGTGTACTTCCACATCTTATATGTCTTGACGATAAACTTTCTAAAGCTCTGGGTTTCGAACCTGGAAAAGTTATGGATATTCATAAACAATCGAAATTCATTGCAAATTATCCTGCTAACTTATCGCTAGCGCTTCCTGATAAATTATTTGTGTATACGGATATATGTGAAAATTATATAACCGGTGATGCTCAGACACCTCTGTTACGCATCGTACCTGTAGATAATACAAATTATATTTATGGATCCACGCAAACTAAATCATTCTCCCCGCCAATTTATATACCCTTATTACGGACCGAATTCGGTACGATCGAGATAGATATAAGGACCGACACTGGTAAACCAGTACCATTCCAGAGTGGGACGTTGACCGCTACATTACATTTTAAGCGTATACGATAAAATATATCGCTATGGATCGATATATTGATCATTACGAGAGTCAGGTTGGTGGCGGAGTTGATCGTGTTTTCATTGGTGCTCCATATCAACGAGGACATGGTCTAGGAAGCTTCCTCAGTGGCTTATTTCGGCGTGCGTTACCATTGCTCACTCGCGGCGCTCGCGCCGTCGGGAAAGAAGCGCTACATGCAGGGATGAATATATTGGGTGATGTTGCGCACAATACACCCTTCAAAGATTCGTTTAGAGCCCGTATGACCGAGAGTGGGAGAAATTTAAAACGCAAGGCCGACGAAACATTTGAGAGTCTCATGAAGGGTTCAGGATATAAAATACAGGACCGCTCGCCACAGCATCATTCGTTGTTTGGTCACGCCAGCCCTCACATCGGTACTCCTACACATAGAGCTCTAAAATATACAAAAATTCATAAGCCTAAAAAATCTACGAAGAAAAAGAAAAAAGTTTCATCCGCTAGACATAGTAAGAAAAAGAGACGTAAATCAACAAAGTCTAAGAAAAAGGCGACTAGAAAAACTAAGAAGACTAAAATTGTTAAGCGTAAAAAACGAACCGTTGCAGATATATTTGGATAATTAGCGAAACAATATGTCTTTTTTACACGCGCACTCTTGCGAGTGCCTGAAATCAGAGCTGGATTTATTCACGCTTCCACCAACGCAGACAAGTATAGAAGGTTCTCAAGGAATTCATTATAAGCCCATTTCTTCACTGACAGATGAGGCTCCCATTGAATTTGTTGTCCCCGGACATGGTGATGAATATATTGATCTAGCCCATACTATGTTAAATTTACGTGTTAAGCTACAGCCGAGGAACGGTGTAGTTGACGCCCATGATAAAGTAGCACCTGTTAACAATCTACTGCATTCATTATTCAATCAACTTGATGTATCATTTAACCAGAAACTTGTATCGCCCTCGAATAATGCTTATGCGTACCGAGCATACATTGAATCACTACTGACTTATAAGGCTTCAACAAAAGCCTGTCAGCTCGGTGCCAGTATGTGGGTAGATGATACACCGCAATGTTTCAACTCTCAACCAGTTTCGACGGCCCCACCAGCTGAGGGTAGACCAGCCTCCGTGCAAGCGAACAAAGGTCTAGCTGCGCGGCAGGCTATGATGGCGAATGGTAAAACGGTAGATCTTACCGGATATCTACATTCTGATATCTTCAATCAGGAAAAGTTTTTACTCAATGGTGTTGAACTACGCATTCGTCTTATACGTTCGAGAGATGCTTTTTGTCTTATGGATGCATCTGGGAAGGATTATACGGTACATATAGTCGATGCCAGCCTCATTGTTCGACGTGTTAAAATTAGTCCGGGTATTTTACTAGCCCATGCTAAGGCTTTGAGTAGAGGAACGGCTAAATATCCGTTTACTCGAGTAGAAGTGAAACCATTTACTATTCATGCAGGCGTTCATGGTGAAACACTCGATAATGTTGTACTGGGTCAGCTTCCGAGACGGATAGTATTGGGCTTGGTCGATAATCGAGCCTTCAATGGAGATAGAACTATGAATCCGTTTAATTTTCATCACTACTCATTAAATTTTTTATCCCTGTACGTAGACGGTGTACAGGTACCTAGTAAGCCTTTGCAACCTGATTATCATGAAAACCTTTATACCGAGTCATACCATACTCTTGTTTCCGGTACGGGAATACTTTGGGATGACGATAGGTGTGGTGTAAGAAAAGATGCGTATCCATACGGTAACTGCCTATACTGCTTCGATTTAACGCCTGATCTTTCGGCCGGACGAGCTGGTCACTGGAATCTTGTGAAATACGGTAGTGTGCGTGTAGAAATACGTTTCAAGGCTGCTTTGACGAGTACTGTAAATTGTATTGTGTACTCGGAATTCGATAATGTCGTCGAGATCGACGCATCCCGACAGGTCATGGTAGACTTTTCGGGGTGAGCCTGCGTGCTTAAATACATTCTATAAGACTAGTAAATATGATTATATTTTAAGGATTGTAAGGTTTTCTAAATAAATAATATGTAAAGACAGAATTAAGCGGATTTATGTTTTATTCAATTTTTAATCTCCCGAACGCCTCTACTAACTCCCGCATCTCATCGTCATCATAATTTATTACAATATTAGTTCCTTCCCCCGTCGCTTTCGACTCTTCTTCTTTCTTCTTCTTCTTCAACTCCTCTGCTTCTTCAGGCCTTTTTCGCTTCTCAGCTCCGGCCTGTTCGTTACGCCGTGGATGTTGTTGACGGATGCATTCACAGGGCTGCTGACGCTGCAATAGACGAATGTATATATTTAAAGAATCGGTTTTTATGACTGCGTGCTTTCATTATTAAGCAGCGTGCTACTCACCGCTGCGTGCAATTGTCTCCGCCTTTCACGAGCGAAATATTGACGTCTCCGGATAAACCATATTTTTGGAGGCTGTTTTGGATGCTGCCTCCGTTTGTCCCGGCGCGTTGTAGACTTCGTCCTTGAGTGCTGTACCCAACCATGGTTATCCCGTTCTTCCACACGTGTTCCTCTCTGCTGGGCCTCGTGGTTACGTCTCGTGAAGACCTCCACAGACTTTGCTCTTCGGTGGACCATTTTTAGTTGTATACCGTAGGAGAATTATTTTGTAACTGGGCTTCCACGGCGTTACGCTACCCAGCAGGACTCGTACAAGGTGTAGTAAAATAGTGGGGGTGCTAGAAGGGTCTGATTACGTCACTTTCTTCTTCGCTATTTGTAAGTAGACGTCTCAAGGGGCTGAACCCTTAGAGGTCCAGAAGAAAAAAGTCAAACTGACGAATTAGACACACCCCCGCCCATCCCCTCTATTACCAAAACCTTGTAGATGAATCTGCACCGTTCATCGGTAGTACGCGGCGATCCTTCGACAGTAGCAGTTGTCCTTACTGGACCAAAACATTTTTCCCCCAAAATGGACTACGTCATCGATATTCAAGGGTTTTACGACAAAGATGATTGCTTCATTGCTAAAGAAGTAGCTGTCGTGACTCTTGATAAAGAGTATTTCGGGCATTGGATTACTTCACCGACATACGTCTTCACGGATCTCCCAAGAGCAGTGCGCGCGAAGAATAATTGGACGACTCGCCATCATCACGGCCTGGAGTGGTTCGAAGGAGACGTAGGACTCAGAACACTACATGCAAATCTCCGACAGATCACACGGGCTGCTGGAACCATTTATACTCGAGGACATGAGAAGGCGAAATACCTTCAAAATGTTACAGCACGTGAAATAAAAAACCTTGAAGAAACTGACTGTCCATCATTCAACGATCTGCCTTCCTCGACGCAGGTCTGTTTGCATCACGGACTTTTAAACAGACCGGAGCTGTCTTGTGCTTTAAACAACGCTGCAAAATTAAAGGAATGGATCCTTCGCGACGTACCTCCTACCGCTACACGGGTACCACAGTTTGACTTCTCACCAGGACCTTTGAATCTAACGAAACCACGCGACTGTTACTCTCCAGTCGTAACAAGTGATGAATACGATCCAGATTGGCCAGGCCTTGCAGGGCTTACACTCTAGAGTGTCACGAAGTGTTCATGCAGCCGATCAGATTCCAACTCTGTTAACGAGACCGACAGCGCTTGTTGTGAACACTGATGACCACACGCGCCCTGGAACGCACTGGGTCGCAATCTACATCGATGGCCGAGGACGTGGATCGTACTTCGACAGCTACGGCCTTCCGCCGCTTATACCAAGCCATATCTACCGCCTACGCAAGAACTGCACCCTCTATCGATGGAATACCAAGCAGATTCAGAGCCTCTCTTCAAATGTGTGTGGCCAGTTTTGTATTATGTTCCTTTATCATATGTGCGGCGGGGGATCTCTACTACAATTCCGGAATCTTTTCACCGCCGATCTCAAACAAAACGATCGAATCGCCGCAAGATTTCACAAACGTATAATGAGTAAGCTGCCGACTGCTACGAAAAACATTAATAAACACTCTGGAAACTCGCTAACAGGTCGCGGAGTCTATGTTAAAAAATTTATTCAATATTGCTGCGCTAGACTTAAACATTTTTAAATCGGTAAACACAAAAAATGTAAATCTAGATTTAAGAATAAAAATGCAAACTTTATTGTAAAAATTTTAAACAGCATTATTTTTACTTACCTTCCCACCATTCCTTTCATATATATTCTTAATAAGCTGAAAAAATAAAAACATTTTCCCATGCGAGAATCGAGCTCGTGTTTCTAAGAAAATGGAGCTTGAGTACAGCGCCTTCGGCCGCTCGAGCAAGCTACCTCACCTGAAGCACCGAGCCAGCCTCGAGAAATACCCTACGCGCAAGCGAGAGCGCTGCACCCGTAGCTAGCCAACTCTTGGAAAATCCAATATGGCGCGAGTCACTGCTACGCCGTCACCAACTGTCCACGGCGCTTCTGATACTCCATCCGTCAGCCGCTACACCGTTACGGCCCTACGCTACTCAACACGCTCTATGCATAAGAGAGATAGAGAAGGTACGCTGGGCCCGACGCTAGCCTACGGTCGGTGCACGGAGAATCCAAGATGGCGCGAGTCAACGATACACCGTCACCAGCTGTCCCGTACGCTCCAGCCAGCTCTTCCCATATCTCACTCTCTCTCTCTTTCTCTGTCTCTCTTGCTCTTTCACTCGCCGACGCAGCAGTTCCTCAGTCTGACCACCCTCTACCACCCTACCGAGATATGGGCGATGGGGGAGGGGGGGGGGGACAACCACCCTCGCGCCGAACAGCAGGGCCTAGCGGCCCCGGCTGGCCAGCACTCCCCACCCCGAGACGCCGCCATCTTGGAAATCCGTATAGGTACATGTTCTACTTGCGTAAACTGCAATGAAGAAGCGCCAGCCTCACACGCGGAGTGCGCGGAATTCCGAAAAAGAATAATACAAAATAAAATAATGGCCTATAGGAACTGCGACTGGAAGGAAGCGCAAGAATTAATAAACAAACATAGGCTCCTTAATATTCAACAAGCCGTACAATGGATTGAAGAAACGGACGGGGCAGAAGAACAAGACGACGTAGCGATCAGACTGAGGAACGCATGGAGGTCGGCTACACCTCCACAAGTAACTCGGGCAACGCACTTTCCCGCGCTCCCTGAGCGAAGAAACACGCAAACTGGAAACAGAGAATTTTCAAAATCAAGGAGAAAAAGCTATAGGACGGACAACTCGGAAAAACAACAGTGGGAAAGAGGGCAGCAACCAGGCAAGTCCCCGGTAAGCATCTCGGCTGCACCAGAAAAAGCAGAAAGGATAAACATAGTAAAAGTCGGAGAAGCGTCGCCTCCAGCAAGAAATGGTCTGGAGGGAGAGAAGGCTGCGGCGAAAAGTCTAGAAAAACAAGGAGGCAAGACAGCTGAGTGGTCCGCGTCTCCGACCTCGTCCTCACCAAAGCAAGGTAACAACGAAATCGAACGTAACAACAAAAGCAGCTACACAAACAACAACAACAACAAGAATAACAACAACACCATTTCCACCAATGCAAACATAACAAACAGACACACCGAAGACTCACACTACGAAAGCATCTCAACTCTTCGGCGTAGCAGAATAATCGTCGATGACCTGGACGCGATGCTCCCGGATGTTTCTAACGCACGATACGATGAAGAAATGGAAATCGAATCAGCGAGTACACCCCAGATGCATCTGAGCCAACAAGAGATAAACAATATAATGTGAAAATAAATTAACTTTTACTCAATGGAAGAGCCGAGGGATTCGGAGCAAGATCCCACAACTACCCATTATTTCAGAGTCTTCAGATATACTCATTATCTTGGAGACATGGCTTAAACCCCACCAAAGATTTTCTTTGCCCGGCTTTACAGTAATAAGAAGAGATAGAAGAGAACATAATCTCGGAGGAGGAGTCCTTATCGCTGTACGGAACGAAATACAATGTGTCGAGGTAATCCTGAAGGAAAGGATCTTTAATAGCCCAGAGTTTGAGATATGCGCGGCGTCCATCTACAGTCATAGGCAATTGAAGTGGAACGCGATATTTTTTCGCCTGTTTTGGCAAAAGTTGCACCCTTTCACGTATACTGTCGCCAAAATAACCTTGTTCCACTTCAATTGCCTATTACTGTATGTAAACAAAGGAGAGAAAATATTTTTTTTCAGTGCTTATCGTCCACCGGACTATAATACAAGCAGCAAGTCATGGGGCAGTCTGTTAGCTTCATTGAAGAAAATTGCAGGCAAGAATAGTTTGATTTTAGCTGGCGATTTAAATGCCCAGACATCGTTATGGGGGAGCGGAGCGAATAACCGCTCAGGAAACAATCTGGCAAAAGAGCTTAGCAGAGATACAGACTTAGTTGTGTTAAACGACGGAAGCAGCACTATCGCACAAAAAAGAAATTTTGTCAGCGTGCCGGATCTCACAATCGTAAGCTCGATATTAGCAGGCAAATGCGCGTGGCAGGTGGCCGAGGATTGCTTAAGCAGTGACCACTATGTCATAAACTTTGCTTTAGGGCAAACTGAAGCTACACCGCTAAATCGACGCCACGCTCTATCACTCAAAAACGTAGACTGGGAAAAATTCCAAGAGATCACGAAAGATCTGGACCTAAGGGAACACATTAAAAATAAGGGACATATTGACGCTTACGACACTCTTCAAGAAGTAATACTTGCAAATTTAAGGAAAACAGGAGCGCAAGAAATAAAAAATAAAAAAGGAGCCCTGGGACAGAACAGAGCCAAGCTTTGGTGGACGGAGGAATGCAACGAAGCCGTACAGAAAAGAAGACAGGTGTGGAGACGAATAAAGTCGAACCTTAACGCCGAAAATCTGCTCGAATACGAAAAAGTAGATACAGAAACGAGGAGAGTTTTGAAAGAAGTAAAGAAGAAATCATTTCAAGACTTCGCCCCGTCCATAAATCCTTCCATGAAGCTCAAAAAAAAAAAATATACGAAACAATAAAAAGATTTAGCAACTGTGTTATCTCTCCAAGGAAACCGAACACAGAGAAAATAGAGGAAGAAGTGCACGATACGATAAACAAGTTAGCTCCTCCAACAGCATTACTTCCGGTAAAAATTATTTCGCAGGAAAGAAGAGAAATTGCCAATAATGTGTGGATCCCCATACAAATTGATGAACTGAAATATAATATAAAGTCCCTGAAAATAAAATCCGCACATGGCAGAGACGGAATTACAAACGAAACAATTAAGAACTTACCTGATTCTGTCATGGTAACTCTAGCACAAATTCTAAATAAAGCAATGTACAGGGGCCTTATTCCAAGGTCATGGACAGAGTACGATACTATTCTAATTCCCAAAACTGGCGGCAAAGGGTTGCGGCCTATAACACTGGCTCCATGTCTCCTCAAAGTGCTGGAAAGATTGATCAAGACAAGATTAGACTACTATCTAGAAACGGACTATATACTCCCTAACTCGCAATTCGGCTTTAGGAAGGGTCGATCTTGTATAGATAACATCGCTATCCTAACATCTGACGTATATAATGCCATGGAGAGAAAGGAGTACACCGCAGCAGTCTTATTGGATATCGAAGGGGCGTATGACAACGTCATCCCACAAATCCTCATCGATAATCTGCACGAGCTAAGGATCCCTACATGTATTCTAATACTATTTTCGAACCTCCTGAGCAATCGGAGGGTGGACTTCTATCACAATGGCAACAAGATTGACAGTAGATTAATGCAAAAAGAGCTGGGCCAAGGTTTGGTCACGAGCCCGGTGCTTTTCAACATATTCCTCAGAAAAATCAACAACCACATCGGAAACTATTGTAGATCGCTCCAATATGCAGATGACCATAACCTCAAACGCACGAAGCATAGTACGTAATGGTTCAAATAAATAATAATTATTATGTGTCGTTCCTATCTAATATATACCAGCGATATAATTTACTATGGGTCTTTCTTCATCAATGAAATTTTGTCTGTGTTGTTCTTTTCCAATACCATTTTTTTATGGGTCTACTACTTGATATATGCCAGCGACATAACTTTCGGGGTCTTTTTTCTTCGATGAAATTTTCTATGGGTCTTTTTTCATCGATATAATTTTTTTATGTGGCTTTCTTCTCTGATGAAGTTTTGTCTCTGTCATTCCTCTCGAATACCATTTTTTATTCATTTCATGTGTCGTTGCTACCTGATATATGCCAGCGATATAATGTTCTGTCTTTCTTCTGCGATGACATTTTTTATGTGTCGTTCCCCTGCAATACAATTTTCTAAGTACTGTGACGCGGTATTTTTGGGGTCGCGTCCCAGATCCTCGTAAACTACGGGATTTGGCGAGTACACGGGACCTATCCTGTCGCTGAGAGTCCCAGGCGATCTCAAGGGCAAAAATTATCGTGTCGACAAAATATTAATTCCCCAGGGATTTATTTTTATTGTTTTTCGGGACCATCGAGAGCTGAGCTGACCACCGCTGCGGATTATCGACTGCATGGCTTTGCTTCTTTCTCCCGCTTGTACGCTTTGCTTTTCACCGATTCGTTGCATCATCTTGGGCGCAGGATTTCCGTGAGTCGCAGCTTGATGGATGCCACCGACAAGGACATCCGGTACCGCTGGACCGACGCTGAGGGGCCAATCTTCGACGCGCTGCACCTTAGCCGATAAGCGACGAATTCGAATATAGGTCGCGCGCGCTGAATTAGTTACGCGAGGTAGGCATTGTCGGGAGAGGCGCCAGGTACCGGACATCGGTAATAGAGCGGAGAAAGTGGGGAGCGAGAGAGAACGCGAGGGAGTCGGCGAGCACGTTACCGAAAATTAGGTCGGGACTCTCTTCTGTGAAGCGACGGAGATACGACGCGTGTGCTCGCCGTGATAATTTTCGTGCCAAATAGTCGAGGGGGTTTGGAGATCTGTTCCCGCCGTACGAGACTCCCCAGGACGAGTTTACCGAGCCGTTGAGCGGATATTTTCTTTTCGGATACTTGGAAAGGACGGAGGTCAACGGTACCGGCAAGGAGTATCCCTGTTTCCACCTGTTCTCGCGGTAAGACTTTTGATTTTCGGGGAAATAATAGTTATCGGACACGCGATCGATCTTCGGTTTGCGCGCATATTGTCGAGCGTGCCCGCGACTCGATCGCGGCGTGGAGTTCCGTCCCGGGCAAACCAAGAACTTATGTTTCCGTCGATCATTTCTTTTGTGTTTTCATTCTTGGGGAAATATTCTGTCGCTTTCTTATTTGTATTTCGGGGATCATAAGTGCCGGGAATTGGGCGGCCTCTCGCCGCACCGGTACCGTAAAATCGGAGAGATCGCCTGCGCGTGATTTGTGTAGAGCGGAGGAGAGTGCGTGTATGTTTGGCGTGGCGTGCAGGTTTCGAGCTCGCGCGGGAAAAACCCGTAGGCCTGTCTTTCGCGGCCGAGGACGTCGAAAAGGGCATCGCGGAAATCACTCGGGTCTCGAGACTGCCGCCGATATTTGTTAGTTTTCTTCGTGGCGTTTTCTCGTAGATTATTAATTGGATTAATTGTTTCTCGGGGACGTATCGCTCCGAAAGCGTTCGCGAGGCGCGGCCTGCACGCCGGGATTGTGTGTGTGTGTGTGCGCGCGGCGTAACATCGCCCTTCGTGCGACGGCGACGATCGGACAGCGGTACAGTCCGGCCGATAATTGCGTGTAGTAGGGAAAATTAGGCCTGGCCCGTTATAATTTAATTCTTGTTTTATTATTATTACCTCTTTCCTCGTTTTTACGCTTCGCTCATTTTCTTTGGTTAATATCTTATTTTCTTTTCCCTGTAATATTTTCTTCTTTGCCTGTTTTTTTTTATTTCGAACTATTTTCTTTAGTGGTTTTATTTTATTGCTACCGTTCTATCTCCGGGCCGGGGGTTTTCTGTCTCGCGTAGAAAATTCAAACCGGTGAACTGAGTAGCTGGGGCGAATTTAGTAGGGCCAATTTTGTACGCGGTTTACTTACTGTCGAATTGTAATAAATCGAGTGGCTTCGGCCGGATATTTTTCGTATCTTTTGTTTTGTTGAACGAATTTTCACCGCCCACACCCCTCTACCCTAGCCTTGCTGCAGCTGCCGGGGCAGTAAGAGAGCGTGCTTCGCACTAACACCGGTACCGACCGTGCCGATTAATTGGTAATCGGCTGGCGCCCACAAAAATAATAAAAACGGTCGAGAGGCACGCCGTTGGTGGCCGAACATTATTCTTTCGGAACTTGAGGAAAAGTTGGCGGTCACAGTACTGTTGCTCTTCGTTCCACTTTGTAAATGTTGCATCGAACAGGAACGACGCATAAAAAATGTCATCAAAGAAGAAAGATACATAGAAAATAGTATTGGAGACATACATGATTTAGAAAATTATATCGGAGGAATGACACTTAGAAAATTGTATCAGGGAAAAAATTTATTAAAAAATTTAAAAACCTCCCAACTGCAAAAAGTTACGTCAACATATTAAAAAATTACAATGAAAAATTTTCTCTAAAAAAAATCGTATTAAAAAAAATGGTTAATAAAAAGTAACTTTAAAAAAGCATACAATTAAAATTTTTTTAAAAGTCCCGACTGAAAAATGATCGTTATTCTTTAAAAAATATTCATAAAAAAGTAACTTCAAAAAGGATGAAATAATTCATTATGAAACAATAATTAATATTGTTAGTAATTAATAGTAGTAATAATTAATAATAACGAATAATTGTTAAATTAATTAATTGTAATTATATCAATTCGTTCATAATCTTCGCTTCAGTCGGAAGACGGCTTCCGAACACAGTTCTATATCCACATAAATAAAATTAGTAGCAGAATATTATCATATATAAATATAAATCTTCAGATCGGAAGCCGTCCCCCGACTGTAGCGAAGATTATGAACGAATTGATATAATTACAATTAATTAATTTAACAATTATTCGTTATTATTAATTATTACTACTATTAATTACTAACAATATTAATTATTGTTTCCTAATGAATTATTTCATCTTTCTTGAAGTTACTTTTTTATGAATATTTTTTAAAATGGCGACGAGCAGGTCACTTCCCTGGGGAAGTGCCGAGCACGAGGCTTATCTCGAATCGCCATCACCGCTCCAGCGACAGGAAAAGCCCTTACGTGACGCCTGCCTACACGTGACCGACCGGATCTAACCGAAGAATCGACCCATTATCACTGAATTGAATACCAAAAATTGACATTAGTTCACTTCGCTAAAAATGTTAAGCCCGATTAATAAATATTTTTCCAATCCAGAGGACATAAGGTATAAACTTTTTTTATTATTATTACGTTTTTTCAATGACGATACGTTGTTATAACGAACGAATTTAAATTTACCTTTGCGGACTAACCAACCGTAAAACTTTGGGTTGGATTTGGGTTGTTTTCTAACAATCTACTGCAACTCAACCAGTCGGTTGGTGCGCCAAACCGACTCTGATTCTAACCTTCTGCAGGTAGTTTTTTGGTTGATATCTGAAAAGCAACCGTAATATGAATCATTATGTGTCATAGTGAAAGTTGGTTTGCTGCTGGACTTTCTCAAAACAACCCAATTTTAGACTTTATGTCGAGAGCACTAATACCCATTACCACTCCTGACCCTCCACCCTGATGCAATAGCTCTTGCATCAGGGTTGGAATTCCGGTTCTTTTTAGGAAAATTCAACTGCAAACCAACTTCGTATCCAACACATATAACGGTTGGTTTTTTAATATCACCAAAAAATCAACCTCTCTAAGGTCGGCATGAAAGTTGGTTTGGTGCACCAATCGACCGGTTAGTTTTTAGGTTGGTTTCTGGTTGGTCAGAACCCGAGGTATAGAAGAAAAGGTCGCGCGTGGCACGTACGATCAAACAAAAGCCAGAGCGACAGTTTAAACACTATTTACCGCACAAATATTGCAATGCACTTGGGAATACTTATGGACACACATTTTTTTCCATAAATCAACAAACGACAAAGGCTGGCATGCAAAATTAATTTATGACGCACAAATTCCCGAGTTCGACTGTAAAGGGAAACGGTGACTTGTCCATTCTCATCGCAACAGCAACCGTAGTCGGTCGTTTTTCAATTTGACTCTGAGTGTTCGGTAATTAAGAGATCTTCTGGCAACGATAAAACACTGCTTGTGACAATATCGACATCCTGTACGCGAGCTTCCGCTAATCCGATTGGCTGCGATTGTCGGTGACGCGCGAATTTGTCGAGTACGATCGTAAGACGGGAACGTCGACTTGATCGTTGCCCTGGTAACAGTCATCAGAGTCCCTAACGTTTTTTGTGTCTGTCCTGAAGTGCCGTGTACTTACGAAACGGATTTATATTTAATGATACTGAAAATTAACAAATTTAAATTTTGATAAATAAATTATGAGATAAATTGTTTCTTATTTCTATACGATAGATCCAAATATAAACGCAATGAACAGAGCTATGTTCTCGATCGTCCTTTTGGCTATGTTTGGGCACTCGTGCGTAGCTGAAATTGTTATGAAGACTGC
Source organism: Amblyjoppa fuscipennis (assembly GCA_963575735.1). Taxonomy (NCBI): domain Eukaryota; kingdom Metazoa; phylum Arthropoda; class Insecta; order Hymenoptera; family Ichneumonidae; genus Amblyjoppa; species Amblyjoppa fuscipennis. The sequence continues at coordinate 2,149,694 of OY754497.1, forward strand.
GGGAGCGCAAGATCTCAACCTCCTCTACCGAGCTGCCGTAAGTTTATTTAATCTTTGAGGTGATGTGCTACTTGTCGTTTGGTCAAACCGTATAACTGTCTATTGGTCACAGTTACAATTCAGACAAAAATACATTGTTCGAGAAAAAATTCCTCCGGAAACTGTTCGGCTTTGATCGGACTTCAAATTGATTCTCCTTATCCATGTTAATATTTTCTTTCGTTGTTACAATTTAATGTATTTAATGTATACAATTTAATGACGAGAATGTACGTTGGCAAGTTTTGCAAATTTAAATAATTATGTTTCTCCTACGTTTAAATTTACATAAACGCTACAATTGCGAAATTCCGATGGTTTCCAACATCGCGGTAAGCCCGTCCGTCCCAGGGACAGTTAAATTATTTATTAAAATTGTATCGACTCTCCGTTGTCAAATTGTCGTCTAAATAATTGTTCACGTGGATGTGCGCGGTAATCGGTCCGTGCGTGTATGGAAGCGAGCTTCGAAGCTCCTAAGAGTAACCCGGACTGGACGCCAAACCTCGCCAAGGTCATCGGGTACCGTGATTACGCGCGCCGTTACGTCTTCTTTGTTTGCGGATTTATTAAATTGTTGTTTGGCCGTAATATTTCATTTGAGCCACCCTGGGGTCGCGCCCACGGGATTTGCCGAGATCTGTTTCGTCGTAGGCGGGCGGTTCGCCGGCAGTTCTTGTGCTTTCACGTTTTGAGAGATTTTATTGGTCCGGGTAATTTTTATTGTTCATTTGAGAATGCGAGCAGAATTTGCCAAAATTGTAATTCGTGCCGTCGAGGTGTGACGGACACGGATGTTGATTTCTGTGGAAGGTTTTCCTCCGGGAGTTTCCCGGTTCCCTTCCGGTCGAGTAATTTGTTTTATTTTAATAAAATATCAGTTTTCTAATTATTATGAATTTATTGTAGCTTGTCCGCGATCGAACGTCCCTAACCCGCCCACTCTACCCTCGAGTTTGACAGCAGCGAGCCGGGCCAATATCTTGTACTCCCCGGTACGCGCGAACGAACCTGGCGCCCTAATCAATAAAATAAAAGGGGATAACATCTCTAAGATTCGCGGCGTTGGGAAATCACACCACAGCACACTTCTTCTGCAAGAAATTTATTCAAAGATCAAAGATTAGATTCAATAGATTCAATTATCGATAAATATAGTGAAGTCAAGACTGCGCACTATTTTACTCTACGATTTAAGTGTCAGGAGGATTTCGGGTGTGATTGAAGTGTTACTTGTACAGAAATCAAATATATGCCAAAAAATATACTAAATTTGTCGAGTTTTATATGAATTTCATATAATAAAGTCTCAATGTCACTTTCGGTTTGAAAATCTCTGTTTCGAACCGGAAATGATGTTCATAACAGATACAAATATATTTTTTTTTCGCGAATGTTGACCTTGTCCGACTTTTGACGGATTTCAGGTGGACATCGCGATGACATGCTACGGAGATCCAGGCAACGCAATTGGCATTATCGGCGATACGGATGACTCAATCCTCAAGGAACTTTAGTTGAACCATTTCATCCCTGTAGTATTAATCAACGGATTGAAGTACACTGGTAAAGTTGACATCGCAAGACTACACGAACTGCAAGTGTTCATAATAGGAGTTCATTCTCCAAAGTACTTCAACCAGTTACTCTTAGAGCTCAGACGGTCCATTTGGCGGAACAACTACGCAAACTTTCTCATAGTGGACATGAGGAATGAACGGACACGAGACCAATGCTCATTTGTAGAATGGTTTATGTTCATGACAACTCGGAACGGCATTCTGAATGTACAATTTATTTGCCACCATCGCGGAATACGGTCGAATGAAATGGTGCTTTTTACTTCCAATCCATTTATACATCGGGCTCCAAAAGTCTGGGGATTCGTCACAGAATACAATTTTAAATCAAGCGAAGATAAACGCAGTCACTTTTTGTTCGCCCGATTTTATCGAGAGGGAGGCCGGTCTTGCGAGTCTATTAACTTTCCGAGGACGCGGAATGTAGGTGGCTACCCGCTACGCTTCACAGTAAACGTGCCTCCCTCTTTCTTAGAACGCGACTGTGTCTTCTCTAAGGCTCATCAGAAAACGGCAGGGTCTTCAACGACCAACGTAATCGCAAATTGGGTATTCGATGAAAACCGATGGCTAATCGATAGTATCGTAACTTCTATGAACGTGTCGGCGGTAATCAGCGACAAATTGGAACCCCCGGGAATATTATTTCTACCCTTCTTTTTGTCGAGCCAACTCGCGAGTCTTAAAAATTATGCAATAGGTTTAATTATAAATCTGAAGGAAGTGCCCGTTTTTGCCGTAAGCCAACATACCCCTCACATGTCGCAACTCGACAAGATCTTGTCGGTGATTGACAGACAGTCTAGGATTGGCATGTGGATTGTTTACTTGATTACCTTCCTGTTCTTCAAATTTTTTTTGGGACAGGCTTTGATGCCGGCACTATTGAATCTGGTACGTTTAACATGTAACACAGGTCTCACGAAATTACCCCAGAATGTCGCACCGACACTTTACTTTACTAGTCTATTGATGTTCGTCGTTACGCTTCAAGCAATTTACACCGGTAACTTAGCGACCCTATTGACGACTACAATACCTTATCCGAACGTGCAAATGAGGCAAGATATTCCGAAGCTGGGTTATAAGATTTACATTGCGGAACACGATCATGCCAAACTCACTGCGGATCCAATCCTTGATGGATGCGTCATCGAAATACCGCGTTTAAACAACTGTATCGAGTACGTGTTGCGCGATCCCCTAGCTGTTTGTGTCATGCCTTACAACCATGCCATAATGCAAGCGGATAAATGGAAACTGCACATTAGCCGAGATCCAATATTACACGAGTATACGGTTTATTTAATCTCGAGGCCCAATCTATTCGAACGTAGAGTGCAGGAAGTGTTCATGACGTTGTTCGAAACTGGATTACACCATTCGGAAACAGATCTCGAAAGCTTAAGGCTTCAGTTTGTGGATGACGATGAAGTTAAAAATAATATGGAGCGGAGAGTCATGAATTTCGAGGACTTGAGATTCGCTTTTGTGATCCTTGGTATAGGATTATTGTGTTCTGTTATATGTTTTATTGGGGAAATTGTCATTTGGAGAATACGTTTGAAATACGCTGAGCGGCGAAATCGGGTCCGTGGTCGATCAGCTTGGGGAGCAAGCGCAAAAAGATGTTCATGGTTTGCGACGTTAAATTGTCGATTCAATTTGCGACACTTATTCTCAAGTCGGCGTTAGATACGATGCTGGATTCCTAAGTATCTCTGGTAAGCGGCGGCGATACATGCACTATCAGAAATATCTTAAGGTTTTCAAATGTACTGGCACTAAAATTGTATAATAAACGAAGTTGTTCTACAAATTATGTTGCTTTGAATTCCATCCAACAGTATTGTCATGCAACCCAAAGGTATTCATGTCAAGGCGATGAGACATCTGATACTCTCCTACACCGAGAGAAGAAACTCGGAAAAACTACCACGTTATATTGTAAATTTTGATCAGACAATATGGTACACCAGCGCCGCTACTATGGCGATAGGTGACATTTTCATAGGCCCATAACTATCTTTATCCCACCCATATTGGTTATTGGCTATTGTGTGTTTACACCGATCCCCTGAGGGTTACGGGCTCCTTCACTTTTTCCCCCTCCCTTCTTATCCGTTGTCGCCGGTTCGATTCTTGAGCCCGGAGCTTCGTTGTACCCCGTCAGGTGTCAGTAGTCCCAGACATACGGATATAGTCGTGGTTTGTACGCCCTATCTCCGGAGCTACGTCCCCTTCCATTTTTCTTTCACCTACGGGACTTCAGTCTCGGGAAACGAACCCGCGACACTTTTCCCAGTCTTTCGGTTTGCCGTACCGAGGCGCTGGTCCTTTCCTCTGGACCTACTATTATAGTGGGTTCCGAACCACTTTTTCGCAGATAAAAACACCACAGAAAATTCTTGGTGCTTGCCGGGAATCGAACCCGGGCATACTGCGTTTGAAGTGCGCGCCGATCCACTCAGCCACGCTCACCCTTTTTAACCCCACCCATATTATTTTACTAATTTTTTTCCAGAATGCGGTTGGCAAAATGTTGCATATCTGGCTAAGAATTTGGTGGATTAAAACTGAAAATTCTCTCGATAAAAACTAAGAATTTCCTGGATATAAATTGAGAATTTTGTCGACCAAAATTTTTAATGCATTTGGGGCGTTCCACCGAGAATTTTCATGCTTTGACCCTGACCCCCTTCAATAATTTTGCCAATTTTTTTTTTCGAAAAAGAGACGTCACGTGTTTTTTTTTATTTTGGCATATAAATGATATTTTCAAACATATAATTATTACAAAAATCCAATTTTTTGAATAAAATTATTTTTTGTAACATGAATATCTAGGAAATTTTCATTCGTATTAAAAAATCTCTCAGATAAAAGTTGTTCTGCTTAAGATGAACTAAATTATGCGTTGTTTTAAATTATGTTCAATCTAAAGTTATGTTATGCAACGCTAAAGTGAAAAATATCAGTTATCATCAACTTCGTCACGATGAAAATTGCATAAATAAATGTGTAAAAATTCTATGTGGAATTACACAACCTTTCAGACTAATTACGGAATGGCAAGATCTTTTTTCAAGAAGTTCTACGTGATTGAAATTTTTGTAATATCCAGAATTCGTAATTACTCGGCTTAGTTTGAGTGGATCGGTTCCCAGCTGATTAAAAAGATACATTTTTATGTAATATATTAATCAAAAATCATATTTTTCGCCCGCCATATTTTATCATTACCTTTTAAGATACAGATAATTCGAGATAATGTTTAAATTTTTTCAATTAAAAAAATGCAACTTACATGTTTTTGGTATTCGAGAAAGTGTATGTATACGAGAATTATGTATCCGATGGTGCACCTCAACAATATAATTTTTTTCAATTATGTAAACCTCTACTACCACGAAGAGGATTTCGGAATGGCTGCCGAATGGCATTTTTTTGCTACGGCACAAGGCAAAAGTCCCTGTGATGGTATAGGCGGAACTATTAAGAGGCTAGCAGCTCGGGCCAGAGTTCAACTTCCGGTTGATGAATAAATCACGACACGAGAATTGTACGAATGGGCTTGGAAAAAGGTACCGTCTATCAAGATTATTTATCATGAAGAGATTGATTAAGAATGCTCATTTCTAGAATTCTTGAAGAACGGGCGATTCACACAACCAAACCGATAAAAAATATGTAGAAACATGACTGTGTTATCCCAATTGGTAACGGAAAGGTTGTCACGAAAAGATATTCCCCTTCGGAAACAGCATAGTTATATTAAATAAAATGTTAAATAAAATATGGTGCTGAAAAATGTGCTTCTTTATTAATATATAACGTCAAGATGTATTTTTTCAATCAGTTAAGAACCGATCCACTTCAACTAAACCCTAGTAATGACGAATTCTGGATATTACAAAAACTTATGTAACGTAGAACTTCTCGAAAAAAGATCTTGCTTTTCCATAACTAGTCCCAAAAGTTGTGTAATTTCACACAGAATTTTGATATATTTATTTATTTAATTTTCATCGTGATGAAGTTGACGGAAACTGATATTTTTCACTTTAACGTCGCATGACATAACTTTAAACTAAACAAGATTTTTTAAAAAATACGCATAATTTAATTCATTTCAAGCTGAACAATTTTTATCTGAGTGATTTTTTTATACGAATGAGAACTTCCAAGATATTCATGTTACAAAAATAATTTTACAAAAAAAATAGATTTTTGAAAAAAATTTTACGTTCGAAAATATTAATTGTATGCCTAAATAAAAAACACGTGTATTCTCTTTCTCGAAATAGTTTTCGCAAAAAAAAAATTGGCAAAATTATTGAAGGGGGTCAGCGTCAAAGCATGACAATTTCCGGTGTAATGCCCCAAATGCATAAAAAAATTTGATCGACAAAATTCTCAGTTTTTATCCAGGAAATTCTTAGTTTTTTTCCAGGAAATTCTTAGTTTTTATCCAGGAAATTCTTAGTTTTTATCCAGGAAATTCTTAGTTTTTATCCAGGGACTTTTCAGTTTTAATCCACCAAATTCTTAGCCAGATACGGTTAAATTGGATTCTCTGCAATAGGCTTTATCGGCGCAGTCGATCTGTTCTTTTAAGTAATGGCAACGAACAGGTCCCCGAACGAACACTTCCCTGGGGAAGTGCCCAGCACGAGGCTTATCTCGAACCGCCATCGTCGCTCCCTTGACAAAGTTGTCCATTGGGCGTTAAATGGTAATGAATGGTATCCAAAGGTAGTCATTGGGATCCTAATGCAAATTCATGGGGAACATTGAAACGGTCCTTTCTACTATTCATTCTTAATGGGACTCCACTAGCAAATCAGTGGGAAATTTTTAATGGTACGTTTTCCCATTCGTTACAAATAGGAGACCAATAGCAATTTCTTGGGTAAGTTCGATTGGTACTTTTTTCCATTCGTCATTAATGGTAGTCCATTGGAGCATAACTGGAACAACTGAAATGGTATTTCTTACCATTGGGAACAAATGCAAACTAAAGCGAACGGTAAAAAGCTAAGGAGTCTTTAATGGCATGTCTAACTATTTATAATTGACAAGCAATAAAAATCAAGTCGACAAAGACTAGGGAATCAAGTGTGTGAGTAGCAACTTTCACTTAATGTGTATAAGCAATAATGAATTACAGGTAAACGACTCCACAATAGTAGCTGTGAACTTAAGGACCGAAATTATTTATGAAGAATAGGAGACATTTTTAGACTTATATATAGCATATTTTTTCGCGAATTCGATTGCCAGCGGGATAAAAATACCATACAACGGATGGGAAACTGAATGGCATATTGAATGGTACATTAAATGGTAGTACAAATAGGAATGATACCATTGGCAAAACCCCATTGAATTACGTGTAACGAATAGTTAATGGTAATCAATGGGATTTTTAATGGTAATTAATGGGAGATTTAGCCAAGGGCCCTAGCAACGGCCCTTGCATGACGCCTGCGTATGGTAGTACGTCGTTTCTACAGAGCCTAGCTCCACACATCACCAACTCTACACCACCAACTCAACACTCGACTGTGCACAGCCGCAACTGTCCACGATACTCGACTCTTCACAAACCTATCTGTGCGAATACTGAAACTCAACCCAAGTATTTTTTTTGGCTCTAACCCTACACAGCAATATATATATATATATATATATATATATATATATATATATATATATATATATATATATATATATATATATATACACAGTATATATTCTTCACATGTGTCGCATATTTAATTTATATACATGATGTGTATTGTTTTTATATCTTTTCTATATCTTCTATACCAGAGCTGCGCAGTACTTATAGCATCGGATCGTTTTTATCTATAATATTTAGACAATTTAAATTAGTTTCTCTGCATTAAGCTTTATCTGCGGAGTCGATCTATCCTTTAAAATAATGGTGATGAACAGGTCACTTCCCTGGGGAAGTACCAGGTACGAGGCTTATCTCCGATCGCGATCGCCGCCCCAGCGACCGCAGAAAACCTTTCGTGATGCCCGCGTACACGAGGCCGACCGGATCTTACCGAAGAATCGACCGATTGTCACCGAATTAAATTCCATGAATCATTCAACATTAGTCCATTTCGGTAAAAATTTGAAGCAAGATATGTGCACATTTTCTCAATCCAGAGGACAAATGGTATCAACTTTTGTTATAATAATTTTTTTTTAATAACGTAACGTTGTTACATCGAACGAATTTAAATTTAGAAGAAAATGCCGCGTGTCGCACGCACGATGGAGCAAGAGCCAGAGCGACAGCATAGATGCTGTTTACGGAGCAAATACCGCAATGCAGTTGGGAATACTCATGGCGACAATTTTTTTTCGATAGATCTAGAAACGACAAAGGCTGGCGTGCAAAATTAATTTATGACACAGGAGTTCCCGAGTTCGACAGTAAAAGAAAAACGCGAAATGTTCATTCTCATTGTCACTGCAGCCGGTGTCGGTCGTTCTTCAATTTGACTTAAAGTGTCCGGTAATTAAAAGACGGCTTTGCTTTCTGGCGACGATAAAACACTGAAGAGTGGCATGCATAATTAATTACCGTAATAATAGTTTTATAACAGCTTTCAAAAATTATACATGTATAGATTGTGAGAGTGTCACAACATTTTTTTAGTCTATCCCGAAGTGCTATCTGTTGCTGTTGCTGTGCGTTTAGTGATACTGAAATTCAGTAAATTCAAAGTTCGGTAAATAAATGGCGAGAGAAACTTTTACTAATTTCCATACGATAATCTCAAACATAAACGCAATGAACCGAGCGGTGTTCTCGATCGTCCTTTTGGCTCTGCTTGGGCACTCGGGCATAGCTGAAATTGTGAATGAAACTATGACGCCGCAAGATTTCGACCGTCTCTATCGAGCTGCCGTAAGTTTATTCAATCCTTAAGGTGATGTTATATTTGTCTTTCGGTAAATCCTTAGGTACGCTGTTGTTCATGAATGCCTGGTTTTCTGATTTTTTTATCTTCCTATTTTGGTCTATGACTTAACGGGAGCGAAGATACCAAGGAAGACATCTACCAAGCATCCATCAAGACACCCGCCAAAACACCCGCCAAGACACCCGCCAAGACACCCGCCAAGACAGCCGCCAAGACACCCGCCAAGACACCCGCCAAGATATTCAGCATGGCTGAATGTCTTCCTGGATGGCTTGCTTGATGTATTTGTTTCCGTTGAGACATCGAGCAGGATATCCAAGAATACCAGGCATCCATAACGGGCAGGGTACCTTATAATTTTCTAGTTGTTATAGTAGACGTTATAGTGCAGACAAAAATATATTATTTTAGACAATTCCTCTTGAAGCTACTCGGCTTTGACCGAACTTTAAATCGACTCTCCTTATTTACGTTTTAATTTTTTTTTTTCATTGTTACAATTAATGTACGATTGACAAATTTCAAGTTCTTGTGACCTTTGAAAATCGCAGCGAGAAAATATTATGGCAAGTATTGCAAGTTTACGCAATTATGTATACATTTCATATTAAAAACGTCACTTCCGGTTTCAAAATCGCATTTCGTATTGGAAGTGGCGTTTATAACACATACAACTATAATACTCTTTGATACTGTAATTATATTTTTCCGAGAAAACTAAAACCTTGTCTAACTTTGCGGATTTCAGGTCGATATCACGATGACCTGCCATGGAGATCCGGGCAATGCAGTTGGCATTAGCGGCGATACGGACGGCTCAATACTTGAGAGACTTCGGTTAAACCATTTCGTCCCTGTAGTATTGGTCAATGGATCGATCAACCATGACTGGGACAGTGCAAGATCACACAGACTACAAGTGTTCATAATTGGCGGTAATTCTCCAATGCATCTCTACAATGTACTTTCGGAGCTCAAACAATATATCTGGTGGAACAAAGATGCAAACTTCCTCATTGTGGACACGAGGCCTCAGCTGAGGATGCAATGCGCACAGTCCGAAAACTATATAAATTTCACAACTCTCTTCGGTATACTCAATGTACAATTTATTTGTCGCTATCGCCAACAACAGTCGGAATCAATAATGATCTGGACTTCCAATCCGTTTATGCATCGAGCTCCGGAAGTCTGGAAATTCCGCGGGAAGTACGATTTAGAAACAAGCAAAGGTAAACGCAATGGCTATTTGTTCACGCGATTGTATCGAGAGAGCGGCCAGTCTTGCGAGTCTATTAACTTCGCGAAGACGGGGAATGTAGGTGGTTACCCACTAAACTTCTTATCACATATGCCACCCGAATTCTTCGAACACGACAGTGAAGTCTACGAGGATTTCCTAGAAGATGTAGAGGGTTCCAATAAAATACTTGCTACATGGTTAATGGACTATTATCTATGGTTCATGGATAATATCGTACTTGGTATGAACGCGACGGCGGTGGTGCTTGAGGTACCAGATGAGCTATCACCGGTGTCGGTAGAATCCGGAATATCGTTGCTATTCCACCCATTCTCAACATGCCTCGAAGATCTTGAGCGTACCGATGGTATGATTTTACGACTGAAACCCATGCCGATATTAGCCGTAAGCCAACACACCCCTCACATGTCTCAACTCCACAAAATCTTGTCGGTCATTGACGGAGAGTCTCGGATCGGCATGTGGGTGGTTTATTTGTTTACTTTCCTGTTCTTCAAATTTTTTCTGGGCCAGTCTGTGATACCAGCCCTATTGAATCTGGTGCGATTAACATGCGGCAGTGGTCTTACTACATTACCTAAGAACGTTGCACCGACAATTTACTTGTCCAGTCTGTTTATGTTCGTGGTAACTCTCCAAGCCATTTACACCGGTAATCTGGCGACGCTATTGACGACGACCGTTTCTTATCCGAATGTACAAATGAAAGGACATATTCCTAAATTGGGTTACAAAATTTACACTGAGAAAGACGATCATATCTCACTCATTGCAGATCCGATTCTTGATGGATGTGTCGTAGAGATACCGGATTCAGAGGATTGCATCGATTACCTATTGCGCGATCCCTTAGGTGTGTGCATCATGAATCAAGTAGTTGCCATATATTACGCGACAATGAACAAACCTCACTTGAGCAAAGATCCAATGCTGACTGAGTACATGATTCATAAAACCACGAAGCTCAGTCTGCTTCAAGATAGAATAGAGGACATACTGACAATTTTGTTCGAAGCTGGATTGTACCATTGGGATCCAGTGCTCGACAACTTAAGGCTTGAGTTTGTGGATGACGATGAGGTAAAAAATAATATGGAGCGAAGGGTCATGACTTTCGAGGACTTGAGCTTCGCTTTCGTGATCCTTGGTGTAGGATTATTGTGTTCCGTTATATGTTTTATTGGGGAAATTCTCATTTGTAGGATACGGTTGAAATACACACAGCGACGAAATCGGATCCGCGGTCGATCGGCTTGGGAAGTAACCGCAACAAAATGTTCATGGTTTCCGTCATTAAATTGTCGATTTAGTTTACGACACTTGTTTGCAAATCGTCGTTAGATCCGAAGCTCGATTCCGAGGAATCATAGCGTTTCTGGGGTTACGTCCTCCAAAAATTTGCCAAAATATTTCAAGTACATTTGGGTCAAATGACCGGTTAATTGACAAAAGTTTGAAATTTATTAAAACGCTGAAAATAATCATTAACAATATAATCATCAAACCCGAAAGGGATGATGAATAAATTGAATACCAGATGGAAAAATTATCCACCGGTAATAATAATTAGCCTTCAGGAAAATTGGGTTGATGTAGAGAGGTGACTGTACAGCACAAGTCAACCGAGCGAGGCCCGATAACCTGACCCGCAAAAACGCAAATAAGGATATCGGCGGAACGCTCCTCACGGTTGTCGAAAATAGGGCTTGCATGTACAACGCGTGTCACGATAGGCATGATGCTTAGAGCGGCTGTCGAGCGTAATGAGTGCAGCACCTCCTGGACAGTGAATATCGATGAGGAATACAACATTGATATCGTCCAGGAGGATCATAGACGAAATTATTAACGAAGGAACGAATAGAAAACCCAATGATGAATAACAAATATGCAAGATGGTGAGATATTTTGGTGAATTATTAACAATATTTCTGAATATTGTTAATAATTCGCCAAAATATCTCAAATAGAGTAAAGTGGTAGAGTAGAGTATTCACAAATAGAGTAAAGTCGAGCATGTGGAATAATTATGAAGTCAAATCGTCAGGATAAAGATAGAAATAATGGGTTGAAAATACAGAAAATTATGGAAAGTAGGAAAGAAATGTAAAACGGTTAATAGGAAAATTCAGCGAAATAATCAGATAAATGTTAAGATAAAATTTATGTCAACCATTGTTAACTTCGCAACGACAGATTCGTTCAAATTTATATGTTCATAAAATTCGCTATAAAATTTAACGATTAACAAATTGTAATGTCAAAATGATTATAAAACTACGAAATAACGAATATGTTATTCGTTATTTCGTCGTTCGTGTATGTGCATGTATGTAGTCAATCAAGGAAAGGAATCAGGTGATAGGAGTGGGGAGACGAGGCGCAGGTGAGACAGCGGCGACGCGGGGGTGTCTGGCACCGAGGTTATTTATTTGCGCGCCCGCGGCCCACTCGGCACTTCTGCTGGTACTTCCAAACCTTCTTCGCGGCCGGGACAAGGACCTCAAACTTGCATTGTACTTAGAGCCATTAATAAAGAACTTGTAAAATCGACTTGGAAATATCTTCAAATATTAATCCTCATTTTAATTCTGTTCAAATAAATCATTCATATCTTTCCAAATCATTCCATCGAATCTGAGTATATTCCTCCTGAAAATCATTTAATCATCGAAATCATCAATCCACATCGTTGACATTCGCTTCTGGAATCGACCATCTTCGTCATCCGATGCTGATTCGGATATTCGATATTTTGGAAGGACGATATTCTGGAAGGATCTTTGTTCGATTCTGACTCGAACATTCATCCGAATTCTGGGAAGGACGTTCCATTTCGAGATCGATTACGTAATTTTATCTTTCGATTCATTCGATCATTCATTCTGAACATTCATTCATCAACATTTATTTGTCAATCATTTCATTAACATTTATTTGCCATTTTGAAGGGTTAGAATTCTCTTGGTCAATATATATTCGTGTCGGTCAATTTCATTTCAGCTTATCAGTGCGCGTTAAAGTATTAGGATAGGTCGGGAGAAAACAATGAGTGAGTGCGATAGAGTAACGTCGCGAGTCGTGCGTCGACGGTGACGTGCGAGAGTGAGATCGCAGTGTATTGTGTTCCACACGTTAGAAAGAGCTAGCTTTCAGACTTTTCTTGTCCAGTTTAGAATCATCACTTAAAATCAAATAATTCCGAACTTTTAACCGCAAATCAAATTCAATCAATATTAATATATACACTCGAGACCCTATCCCGAATTATTTTCCGAAAGGTTAGGTTCAAAACAGGGCCAAATCCTCGATAAAGCGTCATCTCCGAATAACATGTAACGTGGCAAAATTTTGCCCATTACTTAGGGCTCGGACCAGCTCGTTGGACGGCTCACGAGGTGATTTCGGAGGGCCTAGAAAGCGTCGAGAATATTTGCTAATTGTATTTGGAATGCGTTACATGTACGAACGCCTCGGGTGAGAGAGCGATCCGACGCCGGGAAGCCTACGGGAGCGACGGGAGTTGTCATCGAGGCCAGCGGCGCTCATCTCGAGGAGGCTCGTCACTACCCATCAGCTGTCGGAGAAGCCGGGAATATCATCGATGGGGGGAGCTGAAGCTCCTGTCAGAACATCGCAGCTATCAAATGCATTATTTCTACAGACGCCGGTTTCCGGACTGCAGGTAAAAAATCGGCAAGGGAATTCGCAACAGAATTTGCAGGGGGAACTGAGTACCCCTGTCGCGTCGCTGTCGGTCATCGAGCGACGGACGGCCAAATCTACCGAGCACCGATCAGCGTTACGCGTGCTCGGGAACCTCGGAATCCCGGAAAGGACCGAACGCGCCCTTGGCAAAGTTTTCCATTGGGCGGTTAATGGTAATGAATGGTATCGAAGGGTAATCAATGGGATCCCAATGGAAATTGATGAGGAAAGTTGAAACAGTACTTTCTGCCATTCATTCTTAATGGGACTCCACTGGCAAACCAGTGGAAGATTGTAAATGATACGTTTTCCCATTCGTTACCAATAGGAGACCAATGGCAATTTCCTGGGAAAATTCAACTGGAACTTTCTCCCATTCGGTATTAATAAGAGTTCACTGATAAATCAATGGGATGTGACAAATGGTACTTTTTCCCTTTGTTACTAATGGTAGTTCATTGGAGCGTAACTGGAACAGCTAAAACGGTATTCCTTACCATTGGGACCAAATGAGAACTGAATCGAACAGTAAAAAGCTAGGGAATCTTTAATGCCATGTCCAACTATTTATAATTGACGAGGAATAAGAATCGAGTCCACAGCCACTAGGGAACCACGTGTGTGAGTAGCAATTTTCACTTAAATGGTATAAGCGATAATGAATTGCAGATAAATGAGTCCCCGATAGTAGCTGTGAACTTAAGGATCGAAATTATTTATGAACAATAGGAGACATTTTTCGGGAGCTTTTTTATTTGTTACATATTTAGATACTGTAGAAAAGTGGACAATTATATATAGCATATTTTTCCGCGAATGGAAATGCTAGCGGGATAAAAATACCATACAACAAATGAGAAATCGAATGGCATATTGAATGGTGCATTAAATGTTAGTACAAATAGGAATGATACCATTGGCAAAACCCCATTGGTTTACCTGTAACGAATAGTTCATGGTAATCAATGGGATTTTTTAATGGTAATTAATGGAAGATTTAGCGAAGGGCTCCAGCAACAGCATAAGCTCTTGCGTGACGCCTGCGTATGGCAGAACGTTGTTTCTACAAAGCCTAGCTCTACACATCACCGACTCTACACCACCAACTCTACACTCGACTGTGCACAGGCACAACTGTACACGATACTCGACTCTACACAAACCTATCTGTGCGCATACTGAACCTCTACACAAGTATTTTGTTTTGTTCTAACACTACACAGCAAAATATATATAAAGTATATATTTTTCGCATGTGTGGCATATTTAATTTATATGAGGCATTCCATCCGGTTTCGAACGGTCAAAAAGTTGTCCACTCCCAAAAAAAATGAAATTTTGTCAAATAATGTAGTTACATACAAAGAATTGATGTCAATTTTTCCACAATTTTAGGATCGCATTTTTTTGAGTTTTTCGAAATTTCAAAATTTTCTAAGAATCGTTATATCTTGAAGGCATACGATTATGCAGAAAAATGTTCGGAACAAAAAAGTTGCAGTTTTAGATGACCTTTGAAAAAAAATTATTTTTTGATCTTTCCGAGTTCAAAAAATGACCATTTTTATCAAAAATATACAAAAATAATTTTTTCGGTCAGTATGTCACTTTCAATTTTTCTCAAAAAATTCCAGAAAATACTCTCAAATGTGTACAGTAGACACATATTTTTTTTAAGATACCTCGATTACTTGTTCCGAAGCTATGCTTCGTTTTATTTTTAACGATTTTTTTTTTTTTTTTAAGAAACATCGTTTATTATGGAAAATTATACTTCCCCAAATTTTTCTCACATTTTTAGGTAAGAAATATCGATAATTATGTTTTGGAGTTTAATCATAAAATATCGATAAAATAGAAGAATGGGCAGCTCCATTCGCGAATGTTACGGCTATCACGGGTCGCTATCCGTATACTGATGATTACAACGCTCAAAAAGAAATGTTGGAATTCAGATTTAAGCAAGTGAAAGCTATCCTAAAGACCCAACAACAGCATTGCGTTATATCAGGACCGGATGGGATTCTAAAATGCAAAAGATATTCGCTCGCCCGGACTTCGTACCTCACCGAGTCTGGAAAAATAAATAACTTGAAACGATCTGATTATGCCTCACTTTTTCTTACATTGTGATTAATGTTTACAATTAGAAAATAAATAATGCTAGGACGGAGAATTATTAATTTAGTCATTCTATTTTTTGAACGATACTGCCAGTAGTAGTTTTCAGTAGTTCTTTTCGGTGAGGGATAATCACTCGTTCAAAAAATAGAATGATTAAATTAATAATTCTCCGTCCTAACATTTTTTTTCTTATTGTAAACATTAATCACAATGTAAGAAAAAGTGAGGCATAATCAGATCGTTTCAAGTTATTTATTTTTCCAGACTCGGTGAGGTACGAAGTCCGCGCGAGCGAATATCTTTTGCATTTTAGAATCTCATCCGGTCCTGATATAACGCAATGCTGTTTTTGGGTCTTTAGTATATCTTTCACTTGCTTAAATCTCAATTCCAACATTTCTTTTTGAGCGTTGTAATCAGTACACGAATAGCGACCCGTGATAGCCATAACATTCACGGATTGAGCTGCCCATTCTTCTATTTTATCGATATTTTATGATTAAACTCCAAAACATAATTACTGTTATCGGTATTTCTTACCTAAAAATGTGAGAAAAATTTGGGAAAGTATAATTTTCCATAATAACCGATGTTTCTTAAAAAAAAAAAAAAAAAAAAAAAAAAAACGTTAAAAATAAAACGAATCATAGCCTCGGAACAAGTAATCGAGCCATTTAAAAAAAATGATGTGTCTACTGTACACATTTGAGAGTATTTTCTGGAATTTTTTGAGAAAAATTGAAAGTGACATACCGACCGAAAAAAATAATTTTTGTATATTTTTGAGAAAAATGTTCATTTTTTAAACTCGAAAAATTCAAAAAATTATTTTTTTTCAAAGGTCATCTAAAACTGCAACTTTTTTGTTCCGAACATTTTTCTGTATAATCGTATGCTTTCAAGATATAACGATTCTTAGAAAATTTTGAAATTTCCAAAAACTCAAGAAAATGTGATCCAAAAATTCTGAAAAAATTTACATCAATTCTTTTTATGTAACTACATCATTTGACAAAATTTAAATTTTTTTGGAAGTGGAAAACTTTTTGACCATTCGAAACGGGATGGAATGCCTCATATACATGACGTGTATTGTTTTTATATCTTTTTATATCTTCTACACCAGCGCTGCGCAGTACTTATAGCATCGGATCGTTTTTATCTATAATCTTTAGTCAATTTAAATTGGTTCTCTGCATTAGGCTTAATTTGCGGAGTCAATCTGTCCTTTAAAATAATGGTGATGGGCAGGTCACTTCCCTGGGGAAGTGCCAGGTACGAAGCTTGTCTCCGATCGCCATCGCCGCTGCGGCGACAGCAGAAAACCTTGCGCGACTTACCGAAGAATCGACCAATTGTCACTGAATTAAATGTCATGAATTTAATATTGTCACTGAATTAAATGCCATTGAACATTAGTCCACTTCGGTAGAAATTTTAAGGAAGATAAATGCACATTTTCTCAATCCAGAGGACAAAAAGTGTCAACTTTTTGTTGTAATAATTTTTTTTAATAACGAAACGTTGTTACATCGAACGAATTTAAATTTAGAAGAAAAGGTTACGCGTCGCATGCACGATGGAGCAAAAGCCAGAGCGACATCGTAGATGGTATTTAGGGAGCAAATACCACAATGCAGTTGGGAATACTCATGGCGACACATTTTTTTTTCGTAGATCCAGAAACGACAAAGGCTGGCGTGCAAAATTATTTTATGACGCTGTAGTTCCCGAGTTCAATAGTAAAAGAAAACGGCGAAGTGTCTGCTCTCATTGTCGTTGCAGTCGGAGTCGGTCATTCTTCAATTTGGCTTCAAGTGTTCGGTAATTAAAAGACGGTTTTGCTTTCTGGCAACGATATATCACTGAAGAGTGGCATGCATAATTAATTGCCGTAATAATAATTTTATAACATCTTAAACAAACCGACAGCGGTGGATGCGTGGTTGGCGCACGGCTCTGGCGGTTCCCCAAGTCAAGCTGATTCGTTCGCGGTCAGTACATGGATGGGTGACCGCTTAGCCGTGTGCTAGCTCGCGCATCGACCGTTGAGCGAGAAGTGCTTTCTTCTGAGACTTTGGTATTTCTGTACTTTACTCGAGTGCAAAAATACCGGTGGTGCAGTCGAAAATGGCCGTCTGTATCGGCACGAGTTTTCCGTAGTTTCCCCGTGTCCCCGGCAAATGCAGTACAGTGTAGCTTAGTCGGCTACGGACGCACTGGAAGTTAGGTAGCTTAGCTGAGTGCGGGTAGGGGGAATCGGGCTGGGGTTCCGTAAAAACCCGATAGGGTGTACGGTGGAAAATTGAACAAATATAAAAAAATCTTAAACAAATTATATATATATAGATTGTGAGAATGTCACAAACTTTTTTTAGTCTATCCCGAAGTGCCATCTGTTTCACTTTAACGTCGCATAACATAACTTTAGACTAAATAGGAATTTTGTTTATATACGCATAATGTAGTTCATTTCAAGCTGAACAACTTTTATCTGAAAGATTTTTTTATACGAGTGAAAACTTCCAGAATATTCATGTTACAAAAAATAATTTTACAACAAAAAAAAGATTTTTGAAAAAAATTATACGTTCGAAAATATTAATTGTATGCCCAAATAAAAAATACGTATCTTCTCTGTTTGAAATACTTCTCGGAGAAAAATTGGCAACATTATTGAAGGGGGTCACGGTCCAAGCATGAAAATTTCCGGTGGAATGCCCCATTTATACTTTTAAGAACATTTAATTGATGCAATAACGTTTTTATATATAATCCTTCGGTTAAATTGGCTTCTGTGCATTAGGCTTTATCGGCGCAGTCGATCTGTCCTTGTCGAATGGGGACTGACAGGTCACTTCCCTGGGGAAGTGCCGAGCACGAGGCTTATCTCGAACCGCCAGCACCGCTCTAGCGACAGCAAAAACCCTTGCGTGACACCTGCGTATGACAGTACGTCGTTTCCACAGAGCCTAACTCTACACATCAATGACTCTACACTACCAATTCTACACTCGACTGTGCGCAGCCGCGACTGTACACGATACTAGACTCTGCACAAACCTATCTGTGCACGTACTGAAACTCTACACAAGTATGTTTTTTTTTGCTCTAACCTTACATAGCAAAATTGTACACGCGTTAAATTTGGGATACCAATGCTTTACACACGTAGAATTCTTCACGGCAAAACTTTACATGCGTCAAATGAGTGACAGCCAAACTGTACACAAGTAAGAATATTCTTGTGTACGAAACTTGACACATCGACGACTCTCCACGCTGAAACTGTTCACAGACGAGACGCCTTTTTCACCGACTGTACACGGACCCGATTCAGCACGATTCCGACTTGACACAAGTTTGACTCTACACGTTCACCATCTTCATCTTACCGACCGGATCTTACCGAAGAATCGGCTGATAATCACTGAATTGAATTCCGAAAATCATTCGACATTCGTCGAGTTCGGTAGAAATTTTAAACCCTATAAATCAAATATTTTTCAATTTAGAGGACAAAAAGTATCAACTTTTTATTATTATTATGTGTTTCTTTCAATAACGAAACGTTATTATAACGAACGAATTTAAATTTAGAAGAAAAGGTCGCGTGTTGCACGTACGGTCGAACAAAAGCCAGAGCAACAGTTTAAATACTACTTACCGCACAAATATTGCAATGCAGTTGGGAATACTTACGGAGACACATTTTTTTCCATAGATCAACAAACGGCAAAGGCTGGTATGCAAAATTCATTTATGACGCACAAGTTCACGAGTTCGACTGTGAAGGGAAACGGCGACTTGTCCATTCGCATCGCAACAGCAGCCGTAGTCGGTCGTTTTTGAATTTGGCTCTGAGTGTTCGGTAATTAAGAGACCTTTACCTTCTAGCAACGATAAAACACTGCTTGTGAGAATATCGACATCCTGTGCGCGACCTTCCATTAATCCGATTGGCTGCTATTGTCGGTAACGCGTGAATTTGTCGAGTACGATCACAAGAGGGGAACGTCGACTTGATCGTTGTCCCGGTAATAGCCGTCAGAGTCACTAACTTTTTTGTGTCTGTCCTGAAGGGTTGTGTACTTACGAAACGGATTTAAATTAGTGATACTGAAAATTAGTAAATTTAAATGTTGGTAATCAAATTATGAGATAAATTGTTTATTTCCATACTATAGATCCAAATATAAACGCAATAAACCGAGCTATGTTCTTGATCGGCCTTTTGGCTGTGCTTGGACAGTCGTGCGTAGCTGAAATTGTCATGAAGACTGCGGGAGCGCAAGATCTCAACTACCTTTACCGAGCTGTGGTAAGTTGATTTAATCCTTAAGGTGGTGTGCTATTTGTCTTTCGGTGAAACCGTATAACTTTCTATTTGTCACAGTTAAAATTGAGACAAAAATACATTGTATGACGACGTTAAAATTGAGAAAAATAGATTGTTTGACAAAAAATTCCTCCAAAAGCTGTTCAGCTTTGATCGAACTTTAAATTCATTCTCATTAACTATGTTATTATTTTCTTTCATTGTTACAATTTAATGTATGATTGACGAATTTACAAGTTGGCAAGTGTTGCAAGTTTAGGTAATCATGTCTCTCCTACGTTTAAATTCATATTAACACTTCGGGTGCAGACCTCCCTATAGAATCTAAAGTATACGCTCGGTTAATCTGACTCTAAACGATTATTTATGTAACGGATAGATTACTTACTTTACAAAAATCACTCATTTTGCAGCAATCTTATTATAATAGTACCTAATATGGACGTCACATCCGGTTCCCGACCGAGATTGTCAAACCGGATGTGACATTTTTCTAGGAAACGTCTACAATTACGTCTATACAAATACATAATTATAGATACCCCTATATAATTATAATTATAACAATCGTTATTTTCGCGAATGCTGAAACCTTGTCCGACTTGACGAATTTTAGGTCGATATCGCGATGACATGCTACGAATATCCAGGCGATGCAGTTGGCATTATCGGCGATACGGATGGCTCAATACTCGAGAGACTTCGGTTGAACCATTTCATCCCTGTAGTATTGGTCGATGGGTCGAGTAATCATGATTGGGACAGTGCAAGATCATACAAACTGCAAGTGTTCATAATTGCGGTGAATTCTCCAATGCATCTCTACGATCTACTCTCGGAGCTCAATCATTATATCTGGTGGAACGAAGACGCAAACTTCCTCATAGTGGACACGAGGCCTGAACTGGGGATGCAATGCACACTGTCCGAATGGTACATGATTTTCACAACTCTCTTCGCCATACTCAATGTCCAATTTGTCTGTCGCTATCACCCAAGCACAATCGGAAGTAGTACTAATCTGGAATTCCAATCCGTTCATGCATCGAGCTCCGGAAGTTTGGAAATTCCTCAAGGAATACGATCTAGAAACGAGCGGCGATAACCGCACAGGGTTTTTGTTCTTCCGATTTTATCGAGAGGGAGGCCAGTCTTGCGAGTCTATTAACTTTCCGAAGATGGGGAATGTAGGTGGTTATCCGCTACACCTCATATCACACATAAATCCCTCTGCCTTAAAGCGCGACAGTGAATTCTACAAGGCTTTCGTCGGAGGTTTAGGGGTTTCTCATAAAACACTCATGAAATGGGTAATCGATGAACACCTATGGTTTATTGATAATATCGTAATTGGTATGAACGTGACGCCGGTGATGACTGATGTAGTACCATCGATAGAGCCTGCAATACTATTAGTTTACAACTTCTTCTCAACCCGCCCCAAAGATCTTGGGCGTACCGAAGGTATGATTTTACGACTGAACCAATTGCCGATATTGGCAGTAAGCCAACATACACCTCACATGTCCCAGCTCAACAAAATCTTGTCGGTCATTGACAGAGAGTCCCGGATCGGCATGTGGGTGGTTTACTTAATTACTTTCCTGTTCTTCAAATTTTCCTTGGCCAGTCTGTGATACCAACGCTAATGAATCTCGTGCGTTTAACGTGTGGTACTGGTCTTATGACGTTACCTCAGAACGTTGCGCCGACAATTTACTTGTCAAGTCTGTTTATGTTTGTGGTAACTCTCCAAGCCATCTACACTGGTAATCTGGCGACGCTATTGACGACGACCGCTTCTTATCCGAATGTGCAAACGAAGGAACATATTCCGAAGTTGGGTTACAAGATTTACAATCAGAAAGACCGTCATATTAAACTCATTTCGGACCCGATTCTTGATGGGTGTGTCGTAGAAATAGCGGATTCGGCAAAATGCATCGAATACGTATTGCGCGATCCCTTAGCTGTTTGCATCATGGATAATATGAATGCCATACTGGAAGCGGCAATGAACAACCTGCACTTGAGCAAAGATCCAATGCTATATGAGTATGCGATTCATACAACCAAGAAGCCCAATCTGCTTCATCGTAGGATAGAGGATATAGTGACAAGGTTGTTCGAAGCTGGATTGCACCATTGGGATCCGGCGCTCGAAAAGTTAAGGCTTGAGTTCGTGGATGACGATCTTTCGAGGACTTGAGCTTCGCTTTCGTGATCCTCGGTGTAGGATAATTGTGTTCTGTTGTCTGTTTTATTGGGGAAATTGTAATTTGTAGGATACGGTTGAAATACGCAAAGCGACGAAACCGGGTCCGCGGTCGATCGGCTTCGGGAGCAAGCGCAACAAAATGTTCATGGTTTCCGTCATTAAGTTGTCGATTTAGTCTAAGACACTTATTTTCAAATCGTCGATAGATCCGACGCTGGATTCCGAGGAATCATTTGTGATCGTGCAAGCAACAACGATGCTCGCATGATCACAAATACCTTTAGGTTTTCATATGTAATCCCTTATGCAAATAAAGTCTGTATAAATATATTTCTGGATATATAATATATATCTATGTATCTATAAAATATATATAAAGTATATATTATTCGCATGTGTGGCATATTTAATTTATATATATGATTGTATTGTTATTATATTTTTTGTATATCTTCCATGCCAGAGCTGGGCAGTACTGAAAGCATCGGATCGTTTCATCTATAATCCTTAGTGAATTTTAATTGGTTTCTCAGCATTAGGCTTTATCTGCGGAGTCGATCTGTCCTTTAAACTCATGGTCACGAGCAGGTCACTTCCCTGGGGAAGTGCCAGGTACGAGGCTTGTCTCCGATCGCCATCGCCGCTCCAGCGACAGCAGAAAACCTTGCGTGACGCCCGCGTACACGAGGCCGACTGGATCTTGCCGAAGAATCGACCGATTGTCACTGAATTAAATTTCATGAATCATTCAACATTAGTCCACTCCAGTAGAAATTTTAAGCAAGATAATGCACATTTTCTCAATCCAGAGGACAAATGGTATCAACTTTTTGTTATCATTATTAATTTTTTTTAATAACGAAACGTTTTTATATCGAACGAATTTAAATTTAGAAGAGAAGGTCGCGCATCGCGTGCATGATGGAGCAAAAGCCAGAGCGTCAACGTAGATGCTATTTACGAGGCAAATATCGTAATACAGGTGGGAATACTCACCACGACACATTTCTTTCATGGACCCAGAAACAACAAAGGCTGGCGTGCAAAATTAATTTATGACGCAGAAATTCCCGAGTTCGACAGTAAAAGAAAACGGCGAAGTGTCCATTCTCATTGTCACTGCAGTCGGGGTCGGTCGTTTTTCAATTTGGCTCGAAGGGTTCGGTAATTAAAAGACGGCTTTGCTTTCTGGCGACGATAAAACACTGAAGAGTGGCATGCATAATTAATTGCCGTAATAATAATTTTATAACAGCTTTAAAAAATTATATATATTTAGATTGTGAGAGTGTCACAAACTTTTTTTAGTCTATCCCGAAGTGCTATCTGTTGCTGTTGCTGTGCGTTTAGTGATACTGAAAATCAGTAAATTCGAAGTTCGGTACATCAATGGCGAGATAAACTTTTACTCATTTCCATACGATAAACTCAAACATAAACGCAATGAACCGAGCGATGTTCTCGATCGTCCTTTCGGCTCTGCTTGGGCACTCGGGCATAGCTGAAATTGTGAATGAAACTATGACGCCGCAAGATTTCGACCGTCTCTACCGAGCCGCCGTAAGTTTATTCAATCCTTAAGGGGGGGGGGGGGGGTAAGGTATTTAATTTTTTTTTGCATTTTTTTTTATTTTTGAAATTGAATCCGTAATATCTGAAGAATATTATGTCAAAATTTTAAGTCAATTGGAGCAAAATTGACGAAGTTATGAGTATTTTTATACCTGCCGGATTTTTGCACCTATACCCGACCCGACTCGAGCGCCCCGACCCGAGCGCGCTATTCTTACCCGGCAGATGTTTTGCTCTCCGTCTATCGAAATTTCAAGGCAAGGACAAACGTGTAAAAAGACCGTTGTAGATACCGAAACTAAGGCTGGAAAGAAAATCAAAAGAAAGAGTGTGTCTGGTAAAGGGAAGCTTACGGCCAAAATTATCGATAAATTGACGGTATACTACGGGTTGGCTATCAGACGTCACTCTGATTCCGTAAAAAATATGAAGAACGCTATCTGGGCAACGTTCTTTCACTACTGTTCGACGGACGAGAATCCACAGCACGAAAAATGCCCGAGCGGCGCGGACTCCTGGTGCGAATGGCAAAAAGCTGCAGCTGCTAATGCATTGGATTCGTTCAAACACACGTATTGTGCTCTTCCCAAGGATGTTTTGGATGCAAACAAGCCTATCTACGAAGATCTGAGCAAAGATGCTCTCCTGGAGCGATGTGTCGGAGGCTTCACGCAGAACAACAATGAGAGTTTGAACCAACTTATTTGGAAAATCTCACCGAAGCACTTGAGTGGAACCTCTGTCGTCGTTGAAATTACAGCTTATGTGGCAGCCAGTGTCTTCAATGAAGGTTCGTTTACTTTACTCACCTTCATGCAAGACATGGAAATCAGTAGTGGATCAAGCGCTCATGACTGGGCGTGATCCACTGACTCCACACGCATAAGCCGAGCAGAGCAGGAAGCTGAACGACAAACCAAAGAAGGCAGGATTCGTCGTAGGCAGGAGCAAAAAGATGCATTAGACATCATCGATGATAGCAATATCCTCTATGGACCTGGCATTGATGACTCAGTGTGAGGTATGTTGATAAAATTCGCTTACAAACGTTTTAACTGGATTTTTTTGTGTTTAAAACTTTAAGCGTTTTTCCCACAACTCACGTTTTTAAAGTCGGTGCCCATGATAACTTGAGAACCACTGCACCGATCCTTTTGAAATTTTAAACACTATTTCTGTACATCATTTACGAGGTAACGCTGTCGAGTTTTTTTTTTTTGTTCATAATTTTGATTTCGCAATAACAAATTAGCCGATATTTTCCCAAAAAATTGTGTTTTTCACTTCAAAGTGTTCGAAAAAATGAAAAAAATTGGAATTAAAAAAAAAACTCGACAGCGTTACCCGGGAAAAACTATTATCTAACGAATGAACTTTGATTTTTTTATTTCAGATGATCCAGCACCAAGTTATGAGGGGCACCGCAATTCAACTTTTTTTCAAGACACGTCCGAACAATTGCTGCCATTGCCGTATTTTTTAATATTTCTTTGTACAAATTTGATGAAACATTCTTCGAATGTCATACTTCAATGTACCATTGGTTGAGTAAAGAAATTTTAACTGCGTCGTCAGAAAAAAAATCACGAAAACATGGCTTTTTTCGTATGATTTGACCTTACCCCGCCCTTAAGGTGATGTTATATTTGTCTTTCGGTAAATCCTTAGGTACTTATAATTTTTTAGTTCTTATAGTCGACGTTAGTGCAGACATAAATATATTATTTCAGACAATTCCTCTTGAAGCTGCTCGGCTTTGACTTAACTTTAAATCGACTCTCCTTATTTACGTTTTTATTTTTTTTCATTGTTACAATTAATGTACGATTCACAAATTTTAAGTTCTTGTGACCTTACTTTGAAAATTGCGGCGAGAGAATATTATGGCAAGTGTTGCAAGTTTACGCATTTATGTATTCATTTCATATTAAAAACGTCATTTCCAGTTTCCAAATCGCGTTTTGGTACCGGAAGTGGCGTTTATAACACATACAACTATAATACCCTTTGATACTGTAATTATATTTTTCCGAGAAAACTAAAACCTTGTCCGACTTTGCGGATTTCAGGTCGATATCTCGATGACCTGCTATGGAGATCCAGGCAATGCAGTTGGCATTATCGGCGATACGGACGGCTCAATACTCGAGAGACTTCGGTTAAACCATTTCATCCCTGTAGTATTGGTCAATGGATGGATCAACAATGACTGGGACAGCGCAAGCTCGCACAAACTGCAAGTGTTCATAATTGCCGTTAATTCTCCAATGCATCTCTACATTGTACTTTCGGAGCTTAAACAATATATCTGGTGGAACGAAGACGCAAACTTCCTCATTGTGGACACGAGGTCTGAACTGAGGATGCAATGCGCACAGTCCGAAGACTATATAAATTTTACCACTCTCTTCGGTATACTCAATGTACTATTTATTTGTCGCTATCGCCAACAACAATCGGAATCAATAATGATCTGGAATTCCAATCCGTTTCTGCATCAAGCTCCGGAAGTCTGGAAATTCCGCAGGGAGTACAATCTAGGAACAAGCGAAGGTGAACGCAATGGCTATTTGTTCACGCGACTGTATCGAGAGAGAGGCCAGTCTTGCGAATCTATTAACTTCGCGAAGACGGGGAATGTAGGTGGTTACCCACTAAACTTCATAACTTCACCTATGCCACCCGAATTGTTCGAACACGACAGTGAACTCTACGAAGATCTCCTCAAAGATCAAGAGGAGTTCGATAAAATAGTTTTTAAATGGTTCATAGAGGATAGTCTATGGTTCATCGATAATATCGTACTTGGCATGAACGCGACGGCGGTGATGATTGAGATCCGAGATGAACCATCACCGGTATCGGTTGAATCCGGAATATCGTTGCTATCCCTGCCATACTCAAACTGCCTTGAAGATCTTGAGCGAACCGATGGTATGATTTTACGACTGAAACCCATACCGGTATTGGCCGTGAGCCAACATACCCCTCACATGTCCCAACTCCACAAAATCTTGTCGGTCATTGACGGAGAGTCTCGGATCGGCATGTGGGTGGTTTACTTGATTACTTTCCTGTTCTTCAGATTTTTTCTGGGCCAGTCTGTGATACCAGCCCTATTGAATCTCGTGCGTTTAACGTGTGGCAGTGGTCTTACGACGTTACCCAAGAACGTTGCACCGACAATTTACTTGGCCAGTCTGTTAATGTTCGTGGTAACTCTCCAAGCCATCTACACGGGTAATCTGGCGACGCTACTGACGACGACCATTTCTTATCCGAATGTGCAAACGAAGGAACATATTCCTAAGTTGGGTTACAAAATTTTCAATGGAAAAAACGATCATTTCTCACTAACTGCAGATCCGATTATTGATGGATGTATCGTAGAGATACCGGATTCGCAGGATTGCATCGATTACCTATTACGCGATCCCTTAGGTGTTTGCGTCATGAATCAAGGACTTGCCATATATTACGCGATAATGAACAAACTGCACTTGATAAAAGATCCAATTCTGAACGACTACATGATTTATAAAACCACGAAGCTCAGTCTGCTTCAAGGTAGAATAGAGGACATACTGACGATTTTATTCGAAGCTGGATTGTACCATTATGATCCAGTGCTCGACAATTTCATGCTTGAGTTTGTGGATGACGATGAGGTTAAAAAAAATGTGGAGCGAAGAGTCATGACTTTCGAGGACTTGAGCTTCGCTTTCGTGATCTTCGGTGTAGGATTATTATGTTCCTTTATATGTTTTATTGGGGAAATTCTCATTTGTAGGATACGGTTGAAATACGCAGAGCGAAGAAACCGGGTCCGCGGTCGATCGGCTTGGGCAGTAACCGCAAGAAAATGTTCATGGTTTCCGTCATTAAATTGTCGATTTAGTTTACGACACTTGTTTGCAAATCGTCGTTAGATCCGAAGCTCGATTCCGAGGAATCATAGCGTTTCTGGCAAGCAACAACGTTGCTTGCACGATCACCAATACCTTAAGGTTTTCGTACGTAATACCCTATGTAAATAAAATATGTGCATAAATATATTTCTAGATATGTAATATATATATCTATGTATCTTTAAAGTATATATAAAGTATATATTCTTTGTGTGTGTGGCATATGTAATTTATTGTGACGTCGCGGGTTTCTATTTAACGTTTATTTATTATATTCGAGTAGCCAACTCGGCTACAGAACGCGGTTTTAGGAAGGAAAGACTCGGTTTACACTATGCGAACTGCTTGAACCGTTTATTTAAGGCCAAACTGGCAGAGTGAAGTTGTCGTACAGAAATTCGGTGACTTACTAACTAACTAGTTGTTTGCATGCGTGGGTTCGAATCCCATCCTCGTCGCCGTTTGAAGAATATCGGAAACGAAACAGACTGTCTATTACTTCGCAATATTGTCTTTTATTTCTCGCCAAGGTACACCGTGCGCGTTCGCTGGTTCGAAAGCGACTGCCTCCTTCTCTCATCAACACGCCTTTTCGGTAGTCCTCGATACCTCTCGCTTATTGCTCGTGTCGGTACACGACACCAGTCTAGAGGAGAGTGGTTCTTATAGGTTTGTCCGTGGGAAAGCGTGGGCAGTGGGGAGAGAATTTGGGCGTCGGAGTGTTCTGGAAAAAGCAGGTGTCGTGCGTAAGATTCTTGGAAGGTCAGTCTGTATTGAGGAAAACGGAGTAGCCTCTCTGGACATAGGTTTACGTAATGTACGGGCAGATCGGCGGTAAATAGCAAATAGGCATTGTTAGGCATTCCGGGAAAAGTGTAGGATGAGCGTGCACGTCCTTTCGGAAAGGTGCCGCGGCGGGAGTCGGGGAGCGGATGGTGTCGTAAATTGTAAGAGCGACAGGGAAGAAGGGTACGCACAGCAAAAAGGTGATACTCGGGCTTGACCATCGTTACATTATATACATGACATGTCTTGTTTTTATATATTTTCCATATCTTCTATACATTCCGAGTACATTGGAATTTATATGTTTTACATAGATTGGGCTGTGTAAGGTAGGTATTTATATGGTCCTCATGACCAGTAACAAGCAATGAACATTAATAAGAACATTAATTTTCATCACAGGATTAATTTCAAGTTCTTATTAATGTTAAGTTCATATAAATACCTACCTTACACAGCCAATTGAATTTCCGATAGTACCTATGTTTATTTCTACAATATTGCCCATAAACATAGGTACTATCAGAAATTTTCAACATTATTGGTCGTGCCATAACTCGATATCTGAGTCGCTAGATAAAATCGCCAATATCTATTTACATATTTCTCCGAGCAGTTTGAGTTTTGGCTAATGCAGCCACGCTGTTCTGTCAAATCAAAGATATAATCTTTTTATATTTAGTATATATATCGAAGTATACATAAAAAAAGTAAAAAGTACGCCAAATACTTAAAATTTGTATTGTCGTTAAGATAATATGTTCATCAAAGCAATCTAAACAATAAAAAATCCAAAAAAGGTGTCTATCAAAATCTCAATAAAAAACATCGAAAAAAAATTAAATCATATGAGCCAAGTGGTGGTGCACATACAAACAAATTCTTCAAAAAAAGATGTCTCAAAACAATCTAAAAACAAAAAATACGAGATGCAAAAAATCTTGACAAAAAAAATACAAAAAGAGATATTAATCATATTTATAAATCGGGCGATAGTACAGTGGGATGGCGTATAAAAACTTGGCCATTGCATTCGCTTGCCAATCTTCGGACTAGTCTCATTTTTTTTTTTTTTTTCAACAAAGAATTTGCTCTAAACATTTCAAAAGAATCGATGTAGTTTTTTAGCAATTTAGATTTTTGTTGATTTTGACTACACGAATTTTCAATAAATTCTGAAAATTTGTGTGAAGCATTTTTTTGTACCGGCTTTCAATGTACTTTGAGGAAAGGAAAATAAAAAAATATGAAGGTCAGGACCCTGTCGATTTAGCCTGGAATGCCCCGTATATAGACCTAGTCCATATTTGTTGGCAAAACATGACATACAGTAGGACCGCGCTTATCCGATTTTTGATCCGCGCCTCCGAGTTATCCGATGCACCCAACTCATCCGACCCCTTCGATACGAAAAACGTGGATAGAACGAATAAAGGATGCTCGCGCGCTCCGTAGCCTGTAACTGCTACATTGTTGCATATGCGCTTAAACTTATACAACTTTGCTGCGTCTTTATATTGCGAGCTGTAAATACATCAGTTCCGATTCGAGAGTCAATGGAAAAACATCGTGATATCTCAAAAAAGTTGAAAATTGACATTTTCATATACCTTCCTCATAAAAGCTGAAAATTGAAATTTTCACATCACTTCCTCATAAAAGTTGAAAGTTGAAAGTTGAAAGTTGAAAGTTGAAATTTTTATATCACTTTCTCATAATGGTCCTTTATTCGGAAAGCTCCTTCTATGAGAAAGCATTTACTATATTTTTGGCTTCCTCATAGAGGGAGCTTTCCGAATAAAGGACCATTATGAGAAAGTGATATAAAAATTTCAACTTTCAACTTTTATGAGGAAGTGATGTGAAAATTTCAATTTTCAGCTTTTATGAGGAAGCTATATGAAAATGTCAATTTTCAACTTTTTTGCCCACATCAATATCGTATTTAACTTTTAGTCAAAACTGGTGGCTGACTCAGGTTTAGCCCGAAAAAATACACCAACCTTACACTTTTGGTCAAAACGGATGTAGGCTCTGTGCTCGGCGCGAAAATAACATAGAATTATGTGTTCCAAATTTTGTTTCGATCTTTCAATTTTAACTCGAGAAGTTCAAATGACATCGCTTAATCTAATTATTTTAACTCCATCATATCCATCCTGTTGTGTATTTATTGTCTTAAAACACGATAGACCCCTGGATTTTTCCGCGATCCCATCGGAAAGCAAAGAAATCGCTGTTTAAAAATACCGAAAAACACTAATTTTTGCAATTTTGGCTACAAAAATGCCCGATGAACTTTTTCGCTAGATGTCGCCCCAGGACTGTAATTCCATGTATTTTTTCATGCTGATCACGAATTTGACACTTTTTTATAGATAGATGAACATTTAATGTGGAAAAATGCGTCTTGAAAAAAAAAAAAAAAATTGCATAAAAATCGAAAAATTCAAAATGTCATAAAAATTTAACGGTTCGGTCGATTTTCTTGAAATTTTGATAGGATCATCGGGTGATGATATTCCATTTGTGTACGCGTTTTCAGCCCAATAGCTGCAAAATTGCGAGCGCTACGCTGCGTACAGACATTTTCGAAGAAATTAAAAATGGCGTACAAAAAAAACAACTGAACATTTTTGGACGAAATCACACACACACACACACACACACACACACACACACGCACGCACGCACGCACGCACGCACGCACGCACGCACGCACGCACGCACGCACGCACGCACGCACGCACGCACGCACGCACGCACGCACGCACGCACGCACGCACGCACGCACGCACGCACGCACGCACGCACGCACGCACGCACGCACGCACGCACGCACGCACGCACGCACGCACGCACGCACGCACGCACGCACGCACGCACGCACGCACGCACGCACGCACGCACGCACGCACGCACGCACGCACGCACGCACGCACGCACGCACGCACGCACGCACGCACGCACGCACGCACGCACGCACGCACGCACGCACGCACGCACGCACGCACGCACGCACGCACGCACGCACGCACGCACGCACGCACGCACGCACGCACGCACGCACGCACGCACGCACGCACGCACGCACGCACGCACGCACGCACGCACGCACGCACGCACGCACGCACGCACGCACGCACGCACGCACGCACGCACGCACGCACGCACGCACGCACGCACGCACGCACGCACGCACGCACGCACGCACGCACGCACGCACGCACGCACGCACGCACGCACGCACGCACGCACGCACGCACGCACGCACGCACGCACGCACGCACGCACGCACGCACGCACGCACGCACGCACGCACGCACGCACGCACGCACGCACGCACGCACGCACGCACGCACGCACGCACGCACGCACGCACGCACGCACGCACGCACGCACGCACGCACGCACGCACGCACGCACGCACGCACGCACGCACGCACGCACGCACGCACGCACGCACGCACGCACGCACGCACGCACGCACGCACGCACGCACGCACGCACGCACGCACGCACGCACGCACGCACGCACGCACGCACGCACGCACGCACGCACGCACGCACGCACGCACGCACGCACGCACGCACGCACGCACGCACGCACGCACGCACGCACGCACGCACGCACGCACGCACGCACGCACGCACGCACGCACGCACGCACGCACGCACGCACGCACGCACGCACGCACGCACGCACGCACGCACGCACGCACGCACGCACGCACGCACGCACGCACGCACGCACGCACGCACGCACGCACGCACGCACGCACGCACGCAC
Organism: Amblyjoppa fuscipennis; assembly: GCA_963575735.1. Taxonomy (NCBI): domain Eukaryota; kingdom Metazoa; phylum Arthropoda; class Insecta; order Hymenoptera; family Ichneumonidae; genus Amblyjoppa; species Amblyjoppa fuscipennis. Next base: position 2,181,969 of record OY754497.1, read on the forward strand.
GCACGCACGCACGCACGCACGCACGCACGCACGCACGCACGCACGCACGCACGCACGCACGCACGCACGCACGCACGCACGCACGCACGCACGCACGCACGCACGCACGCACGCACGCACGCACGCACGCACGCACGCACGCACGCACGCACGCACGCACGCACGCACGCACGCACGCACGCACGCACGCACGCACGCACGCACGCACGCACGCACGCACGCACGCACGCACGCACGCACGCACGCACGCACGCACGCACGCACGCACGCACGCACGCACGCACGCACGCACGCACGCACGCACGCACGCACGCACGCACGCACGCACGCACGCACGCACGCACGCACGCACGCACGCACGCACGCACGCACGCACGCACGCACGCACGCACGCACGCACGCACGCACGCACGCACGCACGCACGCACGCACGCACGCACGCACGCACGCACGCACGCACGCACGCACGCACGCACGCACGCACGCACGCACGCACGCACGCACGCACGCACGCACGCACGCACGCACGCACGCACGCACGCACGCACGCACGCACGCACGCACGCACGCACGCACGCACGCACGCACGCACGCACGCACGCACGCACGCACGCACGCACGCACGCACGCACGCACGCACGCACGCACGCACGCACGCACGCACGCACGCACGCACGCACGCACGCACGCACGCACGCACGCACGCACGCACGCACGCACGCACGCACGCACGCACGCACGCACGCACGCACGCACGCACGCACGCACGCACGCACGCACGCACGCACGCACGCACGCACGCACGCACGCACGCACGCACGCACGCACGCACGCACGCACGCACGCACGCACGCACAGCTACAGCTACGGGCAAATCTCGCCGCCAATTACGATCGGGTGTTAGCCCCGGTGGTTGGTGCTGGCTCCATGGATTTTGGGGGGAGCCAAACTCACGAGGACACGGTGCAGAGGAGGGATACCGTGGAACCGGCGTCTGGGAGTGAGCAAGCAGGCTCTCGTTCGTCGTCAACCAGCGACTGCAGCACTACGGGAGCGGAGCATAAGGCCCCAACGTCAACCAGCGACTGCAGCACTACGGGAGCGGAGCATAAGGCCCCAACAGTCCTGACGGTGTATACAGCACCAAGTGAGCAACACGCGAAGTCATGGAGACTGGAGTTTGAAAAGCTTGGGCAGCAAATCAACTCCATGATTGAGTATATCACTCCGAGGAATAACGTCCATGGGGATATTAAGAGGAAAATGAGTACCATGAAGACCACCTACGCTAGGCTCAAGAGACTGGATGCAGGCTTCACCGCCTCGGCGGCAACAGCAGGAAAGAAGTGTGCAGAAGCCCAGACCTCGCCCGAGCTTGGGCAACCCAAGTCGGTCCGATACTTACAGAGGAACGGAAAAGACAACGCGGAAAGCCCAAAGAGGAAGGAGATATCACCTCTCCAAGCAGAGGCGAAGAGGGCTAGAAAGGCCAGGAGGAGAGTAGAAACGCCTTGTGGACCCCGTGAGGAGCCCGCGATGGACAAGGACGGTCCCTCTGACGCCCACGTGCAGCAAGACGAACCTTGGGAAGAAGTGGTGACGAAGAAGAAGAAGAAAAAGAAGACAATGAAACGAGCGCCGCCGCAGCAGCAGCAGCAGCAGCAGCAGCAACAGCAACAGCAGCAGCAGCAGCAGCAGCAGCGGCAGCAGCGGCAGCAGCGGCAGCAGCAGCGGCAGGAGCAGCAGCAGCAGCAGCAGCAGCAGCAGAGACAGCGAAGCAGACGAGTACGCCCAAATGCTCTGATCGTCGAAAATCCTTTGCCGAAATCCTGACCAAGGTGAAGAAAGCCCCAACACTCCAGGCAGTAGGGCAAGGCGTGGCGGGAGTGCGCAAGACATTGGCAGGAGACATCCTGTTGGTCCTGAATAAGTCCGGCCAAGAGAAGATGGCAGAATTTAGCGCGGCCATCAACAACGTGCTAGGCGATGAGGCCACCACTAGTGCCAGAGCCCAGACGGCGATGCTAGAAGTTGTACGCCTGGACGGAACCACGACGAAGGAAGAAGTCTACGAGGCAGTCCAAGAGGAGCTCGGTGACAGCGGCAAGCTGGAGTCAGTGGTGTCGGTAAGGGAAACCTACAGCGGCACACGGACAGCACTACTCAAAGTGACGATGGAAGCAGCGAGGAAGCTACTGGAGAAGGGGACGGTACGCATCGGCTGGTCAGGCTGTCGGGTGCGGGAGGTGGTCAGACCAACGAAGTGCTTCAGGTGCTGGCAGTTTGGCCATATCGCTAGAAAATGCAGCTCGCCAGTGGACAGATCCAAGCTCTGTGTGAAGTGTGGCGAGGATGGGCACAAGGCCGATGGATGCAACGCAGCGGTCTGCTGCATTCTCTGCAAGGAGAAAGGCGGAGAGAAGACAAATCATACAACGGGAAGCAACAAGTGCCCGGTGTACAGGAAGGCTTATCAGGTACTACTGCAAAAATGGCGCTAAAAATCCTCCAGATAAACCTCAACCACTGCGAGGCAGCCCAAGATTTGCTAATACAGTCGGTACGTGAGGAAAAGATAGACGTAGTCCTCATTGCCGATCAGTACAGGAACTTGGACGGACCCTCGTGGAAGGTGGATGCAACAGGCCTGGCTGCCATTTGAGCTTGCGGAAAACACCCCTTCCAAGAAACTATGAGGAACGCAGAGGACTGCTTCGGGAGAGCAAAAATCAATGGCGTACATTTGTACAGCTGCTACATGCCACCTAGCATGCCGCAAGAGGCCTTCGAAGAAAGTCTGGACCGACTGGTCATCGACGCCAAAGACCATTGCCCAGTGGCCATTGCCGGTGATTTCAACGCCTGGGCTGTGGAATGGGGTAGCAGAGAGACGAAGAAGAGAGGACAAACACTCTTGGAAGCGTTCTCCGTGCTTAACCTCACACTGCTCAACGATGGAAAGCAGCCGACGTTCGTCAGAGGCGAGAAGAGCTCAATGATCGACTTGACATTTGTCAGCAGCGGCCTTGCAAGAAGCGACAACTGCTGGCGCGTGATGGAATCCTGCACTCTGAGTGACCATCTTGCCATCAGATGGAACATCGCCAGGCAACAACGATGTGAAAGCCGAGCACGAAGAGAAAAAAAGTTCACTGGCTGGAAAGTGAGTTCATTTGATGCGAATGCACTATGTGCATGCATTGAGGAAGGCCGCGCTGAGGGAACAACAGCAGAGGAAAAGGTTGAAGATGTCATGAAAAAGGTGGCAACAGCATGTGACGCCGTCATGCCTCGTCGGACGAATGGAAACCCGCACAAGCCAGTGTACTGGTGGAGCGACGCCATAGCACAGCTCCGTGCAAAAAGCAACCGCGCGCGAAGGCTGGCACAACGAGCCAGGAATAAACCAACATTTGCCGCACTGGAGGTGGCATCCAAGCTGGCCCGAACCAAATTGACCAAAGCTATCAAGCGTAGCAAAAGGCAGTGTTGGACCGCTCTGATCGAGGAGGTGGAAAATGATCCATGGGGGAAGCCCTATAAGGTCGTGATGACTAAGCTCAAGGGCCAGTCACAACAACAACCGACATGCCCTGACCAACTGGAGAGGATCGTGAACACGCTTTTTCCCACACAGAAGCCCTTCGTCTACCAAGTAGACCAAGAAGAGGATGAGGCCATCCCACCGGTTACTCGACAAGAGCTACTCCAAGCCTGCACCAAGGTAGGCAACACCAAGGCGCCGGGTATGGATAACATCCCCAATATCGCGTTGAAGACGGCAATCAAGGCAGCCCCGGAGCTGTTCCTAGACATGTACAATACATGCCTCGCAGAGGGAACGTTCCCCGAGCGATGGAAGAAGCAGAGACTTGTTCTCTTGCCCAAGGGTAATAAACCACCTGACGACCCGTCGTCATATCGCCCATTATGCATGTTGGATACAGCCGGGAAAATCCTAGAGCGGATTATCCACAACCGGATCGAAGCAGCCATTGGGCCTTCTCTCGAGGACAACCAGTACGGCTTCAGGAAAGGGAAGTCGACGATTGATGCAATCAACCACGTAGTCAGCACGGCAAAACAAGCAATAGCTGGGGCACGATGGAAGCGCGGCGGCAAGAAGTACTGCATGTTAGCAGCTCTAGACGTCAAGAATGCATTCAACTCGGCCAGATGGGACACCGTCTGCCAAGCACTGGATAGGCTGGAGACGCCGCAATATCTAAGAAAGATGATCAAGAGCTACTTCACTGATAGACAACTGATGTACGATACACAGGAAGGTACTCGTAGCTACCGAGTTACCGGGGGGGTGCCCCAGGGCTCGGTGCTGGGTCCTCTCTTGTGGAATATAATGTACGACGACCTGCTAAAGTTGAAGCTGCCACCAGGGGCAGAGATGATAGCTTTTGCGGACGATGCGGGGCTCGAAATTGTCACGAAGCACATAGAAGAAAGTAGTCGTATCTTTGCTGACGCGTATGATGGTGTGCAGCGATGGATGTGTTCAGCCGGCCTAAAACTGGCCGATCACAAGACCGAGGCTGTGCTCTTCTCTAGCAGGAAGCAATTGGTGACGATGACTCTCGACGTTGGAGGATGTACCATCACCTCCCAGTCGTACATCAGGTACCTGGGATTGATGCTAGACTGTAGACTCAGCTTCAAACAGCATGTGGAATACACCACTGCAAAAGCGGCAAAAGTGGCAACAGCGCTGGCGCGTCTCATGCCCAACATCGGAGGCCCTCGGCAAGGCAGGAGGAAACTCCTTGCCTCGGTGGTGACATCCATACTTACATACGGAATAGCCATTTGGGGCGAAGTCCTGAAAATCGAGGTATATCGGAGGAAAGTCGCTGCAGTCCATCGGCTCAGTGCCCTAAGGGTATCCTGCGCCTTCCGCACAGTGTCTGATGATGCTGTGTGCGTCATCGCGGGAATGATGCCCGTAGAGGTGCTGGCGGTAGAAAGAAAGCAGTTATATGAGCAGCGGGGCACCACTCCAGAAGAGCAGAGGGAGCTCAAGAGAATTCTGAGACAGGACAGCCTCTAACGGTGGCAAGAGAAGTGGGACGCGTCTGGAAAAGGAAGATGGACACATCTTCTGATTCCACAGGTGGGGGGATGGCTGAATCGCAAACACGGGGAGGTCGATTACCACCTGACGCAGATGCTGTCGAACCACGGATGCTTCAGGGCCTACCTTCATAGGTTTAAACACGAGGACGCACCGGACTGCCCGGCGGGATGTGGCGTTCCGGAGAATGCGGAGCACGTATTCTTTCGGTGCCCACGCTTCGAAGAGGAGCGGCAGGAACTGGAGGAGCTAATTGGAGCAAAACCAGAGCCCCGGACATTAGTAGAACTGATGTTGGAGTCGGAGAAAAACTGGGCCTCGGTAAGCAGCTTCGCCAAAACAATCATGACGAAGCTGAGAAAAGAGGAAGATAAGAGAAGAAAAGCGAGAGCCAACGCAACAGCGATGACTACCCGCTGAACACGGATGAAGTGGAAGACTTCCTATAGCGGTGGAAGAGCCGGAAGGCTGAGGCCACCCCCGCGAAGTAATGCTCGACGGCGGTTCCGCGGGGGTATGACATAGGCCAATGACGATAAGGGGTTAAGGGTTTTAGTCGGTAGGGCACACAGTGCAGAGTCCGACACACGGGTGCGCGCCACATAACACCTACGGTGCGTAACGCATTTCCCCCCCCCCCCCCCCCCCTTAAAAAAAAAAAAAAAAAAAAAAAACACACACACACACACACACACACACACACACACCCCCGGACATTTTTTCTAAATGTGATTTTTCGATGTTTTGGAACATTCTGAACACGTTTTCATTAAAATCTGGAATTTTTTTTTTTCACCATAACAAACCTTCCTCTATGAGGAAGCAAAAGGAAAAAAAGTAGGTGATACACGTTTGTAAAGATTAGTAAGCATTCGTCCAGCTCTTACACGCTTATGTTTATGTGAAGTTAATGTTAATTTACTAAATTATAGTTATATTTATATATATAAGATATTATAATATAATAATGGAATAAAATATATGTAATATATAATAAATATATAATTACATTTAAAAAATAATTAAACTGACAATAGTAGAACCTCGATTATTCGAACCATGTCGCAAAATTTCGTTGTTGCATATCGTCGAGCGTTACTTTGTTGCAGGCAGGTGCAAGTTTGTATCATGCGCTTATACAACAAAAAATATATGACTTTAACAAAAAGAATGCTTAAAGTAAGCGTTTAATAATATGTTCCAAAGTATATATGTAATGTTTGTATGCGAATTTATATTTAAAAAAATTCATAATCATTACGTATGTTATTATTACATTTTTTTTTATTCATAACTCGATTATTCGAATAATCGTTAATCCGAACTGGTCGATCGAGGTTCTACTGTAATGAAGTTAATTTTAAAATGAAGTGGTGTGTTAGTTTTTAAATAAATAATAGTAGTACAATTTTGCATTGGGTATGTGAACCGTGTTATCCGAGTTTTCGCTTATCCGACCTACCCTCTCCCAACTTTACCTCGGATAAACGTGGTTCTACTGTACTTGCTTTAGTTTTAAGTAGTTTGACTTATAAGTAGTAATCACTGATACAAAAACCACTACGTTCTCAGTAATAACTACTGACTCTTGAGGAGTAACTACACATGTAATAACTAACCGGTACGCTATATTAAGTTTTTATAAGTTATATCTAAGTGGTTTGTATGCTCGCGTCTAGACCTGAACATCGGGAGGTCGACGGATCGATCCCCGGCTCTCACAGTTCTGCCTAGAATAACAATATGGGCGGGACGAAGGTCCAGATATGCGGCATTCTCTGTCAACTCAGCCACTTTTTTTCGACCCTCCCAGATTTATCCCATAATTGGCCAGATTTTTTATTCAGTTGAAATTACTCTTTGAACATTTTTTCAGATTTTTTAGACACATATTTAGAATATGTGTTTTTTAAATTCAAATTCATTTATCTTGAAAGAGAAAAATCGGGCAAAAAAATCTAACGACAAAAAAGTTCTCTTTATTCATTAACTATTTAAGGTAGCTATGTCGCTTCGAGCTCACTTCGTATAAGTTCAAGGAAAATAAGCGACAATTGCAAATATTTCTCGATGGTATAAAAATCTGAACAAATTCATGCATACTGAAGGTAATGAAAAGATTAATTTGCCATAATAATAACTCCAAAATGTTACTAAGAAATTAATTAACAAATAAATTGTTTAACAAATTTACTCGGCAACGAAATTTTTTTAATGAAAATGATTCTTTCATTTTTCTGAATAGGTATGATTTTTTTTTTCAGATTTTTCAATTGGCTTTCATTTTTTTTTATATGGAAAAATATGTGAAAAAGTAATTCTGATTGGCGCCAAACGGCAATAGAAAAATGTGTGAAAAATCGACTCAACGCCGTCCCCAAAATGAACGAATTATTTGCATAAAAAAGTTGGTTTGCCGGGTAATTTGTTAAACAATTAATTTTTTCGTTAATTTGTTAATAACATTTAACATCTGGCAAGTAGTGCGCGTGGCCCGCTAGCTCGTGAAGTAAAAGAAATTTTCTTCCGTGGCGCACGCCTAGCCACTTAGCGCTAGCCGTAACTAACCCCCTACACGCGACACTTGTCACCGCGTTATTAGAACAGGCGTTTTTCTAGCTAACCGCTTATCACCACCAAACGGGACAGCATTACCAAAAATAGTCTTCGTACGAATTCTTCTGTACTAGAGATACCTCCTAACTGAATTTTATATATTTTTCCTCTCTATTAAATTCTTAGAATAATATTTTGGTAACTGCGTTGACCCCACCATACTGCACGCTTATACATTAGAAGTATAGGGAGCGAACCTAGTATATAAGGCAAGCTTTTCTTCGACAAAAATCAGTTATTTTACCAGCCTCATAAGCTGCACACACTTCATCTGTACTCTACGGACCGAGCAAAGCTCTGTTCGTCGGAAGTCACCGATAGCCCTGCGCGGCTAAGTCTCGACGCTCTTGCGGAATAAGAACCAGTTGGAAGTATCGCAAGTATCTGTAACAACGCTCAACAATGTTCAATAAAATATTTATCGTGAGTACTTAAAAACGGTTCAGCAATTCTTCGTATATCCTTGCATGCTCTCCACCACGTGCTACAAGACTCTCAGTCTCAGGCACCCTATCGACGCATCGTATATCTTAGACAGTAGAAGGCGAGGTCTCCGTCCCTGATGTAAAGGGCCAACGCCTTGACTCGAAAGAGAGACTGCCGTTACGTTCACTCAGCGCAAACTCGACGAGAGCTCCCCCGGACGTAACATAATCTTGTCAGTACCTTTAATATGCATACATTTTTTCAAATTTTTATACCATCGAGAAGTACTTGCAATTTTCTCTTATTTTTCTCGAACATGCATAATGAGCGCGAAGCGACATATCTACCTTAATGAAATATGTGTTATATTTTATTATATATTTTTGTTCATTTTGGAAAAGCGATTTTTAGCAGAAAATAATGAAAATGATATTTTTTCATGCAATGCGACATCTCCGATTTTGCTGCCAATTTTTCAAGGTATTCAACGATGTAACAAAGAACCTAAAAAAAAATGGTAAAGTGGTACTCGACGTAGTTGCAAAGCAAAAGAAAATAATAATCTAATATTGATATTTCAATATTTAAAAAGAAAATAAATATATTGTCAATTGGCCATCGACCTAAGTCCTTCACTCAAGTTCAATATTTATTTTCTCGGAAAATACGTCTAGTTCCACATCGCCAATTTTTTTTTAGATTTGTTCTATATCATCGACTGCCGTAAAAAATTAACAGCAACATTGAAGGTATCGCATTGAATGAAAAAGAAAATTGTAATAAAAATATTAAATTACAATATTTTTTTGCTTCGCAACTACGTCGAGTACCACTTTGACAATTTTTTTGTAGATTCTTCGTACATTGCCAAATATTCTGACAAATTAGCAGCAAAACCGAAGGTGTCGTATTGCATGGCAAAATATAATTTTTATTAAAATATACTAAAAATAGCCTTTGCACTATAAACAAAAAGATAACACGTGTTGCAATAAAAAGTTAATGACTGAAGACACCTTTTACGCCATTAGATTTTTTGCCTGCTTTATCCTTTTTAAGATTATATGTATTTGAAACAAAAACGCATATGCCTAAATGGATGGATTAAAATATCTGAAAAAATGCACAAAAGGTACTTTCAAGTGATACTAAAATGTGGCCAATTTTGGGCTAGATCTGAAAGGGTCGAAAAAGTGGCTGAGTTGACAGAGAATGTCTAATGCCACAGGTAAATAAAATTATGTAGTTGAATGAAGTACCTCTCATAGGCGCATATAAATAAAAATTTATTTCGCACAAATAAAAAAAAAACATTGCATTTTGATACACATAATTCTAACGCAGTCATTTTAATGCAAAAAACCATTTCTCTGGCTGTACAGTTTCTACGATTCAGTAAATGTCATCCATCTATTTATCTATCGATAAGAAAGGCACCCGAGCCGGCTGATTCAGTTATGTGTAATGCAGGAGCCACTCTCATATCCACAATCTTTTTTCTCCACATCTCGATTGTAGACATTACCGCTGTCGATATCGATCGGTAAGATAACTCCTGATGGTAAGGTAGAGATTCGAGCAGTTCATCTTGCGTACGGACGAACTGCTCACGCGGTTTGATTGCTAAAGTGAAACTGTTCATTTAAGGTAATCCTTGCAAATCGTGTTCTCTTCGCATAAGTTTTTGCAAAATTAGAGGACATCCCAAACACTTCTGGATGATATTATAATTTAAAAAAGAATCGAGCATATTAAAAGTGCTGAAAAGATTAATTTTGCATAATAATAATTCTAAAATGTTACTAAGAAATTATTGAAAAATAAAATTTGTACAACAAATCTGCCGGTAACCTAATTTTTTGTTTCTCTGAAAACGATTTGTTACTCTTTTTGAATACGCATGAATTTTTTCAGAATTTTGTGTTATTGTTGAATCTTGACTTTTTTATTAAATAAAAATTCAATTTTCGAAAATTACACAAAATTTTGAAAAGAATGCATACGTATTCAGAAAAATTGTCAAATCGTTTCCTTAGAAAAAAAATCAGGTTGCCGGCCGATTTGTTGAGCAATTTAGTTTTCATTAATTTGTTAATAACATTTTAGAATTATGCAATGTTATTATGCAAAATCCCACATAGCATGGAAATATTTCTGAAATGTTTCGAAAATACTGTGTTGAAATATTGAAGATATTTGACCAATATTACAAAATATTTCTGAAATATTTTTAAGACATTTTGAAAATATTTTTCAATCTTCTCATAAATCTTACATTGAAATGCTTCAGGAATACTTCGCAAAAGTGTTTTCGAAACGATGCGCTAAAATGTTTTTAAAACTTTTACAAATATCTCTTAATGTTCGGAAGATATTTATTAGATATCTTTCTGAAATATTCAACTCGAACTGTATTAAAATATATCCACGAATCATGTACCCCGAAAAATAATTTATTTCACGGTCACCGTTTATTTAGATTGAGTAAAATATTGATTTGAATTAAATAAATATTTATTTAAATTAAGTAAATAGTTACTTAAATCAAATAAATATTTATTTAAATCAAAGAAATATTTTACTTGATCTAAATAAACGGCGGCCGTCAAATAAATTATTTTGCGGGGTGTAGTATTTTTATTTTTCGTTTCTTCTGAAATGTATTAGAATTGTTTCGTTGGAATGTATTGGTACAATACTTTAAAATATGTTCTCGATATATTTCAAATATATTTTGTAAGATTTGAAATATTGCAAATATTTCCGAAATTTTTCAATGCAATATTTCGGGAGAATATTTCGAAATAATTTGTGCTATTTGGAATCAATATTTTCAGCACCTTCCATATGAGGCATTCTCTGTCAACTCAGCCACGTTTTTTTCGGCGCTCTCAGATTTATCCCATAATTGGCCACATTTTAGGTTCACTTGAAAGTACCCTGAGAATTTTTTCACATTTTTTAAACCATCCGTTTAGAATATGCATTTTTTCAAATTCATATATTTTGAAAGTGGATAAGTCGGGCAAAATCCAATGACAAAGAATTTATCTTTATTCATTAACTATTTAATGCAATACGTGTTATATTTTTGTTCGTTTTGGAAAAGCTATTTTTAGGTGAAAGGAATGAAAATTATATTTTTTTGAGCAATGTGACATCTTCGAGTTCGCTGCCAATTTTTCAGGGTATTTAACGATGTACAAAGAACCTATTAAAAAAATAGTAAAGTGGTACTCGACGTAGTTGCTAAGCAAAATAAAATAATAATCTAATATTGATATTTCAATATTTATTTTCTCGGAAAATACGTCTTGTTCCACATCGCCATTTTTTTTTAGATTTGTCCTATATCACCACCTGCCCTAAAAAATTGACAGGAAAATTGAAGGAATCGCATTGGACGAAAAAAAAATTGTAATAAAAATATTATATTACTATATTTTTTTGCTTATCAACTACGTCGAGTACCACTTTGAATATTTTATTGTAGGTTCTTCATACATTTCCGAATACCCTCGGAAATTGGCAGTGAAATCGAAGGTGTCGTATTGCACGGAAAACGTAATTTTCATTGCTTTCTGCTAAAAATAACCTTTGCAATATAAACCAAAGGTAAAACATGTTGCAGTGAATAGTTAATGACTAAAGAGAACCTTTTTCGTCGTTAATTTTTTTTTGCCTGACTTATCCTTTTCAAGGTGTTATTTTGATTATCCCTTTCAATATATGAATTTGAAGCAAACACGCATCTCCGTGGATGGATTAAGAAATCTGCAAAAAAAAAAAGTACCAAAGGTACTTTCAAGTGATACTAAAATGTGGCCAATTATGGGATAGATCTGAGGGTCGAAAAAAGTGGCTGAGTGGACAGAGAATGCTTCATTGTTTTCAGATTCTTATCCAATCGAGGAGTGTTCGCAATTCCCTCTCATTGGTCCGAAACTTATGCGAAGTTAACACTGTCTGCAAGGATTACCTTAAGGTAGCTCCAGCGTGCGGTGTTCATTTCGCCTAAATTCGAGAAATTCGGGCAAGACTTGCAAACACTTACCCATGTTATAAAAATTTGAAGGAAAATTTGAAAATTTGAATTATAGGCACTGAAAATACTAATTTTGCATAATAATTTCAAAATGTTATTAAACAAATTGTTGAAAAAAAATTGTTCATCGAAATATGCGGTAACTTTAATTTTTTGTAATGAAAATGATTCGTTCATTTTTCGGAATACGTATGAATTTGTTCAGATTTTTATTTTTATTTCGATTTTTCTCGCTTTTTACATTGAAAAATGTGCAAAAATCAAAATAAAGATAAAAATCTGAAAAAATTCATACGTATTCCGAAAAATGAAGGAATCATTTTCATTAAAAAAAAGTTGAGTTACCCCATATTTCGATGAACAATTTTCTTCTCAACAATTTGTTAGTAACATTTTGAAATTATTATTATGCAAAATTAGTCTTTTCAGTGCGTATAATAAGTATGCATTTTTTTCAGATTTTTGTAACGTCGGCAAGTGTTTGCAATTCTTGCCCGGATTTCGCGAATTTGGGTGAAATGAACATCACTCACTGGAGCTACCTTAAGGTGCGCGCGTAATTCTAGTGCGGATGGAAAAGAGATGTAAGTGAGTGTATATTTAAAAATAAATGCTTCGATACTCAATGGCCCGAGCTGCACGTCATGTTCCAGAGGTCAACGGAACGATTACGCGTGTCTTTATGACGTTAGCGTAAGGATCACCTATAAAATCGTGGCAATCCCTGTGGCGTCTCAATCTTCATAGTACTCGTTCGGTGAAACATATAACGCGAATGCGCCCGAGAAGAAATGTTATAATAGGCGAACAAAGGAAGCTCGTCATACCACGTGGGCATGCTATAAATATTAATGAATTCACAGCATTTTTATAGTAGCTCGCACGGCATTGCTATAGAAGATTATTACGGCTCGATGAATTTCCATGGGCTATGATCGCATGCTCATCGGCTGGGTTCAATGCGCGAATCCTACAAATATACCTCGTGTTTAATTATAATCGTTGCCACTCTTATTCTCATTCCCGCATAGCACGGAAATATTCATGAAATTTTTCGAAAATATATATATATTTTTTTTATATTGGCAATATTTTACCAATATAACAAAATATTTTTTTGAAATATTGAATATATTTATATATTTATATTTTGTTTTATTTGAATATAACAAAATATTTCTAAAATATTTAGAAAATCTTTTTTTGTCCGCTCATAAATCTTTTTATTTTTTTATTATTTTATTTATATTGTTGAAATGTATCTCGTGTTTAATTATACTGTTGCCACTCTTATTCTTGTTCCCATGGACATATTTCTTGAATATTTCGAGAATATTTTTTTTATACTATTGAAAAAATTTCACCCATACAACAAAATATTTATAAAGTATTTGTTGGCCCGCTCATAAATCTTGCATTGAAACATTTCGGAAATATCTGTCAAAAATGTTTTTGAAACATTGCGCTAAGATGTTCTTTAAACATGTTTCAAATATTTTTAGATGTTAGAAAATATTGATTAGATATCTTTCTGAAATATTCAAGAAAGCATCAATATTTTAATTTGCTGTTGATTATAGTGTGAATGCACCAGTGAATGGACGATTAAGCGACTGGTAGTTTTTAATAGAGTCACAAAATAAAAATATTGTATGCACACCTTTCGGGCTCGGTTCAGTTGATAAAGTAGATCATCTTGATTATGACAAAAAATATTGCAGACTGTTTTAAAACTTTACACCGCTGAAATCAAAGATAAAATCACAAAAAGACGGATACACCAGTGAATGGACACGTATTTGTCATCCAAGCTGTCGTTCATAGATATTAGGAAAATAACTCAATAACTTAATATTTCTTTGAATCATTTAAGTTAAATATTGTATTTTAACCATCATAGGGTTTTTTACTTAAATAATATTAATAATGTTAATAATAATACTGATAAAGCAGAAGGACAAGCTTATTGGCTTCCTCAGTCTCAGTCTCAAATGAACTATAAACTTCTAAATATTTATTTGGCGGAGTCTTAAATAATTTATTAATACATTATCTATTCATTAACAATTTTCTAATTCAAAACAAGTAAGAAAAAAAGAATGTGAAATGTCCGTGTTCCTAACTTCTCACCATGTCCATTCCTAACTTCCTAACTTCTCGCCATGTCCAATGGACGTTGATAATTTCGGCATATAAACAACAATTTATTTAAAAAATTGATTATAGAATGAATGATTAATGATATCTTTATTTATTCACCATACTGCTTGCCCTAAAAAATTAAGTCCAACACTTTTTTTTACACAAAACGTTTGCGGCCGCATCAATCGCCGCTTAGTACCCTCGAGTAACTTCCAAACGATAAAAGAAAAAAAATCTCCTACAGTTGGTAATTTCCATATACGTGCAGTAATAATTTCAGTGGTAATTATAATTTTTTTTCCTAAATTTTGATGACCGTTCAATTATTTTTGATCGAGCATTATTTTTTTATTAAGCGTATAAGGGATTTCGTCCATTCACTGGTGCATTCACCCTACCTCGTGTTTTTTTTATATTATTTAGATATGCCTCGTGTTTAAATATATTGTTGCCACTCTTATTCTCGTTCCCACATAGCACGGAAATATTACTGAAATGTTTCCAAAATAATTTTTTTTAATATTGAAAATATTTCGGAAATATTTAAAAAAAAATTTTGTCCGTTCATAAATCTGACCGTGAAATGTTTCGGACATATTTCGAAAAAATGTTGTTGAAACATTGCGCTAAAATGTTGTTGAAACATTGTGCTAAAATATTGTTAAAACATTTTTCAAATATTTTTAGCTGCTGGAAAATATTAGATATCTTTCTGAAATTGGGGAGAGCGGGGCAAAATGGCACAGCGGGGCAAAACGGGATAATGAGACAAAGCGCAATTGTCCAATAACTTTTGGATGGTGGCGCTGGTGGTGAATGGGGCAAAACGGCGTTAAAAATCCGGATGTATTGGTGGGACAACATGGACCATCCAAAAATTATTGGAAAATTGAGTTTTGCCCCACTGTTCCATTTTGCCCCGCGCTCCCCTACTCTACGTATATATGTGTACATTTTTGAAATTTCCATCAGTCGCTATTCATCCACTATGCATCGGTGTTCACACCTGCTCGAGCAGCTTCGGTTCGCTCACTTCCAGCAATGCGGTATAACATGGAGTGCTTGATAACTATAGCAAACCGTGGAAACAAGACCACAGTTGAGGCTAGAAAACGAAACGCGAAGCGCATCGCTGCCTTTTTCCCGCGGCATACTTGATCCGATTCATATGCATTCGCGTCTTGTGGTAAGTCGGACATTCTCGTTTCCCGCGATTTCTTGTGTGAGTCGGAACGATCGTGAGCTGACCCACTGCAGCGAAGCATGCGCACGACTAACGCACGTTTACGGTAAGATAGTTTCGATTAATAATCAAAAACCGTCAAAAAATGTTCTAAGCACTGAGTTTCTCATTTTTTTTAAACCATCAATCGACAGATCAGTGTTTACGACAACACCGTAGATTATTTTTGATAGTCAATGATCGAACGTTATGCAAATTCCTGTACCACATTGTTGTTAATGATAGTCGAATTATAAATTCACATTAGTTTATAAAAACTTTCGTGAATGGCAACTTTTGGATTTTTATATATCAATCATTCATTGACGTTTCCGGAACGGGCACCGCAGTTTTGCAGATATGTTTTTACTGTGCGATTGCCAGTTATTTAACCCTAGAACTCATGTAGCATTTTTTCTAGCTTCTAAATCATGACTGGGGCACATATATACCCCACGCATTTCTTCAACGTACAAGGGTCCTATGAGCAGTAAATAGGGTTTTTCGCACATGAACCTCTTCGTTTTTTCATAAGGAAGAGAATGGTATGCAGCAAATTTGATTTTATTAAAGTTTACAAGGTGAAAATCACCTTCAAAATCCAAAACGTAACGGAAATTGGCAAAAACCGCACTTTTTGTGAAAAATTGTTAGTTGTTTTAAAAACGGTTTGGTTTTTAAATTCCGAACGCCGTTTTACAGGGGACCCATCAGACTATTAGGGAAATTAATAGTACTGTTGTATTCCGTTTAAGAAGTCTATTTATTTGGACATCTGAAAATGCGGAAACATCACTTACGAGTAAGGTTCGGTGTTACTGTACACCGTTACAGTGCTAGAATGTATGTTCTGTAATTACCACTGATTTCACACCATATTTTAACACTGCTTGTAACTGCTTTACTGTCAGGCGCCCCCATAGGGGCAAACAAAGTTGTGCCCCTTTTGCTTCATGACCCCTATAAGGGCACCTTGAAAAAAACATATTTACACTATTACAATCTAATAGTCCTTCGGTATTCTAAGGTTTTTGATATTGCTGAATCCGAATCTGACGTCAAATTGACGAAATATAAAATGGCGGACTCAACATGGCGGATCAGAATACCCAAAAATATTTGGTTTTCGATAAAAATGGGTATCCTATCGTTTTTTCGGTCGCAAAATCTGAATCTAATATCAAATTTTCTGAATTAGAAATGGTGACCCCAAAATGGGAAATCCCGAAAAATATTTGGTTTTCATTATAAACGGGAATCCTATCGTTTTTGATATTGCGGAATCCGATTCTAATATCAACACAAATAATTCAAGAACCGCAAGATACCAATTTTTCTTTTTTTTTACATTTTTTCGAACTTTGATTCGTCCCATTAGATCCGCCATTTAGGATTTTTTAAATCTGGTATTTAATTCGGATTCCTCGATTTCAAAAACTATAAAATACCCAATGTAATCGAATTACATTTTTCCAATTTTTATACGCCATTTTGATTTTTGAAAATCTGATATCAGATTCGGATACAGAGGTCCCAAAAACCTTCATAATAAAATCTTCATGCGGTTTTGAAATCTTTTTTTTCCAACACCTTCTTGGCACGAAATGTTTTTTTCCACCTAACAGCGAAGGGGTTAATAATATAGAATCTCTTAGTAGAAAAACCAATGCAGCGCTATTAGAAATTACAAAAACAATGTCTATAGATATTATTTTTCTTTCAACTCCGCATACTGCATCGAACTAGATTTCTATTTATTTGTAAATACGGGCAATCGGCCAATTACATGTACGATGGGATATCCATCGCACAATGCAATATTTGTCATGAAGACGCACAGCATAGTTACTGTTCACAGTTTAACATCGGCCATAAAGGATACAACGTGAAGATGACAATAGGATACAATGAAATTAATTAATTAATTAAAAATGCGTATCGATTACTTCAATGCAAGCGAATTGCGAGAGCAAAAATAAACGCTTGGAGAACCAGATATCACTGATAAATCGCCTCGAAAATTCGGAGCAAACCTTAGAGCGACTCAACGACGACGCAGGTATACTAATTATTTTTGTATTATTAATTATGTTTTTTGGTAAAATACAAAGAAAATAATGGTGTCATCACCGTGATCCCGCGACGTTGATGAGTAAAACTTTCAAATCATTTGCGCGAATATTATGAAGTACGATAACATTGTCTGGATTGCCTTGAAAAATAGTTTCAAAAAATATTATAATCAACGTCGATTGTTACGATACATGAAGATAGATTATGGTAACGCGATAATATCATACCAATCTAAAGGTTTCCATCGACTGAACGTAGACTTTTCCGGCGGTGAAATGACAAGGTATGCTACTTCGCATCAGTATTGTTATCAAGAGCTTTTGAGCATTCACTGGCATATTCTGCCAGTCCAAATTATAACTAACGCGTAGATGAGAATAATAATACTTTAAAGACGTTTCTGTCAAGTAACTGATTTATACGCACGCAGTTGTGTGAATCTTTCCACTATGATTAATCAATTCCTGTCCGGGTATGCTAGCTATGTAAAGATGGACTATCTGACCAATCACCAAGGTTACTTGTTTTATCAGCACTTCAGGATGTTTCCAATTTATCAGAGCCTGTAATGAGAAACAATCGTCTATGAGGAATATTTTTTCCGCTATGCTCAGTGTAATTCGAAATTATCTTAATTTACCTGTACACCTGAGATGACTGCAATAATCGCGGTAATGCTAAACGACACTCCGCAGCTTATGGAACAAGCGTCCTCGATCATATCAGCAAAACTATGTTATACAAAAGTAAACTAATCTTCGCCACGGTTTAACTTCGCACGATCATTCACTTGTCCGGCTTACCTTATCGCCTTTATATCAAGAATGATGCAGTCACGGATTTTTTTATATTTCCAATCACTGAGAAAAGTGATAGAATTTTCATATGCGATCAGCTCCAAATTGAATCTGTGTGGGCGATAGTATTGTCAATTAACTGCTAATCGAATTACGTTATCCATCTACTGGTTGGAATGTACTATGGTAAGCAGGGGAGGGCACTGGGACCATGAGAAAGAAACAGTCCTGTCTGTGCTGGGCTCTTGGATTTTTGGAAAGTGTTGGGAAACATTGATCGGTAAGGATTCTGTAAAGAACTTCAAGACGTTGGGAATTGGCATTGGAACTAATGGAAATATTGGTAACGGAAGGGGTTGGTTGTGAAGGAAACGCTGGAACATTTCTCGATGATATACCCCCCCCCCCCCCAGCAGAAATTGCCGTCGGGCTAACGTCAGGTCACTATCAGGCACTGCCTAACGCTTCATCAGGTCCTGATAAAGTACCTCATAAGGCCCTGATCAGGAATGTAACGCAGTTGCCTATGAGGTCCTGATCAGGCTGCCTGATCACGGCCTAATCAAAGTGCCTGATTGCCTCCTGAGAAACATATAATAAATACTTTTTATTTATTAGCGTTATTTTACCGGTCCACTAAACCTCATATATTTGTTCTTCGGATTAAATTAACTACTTACTACAACGTAAATCACGAAAAAATTAATTATTATTTTACTCATGGTCGGACTCGAACCAGCGACCTCGCCAATTGGGGACTTTCGTTGACGGCGCCTTAACCAACTCGGCCATCCTCAACTTGAGAAACGTAATGCCGAATTTACAGTTAAGCTCTGGTAGAAGTATGCACACCACTAAATATACTTTTACAAAGTGTCACATCTGCATTGGTGGTGAAAAATCAAATTCTTTGAGAATTTTGAACCCTTTCTAATGAGATAAAAATCGAAGAAAAAATCAATTATATGTAAGATATTAGGAACATGGATTTGGTGTAATAGTAATGTAAAACAATTGTAATAAATAAAAAATAAATGTTCAACAAATAATCGAGGAATCTTTTTTTTAATAAATCGTTTGAATTATTTAAATTATTTATTTACTGGGGGTATTGGGATATTGTGTGTTACACCGATCCCCTAGGGGTTACGGGGTCCTTCACTTTTTCCTTCCTCCTTCCTTACCCGTTGTCGCCCAGTCTACAACGCGATTTACCACATCAGATGCGCGAAAAGGCTCGGGACAGCGGCAAACGGAGGATACTCGAAATGCTGCGGTTCGAGACCATCATTACCGTCGCAAACCACACAAGACCCAGTTCTTCTACCGAGAGATGACTTAAATTCATTACTAACTTTCCACTTCGCTAAATTCAATGAAAATTTAGCGGACCTAAAAAACGAACAAAAAGCAATGACCGAAAACCTGTCCGAGCTCCGAAATGAACAGAGGGAAATTCGTGATGACCAGAGACATATTAGAGAAGAACAGAAAAACTTAAAAAAACCATTGAGTCCTATGCGGCATCAGTAACCGAGAGACTGGACGAAACAAATCGATCGTTACAACCGTTAACGGACACAACATCCGCAACCGATACAAACGTCGGAGCCCTTCAAGCGAAGTACGATGAGATCTCCTCAGCAGTCGAGGAAATTAAAAACACAGTGAGTACGGGCACCGCTTCAGGAGGTCTCAACCAAAAGGTCATATAAGAAAAAATCGTACAAGAAGTCGTACAAGAAAATTTTTCAATATCCCGGAAGTCGGGAACGATCGGGAAGATATTTTGGAGATCCTGGGCCCGCTCGAGATCCAGCTAGGAAACATCAAAGTCATAGCGTTACTAACACCGGTCATCACGACCGGTGTTAGTAACGCTATCATCATTTTCAGACGCTGTAACAGTGATGAAAAACAAGGCAACACTGAAGCTCCGGAATACACCTGTTGAGGTCGCGACTGACAGAATGGTATCTCAGCAGGAACTACTAAAAGAAGCTCGTATCGAACTAGAGGAACGGAAGAAAAACGGAGAGGCGAACATCACGATCAAATACCGGGATGGAGTCCCGACGGTCATCTCGACCACCACCATGCAATCCGACCGAGCTCAAAAAACCTAGAATGCACATCAATCTACTACCAAAATGTGAGAGGACTACGCACAAAATTATATGAGCTATGAACCCCCCTTGCGAAATTTGCCCACGACTATGATGTATTAGTTCTCACAGAAACCTGGCTGGACAAAAATATAAACACTGCGGAGTTGGGGTTCTGCAATTTCAACACATACAGGTGCGACCAATCACCGCTCACTAGTACCACCGAACGACGAGGAGGGGTACTCATCGCCGTTCCAAGGGAGCTGGGCAGCTGGGAAATACCCTCAGGCATCATGAACATCGAACAAGTATTAGTGGCGACAGCGCTTAAAACATGTAAATTCGTTATAGGGGCAGTTTATCTACCACCTTCATCACCGGCTCGTCATTACTCCGATCATTGTAACAGTGTGGAAACCGTCGTCGCCCAGCACCCGGCAGCGAAGATAGTCCTCTTAGGAGATTGCAACATACCTCAGGCAACATGGAATACTGCGAGCGACGTTACTGCGGCAACAGCTACATCAGGGGCTTCATTAAACACCGTGGAATCCATAGCCATAATTGCAACCGATCTGGGCGGACTCGGTATAAATCAAATAAACAACATATCAAATTCTTTTGGATCTACGCTTGACCTGGTGTTCACAGATGTACACCAGGCCTCCACGACCGTAGCAACGGAGACTCTGACTCCCTGCGACGCCTACCATCCGGCATTGGAAATGAGTTGTCACTTCATCACACCGCTCAATCAAAATCAACAGCGAAATGGATTCCTTGATTTCCGGAATGCAAACTACCAGGAGATTTGCGACTTTCTTGGCGAGTTTGACTGGGATCAAAATATCTTAAATCTTCCTCTTGATAAAGCGTGCGACGAGTTCAATAGTATTATGAGGGAAATGATTGACAGGTTCATACCATAGCGAATTATTCCGATTTCAACTTATCCCCAGTGGTTCTCTCGAGAGCTTAAGCTTAGCTTATCGCGGAAAAAGCAAGCGCATAGAACGTACAAACAGTCAAATCTTTTTTCGGATTACCTACACTTGCCAAGTATCCAGGCGCAGTGCAAACGATTGGCAGATTAATGCCATGGCGATTACATTAGAAACGCTCAAGAAAAGATACACTCGAACATCAAAGCGTTCTGGAGATATGCTAACGCAGGGCGAACAGATAGATCGTTACCAAAAGAAATGAGGCTTAATGGTGTGGTCGCGTCAACCGACGAGGATATCGCGAACCTCTTCGCTGCACAGTTTGAATCAGTTTACACTCGGGACTCGGGTTGCAATCCGGAATATTCAGCGAACTCAAAGTTACCTCAGTTAGAAATAGGACTCACCCACCAGGACATACATGATGGCTTGTTAACTTTAAACCCGCATGGAGGCCCGGGCACAGACGATGTACCACCGCTCTTACTCAGAAACTGCGCTTTTGTCTTGACTCGTCCTCTGTACATACTATTCAACAAATCTCTGCGGGGCAGGTTCATTCTGAAACCCTGGAAGACAAGCCTTGTTACGCCGATTTTCAAGTCTGGGGATAAAGCCGAAATATCTAACTATTTCGACCAATCTCAATGCTCAATACCATACCGAAACTCTTTGAAAAACTAGTCACGTATCAACTCTCCGGAGCGTTCGATGTCATGTTCGCGCCAGAACAACACGGTTTTAGGAGAAGCAAATCCGTGGTAACGAACCTTACGACATACACGAGCTACATAACAAGAGCACTCGAGGAAGGGTCGCAAGTTGACGCAATATATACCGATTTTCCGAAGGCATTCGACAAGGTCCAAGGTCCATCGTATTCTGTTAGGCAAGCTACGTCACTTCGGGGTCTCGGGTGAACTATTTTCATGGTTTGAGTCGTACCTATCTAATAGAACCCAAGTCGTTCGCGTCAACGCCGCGATATCTCGCCAAATTGAAGCGATGTCGGGTGTTCCGCAAGGATCACATCTTGGGCCGCTGTTATTTAATATTTCTGTCAACGATATTGTAAAACATGCAGAAACGGGAAAGGTTCTTCTGTTTGCGGACGACATAAAAATATATAAAATCATCGGATGCCCCGAGGAAGCGGTCAGACTACAACACGATCTCAAAAAAAATCGCGCGATGGTGTGAAAAAAACGATATGCATCTAAACGCCTCAAAATGCAACGGAATATCCTTCTCCAGGAGAAGGTTAGTATACAATTTCCGATATTCAATAAATGTTAGTAACCTGATAATTTTACCGACGATCCGCAATCTCGGAGTAATCCTCGACGCCACTCCGTCATTCACGGAATACTACCTTGAAATTGTAAGAAACGCCTCGAGGATGCTTGGATATGTTAAACGCACGGCGAGGGAGTTCGATGACGCTATCGCTTTAAAAATCGTCTATACTGCACTTGTTCGTCCAGGTTTAGAATATGCATCGCCGAACTGATGCCCGTACGAGCAGGTCGATATTAATCTTATGGAAACACTTCAACATAACATTTTGCAATTTGCTACGTTCCGTCTAAACCGACCGATGGGAATTGTGGACCACGACTATTCTCCCTTATTACACGACCTAGGGATGGAGACCCTCCAAACTAGATGTATAATAGCCGACACAATGTTATTCTTCAATGTACTTAACGGCTATGTTGATTGTCCGGAGTTATTGCTCGAATTTCTGCGGCGATTCTCGTCAATACCGACGTGAAATACCGAATTATTTCAGACTAGGACCTATCGAACTAACTACGCCCATTATGGACTCGCAGCGCGCCTCATACGATACGCCAATGAATTCCACTCAATAGAAGAAGTTTTTGGCATCCCGCGATCACGCTTCCGTCCATCCCTAATGCGCGGATACCAATGGTTGAGTTGACCGATGAGTCCTTCTGTGAGTTCGAACCCCAGGGGTTGGTGAGACGTTGAGCAGTGCTACTTGGCCTTGGTGCACCCGAAAGTCGCCTAAGCGGGCGTGAGTATGGTTATGTAGATGACCACAGGCATCAAGAGCTGAGACGCATCAGAGAAGCGGTGAGGATCTGCTCGAGTACCGTGAGGATCTGCCGTTGACTTGCTCCGTATGTTGCCGCTGAGGCATTGGAAGTCTGGCCAGACTTGAAAGTTTATCCCTGATGGTGAGCCGTGTCCGAGCCTCAACTGATCTTGTGCAACCAGCCCTGCAGAAGCAGGGCTGGTTGCACATTGGTTGTGCAGGAGTCGTGACCGTTGAGACGAAACCGTGAGCGTCGAAAATCTGCGCCAGTGCCGATGAGACGACCCGTTGAGTGAGCGTACCCTTGAGTAGTGAGAAGCCCGATAAGAAAACACATTTGGTTTCGTGTAAACTAAGCTTGGCTAGCGGGACCCCGCCCGCGTCCCACAACCCTTTAGCCGTTGAGCGAGACCGTGTTGAGCTGATTCGACGTAATCGCACGTCCATCTATGTCGTCGACTGAGCCATTATATTGAACTGCTCGTCAGTCCACAACCTTCGTTGCAGAGTCCATTTTTCATAGTGCACGTCGATCCAGTGAGACATCTTCATGATGTCAGTTGTAAAATCCCACCGATAGGGGTGGATTGAAATGAGAACGTCCGCTATGCTGAGCTGGAGCTCAGCTTCCGTCGTCTGAGTTTTCGACGGATGAGACATCGCCTGAGGAGTTGTTCCGTGAGGCGCCATCGCCTGGTGAGTTATTTCTGGGTGGGCTGTCCTCTGATGAGCTATTGCCTAGTGAGCTGTCATCGGGTTGCAATGCATCCGTGTCCGCAGGATAATCGCGTTCGATGTTCTCCTGAGCGCGAGCACGCGCCATCAAAAAATTATTAAGCTGCTCAAGTGACGGATACTCCTGAGATGAACTCATTGACAGCTCCCAGGCCTCCCGAGTTGAGTCGCCCCAAAGTCGTGAGGTGTGGTGAACCAGAATGCACTCCCACATGGCCCACCCCGAGTGAGCGCAGCTCCGCGCGAGTACTCGTCATGGTGTCGTAGAGTGTGTACAGACCGGTGGCGCTGCTCCTGTTCAGCGGTTCCAGCGTGAACAACGCATTCAGCCGCGACTGGATTTGCAGCCGCTTGTGTCGTACCTATCCGTGAGCAGCTTCCATGGAGCAGCGAGAGACGATTCCACGAGCAGCAGGCTGCTGATGAGATGTGCCGGAGCGTCCTTGAGACTCGCTCGCAAATAATGGAGACGTTCCACGTCCGTGAGCGTACGACGATCCATTACGAGACTGGTGAAAAGTCCCGAAAATGCCGGCCACTCTGCATAATCTCCGCTGAAAGTTGGCAGAGGAATGTCCGGTAGGTGAGAGCGCGATGAAGCGCGTTCCGGTGAGCGATCGGTAGTGCGTGCTGCTGGAGTGAGCGCCGCCTTCAGGCCCGCTAGCTTTGTTAAGAATGACGCGTGAGTCCGGCACACGTTGAGATGGACGTTGTCGCGCATGTACTCATGCTCGACGACCATCGCTGCGTAACCGTCGGTGAGGGCTTCGTGTTCCGATAGGAACTTCTCGTGCAGCTCGGCCATGATGGCGAACTGGCAGTCCAGATCAGCAAGACTACATCCGGCAGCGTCAGCTGGGAGAGCCGCCAGCATCTCCTGATGTAGAGTAAGACGACCCATCTGCGTCGCCATCCTCACCAAAAACTCCAGCGACGGAGTCGGCATGGCGGTGTCGGGTGAGAGTGGGCCGGAACCGGATCAGCGACGAGAAACGCGCGAAATAGTCGATGAGCGACGCGAAACGGTGCCGTCACTTCGAGACTGTCCGTTGAGTTGACCGTAAACCCGTACAAGCGCGAGAGCTATAAACCAAAAAAAATCTCAATGCACGAACAAAAATAATGAGAAGCGCAAGGAAAATCACTAACGCGATAAAGACACGCCGCGTGGTACCGATGAACTGTCCAAACGCGAAAGAGACGCCACACGCGAACTCCCGATGTAAAAGCGCGCGAAAGAAGCGATGAATCTGCGCAAAGCGCACGAGAATCGCGACTCGTGAGCGTTCAATGCGCTATGCCGATGAGAAGCTCGAGATGTGTCTCTGTATGTGCGGGAGAGACGCGACGCGCGAGCTCTCACCGCACGAGACACCGTTGAGCTATCCGAAATGCTCGAGAGCGAGCGACAGAGCGAATGCGAAGTATAGCCGCGCACCGTACCGCTGAGAACCCGACTGTGAGTAGAGGGGAGAGAGACGCGACGCGCGATGTCTCACCGCACGAGAGTCAGGTGAGCTGTCCAAAAGGGCCGACGGCGGAAGCGACGCACGAACACGTGCGCGCTCGGCGCGCGAGAGTCAGCCGTTGAGATGTCCGAGCGCGGCGACAAACGCGTACCGCCCGCCTAGGCCGACTGTCGACGGTGGGGAGAGAGACGCGGCATGCGAACTCTCGCCGCACGAGAGACTGCTGAGATGCCCAAAATGGCTTAACGCGCGAACGATGCCGAACGCGCGCTCTCCTAGCACGAGAGTCGACCGTGAGCTGTCCGAGACACTGTGCGAGAGAGAGACGCAACGCGCGAGCTCTCTCTGCACGAGAACACCGATAAGCTGTCCGCGCTCAGTACAGCTGTACTAGCACTTGCGCGCACTGTCACTCCCCACCGTTCCGCTATCCGGCTCAAAGGACCACTGTTTTGAGAATTGCCGGGTGAGGTATAGTGGAACGGGGGTAAATAAATTCACAACACAAATATTAACAGTGAAATGCAAACCTTTTTATTTAGCAACAAACCGATGTAAATTATGCGCGAAAATACTGTACAGCTGAGTAGACCGAAATTGAGCGTAACCGATTAGCAACAATTAAAACGAAGTTAATGAGCAATTCCCGATGAGCACACTTCCATGAGCTTAGATTATATAAGAATCGCTGGAACTGCCGAGTGAGAAATCTACCCGCGACGCTGTATCGCCGCGAGGTAGCCGTTGAGAACGTGAGCCTTTCCGGTGAGAATACGCGTGTCGCGTAACCGAGAAAAACACTCCCGTTATGCTGTGTGTGAGCTCAACCGATATCCCGAAATCGAAGATACGTCGCCTGTGATGAGATGTACCGAAAACTGGGTGAGCAGACGTGAGAATTACCATGAGAAAACCGGTTGTAAACGGCGATCTACCCGAGCGCGTGGTAACCCGTGTCAGCCATTTGCCGTAGATGAGCGCGATGCCTGTTGCATACGGCACGTAAGCCGTGCCTAGCGCACGTTACCGCGTTGATTCTCGAACAATTAAAAAAAAATGGTTCACTGATTTATTTCTCAAATACCTTAGAATCATTTTTTGGAATTTTCACTATGCAATATCAATGTTCTTTTATCAAAATCAATATTATCCAGGCATGCATATTGCATGACTGAAGACGGCTTGTCCGATTCACCTGCTAACGCCCTGATCGGGATACTATCAGGCAGGCTGGCATCAGGCTTGCCTCATCTGAAGTGAGGATTATTTAGTCATGCTTCACGACCTGCACCTTATCAGGCACTCATCAGGCTCGCCAGATCAGGCACAACCTGGCTATACCATATCAGGGCCTGATAAGGCTTCAGGCAGCCTGATCCCAATTTCTGCTCGGGCCGGAGAGGTTAATCGAGGGAAAAGGCGATGACGGATCAATGTGAAAAGTGGAAAAACCTGGCGACGGGAGTGCAAGATGGCACTGAAGTAGGAAAAGCTTCCACAGTGCTCTGGGCAATGTGGAAAGGGAGGAAAAGGAAAGGCGCAGACGACTTTCGGTTGGAAAGACTTAGGCAAACTGAGCACTTACGGCAATGGAATTATGTCTTGGGCATTGAAGAGTTTGGAAATACAACTCGGGTAACGCGGAAGTGGAAAGCGGAAAGAGGAAGGAGCGTGGAATGGCCGAATCCCTAGCAGAAAAAAATATCTGGATCGGTTTGTGGCGTCGAACCGATCGACAAATGACCGAGTATCGATCGATATTTTCATTAACGCCCTTTGCAACTGTTTGCCTATGGTCGATTGTTAGACGCCTCGACCAAACTGTTCTGGGAGAAACGGAAATATTGGTTGACCCACGGCCGTCCATCGGTCGTTTTGACGGTACAAACCGACCCAGCGATTTTCGGTCGGTCCTTGGTCGGATTGTGGTCGCTCTTTCGGTCTGCAGTTCTGCCAAGGACGGAAAACACGGTGTTACGTCTGAACGAGCAAATAGTGAGTTTGCTCGGTGACGATCATAAAATGAGTAGTCTCTCTTTTAGATCAAGGCGTTAGCCCTTTACCCAGGGACGGACACCTCGCCGAACTGCTGCGGATTTATGAAGGATCGTTGACGGATGGAGGTAATGAGCCTCTGAGAAACTATCAGTAGGCCCGGCAGTGCATGCAAATAATCTGGTGTGGTTTTAAATTGAAATACTCACAATGTATTATAAACAATATGATGGTTTTGAAGTACAATTGGTTGTATATGTTGTGATTACTACTTCTACTTCGATAATTTGGCAAAAAGCTCCGACAATTGTCGGAGAGCTCCAATTATCGTCGCAGTACCCTGCCACGCAGGGCTAGAGTCTGTCGATGCAGAGCTTTGCGCGCTCTGAGGCGATTCTGGAGATGTTGACGCTTCGGTGGTCGTAGAATAACTGATTTTAATCCTAATGTGGTCGCCTATTTATACTGAATTTTATCCTATTTAGTGTTGGTATTTGTAGTTAAAAATTGATCTCTAATAGTTCGTGGAGAGTAAACAAGTTTAAAAATAGATCTTTTTCGGGGAAGCGGAAGAAACGGAAGGGTTCTAGTATTTAAAAGGAAGGAAATTTAAAGAGCAGAGGGTGTTAGGAAAATTGGGGGAAAAGGCCATAAATCTCGGCGTGGCAAGCGCGAGAGAGCGGGGCCGTACGCGTGTGCGTCGGTGTAGGAGATACAGGGGACTCTCGGCGGCAGTGCATCGCTGCGTTGAAAGTGTTGTCAGGGTTCACATTTGGATTAAGGACTTGGTTGAGGAATAGAAGTAAAGAATTCGTGGGAGGAAGTACGTAGGATATAACAACAGACGGGAAGTCTGTTGCGTGCGTTGTGCGTTGAGCATTGTAGGGTGAATCGGTTGGTACCATCAAAGGTTGATCTCGGCAACTGCTCACTATTGGGTGGCAGGAAAGAGTTGGCATATCATTGGGAGGATTGAGGAAAAGGAACGGCGAAAATATTTTTTTATTATTTGCATTTGCCCCCGTTTTCAGGCATCTGCGCCTATACAGGGTCCGCCCGGGTCAGTAGCCAGTCCCCCCTTGCGGCCGCATCCGACTTCCCCCTCTGTATCGCATTTGCCATGACATTTCTGCCATGGGCATAGGGAAACAGCGAAAAACCTATGCCGATACAGCTGGTCTCAGGTTCGATTCCTGGCATCGGAGCTTCGTCGCGTTTCACCGAGAATGTAAACATGGAGTACAACTACATACATCCAACACTCACACTTAGAGTTACTAGGTGCGAGTGACCGATGTACATATCGAGAACTTCGACCCGCCCATATTTTTATTCTTGGCAAAACTACGAAACCGGGAATCGACCCGCCGACCTGCTGATGCTTTGGTCTAGAGGCGAGCACGCTAACCACCGGACCACAGCACCGGTTTTGGAGAGGTGAAAATATCTGAGTGGGATGCTGCGATACAGGAAAACGTTACAATTACCGAGTTTTGTATTAGAATGAACCGCCAGACGAGTACGGCGTCGACGAAAAAGGCATTTTGTGAATATGTATTCGTTTCTGAGGATTTGGGATGGGATTGCAAAAGGCCGAAGTCGCCGTACATTGGAATAAATCTACTGCTGTTATATCTCATGTCACCGGCAACATTAATAATCAATTATTTAACTCAACCTAATAATCTATGCATGTATAAATTCGTGCAACGCGCTGCAGGGACAATTTCATCCATCAAGGAATACGAACGAGTACGTGCACATCAGTAGCCGAATGTGTTTAAATCCCTGTTGCCTGTTTTCATATAATCAAACCATAAGCAAATCTTCCATCTAAGAAATAGAAAAAAACGACCTCTAGAAGGTTTCCCCGTAAACACTTCGAAGCTTTACGTCGAGACGTCATCGGGGCCTTCTTAGGCTGTTGCCGTTGAACCGAAGGACAAATCGAACAAAAATCAACACATTTTGTAGTCCGCCGGTCAGTTCACAGTCAATCCACAAATGATCTATAGGCAGTTGACTGCGGGTGGACTGTAGATTGATGGTTGACCATTCGCTGAGCTAAAAAATCGGTTGAATGTTAAACGACTGTAGACCGACAGTGAATCTACCACTGGACTAAAAAATCAGTCACTTCTTGGTCGATTTCACCGTCGGTTCAGCGGCACACAGCCACGCAGCGACTATCCATCGGTTATTCGGTTAGTATTTCGGTAGGAATTTTTAAGTTTCTACCAGAATTGGGACAACAGTTAGTTAGGCCTACGGATTGATCGGTTGGTTTCCAGGTTGTCTTTGGATTTGCTGGAAATCAAGGGAAAAAGCATCGGTCTGAAGCGATCAAATTAGTCGAGATAGAATTATACGCACCCAACAGCTTCAAAAAGTGCACAAGCATGAACGGCCACGATAATGTACATTGTCCCAATGGCAACCGTTCTACTAATCACCATCCCGGCCACGATATATGTATGGGCGAGTATGAACCAGTAGTATTTATCCTCATCAACCCCGTACTCTGCTTCAACAACATAAACTTTCGGCCGGGTTTCGTTGACAGGATCAACGAAGTCAAGTATTATAGGTGATAAACATAAGCAGAAGTAGAGTGTCATCGCAGCATAGAGACATACTGGCGAATCAAAAGTAAAAAATCAACAATAATACATCGAAACCGATGTTGTGCATTAGGAAATCTTATAAGTATTGTGGAAAACTATGGACTTGTGTGTTCGTTTGTTTGTTTGACTTCTCTAACGTACTGGAGTGGCTAAAGTCACGCAATGACTAAAGTCCCGGAGTGGCTAAAGTCCGGGAGTGGCTAAACTCCCGGAGTGGCTACAGCGCCGAAGTCGTTAAAGTACCGGAATGGATCAACTCGCAGAGGGAGCCCGTCTATCCTACACATCTCGATTCTCCACATCAGTGATCCTCCACATTCAGTTCCCCACGTACCCAGTCCGCCACACTCCTTTTCCTCCACATCTCGATTGTACACATTACCGCCGTCGATATCGATTCGTAAGATAACTCCTGTTGGTAAGGTAAATATTCCCGCGGAACAGGAGTTATTTTACTAATCGACATCGACAGCGGTAATGTGTACAATCGAGATGTGGAGGAAAAGGATTGTGAAGGACTGGGACGTGGAGAACCGAACGTGAAGGAATGGGATGTGTCGATTCGAAATGTGTCGGAAAGTGAGTGTGTACAATCGAGATGTGGAGGAAAAGAATTGTGGAGCACGGGGAACATGGAGAATCGAACGTGGAGGATTGGGATGTGTCGAAGTGAAATGTGTCGGAAAAGGAATGTGTACAATCGAGTTGTGGAGGAAAAGGTGTGTGGAGGACTGGTGATGTGGCGAACTGAATGTGGAGGATCGATGATGTGGAGAATCGAGATGTGTAGGATAGAGGGGCTCCCCTCGCAGATACTCACAGATACTCACGGATACACACAGGTACATATTACACACATACACACAGCCATTCGCATAGATAGCACGAACGCGCGCAGCGCTCGAATCAACATATCGGCTAGTAATAAAAATAATTATGTACTCGAGTAAACGACTGTGATGTAGTGTCCTCTTTCGGTGTACTTGTCAAGAACAATCACTGCAGGTGTATTTTTTATCATTTCCCAATGCTTTTCTATATACTTCAACGACAATTTCATCTGCAAAATTTTTTATTATACATGAATATTTATATATGACATATATATTTTTATATATCTACCAGAACCATACTTTGTCAACATGATAAATACAACTGAACATATAGAAGAAAATGATTATCCCCAACAGCAAGATTGTTGTACTTCGTGCAAAAATGTTTATGTCTCGCCAAGCGTCATGCAATCGAATAAGCTGTTGAAGGTAGTAAATTGTAAAAAAAAAAGCAACGTTGTAAAGGAAAGTTGACACTCAGATAACGATTGTTACCCCAGGTCCGACGAGTGTCAAAGTTACGGCGAAAATCGTGAAAGGCAGAATAATTCTCACGTATTTTGACTGTTCCGGCCAAATCCCTATTCGGGACATGTGAGCCTTAGTTAAGGCATAGTATCGCTGATCGAACAAACTCATGACTACAGCTCACTATTTCTAGTATTCGTCGGGCTCCTTCAAAGTTTTCCGGATAGAAAACTCCGGCAACTGCTTAAAAACACTGGACGGGCTCAGATAGAAACCTGCCTCTCGTTCCTTCACCGACAGTGGCGGTGATGGACTGCTACATTGTCATGTAATATGTATCGCTTGCGTTCAATGATTGAAGCGACTGCAATTATGACGCCTATCATCATACTCACCACCCGCGCGAGCTCCCATAGTTCCCGTGCATATTTCATGAGTGCTTCACTGTTTTCTGCTACATCCATTTTCTACAATACTGCGGTCGATGGCGTCCTGATGACGCTCCGATGCTGACTATGCGCAAAACAGTAATGTGTATCAGCTCGTCACATACGTTTGTATTACGTTTTCGAGTGCTAAAGGCTCTAAAGTACAAAGCAACATCAAAACCACGTTGTTCTCGGGAAAAGGATTATGGCTTTTTTTGCCGTTCAGTTTCTATCGTCTGTAACAAAATACTACAAGTACGACACTGAAAAACTTCTACCTCCGCAGACAAACTTGACAGAATCGGTTGCGGTTCGATCATACTAATCTGCATACCGCATCCATGCAATGGTGTTTCTTGTATAAAGTCACCATCAATCAGATTAATCGGTACGCAAAGTTTCATTTGCATATTTATTTTAGCATCACTATAGATCAGTACTTGACGGTATTCTGTGGTATTGAAAATTCGAAGAATCTTCTGGATCTTAATGCGATTTTAAAATCTCCAGTGAAACCGTCCAGGCCAGGTTTGTATTCTTGCATACGTTAAAAGTGATGAATACGGTGCGACACGGTAAGATCAATACAGGCAAGCGAATATCGTTCGCTTACCTGTACACGAATCTATTTATCTACCCATTCTGGTTCGTGATTGGTACTTCAGATATCGTACATCGTGTCCGCATTAAGTATGCTGTAACAGGTTCCATCGTTCGAAATTGCCTTTAAGGTCGACCAAATATGAAAAAAAATCGTGAAGGTGGACCATCGCACGATGGCGTGACACCATCTAATATGAATCAATTGACACCAAACTTAGTTAATATTGTTATTTAGGTGAAGGAATAGGATCGTCGGTAAAAAATCATTAAAAAATATCGTTTTTAACAACAAATTCCAGAATATTAATTGATTGAAACCAAACCTAGTCAATGTTGTTCTTTAAGTAAAGGAACAATATTGTCGGTAAAAAAAGCAAGGATATGAGCCATGGATATAAATAACAATGCTATACCAACTAATGCCAACTAAGTATGTAGTATAGTATTGCGTACAGGAGACCATGCAGAACATAGTGATAAAGAATTACGAAAATGAAGACAACATGGTTCATCGTATTTATTAACCGAAAAAGTATAACGGCTCGGCATACAAAAACTTGGCGTGCCAGTTTTTTTTTTTTTTTTTTTGTTATCTAATACCCGAAAACAGCCCACGGTCGGAACTTGAAAAGTGGGGAAGCGGCCATGAGCGGAGCCTTCACCATTCCACTTGTGCGAGTGAAACCATCCACGGCGCGAACCGCGCAGTGCCAGGCTAACGGCGTAGTGGGGGCAAACTGTCCAGCACTGCCGTCGGTAAAGTGGCCGTGCGCGAGCAGGCTGCGCGCGGGAGTGTACTGTTACCCCTGAGGTCCTTATTACCAAGTATAATAAAGCGACTAAGATCGACCATCACATAAGGGGTGTGAAAAAAAATTCTAGAAATATTTCATTGTTAGCCCTTTATAAAGGATTTTTGGATACCAATTTGTTTTACCGGATTAGGATTTATCACTAACAAGAAAACATTCTCAAGTGTCCCATCCCGATTTTGATAATTCTGATATATGTTGTAGACTCCGAAAACGTAAGATACACGTTTTTTTTTTTTTATCGGCAGAGGTGACCATTTATTGGGTAAAACAGGCCCCCAAAGTTTGGCGAAAAATCGTTTGAAATTTTGATTTCCATAGAAGCACTCGACAGATTTCAATGAAACTTGGCATGAATATATTTCATGTCAGTACGATCCAAAAACAATGTTGTCTGGCAAGGGTGTACCCCCGTAAGGGGGGTAAATTATCCTTCCGGTTTTTTTTTCGTAAACGAACAGTCCGTTCGAAATAAAAATAAGGTGACGTTAATGCTTACATAAAAATAGAATTTACATGTTGTTGCAAAATAAAATCATGTGAATTCTATTTTTATGTAAACACTAACGTCACCTTATTGTTATTTCGATCGGACTGTTCGTTTACGAAAAAAAAAAAAATGTTAAGGGTAGTTTACCACCTTTACGGGGGTACATCCTTGTGAGACAATATTGTTTTTGGATCGTGCTGACATGAAATATATTCGTGCCAAGTTTCATTGAAATCCGTCGAGTGCTTCTATGGAAATCAAAATTTGAAACGATTTTTCGCGAAACTTTGGGGGCATGTTTCATCCCATAAATGGTCACCTCTGCCGATTAAAACAAAAAAAATACGGGTCTCTTGGATTTTCGAGGTCTACAACATATACAAGCATTATCAAAATCGGGGTGGGACACTTGGGAATATTTCCTTGTAAGAATAACGTAAATAGGCTAAAACTGTATAGCGAGCCACAATTGCCATTTTTACCCTATTCACATTCAGTCTCGCCTAGCACTGACATAGAGCCCGAGTAACTTTGCAAGCATCTACTCTGGTAAGAATCACACTGTCAGATTGTGATTGACAGAACTTTTATTGATCTACTTATCTACTATATTCGAATAGTGTTGTCGATAATTAATTAATATTGAATCGCTTACGTGGAAAACCAATACAACGCTATCACAATTAAACAAAACAAACATTTACACATATAATTTTTTTTTTCTACTCCGCCGCATACTGCATCGTAATCATATTGTAGATCAGACCTAAGCGGCACTTAAAGTACATCATATTTATTTGGTATTTTAGTACCGAGAAGTTAAGTGCAGGTATCCTTTAAGGACTGCCATTTTTTCAAGTTAATTAACGTACGTACGTACGTTAAATACTTCACTTAAAGTACCGGAAGTACTTGAAACTTGACTGACCATATTTTATTCTTTACTTCCTAATCACAGTAGTCTATATTTAGCTCTTTTTTCTATATGTTTTTGGATAAAAGATACGGCGAACTTTTTGAAAATATGATTTTCTATTTCGTATCGTTTTCACTCGCACTGCTGAGTTAAGTTTATAAACTGAAGTTTACGATTTTGAATATTATCATATACGTAAAATTTGACCACTCCGATATCAGCAGAGGTCCTATTTTATTCGTTTCCATATCCACATATAACGTGAACACAATAATGTTCAGGCTTCACCGATTCGTGAAGGTGAACTTCAATTAGACGTGTTATAGTTACATTTCTCGTGCGACCGTTTCACTGCAAAATCGACAAATATATATGTATAGATATACGCCGATGAGAGGTGCGTGGAAAAACAGAAATTGAAAACGACGGCTCGACTACAGCGCGAATTGCCTCAATATAGTCGCGTGTAGCACGTGCATCAAAGAGCAATCTCATCGATCAACTATTCGAGAGTGTAACAGCTTTACGAGAATAATCAGCAACGATCATGATTCAGAGATGGAACTTGTCGACCGTCATCAACTACGAATCAGATCTCAAAGTTGAAAACGAAATGACCGAGGTTCTCATCCATCTGCTTCATCGAACAATGATGTACCCCGAACCGACAGTCTGGTACAGTCCTATTCATTGTACGAGGAAGTGTATAATAATCCGGAATGCTCAAAAAAACCGAGAACACTTCAATTATGGATGATCGATTCTTCAAAGTTAGCGCCACGATCGTGGATATGGAACGCACATTTGTACGCTGCCAATGGTGTAAAGCCAAGAAACACGTGATCGGATTGTTCTCATCATCTACCCATCTCATTAGGCATCTTTGACGCATTCCAGATCCAGATTCTCATGAAAACAATTCGAGGCACAAAGTTACTAGAAGACCGAAGAACAGGAAACTCAAGCATTCTACGGGCTCTAAGAAAGCGATATCAGTCAAGCATTATCAAAGGTCTCGAGAATGCGGTGTTGATCCTAAGGATTTCGAAGTTCGTGTACTTCGATTCATAATTGAAGCGATGGTGCCGCTGTCCACAACTGATCACACAAGTTAAAAAAAAAAAACTGATGGGATGAATGTGTAACCCGTCAGCAGGAGGGCACTGACGAAGCGCCTAGATGCAAAGCGATTTACAGTGACGAAAGAAATAGTCTCTGATGAAAGAAAAACACTCTGCAGTGACTCTGCAGTCACTATTAGAAAAACACTCTGCAGTGACTCTGCAGTCACTATTACTGATGTATCGTCAGCTAAAAGGAGGAGTTCAACGTTGTCATTCTTCAGGATCGATGGATTACAAATCGGCGACTATCGGCGATCACCCGAGGCCGAGTCAAACTCGCAGTTATCGACGCTAAGTAAGCGATTGCGAGGTGCAAGTGGCGCCACGTCCCAGGATCGAGCGGCGGCTGGTTCCATGTCTGAAACGGCACATGTGCAGAACCACCTAACAATGAGGAATCGGAAACACAAGTGGCGCTATCCGGCGGGATCGTTTCAAAACCACGATCAAGGCCAAATTACAGGACAAACGAGGGAAACCGGAGCAGCTCATTGGATAAAAGCGTCAAGGTACAATGAAGCTGACGACACCGATTGATCACATTATTTGCTCGGCGGGTAACACCGGATGATTGTCAGGATAATACTTTACCGGACTACCAGTAAAAAGCTGCTCTCGTATAAAACTGCAGCATCCATTAGTAAATAAGCATAAATAAACGTAAAAAATTAAGTCTGAAGGATCTTCCATCAGCACAGTAAAAGTAAAAACATCAAAACCTATCATAAATTATCGATCGCGGATCGAAAGTGCCGTATGGGAAAGCCTTGCCCGTGACGTCACAGTTGCGCGAGGACGGCAGTGCGCGGCAACCATCTTACCATCGCCGGTGCCGGAGGCCGTCACTCCCACAAGCGGTGCCGCTCACTTGTGAACAGCGGTCAAGTGACCGGTAAGTTGTGAATCTGGGACAGGCTCGAATGCTCCGATTAAAGCGAGAATTAAGTGAAGACCTGACAGAATATTGTAATTGTCATCAACAAATAACGTTTAACATAAGTCTTTACTTACTGATACGCCAAAATAAGTTCCTCGAAAATCATGCCTAAGAAATCCGTCCCGTTTGAGAGTGCCCGTTCCTCTACAGATGGCGCATGAATCTGGAACTTATTGTAGGAAGCTTTGCTCCCGTTATACACCTTGATCCGGCGCCGTTGATGAGCAGAACGTTTAAATCATTTGTGCAAATATCATGAAGTACGATAACACTGTTCGAATTACCTTGAAAAAGTAGTTTCAATATATATTATTACAATCAACGTCGATTATACTATCGATTGTTATGGTACATCGAAATAGATAATCGAAATGTGATAATATCATACCGAGCTAAAAGTTTCCATCGACAGAACGCAGACTTTTCCGGCGGTGAAATAACAAGGTTTGCTACTTCGTATAAGAATTGGTATCAGGAGCCTTTGAGCATTCACTGGCATATCCTGCCAGTCCAAATTATAACTAATGGGTAGAAAGTGCAATAGTAGTCTGACTTGGTAGACTTTTCTGCGAAGTAACTCGTTTATACGCACACAGCTGTGTGAATCTTTTCACTATGATTCATCAATTCCTGTCCGGGTAAGCAACCTACGTAAGCATGGAGTATCTCACCAATTATCAAGGTTCCTTGCTGTATAAGCATTTCAGGATGATTCCAATTTATCAGAGCCTGCGATGACATATAATCGTTGATTACAATGCAAAATGTGTTTCGAAAGTGAATTGTTGTAATTTACTTGTACTCCTGAGATGACTGAAACAATGACAACCGTGCATAATGACACACCGCTGCGTGTGGACCAAACGTCCTCGATCAGATCAGAAAAACTATGATACACAAAAAGGAACTAATCTTCCGTAAAAACTGTGCTTAGCTATGCACGGTAATTCGCTTGTCCCGCTTACGTTATCGCCTCTACATGAAGAATGATGCAGTCACAGATTTTTTTATAATTCGAATCACTGCGAAGAGCAACAGCGTTTTCGTATGCGATCAACTCT
Source organism: Amblyjoppa fuscipennis (assembly GCA_963575735.1). NCBI lineage: Eukaryota > Metazoa > Arthropoda > Insecta > Hymenoptera > Ichneumonidae > Amblyjoppa > Amblyjoppa fuscipennis. The sequence goes on from OY754497.1 coordinate 2,219,982, forward strand.
AAATTGAATCTGTATGGGCAATGGTATTATCTATTCATTGATAATCGAATTACATTCACCTATTACTGACTGGAATTAATACTATGGTGAGCAGCAGAGGGCGCTGGGAGTTTTGGAAAAGAGCAGTTGTCTCTGTGACGGGTTGCTTGGTTTTCGGAAAATATTGGGAAATATTGACAGGAAAGGCTATAAAGTACTTTGAAACGTTGGTAATAGGCATTGGAAATTGTCACCGTCAGAAATTGGACTGTTTTAATATAATCCGACCGTAAACACATATTTCGTCTAACAAATATAACCGTTTGCATTACAGCTGGTTTCGAAAGATGGATTAGAAAATCGACCTCTAGAAGGTTTCAAGTAAACATTTCAAAGCATTTTGTACCGAAGGACAAATTAACCAAGAACTAAGCTATTTTGTAGACCGGCGGTCAGTTCACAGCTAATCCACAAATGATCTACAGTCGGTTGGCCGCGTGATTGCCCGCCGAGCTAAAAAGTCGATTGAATATGAAAGGACTGTTCACCGACTATGAACCTACTACTGGATTAAAAAAAAAACAGTTGGTTTTTGGTCGATTTGCCCGTCGGTTCAGCGGCACACGGCCACGCAGCGATTTTCCGTCCGTTTGCCCTGGCAACCTCGGCAACCGAACGTTTTACCGAAAAATAACTCAGTCGATTTGGGACATTGCAGAACCGAAAAAAATGGGCCTAATCACTGAAAAATAACCGAATGCGTTAGCTCTACCGTCACCCTCTATTAAATGGTGATCGTAGATGTAACACATTCGGTTATTTTTCGGTAATTCGGCCCGTTTTTTCGGTTCGGCAATGTCCCAAATAAACTGAGTTATTGACGGTAATTTTTCGGTGATGTTCCCTTGTTCTCTCGCTTATTTTTTTAGGTGATCAGGGTTGCTAGGGTGGCGGTTGGTATTTCTACCAAGAGGTTGAAATACTAACCTCCGGCGGTTTTGAGGTTGTCTTTGGATTCGCTGGAAATCAAGGTGTAAAGTGTTGGTCAGGAGCGATAAAATCATTCGAGACACAATTATACGTACGCAACAGCTTCAAAAAGTGCGCAAGCATGAACCACCGAGAGAATGTACATTGTTCCAATGGCAGCAATTATACTAATTAACATTCCCATCACGATATATGTATGAGCGAGTATGAACCAATAGTATTTATCCTCATCAACGCCATACTCTGCTTCAACAACATAAACTTTCGGCCGGGTTTTGTTGACAGGATCAACGAAGTCATGTATTACGTGTGATAAAGATAAGCAGAAGTAGAGTGCTATCCCAGCATAAAGACATACTGGCGAATCAAATGCCAAAAGTTAGCAATGATACATTGCAGTCGGTGTTGCGCATGGAGAAATAATACAAATAATTATTTACTCGCGTAGAAGATGGTGATGTAGCGTCCTCTTTCGGTGTACTTGCCAAGGACAAATACTGCGGGGGTATTTTTTAACATTTCCCAATGTTTTTCTATATACTTTAACGACAATTTCATCTACAAAATTTGCAATTAAACATGAATATTTTCGTAGAATACTATTCAATATTTTCGTAAATATACTAAGATGTTTCTCAACAAGGACATTTTTTAAAGTATAGATTTCAATCCCAAATTGAACTTCACCAAAGGCGTTACCTAGCAAACAAATTTCGAAGATGCCGCATTTGCCGTTTGTACCCAAAAAATGCAGCAGTTCTCAAACTTAATTGTCAGCGATCGCTTTTTGCTGCATTTTTTATCGATGACGTATATAGTTCAGGGTGGGAGCTTAACGTTTTATAATTTTTTATTTTTTTTTGTATTAAACAAAAAAATCTTCAATTTTAAATTCGAAACTTAAAATCTAATGATGTCCTGTATAGTGAATTTGTCGAAAAAAAATTATTTCCTCCCTCCGAAAGTATAGATTTTAATCTGAAATTAGAATTATCCCATAGAATCCAAAGTAGAACTATGTATTATCATCGATTAAAAAAATCCACTGAAAGGCAGTCGCTGACAATTTGAGAGGGTGCTACATTTTTTGGGTACAAACGTCGAAAGCGGCACCTCTTAAGATTTTTTACGGGAGCCCCTCTATCCTACACATGTCGATTCTCCACATCATCGGTCCTCCATATTCAGTTCTCCACATCATTAGTCCTCCACACACCTTTTCCTCCACAATTCGATTGAACACATTCCTTTTCCGACACAGTTCACTTCGACACATCCCAATCCTCCACGTTCGGTTCTCCACGTTCCCAGTCCTCCACACTCCTTTTCCTCCACATCTCGATTGTACACATTACTGCTGTCGATATCGATTCGTAAGATAACTCTTGTTGGTAAGGTAAATATTCGCGCAGTTCGTCTTGCGCGCAGAGGTTCTCACGGGGTTTGATTTCTACAGTGAACCAACAAGAGTTATCTTACGAATCGATATCGACAGCGGTAATATCTACAATCGAGATGTGGAGGAAAAGGAGTGTGGCGGACTGGGAACGTGGAGGACCGAATGTGGAGGATCGGGATGTGTCGAATCGAAATGTGTCGGAAAGTGAGTGTGTACAATCGAGATGTGGAGGAAAAGGATTGTGGAGGACTGGGAACGTGGAGAACCGAACGTGAAGGATCGGGATGTGTCGAAGTGAAATGTGTCGAAAAAGGAATGTATACAATCGAGTTGTGGAGGAAAAGGTATGTGGAGGACTGATGATGTGGAGAACTGAATATGGAGGATCGATGATGTGGAGAATCGAGATGTGTAGGATAGAGGGGCTCCCTTTTTTTACTAGGTACCGCTTTTCGCGAGGTTCAACTAGAGATAGAAATCTGAATTTTAAAAAGGTAGGAGAAAAATATTTAAAAATATTATTTTTTGAATACCTATAATATATATATATTTTGAATACCTAAAATATAATTTTTTGAATAGATATACCGGAACCGTACATTGTCATCATGTTGAATAGAACTGAACATGCTGAACAACATTGCTATCTCTATCAGCAAGTCCGTTGAGTTTCGTGCAAGAATGTTTATGTCTGACCAAGCGTCATGCAATCGAATAAGCTGTTAAACGTAGTAAATTGTAAAAAAAAAAAATGGTTTTTTAAATTTATTACGTTTAACAGCTACTTTTGAAAGCAAAATTCACATTCAGATAAAGTTTGCTACCATAGGTTCGATGAGTGTCAATGATATGGCGAATATCGTCAAAGGCAAAATAATCTTCACGTATTTTGACTGTTCTGGCCAAATGCCTATTCGAGACATGTGAGCCTTGGTGAATCTGTAGTATCGCTGATCGAAAAAACTCATGTGTACAGCTCACTATTTGTACTGTTCTCCCGGCTGGTTCAAAAAGTTTTGTGGATGGAAACTTCGGCACTGCTTGCGAACGGTGGATGAGCCAAGATAGAAACCTGCCTCTAGTTCCTTCGCCGACAGTGGCAGCGATGAACTGCTACATCGTCATGTAATATGTATCGCTAGCGTAAAATGATTGACGCGACTGCAATTATGACATCTATCATCATACTCACCACCCGCACGAGCTCCCATAGTTGCCGTGCATATTGCATGAGTGCTTCATTCTTTTTCGTCACGTCCATTTTCTATAACCCTGCGGTCGGCGACGACCTGACGGTGCGTACAGACTGGCTAGGTGCAAAACAGCAATGCGTAGCAGCTCGTAAGTTAAGTTTGTATTATGTTCTCGAATACCGAAGAATCTACAGTACAATGCAAGATCAAAACCACGCTGTTCTCGAGAAAGTGATTATGGCATTTAGTGCCGTTCAATTTCTGTCGTCTGTAACAAAAATTGATAGAATCGACTGCAGTTCAATATCAATGTTCTCGAATGCTTTCGAGTTGGAAATTAAATGCAATATTCTTGTGACAACCGATCATATTAATCTACATACCGTATCCATGCAATGATGCTTCTTGTATGCACTGAGAGAAGGATCTACTAAAAATTACCAATCATCCAAGAAATATTACCATAGCGCATGGTAGTACGGCGTCAGCGCGCCACTTATGGTAGAAAGCCTGAGATTATCGAAGAATTTTTACCATAATATCTGAGAAAAATTCTTATAAATCCGGTACTTCCTACCATAGGTGGTGCCCTAACGCTCTACTATTATGTGCTATGGTAATATCTCCCAGGTGATATAGGAATTTTTACTAGATCCTTCTCTCAGTGTGGGGTCACCGTCAATCAGATTAATCAGTACGCAAACTTTCATTTATACAATTATTTTAGCGTCACTATAGTTCAGTACTTGATGGTGTTCTGTGATATTGGAAATTCGAGAAATCTCGATCTCAGTGTGATCTGAAAAAGTCCAGTGAAAGCGTCGAGGCTAGATTTGTATTTTTGCATAGAGTAAAAGTGATGAACACGGTGCGACGCGGTCAGGTCAATACACGTAAGCGAACGAGGTCCCGTCTCCTGCATTGTGGCTCGTGTATACTTTACTTGAAATATCAGAAGTACTTGAAGTATACTGCACTTAAAGTTCTTTTCAAAGTGCGTGAAATGTGAAAATTTTTATATTAATATAACTTTAAAAATAGTCTGTTATCTGATAAAACTGTAATTTAAATATTTTTGGTGAAACGTGTGAATATAGACCGACCCATATTTTATTAATTTACGTCCTAATCGCAATGGTCCATATTTAACTCTTTTAATCTATATTTTGTATAATCTATAATCTATCTAATCTATATATCTATATATCTATCTATCTAATCCATAATCTATATTTTAATCTATATTTTTGCTTTTGAATGAAAGACACTGCGAACTTTTTGAAAATATCATTTTCTATTTCGTATCGTTTTCACTCGTACTATTGAGTTAAGGTTAGAACCTCAATTTCGCACATTTTTATATTGACATATACATAAATTTTGAACACACATATCTGCAAAAGCCCTATTTCATTCGCTTCCACGTCGAAATATACCTACATAACGTCAACATAATATTGTTCAAGCTTCACCGATTCGTGAAGGTGTACGTCTCGTGTGTGATCCTTAGACGTATTATGGTTACGTTTCTCGTGCATCCATTTTACTGTTTCACTGTTTCAGAGCGACATATATATATATATATATATACACACCCCGAACTTGCTCACAGAAATCTGTCGGTTCAATGTTGTCATTCTTCAGGATTTATGGATTGCAAAACACTGAAATTACACGTGAAGAAAATAAAGCGCAGCGATCTAATGGTAGTAACGGCGCAGTTGCGCTACTACTCATGTACTTCCCGAGTGAAAATGATCATATCTGATCATTATGTCTATATCTGTAACAGATATGAACATGTATAGGTGCATGCACGAAAAGGTCGTGTTTCATATGTGGTAAGATATGATCCCGTATGATCAGATCTGATCATATATGATCATATCTGATTATATATGATCATATCTGATAGCATATTAATCATATCTGATAACATATTAATCATATCTGAACATATCAGCTATCTGGTATTGGATTTGAACAAGTTTATTTTCGTATCCTTATGAATGATTACTCGTGCAACATAACGAATAATTGTATGGTTGAAGTGAAAATCGTTTATTATCGTCAGAAAACAACAATTTTCTAAGCCCAATTTTCTTTCAGGCGTCATTTATGTACTTCTCATTTTGACACTGTAACACGAAAGTCTTCATGACCGCGTGGTAAGTCACTTCGATTGACACGCTATAGCTCTGGGGTCCATTCCCGTTTACTGGGTATTGGGTATTGTGTGCTTCACTGATCCCCTGAGGGTTACGGGCTCTTTCACTTTTTCCTCCTTCTACCTTATCCGTTGTCGTCGGTTCGATTCTTGGGCCCGGAGCTTCGTCGCACCCCGTCAGGTGTCAGTAGTCCCGGACATACGGATATAGTCGTAGTTCGTACGTCCTATCTCCGGAGCTACACTAGGACCTCGATTTTCGTACCCTCGTTATTTGCGAGAGACCCCACCACGGAGCGAATATCGACCGACGCGGCCCGTGGAGGGGGAACTCATGGGGCAGCCGAGACAGTACTGTAAAGCAAAGTGATCATTTTCGGGCGCTTCATGGGCGAAAAAAACATAACCTCCAAAGGAGAAAACGAAATTCTGCGATGCCACCGGCAAAACGTCGATTGTCGAATTACGATCGACTATCAGTCAACGATCGACGAATTGGATGAAGGAAGAACCTATTTTTGCTTATCATCAAAAACGCATTTGGCGAAATATTGTACTGATTACAACAGATATCAGTTATTATCAGTGTCGGGGCCCATGGTGTGTGTCACGGCACTGCGGCCGCAGTCTGAGAGCTGCACACAGTTAGTATGGGCGGGGATTGCGCAACCTCGATATTTGCACGGGTAAGCGGGAGCCGGTCCCGCTGCAGTGTGAGAAATCGACGCCCTGCTGTACATCCCCGTCTGTTTTCCTTTCACCTACGGGACTTCAGTCTCGGGAATCGAACCCGCGACACTTTTCCCAGTCTTTCGGTTTTCGGTTTATTTTTGGTATTTCTGCACTTTACTCAAGTGCAAAAATACCGGTAGTGCAGTCGAAAATGGCCGTCTGTATCGGCACGAGTTTTCCGTAGTTTCCCCGTGTCCCCGGCAAATGCAGTACAGTGTAGCTAAGTCGGCTACGCACTGGAAGTTAGGTAGCTTAGCTGAGTGCGGGTAGGGGGAATCGGGCTGGGGTTTCGTAAAAACCCGATAGGGTGTACGGTGGAAAATGGAACAAATATAAAAAAAAATCTTAAACAAATTATATATATATAGATTGTGAGAATGTCACAAACTTTTTTTAGTCTATCCCGAAGTGCTATCTGTTTCACTTTAACGTCGCATAACATAACTTTAGACTGAATAGGAATTTTGTTTATATACGCATAATGTAGTTCATTTCAAGCTGAACAACTTTTATCTGAATGATCTTTTATACGAGTGAAAACTTCCAGAATATTCATGTTACAAAAAATAATTTTACAACAAAAAATAGATTGTTGAAAAAAATTATACGTTCGAAAATATTAATTGTATGCCCGAATAAAAAATACGTATCTTCTCTTTTTTGAAATACTTCTCGGAGAAAAATTGGCAACATTATTGAAGGGGGTCACGGTCCAAGCATGAAAATTTCCGGTGGAATGCCCCATTTATACTTTTAAGAACATTTAATTGATGCAATAACGTTTTTATCTATAATCCTTCGGTTAAGTTGGTTTCTGTGCGTTAGGCTTTATCGGCGCAGTCGATCTGTCCTTGTGGAATGGAGACTGACAGGTCACTTCCCTGGGGAACTGCCGAGCACGAGGCTTATCTCGAACCGCCATCACCGCTCTAGCGACGGCAAAAACCCTTGCGTGACGCCTGCGTATGACAGTACGTCGTTTCCACAGAGCCTAACTCTACACATCACCGACTCTACACTACCAACTCTACACTCGACTGTGCGCAGCCGCGACTGTACACGATACTAGACTCTGCACAAACCTATCTGTGCACGTACTGAAACTCTACACAAGTATGTTTTTTTTTTGCTCTAACCTTACACAGCAAAATTGTACACGCGTTAAATTTGGGATACCAATGCTTTACACACGTAGAATTCTTCACGGCAAAACTCTACATGCGTCAAATGAGTGACAGCCAAACTGTACACAAGTAAGAATATTCTTGTGTACGAAACTTGATACATCGACGACTCTCCACGCCGAAACTGTTCACAGCCGAGACGCCTTTTTCACCGACTGTACACAGAACCCGATTCAGCACGATTCCGACTTGACACAAGTTTGACTCTAAACGTTCACCATCTTCATCTTACCGACCGGATCTTACCGAAGAATCGGCCGATAATCACTGAATTGAATTCCAAAAATCATTCGACATTAGTCGACTTCGGTAGAAATTTTAAGCCCTATAAAAAATTTTTTTTTCAATTTAGAGGACAAAAAGTATCAACTTTTTATTATTATTATGTGTTTCTTTCAATAACGAAACGTTATTATAACGAACGAATTTAAATTTAAAAGAAAAGGTCGCGTGTTGCACGTGCGGTCGAACAAAAGCCAGAGCAACAGTTTAAATACTACTTACCGCACAAATATTGCAATACAGTTGGGAATACTTATGGAGACACATTTTTTTCCATAGATCAACAAACGGCAAAGGCTGGTATGCAAAATTCATGTATGACGCACAAGTTCACGAGTTCGACTGTGAAGGGAAACGGCGACTTGTCCATTCGCATCGCAACAGCAGCCGTAGTCGGTCGTTTTTGAATTTGGCTCTGAGTGTTCGGTAATTAAGAGACCTTTACCTTCTAGCAACGATAAAACACTGCTTGTGAGAATATCGACATCCTGTGCGCGACCTTCCATTAATCCGATTGGCTGCTATTGTCGGTAACGCGTGAATTTGTCGAGTACGATCACAAGAGGGGAACGTCGACTTGATCGTTGTCCCGGTAATAGCCGTCAGAGTCACTAACTTTTTTTTGTGTCTGTCCTGAAGGGTTGTGTACTTACGAAATGGATTTATATTTAGTGATACTGAAAATTAGTAAATTTAAATGTTGGTAATCAAATTATGAGATAAATTGTTTATTTCCATACTATAGATCCAAATATAAACGCAATAAACCGAGCTATGTTCTCGATCGTCCTTTTGGCTGTGCTTGGACAGTCGTGCGTAGCTGAAATTGTTATGAAGACTGCGGGAGCGCAAGATCTCAACTACCTTTACCGAGCTGTGGTAAGTTGATTTAATCCTTAAGGTGGTGTGCTATTTGTCTTTCGGTGAAACCGTATAACTTTCTATTTGTCACAGTTAAAATTGAGACAAAAATACATTGTATGACGACGTTAAAATTGAGAAAAAAAGATTGTTTGACAAAAAATTCCTCCAAAAGCTGATCGGCTTTGATCGAACTTTAAATTCATTCTCATTAACTATGTTATTATTTTCTTTCATTGTTACAATTTAATGTATGATTGACGAATTTACAAGTTGGCAAGTGTTGCAAGTTTAGGTAATCATGTCTCTCCTACGTTTAAATTCATATTAACACTTCGGGCGCAGACCTCCCTATAGAATCTAAAGTATACGCTCGGTTAATCTGACTCTAAACGATTATGTAACGGATAGATTACTTACTTTACAAAAATCACTCATTTTGCAGCAAATTTATTATAATAGTACCTAATATAGACGTCACATCCGGTTCCCGACCAAGATTGTCAAACCGGATGTGACATTTTTCTAGGAAACGTCTACAATTACGTCTATACAAATACATAATTATAGATACCCCTATATAATTATAATTATAACAATCGTTATTTTCGCGAATGCTGAAACCTTGTCCGACTTGACGAATTTCAGGTCGATATCGCGATGACATGCTACGGATATCCAGGCGATGCAGTTGGCATTATCGGCGATACGGATGGCTCAATACTCGAGAGACTTCGGTTGAACCATTTCATCCCTGTAGTATTGGTCAAGGGGTCGAGCAATCGTGATTGGGACAGTGCAAGATCACACAAACTGCAAGTGTTCATAATTGCGGTTAATTCTCCAATGCATCTCTACGATCTACTCTCGGAGCTCAATCATTATATCTGGTGGAACGAAGACGCAAACTTCCTCATAGTGGACACGAGGCCTGAACTGGGGATGCAATGCACACTGTCCGAATGGTACATGATTTTCACAACTCTCTTCGCCATACTCAATGTCCAATTTGTCTGTCGCTATCCCCAAGCACAATCGGAAGTAGTACTAATCTGGAATTCCAATCCTTTCATGCATCGAGCTCCGGAAGTTTGGAAATTCCTCAAGGAATACGATCTAGAAACGAGCGGCGATAACCGCACAGGATTTTTGTTCTTCCGATTTTATCGAGAGGGAGGCCAGTCTTGCGAGTCTATTAACTTTCCGAAGATGGGGAATGTAGGTGGTTATCGGCTACACTTCATATCACACATAAATCCCTCTGCCTTAAAGCGCGACAGTGAATTCTACAAGGCTTTCGTCGGAGGTTTAGGGGTTTCTCATAAAACACTCATGAAATGGGTAATCGATGAACACCTATGGTTCATTGATAATATCGTAATTGGTATGAACGTGTGACGCCGGTGATGACTGACGTAGTACCATCGATAGAGCCTGCAATACTATTAATTTACAACTTCTTCTCAACCCGCCCCAAAGATCTTGAGCATACCGAAGGTATGATTTTACGACTGAACCAATTGCCGATATTGGCAGTAAGCCAACATACACCTCACATGTCCCAGCTCAACAAAATCTTGTCGGTCATTGACAAAGAGTCCCGGATCGGCATGTGGTTGGTTTACTTAATTACTTTCCTGTTCTTCAAATTTTTCCTTGGCCAGTCTGTGATACCAACGCTAATGAATCTCGTGCGTTTAACGTGCGGTACTGGTCTTACGACGTTACCTCAGAACGTTGCGCCGACAATTTACTTGTCAAGTCTGTTTATGTTTGTGGTAACTCTCCAAGCCATCTACACTGGTAATCTGGCGACGCTATTCACGACGACCGTTTCTTATCCGAATGTGCAAACGAAGAAACATATTCCGAAGTTGGGTTACAAGATTTACAATCAGAAGGACCGTCATATTAAACTCATTTCGGACCCGATTCTTGATGGGTGTGTCGTAGAAATAGCGGATTCGGCGAAATGCATCGAATACGTATTGCGCGATCCCTTAGCTGTTTGCATCATGGATAATATGAATGCCATACTGGAAGCGGCAATAAACAACCTGCACTTGAGCAAAGATCCAATGCTATAGGAGTATGCGATTCATACAACCAAGAAGCCCAATCTGCTTCAACGTAGAATAGAGGATATAGTGACAAGGTTGTTCGAAGCTGGATTGCACCATTGGGATCCGGCGCTCGAAAAGTTAAGGCTTGAGTTCGTGGATGACGATCAAGTTAAGAAAAATACGGTGCGGAGAATCATGACTTTCGAGGACTTGAGCTTCGCTTTCGTGATCCTCGGTGCAGGATTATTGTGTTCTGTTGTGTGTTTTATTGGGGAAATTGTAATTTGTAGGATACGGTTGAAATACGCAAAGCGACGAAACCGGGTCCGCGGTCGATCGGCTTGGGGAGCAAGCGCAACAAAATGTTCATGGTTTCCGTCATCAAGTTGTCGATTTAGTCTAAGACACTTATTTTCAAATCGTCGATAGATCCGACGCTGGATTCCGAGGAATCATTTGTGATCGTGCAAGCAACAACGATGCTCGCATGATCACAAATACCTTTAGGTTTTCATATGTAATCCCTCATGCAAATAAAGTCTGTATAAATATATTTCTGGATATATAATATATATCTATGTATCTATAATATATATCTATGTATCTATAAAATATATATAAAGTATATATTATTCGCATGTGTGGCATATTTAATTTATATATATGATTGTATTGTTTTTATATTTTTTGTATATCTTCCATGCCAGAGCTGGGCAGTACTGAAAGCATCGGATCGTTTCATCTATATTCCTTAGTGAATTTTAATTGGTTTCTCAGCATTAGGCTTTATCTGCGGAGTCGATCTGTCCTTTAAACTCATGGTGACGAGCAGGTCACTTCCCTGGGGAAGTGCCAGGTACGAGGCTTGTCTCCGATCGCCATCGCCGCTCCAGCGACAGCATAAAACCTTGCGTGACGCCCGCGTACACGAGGCCGACTGGATCTTGCCGAAGAATCGACCGATTGTCACTGAATTAAATTTCATGAATCATTCAACATTAGTCCACTCCAGTAGAAATTTTAAGCAAGATAATGCACATTTTCTCAATCCAGAGGACAAATGGTATCAACTTTTTATTATAATTATTAATTTTTTTTAATAACGAAACGTTGTTATATCGAACGAATTTAAATTTTGAAGAGAAGGTCGCGCATCGCGTGCATGATGGAGCAAAAGCCAGAGCGTCAACGTAGATGCTATTTACGAGGCAAATATCGTAATACAGGTGGGAATACTCACCACGACACATTTCTTTCATAGACCCAGAAACAACAAAGGCTGGCGTGCAAAATTAATTTATGACGCAGAAATTCCCGAGTTCGACAGTAAAAGAAAACGGTGAAGTGTCCATTCTCATTGTCACTGCAGTCGGGGTCGGTCGTTTTTCAATTTGGCTCGACGTGTTCGGTAATTAAAAGACGGCTTTACTTTCTGGCGACGATAAAACACTGAAGAGTGGCATGCATAATTAATTGCCGTAATAATAATTTTATAACAGCTTTAAAAAATTATATATATTTAGATTGTGAGAGTGTCACAAACTTTTTTTAGTCTATCCCGAAGTGCTATCTGTTGCTGTTGCTGTGCGTTTAGTGGTACTGAAAATCAGTAAATTCGAAGTTCGGTACATCAATGGCGAGATAAACTTTTACTCATTTCCATACGATAAACTCAAACATAAACGCAATGAACCGAGCGATGTTCTCGATCGTCCTTTCGGCTCTGCTTGGGCACTCGGGCATAGCTGAAATTGTGAATGAAACTATGACGCCGCAAGATTTCGACCGTCTCTACCGAGCCGCCGTAAGTTTATTCAATCCTTAAGGGGGGGGGGGGGGGGGGGGGGGGGGGGGGGGGGGGGTAAGGTATGTAATTTTTTTTGATTTTTTTTATTTTTGAAATTGAATCCGTAATATCTGAAGAATATTATGTCAAAATTTTAAGTCAATTGGAGCAAAATTGACGAAGTTATGAGTATTTTTATACCTGCCGGATTTTTGCACCTATACCCGACCCGACTCGAGCGCCCCGACCCGAGCGCGCTATTCTTACCCGGCAGATGTTTTGCTCTCCATCTATCGAAATTTCAAGGCAAGGACAAACGTGTAAAAAGACCGTTGTAGATACCGAAACTAAGGCTGGAAAGAAAATCAAAAGAAAGAGTGTGTCTGGTAAAGGGAAGCTTACGGCCAAAATTATCGATAAATTGACGGTATACTACGGGTTGGCTATCAGACGTCACTCTGATTCCGTAAAAAATATGAAGAACGCTATCTGGGCAACGTTCTTTCACTACTGTTCGACGGACGAGAATCCACAGCACGAAAAATGCCCGAGCGGCGCGGACTCCTGGTGCGAATGGCAAAAAGCTGCAGCTGCTAATGCATTGGATTCGTTCAAACACACGTATTGTGCTCTTCCCAAGGATGTTTTGGATGCAAACAAGCCTATCTACGAAGATCTGAGCAAAGATGCTCTCCTGGAGCGATGTGTCGGAGGCTTCACGCAGAACAACAATGAGAGTTTGAACCAACTTATTTGGAAAATCTCACCGAAGCACTTGAGTGGAACCTCTGTCGTCGTTGAAATTACAGCTTATGTGGCAGCCAGTGTCTTCAATGAAGGTTCGTTTACTTTACTCACCTTCATGCAAGACATGGAAATCAGTAGTGGATCAAGCGCTCATGACTGGGCGTGATCCACTGACTCCACACGCATAAGCCGAGCAGAGCAGGAAGCTGAACGACAAACCAAAGAAGGCAGGATTCGTCGTAGGCAGGAGCAAAAAGATGCATTAGACATCATCGATGATAGCAATATCCTCTATGGACCTGGCATTGATGACTCAGTGTGAGGTATGTTGATAAAATTCGCTTACAAACGTTTTAACTGGATTTTTTTGTGTTTAAAACTTTAAGCGTTTTTCCCACAACTCACGTTTTTAAAGTCGGTGCCCATGATAACTTGAGAACCACTGCACCGATCCTTTTGAAATTTTAAACACTATTTCTGTACATCATTTACGAGGTAACGCTGTCGAGTTTTTTTTTTTGTTCATAATTTTGATTTCGCAATAACAAATTAGCCGATATTTTCCCAAAAAATTGTGTTTTTCACTTCAAAGTGTTCGAAAAAATGAAAAAATTGGAATTAAAAAAAAAACTCGACAGCGTTACCCGGGAAAAACTATTATCTAACGAATGAACTTTGATTTTTTTATTTCAGATGATCCAGCACCAAGTTATGAGGGGCACCGCAATTCAACTTTTTTTCAAGACACGTCCGAACAATTGCTGCCATTGCCGTATTTTTTAATATTTCTTTGTACAAATTTGATGAAACATTCTTCGAATGTCATACTTCAATGTACCATTGGTTGAGTAAAGAAATTTTAACTGCGTCGTCAGAAAAAAAATCACGAAAACATGGCTTTTTTCGTATGATTTGACCTTACCCCGTCCTTAAGGTGATGTTATATTTGTCTTTCGGTAAATCCTTAGGTACTTATAATTTTTTAGTTCTTATAGTCGACGTTAGTGCAGACATAAATATATTATTTCAGACAATTCCTCTTGAAGTTGCTCGGCTTTGACTTAACTTTAAATCGACTCTCCTTATTTACGTTTTTATTTTTTTTCATTGTTACAATTAATGTACGATTCACAAATTTTAAGTTCTTGTGACCTTACTTTGAAAATTGCGGCGAGAGAATATTATGGCAAGTGTTGCAAGTTTACGCATTTATGTATTCATTTCATATTAAAAACGTCATTTCCAGTTTCAAAATCGCGTTTTGGTACCGGAAGTGGCGTTTATAACACATACAACTATAATACCCTTTGATACTGTAATTATATTTTTCCGAGAAAACTAAAACCTTGTCCGACTTTGCGGATTTCAGGTCGATATCTCGATGACCTGCTATGGAGATCCAGGCAATGCAGTTGGCATTATCGGCGATACGGACGGCTCAATACTCGAGAGACTTCGGTTAAACCATTTCATCCCTGTAGTATTGGTCAATGGATGGATCAACAATGACTGGGACAGCGCAAGCTCGCACAAACTGCAAGTGTTCATAATTGCCGTTAATTCTCCAATGTATCTCTACATTGTACTTTCGGAGCTTAAACAATATATCTGGTGGAACGAAGACGCAAACTTCCTCATTGTGGACACGAGGTCTGAACTGAGGATGCAATGCGCACAGTCCGAAGACTATATAAATTTTACCACTCTCTTCGGTATACTCAATGTACAATTTATTTGTCGCTATCGCCAACAACAATCGGAATCAATAATGATCTGGAATTCCAATCCGTTTCTGCATCAAGCTCCGGAAGTCTGGAAATTCCGCAGGGAGTACAATCTAGGAACAAGCGAAGGTGAACGCAATGGCTATTTGTTCACGCGACTGTATCGAGAGAGAGGCCAGTCTTGCGAATCTATTAACTTCGCGAAGACGGGGAATGTAGGTGGTTACCCACTAAACTTCATAACTTCACCTATGCCACCCGAATTGTTCGAACACGACAGTGAACTCTACGAGGATCTCCTCAAAGATCAAGAGGAGTTCGATAAAATAGTTTTCAAATGGTTCATAGAGGATAGTCTATGGTTCATCGATAATATCGTACTTGGCATGAACGCGACGGCGGTGATGATTGAGATCCGAGATGAACCATCACCGGTATCGGTTGAATCCGGAATATCGTTGCTATCCCTGCCATACTCAAACTGCCTTGAAGATCTTGAGCGAACCGATGGTATGATTTTACGACTGAAACCCATACCGGTATTGGCCGTGAGCCAACATACCCCTCACATGTCCCAACTCCACAAAATCTTGTCGGTCATTGACGGAGAGTCTCGGATCGGCATGTGGGTGGTTTACTTGATTACTTTCCTGTTCTTCAGATTTTTTCTGGGCCAGTCTGTGATACCAGCCCTATTGAATCTCGTGCGTTTAACGTGTGGCAGTGGTCTTACGACGTTACCCAAGAACGTTGCACCGACAATTTACTTGGCCAGTCTGTTAATGTTCGTGGTAACTCTCCAAGCCATCTACACGGGTAATCTGGCGACGCTACTGACGACGACCATTTCTTATCCGAATGTGCAAACGAAGGAACATATTCCTAAGTTGGGTTACAAAATTTTCAATGGAAAAAACGATCATTTCTCACTAACTGCAGATCCGATTATTGATGGATGTATCGTAGAGATACCGGATTCGCAGGATTGCATCGATTACCTATTACGCGATCCCTTAGGTGTTTGCGTCATGAATCAAGGACTTGCCATATATTACGCGATAATGAACAAACTGCACTTGATAAAAGATCCAATTCTGAACGACTACATGATTTATAAAACCACGAAGCTCAGTCTGCTTCAAGGTAGAATAGAGGACATACTGACGATTTTATTCGAAGCTGGATTGTACCATTATGATCCAGTGCTCGACAATTTCATGCTTGAGTTTGTGGATGACGATGAGGTTAAAAAAAATGTGGAGCGAAGAGTCATGACTTTCGAGGACTTGAGCTTCGCTTTCGTGATCTTCGGTGTAGGATTATTATGTTCCTTTATATGTTTTATTGGGGAAATTCTCATTTGTAGGATACGGTTGAAATACGCAGAGCGAAGAAACCGGGTCCGCGGTCGATCGGCTTGGGCAGTAACCGCAAGAAAATGTTCATGGTTTCCGTCATTAAATTGTCGATTTAGTTTACGACACTTGTTTGCAAATCGTCGTTAGATCCGAAGCTCGATTCCGAGGAATCATAGCGTTTCTGGCAAGCAACAACGTTGCTTGCACGATCACCAATACCTTAAGGTTTTCGTACGTAATACCCTATGTAAATAAAATATGTGCATAAATATATTTCTAGATATGTAATATATATATCTATGTATCTTTAAAGTATATATAAAGTATATATTCTTTGTGTGTGTGGCATATGTAATTTATTGTGACGTCGCGGGTTTCTATTTAACGTTTATTTATTATATTCGAGTAGCCAACTCGGCTACAGAACGCGGTTTTAGGAAGGAAAGACTCGGTTTACACTATGCGAACTGCTTGAACCGTTTATTTAAGGCCAAACTGGCAGAGTGAAGTTGTCGTACAGAAATTCGGTGACTTACTAACTAACTAGTTGTTTGCATGCGTGGGTTCGAATCCCATCCTCGTCGCCGTTTGAAGAATATCGGAAACGAAACAGACTGTCTATTACTTCGCAATATTGTCTTTTATTTCTCGCCAAGGTACACCGTGCGCGTTCGCTGGTTCGAAAGCGACTGCCTCCTTCTCTTATCAACACGCCTTTTCGGTAGTCCTCGATACCTCTCGCTTATTGCTCGTGTCGGTACACGACACCAGTCTAGAGGAGAGTGGTTCTTATAGGTTTGTCCGTGGGAAAGCGTGGGCAGTGGGGAGAGAATTTGGGCGTCGGAGTGTTCTGGAAAAAGCAGGTGTCGTGGAAGATGCTGGATGCAGCTGCGTAAGATTCTTGGAAGGTCAGTCTGTATTGAGGAAAACGGAGTAGCCTCTCTGGACATAGGTTTACGTAATGTACGGGCAGATCGGTGGTAAATAGCAAATAGGCATTGTTAGGCATTCCGGGAAAAGTGTAGGATGAGCGTGCACGTCCTTTCGGAAAGGTGCCGCGGCGGGAGTCGGGGAGCGGATGGTGTCGTAAATTGTAAGAGCGACAGGGAAGAAGGGTACGCACAGCAAAAAGGTGATACTCGGGCTTGACCATCGTTACATTATATACATGACATGTCTTGTTTTTATATATTTTCCATATCTTCTATACATTCCGAGTACATTGGAATTTATATGTTTTACATAGATTGGGCTGTGTAAGGTAGGTATTTATATGGTCCTCATGACCAGTAACAAGCAATGAACATTAATAAGAACATTAATTTTCATCACAGGATTAATTTCAAGTTCTTATTAATGTTAAGTTCATATAAATACCTACCTTACACAGCCAATTGAATTTCCGATAGTACCTATGTTTATTTCTACAATATTGCCCATAAACATAGGTACTATCAGAAATTTTCAACATTATTGGTCGTGCCATAACTCGATATCTGAGTCGCTAGATAAAATCGCCAATATCTATTTACATATTTCTCCGAGCAGTTTGAGTTTCGGCTAATGCAGCCACGCTGTTCTGTCAAATCAAAGATATAATCTTTTTATATTTAGTATATATATCGAAGTATACATAAAAAAAGTAAAAAGTACGCCAAATACTTAAAATTTGTATTGTCGTTAAGATAATATGTTCATCAAAGCAATCTAAACAATAAAAAATCCAAAAAAGGTGTCTATCAAAATCTCAATAAAAAACATCGAAAAAAAATTAAATCATATGAGCCAAGTGGTGGTGCACATACAAACAAATTCTTCAAAAAAAGATGTCTCAAAACAATCTAAAAACAAAAAATACGAGATGCAAAAAATCTTGACAAAAAAAATACAAAAAGATATATTAATCATATTTATAAATCGGGCGATAGTACAGTGGGATGGCGTATAAAAACTTGGCCATTGCATTCGCTTGCCAATCTTCGGACTAGTCTCATTTTTTTTTTTTTCAACAAAGAATTTGCTCTAAACATTTCAAAAGAATCGATGTAGTTTTTTAGCAATTTAGATTTTTGTTGATTTTGACTACACGAATTTTCAATAAATTCTGAAAATTTGTGTGAAGCATTTTTTTGTACCGGCTTTCAATGTACTTTGAGGAAAGGAAAATAAAAAAATATGAAGGTCAGGACCCTGTCGATTTAGCCTGGAATGCCCCGTATATAGACCTAGTCCATATTTGTTGGCAAAACATGACATACAGTAGGACCGCGCTTATCCGATTTTTGATCCGCGCCTCCGAGTTATCCGATGCACCCAACTCATCCGACCCCTTCGATACGAAAAACGTGGATAGAACGAATAAAGGATGCTCGCGCGCTCCGTAGCCTGTAACTGCTACATTGTTGCATATGCGCTTAAACTTATACAACTTTCCTGCGTCTTTATATTGCGAGCTGTAAATACATCAGTTCCGATTCGAGAGTCAATGGAAAAACATCGTGATATCTCAAAAAAGTTGAAAATTGACATTTTCATATACCTTCCTCATAAAAGCTGAAAATTGAAATTTTCACATCACTTCCTCATAAAAGTTGAAAGTTGAAAGTTGAAAGTTGAAATTTTTATATCACTTTCTCATAATGGTCCTTTATTCGGAAAGCTCCTTCTATGAGAAAGCATTTACTATATTTTTGGCTTCCTCATAGAGGGAGCTTTCCGAATAAAGGACCATTATGAGAAAGTGATATAAAAATTTCAACTTTCAACTTTTATGAGGAAGTGATGTGAAAATTTCAATGTTCAGCTTTTATGAGGAAGCTATATGAAAATGTCAATTTTCAACTTTTTTGCCCACATCAATATCGTATTTAACTTTTAGTCAAAACTGGTGGCTGACTCAGGTTTAGCCCGAAAAAATACACCAACCTTACACTTTTGGTCAAAACGGATGTAGGCTCTGTGCTCGGCGCGAAAATAACATAGAATTATGTGTTCCAAATTTTGTTTCGATCTTTCAATTTTTACTCGAGAAGTTCAAATGACATCGCTTAATCTAATTATTTTAACTCCATCATATCCATCCTGTTGTGTATTTATTGTCTTAAAACACGATAGACCCCTGGATTTTTCCGCGATCCCATCGGAAAGCAAAGAAATCGCTGTTTAAAAATACCGAAAAACACTAATTTTTGCAATTTTGGCTACAAAAATGCCCGATGAACTTTTTCGCTAGATGTCGCCCCAGGACTGTAATTCCATGTATTTTTTCATGCTGATCACGAATTTGACACTTTTTTATACATAGATGAACATTTAATGTGGACAAATGCGTCTTGAAAAAAAAAAAAAAAATGCATAAAAATCGAAAAATTCAAAATGTCATAAAAATTTAACGGTTCGGTCGATTTTCTTGAAATTTTGATAGGATCATCGGGTGATGATATTCCATTTGTGTACGCGTTTTCAGCCCAATAGCTGCAAAATTGCGAGCGCTACGCTGCGTACAGACATTTTCGAAGAAATTAAAAATGGCGTACAAAAAAAACAACTGAACATTTTTGGACGAAATTTTGACCAAACGTTGACTATTGATCACACATGATGTGTGCCAAATTTCAGCTTGGTCGGTCAAGGCGTTCTCGAGTTATCGCGGTTTGAATATTTCACGTCGGATTCACACACACACACGCACGCACGCACGCACGCACGCACGCACGCACGCACGCACGCACGCACGCACGCACGCACGCACGCACGCACGCACGCACGCACGCACGCACGCACGCACGCACGCACGCACGCACGCACGCACGCACGCACGCACGCACGCACGCACGCACGCACGCACGCACGCACGCACGCACGCACGCACGCACGCACGCACGCACGCACGCACGCACGCACGCACGCACGCACGCACGCACGCACGCACGCACGCACGCACGCACGCACGCACGCACGCACGCACGCACGCACGCACGCACGCACGCACGCACGCACGCACGCACGCACGCACGCACGCACGCACGCACGCACGCACGCACGCACGCACGCACGCACGCACGCACGCACGCACGCACGCACGCACGCACGCACGCACGCACGCACGCACGCACGCACGCACGCACGCACGCACGCACGCACGCACGCACGCACGCACGCACGCACGCACGCACGCACGCACGCACGCACGCACGCACGCACGCACGCACGCACGCACGCACGCACGCACGCACGCACGCACGCACGCACGCACGCACGCACGCACGCACGCACGCACGCACGCACGCACGCACGCACGCACGCACGCACGCACGCACGCACGCACGCACGCACGCACGCACGCACACACACACACACACACACACACACACACCCGGACATTTTTTCTAAATGTGATTTTTCGATGTTTTGGAACATTCTGAACACGTTTTCATTAAAATCTGGAATTTTTTTTTTTTCACCATAACAAACCTTCCTCTATGAGGAAGCAAAAGGAAAAAAAGTAGGTGATACACGTTTGTAAAGATTAGTAAGCATTCGTCCAGCTCTTACACGCTTATGTTTATGTGAAGTTAATGTTAATTTACTAAATTATAGTTATATTTATATATTGTGACGCGGTATTTTTGGGGTCGCGTCCCAGATCCTCGTAAACTACAGGATTTGGCGAGTACACGGGACCTATCCTGTCGCTGAGAGTCCCAGGCGATCTCAAGGGCAAAAATTATCGTGTCGACAAAATATTAATTCCCCAGGGATTTATTTTTATTGTTTTTCGGGACCATCGAGAGCTGAGCTGACCACCGCTGCGGATTATCGACTGCATGGCTTTGCTTCTTTCTCCCGCTTGTACGCTTTGCTTTTCACCGATTCGTTGCATCATCTTGGGCGCAGGATTTCCGTGAGTCGCAGCTTGATGGATGCCACCGACAAGGACATCCGGTACCGCTGGACCGACGCTGAGGGGCCAATCTTCGACGCGCTGCACCTTAGCCGATAAGCGACGAATTCGAATATAGGTCGCGCGCGCTGAATTAGTTACGCGAGGTAGGCATTGTCGGGAGAGGCGCCAGGTACCGGACATCGGTAATAGAGCGGAGAAAGTGTGGAGCGAGAGAGAACGCGAGGGAGTCGGCGAGCACGTTACCGAAAATTAGGTCGGGACTCTCTTCTGTGAAGCGACGGAGATACGACGCGTGTGCTCGCCGTGATAATTTTCGTGCCAAATAGTCGAGGGGGTTTGGAGATCTGTTCCCGCCGTACGAGACTCCCGAGGACGAGTTTACCGAGCCGTTGAGCGGATATTTTCTTTTCGGATACTTGGGAAGGACGGAGGATAACGGTACCGGCAAGGAGTATCCCTGTTTCCACCTGTTCTCGCGGTAAGACTTTTGATTTTCGGGGAAATAATAGTTATCGGACACGCGATCGATCTTCGGTTTGCGCGCATATTGTCGAGCGTGCCCGCGACTCGATCGCGGCGTGGAGTTCCGTCCCGGGCAAACCAAGAACTTATGTTTCCGTCGATCATTTCTTTTGTGTTTTCATTCTTGGGGAAATATTCTGTCGCTTTCTTATTTGTATTTCGGGGATCATAAGTGCCGGGAATTGGACGGCCTCTCGCCGCACCGGTACCGTAAAATCGGAGAGATCGCCTGCGCGTGATTAGTGTAGAGCGGAGGAGAGTGCGTGTATGTTTGGCGTGGCGTGCAGGTTTCGAGCTCGCGCGGGAAAAACCCGTAGGCCTGTCTTTCGCGGCCGAGGACGTCGAAAAGGGCATCGCGGAAATCACACGGGTCTCGAGACTGCCGCCGATATTTGTTAGTTTTCCTCGTGGCGTTTTCTCGTAGATTATTAATTGGATTAATTGTTTCTCGGGGACGTATCGCTCCGAAAGCGTTCGCGAGGCGCGGCCTGCACGCCGGGATTGTGTGTGTGTGTGTGCGCGCGGCGTAACATCGCCCTTCGTGCGACGGCGACGATCGGACAGCGGTACAATCCGGCCGATAATTGCGTGTAGCAGGGAAAATTAGGCCTGGCCCGTTATAATTTAATTCTTGTTTTATTATTATTACCTCTTTCCTCGTTTTTACGCTTCGCTCATTTTCTTTGGTTAATATCTTATTTTCTTTTCCCTGTAATATTTTCTTTTTTGCCTGTTTTTTTTTATTATTTCGAACAATCTTCTTTAGTGGTTTTATTTTATTGCTACCGTTCTATCTCCGGGCCGGGAGTTTTCTGTCTCGCGTAGAAAATTCAAACCGGTGAAGTGAGTAGCTGGGGCGAGCGAATTTAGTAGGGCCAATTTTGTACGCGGTTTACTTACTGTCGAATTGTAATAAATCGAGTGGCTTCGGCCGGATATTTTTCCTATCTTTTGTTTTGTTGAACGAATTTTCACCGCCCACACCCCTCTACCCTAGCCTTGCTGCAGCTGCCGGAGCAGTAAGAGAGCGTGCTTCGCACTAACACCGGTACCGACCGTGCCGATTAATTGGTAATCGGCTGGCGCCCACAAAAATAATAAAAACGGTCGAGAGGCACGCCGTTGGTGGCCGAACATTATTCTTTCGGAACTTGAGGAAAAGTTGGCGGTCACAATATATAAGATATTATAATATAATAATGGAATAAAATATATGTAATATATAATAAATATATAATTACATTTAAAAAATAATTAAACTGACAATAGTAGAACCTCGATTATTCGAACCATGTCGCAAAATTTCGTTGTTGCATATCGTCGAGCGTTACTTTGTTGCAGGCAGGTGCAAGTTTGTATCATGCGCTTATACAACAAAAAATATATGACTTTAACAAAAAGAATGCTTAAAGTAAGCGTTTAATAATATGTTCCAAAGTATATATGTAATGTTTGTATGCGAATTTATATTTAAAAAAATTCATAATCATTACGTATGTTATTATTACATTTTTTCTTATTCATAACTCGATTATTCGAATAATCGTTAATCCGAACTGGTCGATCGAGGTTCTACTGTAATGAAGTTAATTTTAAAATGAAGTGGTGTGTTAGTTTTTAAATAAATAATAGTAGTACAATTTTGCATTGGGTATGTGAACCGTGTTATCCGAGTTTTCGCTTATCCGACCTACCCTCTCCCAACTTTACCTCGGATAAACGTGGTTCTACTGTACTTGCTTTAGTTTTAAGTAGTTTGACTTATAAGTAGTAATCACTGATACAAAAACCACTACGTTCTCAGTAATAACTACTGACTCTTGAGGAGTAACTACACATGTAATAACTAACCGGTACGCTATATTAAGTTTTTATAAGTTATATCTAAGTGGTTTGTATGCTCGCGTCTAGACCTGAACATCGGGAGGTCGACGGATCGATCCCCGGCTCTCACAGTTCTGCCTAGAATAACAATATGGGCGGGACGAAGGTCCAGATATGCGGCATTCTCTGTCAACTCAGCCACTTTTTTTCGACCCTCCCAGATTTATCCCATAATTGGCCAGATTTTTTATTCAGTTGAAATTACTCTTTGAACATTTTTTCAGATTTTTTAGACACATATTTAGAATATGTGTTTTTTAAATTCAAATTCATTTATCTTGAAAGAGAAAAATCGGGCAAAAAAATCTAACGACAAAAAAGTTCTCTTTATTCATTAACTATTTAAGGTAGCTATGTCGCTTCGAGCTCACTTCGTATAAGTTCAAGGAAAATAAGCGACAATTGCAAATATTTCTCGATGGTATAAAAATCTGAACAAATTCATGCATACTGAAGGTAATGAAAAGATTAATTTGCCATAATAATAACTCCAAAATGTTACTAAGAAATTAATTAACAAATAAATTGTTTAACAAATTTACTCGGCAACGAAATTTTTTTAATGAAAATGATCTGAATAGGTATGATTTTTTTTTCAGATTTTTCAATTGGCTTTTATTTTTTTTTATATGGAAAAATATGTGAAAAAGTAATTCTGATTAGCGCCAAACGGCAATAGAAAAATGTGTAAAAAATCGACTCAACGCCGTCCCCAAAATGAACGAATTATTTGCATAAAAAAGTTGGTTTGCCGGGTAATTTGTTAAACAATTAATTTTTTCGTTAATTTGTTAATAACATTTTGGAATTGTTATTAAACAAAATTAATTGTTACATCCTACGTAACCACGTAGTATGTTTCTATAAACAATAAGCTCTCCCGAGCAGCGTCCCCAACCATCTCTTGAATGAATCTAGTGTGCGCCTTCACGCGCCCGAATACTACACGTTTGAATGAACCTCATAGATCCTCCCGGGCAGCATCCACATCTGGCAAGTAGTGCACGTGGCCCGCTAGCTCGTGAAGTAAAAGAAATATTCTTCCGTGGCGCACGCCTAGCCACTTAGCGCTAGCCGTAACTAACCCCCTACACGCGACACTTGTCACCGCGTTATTAGAGCAGGCGTTTTTCTAGCTAACCGCTTATCACCACCAAACGGGACAGCATTACCAAAAATAGTCTCCGTACGAATTCTTCTGTACTAGAGATACCTCCTAACTGAATTTTATATATTTTTCCTCTCTATTAAATTCTTAGAATAATATTTTGGTAACTGCGTTGACCCCACCATACTACACGCTTATACATTAGAAGTATAGGGAGCGAACCTAGTATATAAGGCAAGCTTTTCTTCGACAAAAATCAGTTATTTTACCAGCCTCATAAGCTGCACACACTTCATCTGTACTCTACGGACCGAGCAAAGCTCTGTTCGTCGGAAGTCACCGATAGCCCTGCGCGGCTAAGTCTCGACGCTCTTGCGGAATAAGAACCAGTTGGAAGTATCGCAAGTATCTGTAACAACGCTCAACAATGTTCAATAAAATATTTATCGTGAGTACTTAAAAACGGTTCAGCAATTCTTCGTATATCCTTGCATGCTCTCCACCACGTGCTACAAGACTCTCAGTCTCAGGCACCCTATCGACGCATCGTATATCTTAGACAGTAGAAGGCGAGGTCGCCGTCCCTGATGTAAAGGGCCAACGCCTTGACTCGAAAGAGAGACCGCCGTTACATTCACTCAGCGCAAACTCGACGAGAGCTCCCCCGGACGTAACATAATCTTTTCAGTACCTTTAATATGCATACATTTTTTCAAATTTTTATACCATCGAGAAGTACTTGCAATTTTCTCTTATTTTTCTTGAACATGCATAATGAGCGCGAAGCGACATATCTACCTTAATGCAATATGTGTTATATTTTATTATATATTTTTGTTCATTTTGGAAAAGCGATTTTTAGCAGAAAATAATGAAAATGATATTTTTTCGTGCAATGCGACATCTTCGATTTTGCTGCCAATTTTTCAAGGTATTCAACGATGTAACAAAGAACCTAAAAAAAATGGTACAGTGGTACTCGACGTAGTTGCAAAGCGAAAGAAAATAATAATCCAATATTGATATTTCAATATTTAAAAAGAAAATAAATATATTGTCAATTGGCCATCGACCTAAGTCCTTCACCCAAGTTCAATATTTATTTTCTCGGAAAATACGTCTAGTTCCACATCGCGAATTTTTTTTTAGATTTGTTCTATATCATCGACTGCCGTAAAAAATTAACAGCAACATTGAAGGTATCGCAATGGATGAAAAAGAAAATTGTAATAAAAATATTAAATTACAATATTTTTTTGCTTCGCAACTACGTCGAGTACCACTTTGACAATTTTTTTGTAGATTCTTCGTACATTGCCAAATATTCTGACAAATTAGCAGCAAAATCGAAGGTGTCGCATTGCATGGGAAAAATATAATTTTTATTACAATATACTAAAAATAGCCTTTGCACTATAAACAAAAAGATAACACGTGTTGCAATAAAAAGTTAATGACTGAAGACACCTTTTACGCCATTAGATTTTTTGCCTGCTTTATCCTTTTTAAGATTATATGTATTTGAAACAAAAACGCATATGCCTAAATGGATGGATTAAAATATCTGAAAAAATGCACAAAAGGTACTTTCAAGTGATACTAAAATGTGGCCAATTTTGGGCTAGATCTGAAAGGGTCGAAAAAGTGGCTGAGTTGACAGAGAATGTCTAATGGGACAGGTAAATAAAATTATGTAGTTGAATGAAGTACCTCTCATAGGCGCATATAAATAAAAATTTATTTCGCACAAATAAAAAAAATATTGCATTTTGATACACATAATTCAAACGCAGTAATTTTAATGCAATAAACCATTTCTCTGGCTGTACAGTTTCTACGATTCAGTAAATGTCATCCATCTATTTATCTATCGATAAGAAAGGCACCCGAGCCGGCTGATTCAGTTATGTGTAATGCAGGAGCCACTCTCTTATCCACAATCTTTTTTCTCCACATCTCGATTGTAGACATTACCGCTGTCGATATCGATCGGTAAGATAACTCCTGATGGTAAGGTAGAGATTCGAGCAGTTCATCTTGCGTACAGACGAACTGCTCACGCGGTTTGATTGCTAAAGTGAAACTGTTCATTTAAGGTAATCCTTGCAAATCGTGTTCTCTTCGCATAAGTTTTTGCAAAATTAGAGGACATCCCAAACACTTCTGGATGATATTATAATTTAAAAAAGAATCGAGCATATTAAAAGTGCTGAAAAGATTAATTTTGCATAATAATAATTCTAAAATGTTACTAAGAAATTATTGAAAAATAAAATTTGTACAACAAATCTGCCGGTAACCTAATTTTTTTTTTTTCTGAAAACGATTTGTTACTCTTTTTGAATACGCATGAATTTTTTCAGAATTTTGTGTTATTGTTGAATCTTGACTTTTTTATTAAACAAAAATTCAATTTTCGAAAATTACACAAAATTTTGAAAAAAATGCATACGTATTCAGAAAAATTGTCAAATTGTTTCCTTAGAAAAAAAATCAGGTTGCCGGCCGATTTGTTGAGCAATTTAGTTTTCATTAATTTGTTAATAACATTTTAGAATTATGCAATGTTATTATGCAAAATCCCACATAGCATGGAAATATTTCTGAAATGTTTCGAAAATACTGTGTTGAAATATTGAAGATATTTGACCAATATTAAAAAATATTTCTGAAATATTTTTAAGACATTTTGAAAATATTTTTCAATCTTCTCATAAATCTTACATTGAAATGCTTCAGGAATACTTCGCAAAAGTGTTTTCGAAACGATGCGCTAAAATGTTCTTAAAACTTTTACAAATATCTCTTAATGTTCGGAAGATATTTATTAGATATCTTTCTGAAATATTCAACTCGAACTGTATTAAAATATATCCACGAATCATGTACCCAGAAAAATAATTTATTTCACGGTCACCGTTTATTTAGATTGAGTAAAATATTGATTTGAATTAAATAAATATTTATTTAAATTAAGTAAATAGTTACTTAAATCAAATAAATATTTATTTAAATCAAAGAAATATTTTACTTGATCTAAATAAACGGCGGCCGTCAAATAAATTATTTTGCGGGGTGTAGTATTTTTATTTTTCGTTTCTTCTGAAATGTATCAGAATTGTTTCGTTGGAATGTATTGGTACAATACTTTACAATATGTTCTCGATATATTTCAAATATATTTTGTAAGATTTGAAATATTGCAAATATTTCCGAAATTTTTCATTGCAATATTTCGGGAGAATATTTCAAAATAATTTGTGCTATTTGGAATCAATATTTTCAGCACCTTCCATATGAGGCATTCTCTGTCAACTCAGCCACGTTTTTTTTCGGCGCTCTCAGATTTATCCCATAATTGGCCACATTTTAGGTTCACTTGAAAGTACCCTGAGAATTTTTTCACGTTTTTTAAACCATCCGTTTAGAATATGTATTTTTTCAAATTCATATATTTTGAAAGTGGATAAGTCGGGCAAAATCCAATGACAAAGAATTTATCTTTATTCATTAACTATTTAATGCAATACGTGTTATATTTTTGTTCGTTTTGGAAAAGCTATTTTTAGGTGAAAGGAATGAAAATAATATTTTTTTGAGCAATGTGACATCTTCGAGTTCGCTGCCAATTTTTCAGGGTATTTAACGATGTACAAAGAACCTATTAAAAAAATAGTAAAGTGGTACTCGACGTAGTTGCTAAGCAAAATAAAATAATAATCTAATATTGATATTTCAATATTTATTTTCTCGGAAAATACGTCTTGTTCCACATCGCCATTTTTTTTAGATTTGTCCTATATCACCACCTGCCCTAAAAAATTGACAGGAAAATTGAAGGGATCGCATTGGACGAAAAAAAAAATTGTAATAAAAATATTATATTACTATATTTTTTTGCTTATCAACTACGTCGAGTACCACTTTGAATATTTTTTTGTAGGTTCTTCATACATTTCCGAATACCCTCGGAAATTGGCAGTGAAATCGAAGGTGTCGTATTGCACGGAAAACGTAATTTTCATTGCTTTCTGCTAAAAATAACCTTTGCAATATAAACCAAAGGTAAAACATGTTGCAGTGAATAGTTAATGACTAAAGAGAACCTTTTTCGTCGTTAATTTTTTTTTGCCTGACTTATCCTTTTCAAGGTGTTATTTTGATTATCCCTTTCAATATATGAATTTGAAGCAAACACGCATCTCCGTGGATGGATTAAGAAATCTGCAAAAAAAAAAAAGTACCAAAGGTACTTTCAAGTGATACTAAAATGTGGCCAATTATGGGATAGATCTGAGGGTCGAAAAAAGTGGCTGAGTGGACAGAGAATGCTTCATTGTTTTCAGATTCTTATCCAATCGAGGAGTGTTCGCAATTCCCTCTCATTGCTCCGAAACTTATGCGAAGTTAACACTGTCTGCAAGGATTACCTTAAGGTAGCTCCAGCGTGCGGTGTTCATTTCGCCTAAATTCGAGAAATTCGGGCAAGACTTGCAAACACTTACCCATGTTATAAAAATTTGAAGGAAAATTTGAAAATTTGAATTATAGGCACTGAAAATACTAATTTTGCATAATAATTTCAAAATGTTATTAAACAAATTGTTGAAAAAAAATTGTTCATCGAAATATGCGGTAACTTTAATTTTTTGTAATGAAAATGATTCGTTCATTTTTCGGAACACGTATGAATTTGTTCAGATTTTTATTTTTATTTCGATTTTTCCCGCTTTTTACATTGAAAAATGTGCAAAAATCAAAATAAAGATAAAAATCTGAAAAAATTCATACGTATTCCGAAGAATGAAGGAATCATTTTCATTAAAAAAAAAGTTGAGTTACCGCATATTTCGATGAACAATTTTCTTCTCAACAATTTGTTAGTAACATTTTGAAATTATTATTATGCAAAATTAGTCTTTTCAGTGCGTATAATAAGTATGCATTTTTTTCAGATTTTTGTAACGTCGGCAAGTGTTTGCAATTCTTGCCCGGATTTCGCGAATTTAGGTGAAATGAACACCACTCGCTGGAGCTACCTTAAGGTGCGCGCGTAATTCTAGTGCGGATGGAAAAGAGATGTAAGTGAGTGTATATTTAAAAAAAAATGCTTCGATACTCAATGGCCCGAGCTGCACGTCATGTTCCAGAGGTCAACGGAACGATTACGCGTGTTTTTATGACGTTAGCGTAAGGATCACCTATAAAATCGTGGCAGTCCCTGTGGCGTCTCAATCTTCATAGTACTCGTTCGGTGAAACATATAACGCGAATGCGCCCGAGAAGAAATGTTATAATAGACGAACGAAGGAAGCTCGTCATACCACGTGGGCATGCTATAAATATTAATGAATTCACAGCATTTTTATAGTAGCTCGCACGGCATTGCTATAGAAGATTATTACGGCTCGATGAATTTCCATGGGCTATGATCGCATGCTCATCGGCTGGGTTCAATGCGCGAATCCTACAAATATACCTCGTGTTTAATTATAATCGTTGCCACTCTTATTCTCATTCCCGCATAGCACGGAAATATTCATGAAATTTTTCGAAAATATATATATATTTTTTTTATATTGGCAATATTTTACCAATATAACAAAATATTTTTTTGAAATATTGAATATATTAATATATTTATATTTTGTTTTATTTGAATATAACAAAATATTTCTAAAATATTTAGAAAATCTTTTTTTGTCCGCTCATAAATCTTTTAATTTTTTTATTATTTTATTTATATTGTTGAAATGTATCTCGTGTTTAATTATACTGTTGCCACTCTTATTCTTGTTCCCATGGACATATTTCTTGAATATTTCGAGAATATTTTTTTTATACTATTGAAAATATTTCACCCATACAACAAAATATTTATAAAGTATTTGTTGGCCGGCTCATAAATCTTGCATTGAAATATTTCGGAAATATCTCTCAAAAATGTTTTTGAAACATTGCGCTAAGATGTTCTTTAAACATGTTTCAAATATTTTTAGATGTTAGAAAATATTGATTAGATATCTTTCTGAAATATTCAAGAAAGCATCAATATTTTAATTTGCTGTTGATTATAGTGTGAATGCACCAGTGAATGGACGATTAAGCGACTGGTAGTTTTTAAAAGAGTCACAAAATAAAAATATTGTATGCACACCTTTCGGGCTCGGTTCAGTTGATAAAGTAGATCATCTTGATTATGACAAAAAATATTGCAGACTGTTTTAAAACTTAACACCGCTGAAATCAAAGATAAAATCACAAAAAGACGGATACACCAGTGAATGGACACGTATTTGTCATCCAAGCTGTCGTTCATAGATATTAGGAAAATAACTCAATAACTTAATATTTCTTTGAACCATTTAAGTTAATTATTGTATTTTAACCATCATAGGGTTTTTTACTTAAATAATATTAATAATGTTAATAATAATACTGATAAAGCAGAAGGACAAGCTTATTGGCTTCCTCAGTCTCAGTCTCAAATGAACTATAAACTTCTAAACATTTATTTGGCGGAGTCTTAAATAATTTATTAATACATTATCTATTCATTAACAATTTTCTAATTCAAAACAAGTAAGAAAAAAAGAATGTGCCATGTCCGTGTTCCTAACTTCTCGCCATGTCCATTCACTGGAGAGAGGTTCGAAAATCGCCCCAGTCAATGGACGTTGATAATTTCGGCATATAAACAACAATTTATTTTAAAAATTGATTATAGAATGAATCATTAATGATATCTTTATTTATTCACCATACTGCTTGCCCTAAAAAATTAAGTCCAACACTTTTTTTTACACAAAACGTTTGCGGCCGCATCAATCGCCGCTTAGTACCCTCGAGTAACTTCCAAACGATAAAAGAAAAAAAATCTCCTACAGTCGGTAATTTCCATATACGTGCAGTAATAATTTCAGTGGTAATTATAATTTTTTTTTCTAAATTTTGATGACCGTATAATTATTTTTGATCGAGCATTATTTTTTTATTAAGCGTATAAGGGATTTCGTCCATTCACTGGTGCATTCACCCTACCTCGTGTTTTTTTTATATTATTTAGATATGCCTCGTGTTTAAATATATTGTTGCCACTCTTATTCTCGTTCCCACATAGCACGGAAATATTACTGAAATGTTTCCAAAATAATGTTTTTTAATATTGAAAATATTTCGGAAATATTTTTAAAAAAAAATTTTCCGTTCATAAATCTGACAGTGAAATGTTTCGGACATATTTCGAAAAAATGTTGTTGAAACATTGTGCTAAAATATTGTTAAAACATTTTTCAAATATTTTTAGCTGCTGGAAAATATTAGATATCTTTCTGAAATTGGGGAGAGCGGGGCAAAATGGCACAGCGGGGCAAAACGGGATAATGAGACAAAGCGCAATTGTCCAATAACTTTTGGATGGTGGCGCTGGTGGTGAATGGGGCAAAACGGCGTTAAAAATCCGGATGTATTGGTGGGACAACATGGACCATCCAAAAATTATTGGAAAATTGAGTTTTGCCCCACTGTTCCATTTTGCCCCGCGCTCCCCTACTCTACGTATATATGTGTACATTTTTGAAATTTCCATCAGTCGCTATTCATCCACTATGCATCGGTGTTCACACCTGCTCGAGCAGCTTCGGTTCGCTCACTTCCAGCAATGCGGTATAACATGGAGTGCTTGATAACTATAGCAAACCGTGGAAACAAGACCACAGTTGAGGCTAGAAAACGAAACGCGAAGCGCATCGCTGCCTTTTTCCCGCGGCATACTTGATCCGATTCATATGCATTCGCGTCTTGTGGTAAGTCGGACATTCTCGTTTCCCGCGATTTCTTGTGTGAGTCGGAACGATCGTGAGCTGACCCACTGCAGCGAAGCATGCGCACGACTAACGCACGTTTACGGTAAGATAGTTTCGATTAATAATCAAAAACCGTCAAAAAATGTTCTAAGCACTGAGTTTCTCATTTTTTTTAAACCATCAATCGACAGATCAGTGTTTACGACAACACCGTAGACTATTTTTGATAGTCAATGATCGAACGTTATGCAAATTCCTGTACCACATTGTTGTTAATGATAGTCGAATTATAAATTCACATTAGTTTATAAAAACTTTCGTGAATGGCAACTTTTGGATTTTTATATATCAATCATTCATTGACGTTTCCGGAACGGGCACCGCAGTTTTGCAGATATGTTTTTACTGTGCGATTGCCAGTTATTTAACCCTAGAACTCATGTAGCATTTTTTCTAGCTTCTAAATCATGACTGGGGCACATATATACCCCACGCATTTCTTCAACGTACAAGGGTCCTATGAGCAGTAAATAGGGTTTTTCGCACATGAACCTCTTCGTTTTTTCATAAGGAAGAGAATGGTATGCAGCAAATTTGATTTTATTAAAGTTTACAAGGTGAAAATCACCTTCAAAATCCAAAACGTAACGGAAATTGGCAAAAACCGCACTTTTTGTGAAAAATTGTTAGTTGTTTTAAAAACGGTTTGGTTTTTAAATTCCGAACGCCGTTTTACAGGGGACCCATCAGACTATTAGGGAAATTAATAGTACTGTTGTATTCCGTTTAAGAAGTCTATTTATTTGGACATCTGAAAATGCGGAAACATCACTTACGAGTAAGGTTCGGTGTTACTGTACACCGTTACAGTGCTAGAATGTACGTTCTGTAATTACCACTGATTTCACACCATATTTTAACACTGCTTGTAACTGCTTTACTGTCAGGCGCCCCCATAGGGGCAAACAAAGTTGTGCCCCTTTTGCTTCATGACCCCTATAAGGGCACCTTGAAAAAAACATATTTACACTATTACAATCTAATAGTCCTTCGATATTCTAAGGTTTTTGATATTGCTGAATCCGAATCTGACGTCAAATTTACGAAATATAAAATGGCGGACTCAACATGGCGGATCAGAATACCCAAAAATATTTGGTTTTCGATAAAAATGGGTATCCTATCGTTTTTTCGGTCGCAAAATCTGAATCTAATATCAAATTTTCTGAATTAGAAATGGTGACCCCAAAATGGGAAATCCCGAAAAATATTTGGTTTTCATTATAAACGGGAATCCTATCGTTTTTGATATTGCGGAATCCGATTCTAATATCAACACAAATAATTCAAGAACCGCAAGATACCAATTTTTCTTTTTTTTTACATTTTTTCGAACTTTGATTCGTCCCATTAGATCCGCCATTTAGGATTTTTTAAATCTGGTATTTAATTCGGATTCCTCGATTTCAAAAACTATAAAATACCCAATGTAATCGAATTACATTTTTCCAATTTTTATACGCCATTTTGATTTTTGAAAATCTGATATCAGATTCGGATACAGAGGTCCCAAAAACCTTCATAATAAAATCTTCATGCGGTTTTGAAATCTTTTTTTTCCAACACCTTCTTGGCACGAAATGTTTTTTTCCACCTAACAGCGAAGGGGTTAATAATATAGAATCTCTTAGTAGAAAAACCAATGCAGCGCTATTAGAAATTACAAAAACAATGTCTATAGATATTATTTTTCTTTCAACTCCGCATACTGCATCGAACTAGATTTCTATTTATTTGTAAATACGGGCAATCGGCCAATTACATGTACGATGGGATATCCATCGCACAATGCAATATTTGTCATGAAGACGCACAGCATAGTTACTGTTCACAGTTTAACATCGGCCATAAAGGATACAACGTGAAGATGACAATAGGATACAATGAAATTAATTAATTAATTAAAAATGCGTATCGATTACTTCAATGCAAGCGAATTGCGAGAGCAAAAATAAACGCTTGGAGAACCAGATATCACTGATAAATCGCCTCGAAAATTCGGAGCAAACCTTAGAGCGACTCAACGACGACGCAGGTATACTAATTATTTTTGTATTATTAATTATGTTTTTTGGTAAAATACAAAGAAAATAATGGTGTCATCACCGTGATCCCGCGACGTTGATGAGTAAAACTTTCAAATCATTTGCGCGAATATTATGAAGTACGATAACATTGTCTGGATTGCCTTGAAAAATAGTTTCAAAAAATATTATAATCAACGTCGATTGTTACGATACATGAAGATAGATTATGGTAACGCGATAATATCATACCAATCTAAAGGTTTCCATCGACTGAACGTAGACTTTTCCGGCGGTGAAATGACAAGGTATGCTACTTCGCATCAGTATTGTTATCAAGAGCTTTTGAGCATTCACTGGCATATTCTGCCAGTCCAAATTATAACTAACGCGTAGATGAGAATAATAATACTTTAAAGACGTTTCTGTCAAGTAACTGATTTATACGCACGCAGTTGTGTGAATCTTTCCACTATGATTAATCAATTCCTGTCCGGGTATGCTAGCTATGTAAAGATGGACTATCTGACCAATCACCAAGGTTACTTGTTTTATCAGCACTTCAGGATGTTTCCAATTTATCAGAGCCTGTAATGAGAAACAATCGTCTATGAGGAATATTTTTTCCGCTATGCTCAGTGTAATTCGAAATTATCTTAATTTACCTGTACACCTGAGATGACTGCAATAATCGCGGTAATGCTAAACGACACTCCGCAGCTTATGGAACAAGCGTCCTCGATCATATCAGCAAAACTATGTTATACAAAAGTAAACTAATCTTCGCCACGGTTTAACTTCGCACGATCATTCACTTGTCCGGCTTACCTTATCGCCTTTATATCAAGAATGATGCAGTCACGGATTTTTTTATATTTCCAATCACTGAGAAAAGTGATAGAATTTTCATATGCGATCAGCTCCAAATTGAATCTGTGTGGGCGATAGTATTGTCAATTAACTGCTAATCGAATTACGTTATCCATCTACTGGTTGGAATGTACTATGGTAAGCAGGGGAGGGCACTGGGACCATGAGAAAGAAACAGTCCTGTCTGTGCTGGGCTCTTGGATTTTTGGAAAGTGTTGGGAAACATTGATCGGTAAGGATTCTGTAAAGAACTTCAAGACGTTGGGAATTGGCATTGGAACTAATGGAAATATTGGTAACGGAAGGGGTTGGTTGTGAAGGAAACGCTGGAACATTTCTCGATGATATACCCCCCCCCCCCCCCCCAGCAGAAATTGCCGTCGGGCTAACGTCAGGTCACTATCAGGCACTGCCTAACGCTTCATCAGGTCCTGATAAAGTACCTCATAAGGCCCTGATCAGGAATGTAACGCAGTTGCCTATGAGGTCCTGATCAGGCTGCCTGATCACGGCCTAATCAAAGTGCCTGATTGCCTCCTGAGAAACATATAATAAATACTTTTTATTTATTAGCGTTATTTTACCGGTCCACTAAACCTCATATATTTGTTCTTCGGATTAAATTAACTACTTACTACAACGTAAATCACGAAAAAATTAATTATTATTTTACTCATGGTCGGACTCGAAC
This sequence comes from Amblyjoppa fuscipennis, assembly GCA_963575735.1. Taxonomy (NCBI): domain Eukaryota; kingdom Metazoa; phylum Arthropoda; class Insecta; order Hymenoptera; family Ichneumonidae; genus Amblyjoppa; species Amblyjoppa fuscipennis. Next base: position 2,256,317 of record OY754497.1, read on the forward strand.
CAGCGACCTCGCCAATTGGGGACTTTCGTTGACGGCGCCTTAACCAACTCGGCCATCCTCAACTTGAGAAACGTAATGCCGAATTTACAGTTAAGCTCTGGTAGAAGTATGCACACCACTAAATATACTTTTACAAAGTGTCACATCTGCATTGGTGGTGAAAAATCAAATTCTTTGAGAATTTTGAACCCTTTCTAATGAGATAAAAATCGAAGAAAAAATCAATTATATGTAAGATATTAGGAACATGGATTTGGTGTAATAGTAATGTAAAACAATTGTAATAAATAAAAAATAAATGTTCAACAAATAATCGAGGAATCTTTTTTTTAATAAATCGTTTGAATTATTTAAATTATTTATTTACTGGGGGTATTGGGGTATTGTGTGTTACACCGATCCCCTAGGGGTTACGGGGTCCTTCACTTTTTCCTTCCTCCTTCCTTACCCGTTGTCGCCCAGTCTACAACGCGATTTACCACATCAGATGCGCGAAAAGGCTCGGGACAGCGGCAAACGGAGGATACTCGAAATGCTGCGGTTCGAGACCATCATTACCGTCGCAAACCACACAAGACCCAGTTCTTCTACCGAGAGATGACTTAAATTCATTACTAACTTTCCACTTCGCTAAATTCAATGAAAATTTAGCGGACCTAAAAAACGAACAAAAAGCAATGACCGAAAACCTGTCCGAGCTCCGAAATGAACAGAGGGAAATTCGTGATGACCAGAGACATATTAGAGAAGAACAGAAAAACTTAAAAAAACCATTGAGTCCTATGCGGCATCAGTAACCGAGAGACTGGACGAAACAAATCGATCGTTACAACCGTTAACGGACACAACATCCGCAACCGATACAAACGTCGGAGCCCTTCAAGCGAAGTACGATGAGATCTCCTCAGCAGTCGAGGAAATTAAAAACACAGTGAGTACGGGCACCGCTTCAGGAGGTCTCAACCAAAAGGTCATATAAGAAAAAATCGTACAAGAAGTCGTACAAGAAAATTTTTCAATATCCCGGAAGTCGGGAACGATCGGGAAGATATTTTGGAGATCCTGGGCCCGCTCGAGATCCAGCTAGGAAACATCAAAGTCATAGCGTTACTAACACCGGTCATCACGACCGGTGTTAGTAACGCTATCATCATTTTCAGACGCTGTAACAGTGATGAAAAACAAGGCAACACTGAAGCTCCGGAATACACCTGTTGAGGTCGCGACTGACAGAATGGTATCTCAGCAGGAACTACTAAAAGAAGCTCGTATCGAACTAGAGGAACGGAAGAAAAACGGAGAGGCGAACATCACGATCAAATACCGGGATGGAGTCCCGACGGTCATCTCGACCACCACCATGCAATCCGACCGAGCTCAAAAAACCTAGAATGCACATCAATCTACTACCAAAATGTGAGAGGACTACGCACAAAATTATATGAGCTATGAACCCCCCTTGCGAAATTTGCCCACGACTATGATGTATTAGTTCTCACAGAAACCTGGCTGGACAAAAATATAAACACTGCGGAGTTGGGGTTCTGCAATTTCAACACATACAGGTGCGACCAATCACCGCTCACTAGTACCACCGAACGACGAGGAGGGGTACTCATCGCCGTTCCAAGGGAGCTGGGCAGCTGGGAAATACCCTCAGGCATCATGAACATCGAACAAGTATTAGTGGCGACAGCGCTTAAAACATGTAAATTCGTTATAGGGGCAGTTTATCTACCACCTTCATCACCGGCTCGTCATTACTCCGATCATTGTAACAGTGTGGAAACCGTCGTCGCCCAGCACCCGGCAGCGAAGATAGTCCTCTTAGGAGATTGCAACATACCTCAGGCAACATGGAATACTGCGAGCGACGTTACTGCGGCAACAGCTACATCAGGGGCTTCATTAAACACCGTGGAATCCATAGCCATAATTGCAACCGATCTGGGCGGACTCGGTATAAATCAAATAAACAACATATCAAATTCTTTTGGATCTACGCTTGACCTGGTGTTCACAGATGTACACCAGGCCTCCACGACCGTAGCAACGGAGACTCTGACTCCCTGCGACGCCTACCATCCGGCATTGGGAATGAGTTGTCACTCCATCACTCCGCTCAATCAAAATCAACAGCGAAATGGATTACTTGATTTCCGGAATGCAAACTACCAGGAGATTTGCGACTTTCTTGGCGAGTTTGACTGGGATCAAAATATCTTAAATCTTCCTCTTGATAAAGCGTGCGACGAGTTCAATAGTATTATGAGGAAAATGATAGACAGGTTCATACCATAGCGAATTATTCCGATTTCAACTTATCCCCAGTGGTTCTCTCGAGAGCTTAAGCTTAGCTTATCGCGGAAAAAGCAAGCGCATAGAACGTACAAACAGTCAAATCTTTGTTCGGATTACCTACACTTGCCACGTATCCAGGCGCAGTGCAAACGATTGGCAGATTAATGCCATGGCGATTACATTAGAAACGCTCAAGAAAAGATACACTCGAACATCAAAGCGTTCTGGAGATATGCTAACGCAGGGCGAACAGATAGATCGTTACCAAAAGAAATGAGGCTTAATGGTGTGGTCGCGTCAACCGACGAGGATATCGCGAACCTCTTCGCTGCACAGTTTGAGTCACTTTACACTCGGGACTCGGGTTGCAATCCGGAATATTCAGCGAACTGAAAGTTACCTCAGTTAGAAATAGGACTCACCCACCAGGACATACATGATGGCTTGTTAACTTTAAACCCGCATGGAGGCCCGGGCACAGACGATGTACCACCGCTCTTACTCAGAAACTGCGCTTTTGTCTTGACTCGTCCTCTGTACATACTATTCAACAAATCTCTGCGGGGCAGGTTCATTCTGAAACCCTGGAAGACAAGCCTTGTTACGCCGATTTTCAAGTCTGGGGATAAAGCCGAAATATCTAACTATTTCGACCAATCTCAATGCTCAATACCATACCGAAACTCTTTGAAAAACTAGTCACGTATCAACTCTCCGGAGCGTTCGATGTCATGTTCGCGCCAGAACAACACGGTTTTAGGAGAAGCAAATCCGTGGTAACGAACCTTACGTCATACACGAGCTACATAACAAGAGCACTCGAGGAAGGGTCGCAAGTTGACGCAATATATACCGATTTTTCGAAGGCATTCGACAAGGTCCAAGGTCCATCGTATTCTGTTAGGCAAGCTACGTCACTTCGGGGTCTCGGGTGAACTATTTTCATGGTTCGAGTCGTACCTATCTAATAGAACCCAAGTCGTTCGCGTCAACGCCGCGATATCTCGCCAAATTAAAGCGATGTCGGGTGTTCCGCAAGGATCACATCTTGGGCCGCTGTTATTTAATATTTCTGTCAACGATATTGTAAAACATGCAGAAACGGGAAAGGTTCTTCTGTTTGCGGACGACCTAAAAATATATAAAATCATCGGATGCCCCGAGGACGCGGTCAGACTACAACACGATCTCAAAAAAAATCGCGCGATGGTGTGAAAAAAACGATATGCATCTAAACGCCTCAAAATGCAACGGAATATCCTTCTCCAGGAGAAGGTTAGTATACAATTTCCGATATTCAATAAATGTTAGTAACCTGATAATTTTACCGACGATCCGCAATCTCGGAGTAATCCTCGACGCCACTCCGTCATTCACGGAACACTACCTTGAAATTGTAAGAAGTGCCTCGAGGATGCTTGGATATGTTAAACGCACGGCGAGGGAGTTCGATGACGCTATCGCTTTAAAAATCGTCTATACTGCACTTGTTCGTCCAGGTTTAGAATATGCATCGCCGAACTGATGCCCGTACGAGCAGGTCGATATTAATCTTATGGAAACACTTCAACATAACATTTTGCAATTTGCTACGTTCCGTGTAAACCGACCGATGGGAATTGTGGACCACGACTATTCTCCCTTATTACACGACCTAGGGATGGAGACCCTCCAAACTAGATGTATAATAGCCGACACAATGTTATTCTTCAATGTACTTAACGGCTATGTTGATTGTCCGGAGTTATTGCTCGAATTTCTGCGGCGATTCTCATCAATACCGACGTGAAATACCGAATTATTTCAGACTAGGACCTATCGAACTAACTACGCCCATTATGGACTCGCAGCGCGCCTCATACGATACGCCAATGAATTCCACTCAATAGAAGAAGTTTTTGGCATCCCGCGATCACGCTTCCGTCCATCCCTAATGCGCGGATACCAATGGTTGAGTTGACCGATGAGTCCTTCTGTGAGTTCGAACCCCAGGGGTTGGTGAGACGTTGAGCAGTGCTACTTGGCCTTGGTGCACCCGAAAGTCGCCTAAGCGGGCGTGAGTATGGTTATGTAGATGACCACAGGCATCAAGAGCTGAGACGCATCAGAGAAGCGGTGAGGATCTGCTCGAGTACCGTGAGGATCTGCCGTTGACTTGCTCCGTATGTTGCCGCTGAGGCATTGGAAGTCTGGCCAGACTTGAAAGTTTATCCCTGATGGTGAGCCGTGTCCGAGCCTCAACTGATCTTGTGCAACCAGCCCTGCAGAAGCAGGGCTGGTTGCACATTGGTTGTGCAGGAGTCGTGACCGTTGAGACGAAACCGTGAGCGTCGAAAATCTGCGCCAGTGCCGATGAGACGACCCGTTGAGTGAGCGTACCCTTGAGTAGTGAGAAGCCCGATAAGAAAACACATTTGGTTTCGTGTAAACTAAGCTTGGCTAGCGGGACCCCGCCCGCGTCCCACAACCCTTTAGCCGTTGAGCGAGACCGTGTTGAGCTGATTCGACGTAATCGCACGTCCATCTATGTCGTCGACTGAGCTATTATGTTGAACTGCTCGTCAGTCCACAACCTTCGTTGCAGAGTCCAGTTTTCATAGTGCACGTCGATCCAGTAAGACATCTTCATGATGTCAGTTGTAAAATCCCACCGATGGGGGTGGATTGAAATGAGAACGTCCGCTATGCTGAGCTGGAGCTCAGCTTCCGTCGTCTGAGTTTTCGACGGATGAGACATCGCCTGAGGAGTTGTTCCGTGAGGCGCCATCGCCTGGTCAGTTATTTCTGGGTGGGCTGTCCTCTGATGAGCTATTGCCTGGTGAGCTGTCATCGGGTTGCAATGCATCCGTGTCCGCAGGATAATCGCGTTCGATGTTCTCCTGAGCGCGAGCACGCGCCATCAAAAAATTATTAAGCTGCTCAAGTGACGGATACTCCTGAGATGAACTCATTGACAGCTCCCAGGCCTCCCGAGTTGAGTCGCCCCAAAGTCGTGAGGTATGGTGAACCAGAATGCACTCCCACATGGCCCACCCCGAGTGAGCGCAGCTCCGCGCGAGTACTCGTCATGGTGTCGTAGAGTGTGTACAGACCGGTGGCGCTGCTCCTGTTCAGCGGTTCCAGCGTGAACAACGCATTCAGCCGCGACTGGATTTGCAGCCGCTTGTGTCGTACCTATCCGTGAGCAGCTTCCATGGAGCAGCGAGAGACGATTCCACGAGCAGCAGGCTGCTGATGAGATGTGCCGGAGCGTCCTTGAGACTCGCTCGCAAATAATGGAGACGTTCCACGTCCGTGAGCGTACGACGATCCATTACGAGACTGGTGAAAAGTCCCGAAAATGCCGGCCACTCTGCATAATCTCCGCTGAAAGTTGGCAGAGGAGTGTCCGGTAGGTGAGAGCGCGATGAAGCGCGTTCCGGTGAGCGATCGGTGGTGCGTGCTGCTGGAGTAAGCGCCGCCTTCAGGCCCGCTACCTTTGTTAAGAATGACGCGTGAGTCCGGCACGCGTTGAGATGGACGTTGTCGCGCATGTACTCATGCTCGACGACCATCGCTGCGTAACCGTCGGTGAGGGCTTCGTGTTCCGATAGGAACTTCTCGTGCAGCTCGGCCATGGTGGCGAACTGACAGTCCAGATCAGCAAGACTGCATCCGGCAGCGTCAGCTGGGAGAGTCGCCAGCATCTCCTGATGTAGAGTAAGACGACCCATCTGCGTCGCCATCCTCACCAAAAACTCCAGCGACGGAGTCGGCATGGCGGTGTCGGGTGAGAGTGGGCCGGAACCGGATCAGCGACGAGAAACGCGCGAAATAGTCGATGAGCGACGCGAAACGGTGCCGTGACTTCGAGACTGTCCGTTGAGTTGACCGTAAACCCGTACAAGCGCGAGAGCTATAAACCAAAAAAAATCTCAACGCACGAACAAAAATAATGAGAAGCGCAAGGAAAATCACTAACGCGATAAAAACACGTCGCGTGGTACCGATGAACTGTCCAAACGCGAAAGAGACGCCACACGCGAACTCCCGATGTAAAAGCGCGCGGAAGAAGCGATGAATCTGCGCAAAGCGCACGAAAATCGCGACTCGTGAGCGTTCAATGCGCTATGCCGATGAGAAGCTCGAGATGTGTCTCTGTATGTGCGGGAGAGACGCGACGCGCGAGCTCTCACCGCACGAGACACCGTTGAGCTATCCGAAATGCTCGAGAGCGAGCGAGAGAGCGAATGCGAAGTATAGCCGCGCACCGTACCGCTGAGAACCCGACTGTGAGTAGAGGGGTGAGAGACGCGACGCGCGATGTCTCACCGCACGAGAGTCAGGTGAGCTGTCCAAAATGGCCGACGGCGGAAGCGACGCACGAACACGTGTGCGCTCGGCGCGCGAGAGTCAGCCGTTGAGATGTCCGAGCGCGGCGACAAACGCGTACCGCCCGCCTAGGCCGACTGTCGACGGTGGGGAGAGAGACGCGGCATGCGAACTCTCGCCGCACGAGAGACTGCTGAGATGCCCAAAATGGCTTAACGCACGAACGATGCCGAACGCGCGCTCTCCTAGCACGAGAGTCGACCGTGAGCTGTCCGAGACACTGTGCGAGAGAGAGACGCGACGCGCGAGCTCTCTCTGCACGAGAACACCGATAAGCTGTCCGCGCTCAGTACAGCTGTACTAGCACTTGCGCGCACTGTCACTCCCCACCGTTCCGCTATCCGGCTCAAAGGACCACTGTTTTGAGAATTGCCGGGTGAGGTATAGCGGAACGGGGGTAAATAAATTCACAACACAAATATTAACAGTGAAATGTAAACCTTTTTATTTAGCAACAAACAGATGTAAATTATGCGCGAAAACACTGTACAGCTGAGTAGACCGAAATTGAGCGTAACCGATTAACAACAATTAAAACGAAGTTAATGAGCAATTCCCGATGAGCACACTCCCATGAGCTTAGATTATATAAGAATCGCTGGAACTCCCGAGTGAGAAATCTACCCGCGGCGCTGTATCGCCGCGAGGTAGCCGTTGAGAACGTGAGCCTTTCCGGTGAGAATACGCGTGTCGCGTAACCGAGAAAAACACTCCCGTTATGCTGTGTGTGAGCTCGACCGATATCCCGAAATCGAAGATACGTCGCCTGTGATGAGAGGTACCGAAAACTGGGTGAGCAGACATGAGAATTACCATGTGAAAACCGGTTGTAAACAGCGATCTACCCGAGCGCGTGGTGACCCGTGTCAGCCATTTGCCGTAGATGAGCGCGATGCCTGTTGCATACGGCACATAAGCCGTGCCGCCTGGGTTGAGAGCCGGTGCGCGTGCGTCGGCCTCGCTGGCCTCGGCCGGGAGATGCTGCCGGGCAGCGGCCGCTCGAGCTAGCGCACGTTACCGCGTTGATTCTCGAACAATTAAAAAAAAATGGTTCACTGATTTATTTCTCAAATACCTTAGAATCATTTTTTGGAATTTTCACTATGCAATATCAATGTTCTTTTATCAAAATCAATATTATCCAGGCATGCATATTGCATGACTGAAGACGGCTTGTCTGATTCACCTGCTAACGCCCTGATCGGAATACTATCAGGCAGGCTGGCATCAGGCTTGCCTCATCTGAAGTGAGGATTATTTAGTCATGCTTCACGACCTGCACCTTATCAGGCACTCATCAGGCTCGCCAGATCAGGCACAACCTGGCTATACCATATCAGGGCCTGATAAGGCTTCAGGCAGCCTGATCCCAATTTCCGCTCGAGCCGGAGAGGTTAATCGAGGGAAAAGGCGATGACGGATCAATGTGAAAAGTGGAAAAACCTGGCGACGGGAGTGCAAGATGGCACTGAAGTAGGAAAAGCTTTCACAGTGCTCTGGGCAATGTGGAAAGGGAGGAAAACGAAAGGCGCAGACGACTTTCGGTTGGAAAGACTTAGGCAAACTGAGCACTTACGGCAATGGAATTACGTTCTGGGCATAGAAGAGTTTGGAAATACAACCCGGGTAACGCGGAAGTGGAAAGCGGAAAGAGGAAGGAGCGTGGAATGGCTGAATCCCTAGCAGAAAAAAATATCTGGATCGGTTTGTGGCGTCGAACCGATCGACAAATGACCGAGTATCGATCGATATTTTCATTAACGCCCTTTGCAACTGTTTGCCTATGGTCGATTGTTAGACGCCTCGACCAAACTGTTCTGGGAGAAGCGGAAATATTGGTTGACCCACGGCCGTCCATCGGTCGTTTTGACGGTACAAACCGACCCAGCGATTTTCGGTCGGTCCTTGGTCGGATTGTGGTCGCTCTTTCGGTCCGCAGTTCTGCCAAGGACGGAAAATACGGTGTTACGTCTAAACGAGCAAATAGTGAGTTTGCTCGGTGACGATCATAAAATGAGTAGTCTCTCTTTCAGGTCAAGGCGTTAGCCCTTTACCCAGGGACGGAGACCTCGCCGAACTGCTGCGGATTTATGAAGGATCGTTGACGGATGGAGGTAATGAGCCTCTGAGAAACTATCAGTAGGCCCGGCAGTGCATGCAAATAATCTGGTGTGGTTTTAAATTGGAATACTCACAATGTATTATAAACAATATGATGGTTTTGAAGTACAATTGGTTGTATATGTTGTGATTACTACTTCTACTTAGATAATTTGGCAGTAAGCTCCGACAATTGTCGGAGAGCTCCAATTATCGTCGCAGTACTCTGCCACGCAGGGCTAGAGTCTGTCGATGCAGAGCTTTGCGCGCTCTGAGGCGATTCTGGAGATGTTGATGCTTCGGTGGTCGTAGAATAACTGATTTTAATCCTAATGTGGTCGCCTATTTATACTGAATTTTATCCTATTTAGAGTTGGTATTTGTAGTTAAAAATTGATCTCTAATAGTTCGTGGAGAGTAAACAAGTTTAAAAATAGATCTTTTTCGGGGAAGCGGAAGAAACGGAAGGGTTCTAGTATTTAAAAGGAAGGAAATTTAAAGAGCAGAGCGTGTTAGGAAAATTGGGGGAAAAGGCCATAAATCTCGGCGTGGCAAGCGCGAGGGAGCGGGGCCGTACGCGTGTGCGTCGGTGTAGGAGATACAGGGGACTCTCGGCGGCAGTGCATCGCTGCGTTGAAAGTGTTGTCAGGGTTCACATTTGAATTAAGGACTTGGTTGAGGAATAGAAGTAAAGAATTCGTAGGAGGAAGTACGTAGGATATAACAACAGAGGAGAAGTCTGTTGCGTGCGTTGTGCGTTGAGCATTGTAGGGTGAATCGGTTGGTACCGTCGAAAGTTGATCTCGGCAACTGCTAACTATTGGGTGGCAGGAAAGAGTTGGCATATCATTGGGAGGATTGAGGAAAAGGAACGGCGAAAATACTTTTTTATTATTTGCATTTGCCCCCGTTTTCAGGCATCTGCGCCTATACAGGGTCCGCCCGGGTCAGTAGCCAGTCTCCCCTTGCGGCCGCATCCGACTTCCCCCTCTGTATCGCATTTGCCATGACATTTTTGCCATGGGCATAGGAAAACAGCGAAAAACCTATGCCGATACAGCTGGTCTCAGGTTCGATTCCTGGCATCGGAGCTTCGTCGCGTTTCACCGAGAATGTAAACATGGAGTACAACTACATACATCCAACACTCACACTTAGAGTTACTAGGCGCGAGTGACCGATGTACATATCGAGAACTTCGACCCGCCCATATTTTTATTCTTGGCAAAACTACGAAACCGGGAATCGACCCGCCGACCTGCTGATGCTTTGGTCTAGAGGCGAGCACGCTAACCACCGGACCACAGCACCGGTTTTGGAGAGGTGAAAATATCTGAGTGGGATGCTGCGATACAGGAAAACGTTACAATTACCGAGTTTTGTATTAGAATGAACCGCCAGACGAGTACGGCGTCGACGAAAAAGGCATTTTGTGAATATGTATTCGTTTCTAAGGATTTGGGATCGGATTGCAAAAGGCCGAAGTCGCCGTACATTGGAATAAATCTACTGCTGTTATATCTCATGTCACCGGCAACATCAATAATAAATTATTTAACTCAACCTAATAATCTATGCATGTATAAATTCGTGCAACGCGCTGCAGGGACAATTTCATCCATCAAGGAATACGAACGAGTACGTGCACATCAGTAGTCGAACGTGTTTAAATCCCTGTTAGCTGTTTTTATATATTCAAACCATAAGCAAATCTTCCATCTAAAAAATATAAAAAAACGACCTCTAGAAGGTTTCCCCGTAAACACTTCGAAGCTTTACGTCGAGACGTCATCGGGGCCTTCTTAGGCTGTTGCCGTTGAACCGAAGGACAAATCGAACAAAAATCAACACATTTTGTAGTCCGCCGGTCTGTTCACACTCAATCCACAAATGATCTATAGGCAGTTGACTGCGGGTGGACTGTAGATTGATGGTTGACCATTCGCTGAGCTAAAAAATCGGTTGAATGTTAAACGACTGTAGACCGACAGTGAATCTCCCACTGGACTAAAAAATCAGTCACTTCTTGGTCGATTTCACCGTCGGTTCAGCGGCACACACCCACGCAGCGACTATCCATCGGTTATTCGAATTTTTAAGTTTCTACCAGAATTGGGACAACAGTTAGTTAAGCCTACGGATTGACCGGTTGGTTTCCAGGTTATCTTTGGATTTGCTGGAAATCAAGGGAAAAAGCATCGGTCTGAAGCGATCAAATTAGTCGAGATAGAATTATACGTACCCAACAGCTTCAAAAAGTGCACAAGTATGAACGGCCACGATAATGTACATTGTTCCAATGGCAACCGTTATACTAATCACCATCCCGGCCACGATATATGTATGGGCGAGTATGAACCAGTAGTATTTATCCTCATCAACCCCGTACTCTGCTTCAACAACATAAACTTTCGGCCGGGTTTCGTTGACAGGATCAACGAAGTCAAGTATTATAGGTGATAAACATAAGCAGAAGTAGAGTGTCATCGCAGCATAGAGACATACTGGCGAATCAAAAGTAAAAAATCAACAATAATACATCGAAACCGATGTTGTGCATTAGGAAATCTTATAAGTATTGTGGAAAACTATGGACTTGTGTGTTCGTTTGTTTGTTTGACTTCTCTAACGTACTGGAGTGGCTAAAGTCACGCAATGACTAAAGTCCCGGAGTGGCTAAAGTCCGGGAGTGGCTAAACCCCCGGAGTGGCTACAGCGCCGAAGTCGTTAAAGTACCGGAATGGATCAACTCGCAGAGGGAGCCCCTCTATCCTACACATCTCGATTCTCCACATCAGCGATCCTCCACATTCAGTTCCCCACGTACCCAGTCCGCCACACTCCTTTTCCTCCACATCTCGATTGTACACATTACCGCCGTCGATATCGATTCGTAAGATAACTTCTGTTGGTAAGGTAAATATTCCCGCGGAACAGGAGTTATTTTACTAATCGACATCGACAGCGGTAATGTGTACAATCGAGATGTGGAGGAAAAGGAGTGTGGAGGATTGGGAACGTGGAGAACCGAACGTGGAGGATCGGGATGTGTCGAATCGAAATGTGTCGGAAAGTGAGTGTGTACAATCGAGATGTGGAGGAAAAGGATTGTGGAGGACTGGGAACGTGGAGAACCGAACGTGAAGGATCGGGATGTGTCGAAGTGAAATGTGTAGAAAAAGGAATGTATACAATCGAGTTGTGGAGGAAAAGGTATGTGGAGGACTGATGATGTGGAGAACTGAATATGGAGGGTCGATGATGTGGAGAATCGAGATGTGTAGGATAGAGGGGCTCCCTTTTTTTACTAGGTACCGCTTTTCGCGAGGTTCAACTAGAGATAGAAATCTGAATTTTAAAAAGGTAGGAGAAAAATATTTAAAAATATTATTTTTTGAATACCTATAATATATATATATTTTGAATACCTAAAATATAATTTTTTGAATAGATATACCGGAACCGTACATTGTCATCATGTTGAATAGAACTGAACATGCTGAACAACATTGCTATCTCTATCAGCAAGTCCGTTGAGTTTCGTGCAAGAATGTTTATGTCTGACCAAGCGTCATGCAATCGAATAAGCTGTTAAACGTAGTAAATTGTAAAAAAAAAATGGTTTTTTAAATTTATTACGTTTAACAGCTACTTTTGAAAGCAAAATTCACATTCAGATAAAGTTTGCTACCATAGGTTCGATGAGTGTCAATGATATGGCGAATATCGTCAAAGGCAAAATAATCTTCACGTATTTTGACTGTTCTGGCCAAATGCCTATTCGAGACATGTGAGCCTTGGTGAATCTGTAGTATCGCTGATCGAAAAAACTCATGTGTACAGCTCACTATTTGTACTGTTCTCCCGGCTGGTTCAAAAAGTTTTGTGGATGGAAACTTCGGCACTGCTTGCGAACGGTGGATGAGCCAAGATAGAAACCTGCCTCTAGTTCCTTCGCCGACAGTGGCAGCGATGAACTGCTACATCGTCATGTAATATGTATCGCTAGCACGAAAAGCGTAAAATGATTGACGCGACTGCAATTATGACATCTATCATCATACTCACCACCCGCACGAGCTCCCATAGTTGCCGTGCATATTGCATGAGTGCTTCATTCTTTTTCGCCACGTCCATTTTCTATAACCCTGCGGTCGGCGACGTCCTGACGGTGCGTACAGACTGGCTAGGTGCAAAACAGCAATGCGTAGCAGCTCGTAAGTTAAGTTTGTATTATGTTCTCGAATACCGAAGAATCTACAGTACAATGCAAGATCAAAACCACGCTGTTCTCGAGAAAGTGATTATGGCATTTAGTGCCGTTCAATTTCTGTCGTCTGTAACAAAAATTGATAGAATCGACTGCAGTTCAATATCAATGTTCTCGAATGCTTTCGAGTTGGAAATTAAATGCAATATTCTTGTGACAACCGATCATATTAATCTACATACCGTATCCATGCAATGATGCTTCTTGTATGCACTGAGAGAAGGATCTACTAAAAATTACCAATCATCCAAGAAATATTACCATAGCGCATGGTAGTACGGCGTCAGCGCGCCACTTATGGTAGAAAGTCTGAGATTATCGAAGAATTTTTACCATAATATCTGAGAAAAATTCTTATAAATCCGGTACTTCCTACCATAGGTGGTGCCCTAACGCTCTACTATTATGTGCTATGGTAATATCTCCCAGGTGATATAGGAATTTTTACTAGATCCTTCTCTCAGTGTGGGGTCACCGTCAATCAGATTAATCAGTACGCAAACTTTCATTTATACAATTATTTTAGCGTCACTATAGTTCAGTACTTGATGGTGTTCTGTGATATTGGAAATTCGAGAAATCTCGATCTCAGTGTGATCTGAAAAAGTCCAGTGAAAGCGTCGAGGCTAGATTTGTATTTTTGCATAGAGTAAAAGTGATGAACACGGTGCGACGCGGTCAGGTCAATACACGTAAGCGAACGAGGTCCCGTCTCCTGCATTGTGGCTCGTGTATACTTTACTTGAAATATCAGAAGTACTTGAAGTATACTGCACTTAAAGTTCTTTTCAAAGTGCGTGAAATGTGAAAATTTTTATATTAATATAACTTTAAAAATAGTCTGTTATCTGATAAAACTGTAATTTAAATATTTTTGGTGAAACGTGTGAATATAGACCGACCCATATTTTATTAATTTACGTCCTAATCGCAATGGTCCATATTTAACTCTTTTAATCTATATTTTGTATAATCTATAATCTATCTAATCTATATATCTATATATCTATCTATCTAATCCATAATCTATATTTTAATCTATATTTTTGCTTTTGAATGAAAGACACTGCGAACTTTTTGAAAATATCATTTTCTATTTCGTATCGTTTTCACTCGTACTATTGAGTTAAGGTTAGAACCTCAATTTCGCACATTTTTATATTGACATATACATAAATTTTGAACACACATATCTGCAAAAGCCCTATTTCATTCGCTTCCACGTCGAAATATACCTACATAACGTCAACATAATATTGTTCAAGCTTCACCGATTCGTGAAGGTGTACGTCTCGTGTGTGATCCTTAGACGTATTATGGTTACGTTTCTCGTGCATCCATTTTACTGTTTCACTGTTTCAGAGCGACATATATATATATATATATATACACACCCCGAACTTGCTCACAGAAATCTGTCGGTTCAATGTTGTCATTCTTCAGGATTTATGGATTGCAAAACACTGAAATTACACGTGAAGAAAATAAAGCGCAGCGATCTAATGGTAGTAACGGCGCAGTTGCGCTACTACTCATGTACTTCCCGAGTGAAAATGATCATATCTGATCATTATGTCTATATCTGTAACAGATATGAACATGTATAGGTGCATGCACGAAAAGGTCGTGTTTCATATGTGGTAAGATATGATCCCGTATGATCAGATCTGATCATATATGATCATATCTGATTATATATGATCATATCTGATAGCATATTAATCATATCTGATAACATATTAATCATATCTGAACATATCAGCTATCTGGTATTGGATTTGAACAAGTTTATTTTCGTATCCTTATGAATGATTACTCGTGCAACATAACGAATAATTGTATGGTTGAAGTGAAAATCGTTTATTATCGTCAGAAAACAACAATTTTCTAAGCCCAATTTTCTTTCAGGCGTCATTTATGTACTTCTCATTTTGACACTGTAACACGAAAGTCTTCATGACCGCGTGGTAAGTCACTTCGATTGACACGCTATAGCTCTGGGGTCCATTCCCGTTTACTGGGTATTGGGTATTGTGTGCTTCACTGATCCCCTGAGGGTTACGGGCTCTTTCACTTTTTCCTCCTTCTACCTTATCCGTTGTCGTCGGTTCGATTCTTGGACCCGGAGCTTCGTCGCACCCCGTCAGGTGTCAGTAGTCCCGGACATACGGATATAGTCGTAGTTCGTACGTCCTATCTCCGGAGCTACACTAGGACCTCGATTTTCGTACCCTCGTTATTTGCGAGAGACCCCACCACGGAGCGAATATCGACCGACGCGGCCCGTGGAGGGGGAACTCATGGGGCAGCCGAGACAGTACTGTAAAGCAAAGTGATCATTTTCGGGCGCTTCATGGGCGAAAAAAACATAACCTCCAAAGGAGAAATCGAAATTTTGCGATGCCACCGGCAAAACGTCGATTGTCGAATTACGATCGACTATTAGTCAACGATCGACGAATTGGATGAAGGAAGAGCCTATTTTTGCTTATCATCAAAAACGCATTTGGCGAAATATTGTACTGATTACAACAGATATCAGTTATTATCAGTGTCGGGGCCCATGGTGTGTGTCACGGCACTGCGGCCGCAGTCTGAGAGCTGCACACAATTAGTATGGGCGGGGATTGCGCAACCTCGATATTTGCACGGGTAAGCGGGAGCCGGTCCCGCTGCAGTGTGAGAAATCGACGCCCTGGTGTACATCCCCGTCTGTTTTCCTTCCCCCTACGGGACTTCAGTCTCGGGAATCGAACCCGCGACACTTTTCCCAGTCTTTCGGTTTTCCATATCGAGGCGCAGGTCCTTTCCTCTGGACCTACTATTATAGTGGGTTCCAAACCACTTTTCCGCAGATAAACACACCACAGAAAATTCTTGGTGCTTGCCGGGAATCGAACCCGGGCCTAATACGTGTGAAGCGCGCGCCGATCCACTCGGCCACGCTCACCCTTCATTCCCGTTTACTGATATTTGTTTTTTTTTTCTTCTTTTTCCCACAAATTACATTACAAATATGGGTATTCCCCTGAAAAATGTTGTTTCACTGGAAAACCCATCATTAATATATATTTTTTAATAATTTTTTTCGCCAGAATCTCGTCGCAGATGTGATCATATCGGATCAGATCTGTCCAAGTAGGGTCTAATATGTGTATATACGATCAGATCTCGCCATTTCTCTTATCTGATTAGATATGATCAATCAGATCTGATCCATATATGATCATATATCATTATTTTTTCCCGGGTTGAGCGATAGACGGACGTTGTAAGATTCTCGATTGAATTCCGCGCGAAAAACAGGATATCGATCGAGGGCGCTAGCTATCGGGTGCGTCGATCGATGCGCGTGCGTATTAGTGTAACACCTGGGTGCGCAAGCTCTGAAATTTTCGGTAGCGAGGCACGACGCCTCCTCGGTAACTCTCGGTAGCGAAGCACGATGCCTCCTCCTCTTTCTCTCCGAGAACTGCGAAGACGAAGGACGGGCGCGATCCGCCGTACTGGAATTCGAAACGAGGAAGGTGTGCAGACGTAGCGGATAACCGTGTTTGATGTCTGGACCGACGAGGCCGCTCGATCAAGCGATATTTTCACCACCGATATTTTCAACTCCAAATCCTCGGAGTTGAAAAGAAAGAGCCATCGTGGAAGCGAGCATCCAATTTAATATAAGTTGAGTACAATTCTTTTCTGTGTATGTTTCATTTTTGATTGTGTGTGGATGTCTCCCTGTGCCGGCCTTCGGGCAGTTAACGGGCAAGAGATGGAGAAGTGAAGAAAATCAACGACTAAAATTATCCGAGCCAATATTGTAATCGTGTGGACGAATGACAAGCGTATACAATTATATATATATATATATATATATATATATATATATATATATATATATATATATATATATATATATGCACGCTGAACTTGCTCACAGGAATCTGTTGGTTCAATGTGGTCATTCTTCAGGATCGATGGATTGCATAACAGCGAAATTGCAAGTGAAGAAAATAAGACACGGCGATCTAATAGCAGTAACGGCGCAGTTGCGCTACTACTCACATACTTTTCGGGAAAAAAATGATTATATCTGATCATATATATCCATATCTGTATATATATGATCATAACGAATAATTATATGGTTGAAGTGAAAATCCTTTATTATCATCAGAAAAGAAAAATGTTCCAAGTCCGATTTTCATTCAGGCGTCATTTATGTACTTTGACAATAACTGACCCGTAGGAAGGGGAGTTAGTCGTAGTTGCTGGTTATGTGTAGTTTGTCGCGGTACACCTAGCGAGCTAGAGGGGAGAGGGAGAGGCGGGCACGCCCCTTAATTATGTTTGAATGGTTTTTATTGGCCCTCAAAAGGGCCGTTTAAACCCGGGTTTTTACCCCGCTCCTACTTTCTCATTCGGTTTAGCCCGGTGAAGGGCACGGTATTTTTACCGAGGGGGTCTTTTTAGCCCGGCGAAGGGCACGGTCATTTAACCGGGGGGTTGCTGTCGCGCCGAACTACGCGGGGTCCGACGCGGACCGGTGGGGTGTCGGTTTTTCCCCTAGATTCGTGGCGGCGGCGATCCGGAGGGGGAAGTCCCGCTCGTGGGTTCCGTGGGTGCGGGTTCCTCCCTCTCGGGCTCGATTCGCGAGGGCCGGTACTCCGGCGGCGCCCTGCAGAATACCCCCGAATTTTGCCCTACCCCGTCATATACCGAGAGGTATTGCTCGATGGGGTCATAGACCTCGGCTCGGGGGGTGTGCTCGGCGGCTTCTGCCAGGACATGCAGGGAGCTCACTTCCCCGAACCCAAGCAGTGAAGGCGACTCCGTAGTACCGGCGAAGAGGGCGGCGGCGCTAGCGAGGAGGTTAAGCGAGCTACGGGAGCTGAGATCGCTATCTGGGGACCAATTTGGTCCGGGTTTCGCGGGTGGACGGCTTCCGGAAGATGTCGGAGGGGGGTCGGAGGGTTCCCTGGCTACTTCCGGGGTATCGCCGAATAGATCCTCTAGTCGAGCGCGTTTCTTGGCCGCGTTGCCGTTCTCGACGGGTTTCGGGGGGCTCGGTTTCGGAACGGCTACTGCGGCAGGCTCCTCGTACAACTTACTCCATAGCCCATGGAGTGATTGGGGCGTCTCGTTCGGTGGCGATGGCGGGGCCACTCCCGGTAGCGTCGTCGGCACTACGTCCGGTAGCGCGGGCGGAAGGTCTCGGCGTTTGTGGGGCACTCCGGGGTAGATCCGGTGTCGAACTGCGCGGGGGGCGAGCTGATTCCGCTCGCGTAGGACTCCCCTAATCGGACCGGTATGGCTCACCCGTGGTGGATCCGGAAATGACCGATTGCGTGTGGGCCGGAGGATCGCGACCGGACGGACATAACCTCCACCCTGCGGCTCGGGAGGCGTGGGTCGTTTCACGTACACCGGGCCGTCGGGCGGGTACGAAAAGGTCCGAAGCTCGCGTACGCGCGGTCTTTCAACGATTTGCGGATATAACCCCCGTGCAAGAATGTCCACCGTATTTGGCATGGGTCGAGAGCGCGGCGAGTACGGCCAGGGGCGCGGATCGGTGGCGACGACGTGGACGACGCGCACGACGCGGTCCAAATGGCGAGCCCTAAGCTCGAATAGAAGCGCTGCCGCCCGTTCCCCCAAACGCGCCTCCGCTCGGGCGTTTAGGCGACGCCGGTAACATTGGTTATTATCCGAGCGCCGCATCCGCTCGACCTCTCCCTTACCGACCGCGGGAAACGACAACTGTCGAAAGTCTCCGCCCGCTCGGCAGGCCGGCCGCTCTACCGCAGCGTTCAAAAACCGCGTTACAGCGGTTTCCGCTTTGCAGCGGTTTATGGCTGCTTTTGCAGCAGTGGTGATTCTCCGCTTCTCAGCAGGATGATTTTTCCGCTTTGCAGCAGGATGATTTTTCCGCTTTGCAGCAGGATGATTTTCCGTTTTGCCCCTGGAAGAGTTCGTTTCGTAGAAACGGTTTTGGTTTTTGGGGTGGTAGTCGTCTGGGTAGACGGCTTAAAAAGGTGCTTTCCCGAGTCGGAGACTTGGTAGGCGAAAGTTTTTTAATTTATTCGTGAAATACTCGGCTATTTATTGCCGATCAAGCGCATATTCGCTTGCGAGAAACGTTTTGACCAAAGTCTCCCTCTAGCGGAGAGTTTTACACTACGTTTGGTCGACGCGAGTGTTCGCCGCGCTCGGCTATCTCCGGTAAAGTCCGGTTCTCGCGTGGCTCGCCGCATCGAGCATGTGTTTCGCGGAGTTCGCGTGTTTAACCTCGTCGGTCTGCTCGCGAGTGTGTTGTTTTCATTATTTAACAGTTTTTAAAAAGTGTTTATAAAAAGTGAAGTGACCAAAAGTTCGTGTACGGTATCGTTAGTTTTTCGGAAACGAAGTGTGTGTGTGTCAGTGAGTGTTTACATGTTTTTTCCAGGTTCGTGTATCATGTTGTTGCCGGCGAGCAACAGGTGTTCCGTCGGCCTCGAATCTTTTTACAGGTAATACTCACTTAATTCATGTGTCAACGACCCTCCTAGTGAGGGTTTATCTTATCTTATTTTTAAAATTAATAATTATTTGTGTGTTTCCTCTGTTACAGGTTTCGTCGAGGGAGTCTTTGCCGGAGGAGTCGTCGTCGCATGACATGGGCGGAAGGCCCATGTCCAACGCTGGATTCACAGGTAAGTTTTTACACCTATTCTTATTTTCTATTCAGAGTTTACTCTAGTTTTAAAACTTAGTCTCTACTTATCTCTGTATTCTTTTCCAGGTTCGACGAGGTAGCGGATAAGCCGCTACCCGGCTCGGTGCCGTCGAGGTTTCCGCCGTCGAGTCCTCGTCGCACCTTCGTCTCAACGGGTAAGTATCGTCTGAGCGTTAGTCTATAAGTTAGTGAGTTTCTATATTATTATAATATGTTTCTACTTTTTGTTTCAGATTCGCCGGGGGTTTCATCGTCGTCGAGGGAGCTCGTCCGGACGCCTCGGCGAGGTTCGACGGGGGCTCGACGAGGACTCGATGGGTTCGACGAGGTCTCGACGGGATTCGACGTCCGTCGACGATATTGTACCAGGTAAGTTTTTTAGTTCGTAATGATTATATATATATATCTTAATTAATGTGTATTTTTTGTATTTTTTCAGATTTCGCCAGGCAGCGTGTAAGACGCTGCCTGGCGAGGCGCAGCTGCGGGTAAGACGCTACCTCGCCTGGTGGCCTGGGGATCCTCGTCGCCTTGTCTGGAGTTATCGATAAGTCTATCTCTATTGTATCATGCATTTTTAGCAATTGTTTAATTTCCTTTTTTCTGTTTCAAATGGGGGTGCCCCGGGCGAGGAGACGAGGGAGCCAGGCCGTCGTTGGATTCGCACGACGAAGGGTTAATCCCTTCGTCGTCAGGTAAGTAGGTAGAGTAAGGTAATCTGTGTATGTTTAAATATTAATAATGTGTTTCTTTTTGTTTCAGGTATTTTTCAGGTTTCGGCGAGGGAGACGCCGGCGGCGTACATCAACTTGTTATGTTGATACTTTGACACGAAAGTCTTCATGGCCGAGTGGTAAGTGATTTGATTCAGCATGCTATAGCTCTGGGATCGATTCCCGTTTGCTGATATTCGTTTTTCTTTTTCTTCTTTTCCCCACAAATTATATTACAAATATGGATATTGTGGCGTCGCGGGTTTCTATTTAACGTTTATTTATTTAATTCGAGTAGCCAACTCGGCTACAGAACACGGTTTTAGGAAGAAAAGACTCGGTTTACACTATACGAACTGCTTGAATCGTTTATTAAAGTGCAAACTGACCGACGCACGATGTCGTACAGAAATTCGGTGAATTACTAATTAACTAGCCTAGAGGAGGGTGTTTCTTATAGGTTTGTCTGTGGGAAAGTGTAGGCAGTGGGGAGAGAATTTGGGCGTCGGAGTGTTCTGAAAAAGGCAGGTGTTGTGGAAGATGCTGGATGCAGCTGCGTAAGATTCTTGGAAGGTCAGTCGGTATTGAGGAAAGCGGAGTAGCCTGTCTGGACATAGGTTTACGTAATGTACGGAGAGATATTTGGGGGATAGAAAATAGGCGTTGTTAGGCCTTCTGGGAAACGGGTAGGATGCACGTGCACGTCCTTTCGGAAAGGTGCCGCCGCGGGTGTCGGAAAGCGGATGGCGTCGTAAATTGTAAGAGCGAGAGGGAAGAAGGGTACGCGCAGCGAAAAGGTGATACTCGGGCTTGACCATCGTTACAGTATTCCCCTAAAAAATATTGTTGCACGGGAAAACCCCTCATGAATGTCTATCGTTAACCATTTTTCGCCAGAATCTCTTCGCAGATGTGATCATGATCTGATCAGATCTATCCAAGTATGATCAGATATGTTCATATATGATCAGATCTCGCCATTTCTCTTATCTGATCAGATATGATCAATGAGATCTGATCCATATATGATCATGTATGATTATTTTTTCCCGGGTTGAGCGATAGACGGACGCATCCGGCGATGATTAACGACTTTGCTATTGTAAAAGATATATTCATGAAGTTCAACACGCCGCTTCCATTGTCGACTGTGCTTGAGAGATTGTTTTCATTCACAAGCATAGCCCTCACCGAAAAGAACTACTAGGGGTCCAGCAGTAACTACTGGAGGTTCAATAGTCACTGCTGGCATTGCAGTAGTCACTTCACATGTAGTTACTACTTCCTAGTAGTTACTCCTCAACGGTCAGTAATTATTACTGAGGACGTAGTAGTTCCTGCATCAGTAATTACTACTTATAAGTAGTTCTATTCCAGGATTCAGTAGTTAATACATATGCAGTTATTGCAGATAAATAATTACTACTCGAGACAGCAGTAGTTCCTGTATAAGTAGTTACCACTTCTGTGTAGTTACTATTTGAATCTCAAGATTCAAATAGTAACTACACAGCGGTAGTAACTACTTATACAGGATCTACTTATACTGCTGTCTCGAGTAGCAATTATTTATCTGTAGTAATTGCTTATACAGGAACTACTGCAGTCTCAAGTAGTAATGTCTCGAGTACTTAACCTTAAGCCACAGGGGGAGGTCTGTAACCCTTACGTGGCGCGTCCCCGGGTGGCGGATAGGGGAGGCTCGCCATGCGTGGTGGTGGTACACTCCGGTGTTCTGCCATTTCACGTGCGCAGGGTTGGAGTGAAATAAAATAGCTCTCGCGCACCAAACAGACTAGGGGAAGGGCCCTGAGTAACAAACCAACTATGGCGACTCTGCGAAGGAACGAGGTTAGGGTGCTAGGGCTCGGATCCCCAGTACCGGCGTCGACAGGGAGTGAGCAAGCGGGCTCCCGGGCGTCGTCATCTTACGACCGCAGTATTTCAGGGATGGGTGTCGTCATCAAAGGCTAAGTGAGGAGGAAACGACGAGGAAGAGCTGATGGATCTCAACGCCAGCTTCGACGTCGTAGAGGAGGATGACAAATGGCCAACCGATCTCCGGGAAAGGAAGGTATGCGCCATTGATTCGGCAATAGACATCAAAGAGCGACTGGGGAAACTGGAGGTGATCCTCAAGTCTATAGAGACGTCCTGTCGGTTTCCCAGGAACAAAAACCTGCATCGACAGATCAACGATGGCATTGAGGAGGCTGTGCTCTCCATACGCGATTTGAAGGAGGAGTACATCATGTGTGACCTGAACACCACCGACTGCGCTCCATTCTTGGCCGACCAGTTGGACCTGAAGATAAGACACGATAGGGCCCTGAATAGGGCCACGAAGGGGAGGACCGCTTGTGCCGGCACCCAGACGGAGTCTTCGACCCCGAGGGCTTCGTCGGGGAGCCGGGCCGACAACGGGAAGAGGGAGTGAGAGCCAACTGCGAGTCCGAGTGAGGCACCGCTCGAAGCGAGGCCGGCGCTCAAAGAGTCCCGAACAGACGTGGACAGGACCTTCCGGGTGGTCACTAGGCGACGGGCGAAAAATCGCACCCCGGCACCAACTGGGATAGGTATACCAATGGAGGTACGGGCGTGCGCCTCCAACAAACGTGCGAAGAAGAAGAATAAGAAGAAGGAGGAGAAGGCTCCACCTGCAGCCAGTATCCCGCCGCGCGGAGGACATGAGAACGCAGGCGGCAAACGCAAATGGAGGAGGGTTCTCCCGGATGCTCTCCTCATAGAGCCTGCTGATAGCAGGAGCTATGCGGAGATCCTCAGGGAGGGGAGAAAATCGGTCGAGCCTGCTGGAAGGGAAGTGGAGGAGGCGTTGGAGAGTTTCTTCGGAGGGCAGATCGGCAGCCCTCCGAAGATAAACTTCTCGATAAAGAGCAACAGGGGCTGCATTCTAGCTTTCGTGGAGCTGGATGCAGCCCCCGCTGCAAAACTGGAGCGAGCCGCCCGACTTAAGGTCGACTGGGTGGACTGCCGGGTCGCGGCATGGCGTTCCGAGATCCGATGCTATCGCTGCCACGCTCTTGGGTATCTGGCACGCGACTGCACTGGGGAGGACCGGAGCGACTGTTGCCGGAAGTGTGGGCTGCGGGGCCACAAGGCGGCAACCTGTCAGAACCTGACAGTGAGCCGCTCCCCGCCAACAGCCAAGCGGAAGGCCTAGAAGGAAAATCTTGGAGGAAGCCGCGCGCACGGCGTATGGCGCCTATAACTCAATACCCTGCAGTAATGCGAAAGCGGGTCCGGGGTATTGAGTTGGCGGTAAAGGGGACGTGATAGTAGTGGGTAGGGCCGTTCGCGGAGGAGTCCCACACTACCATTACTGGTGTGCATAAACGCATTTCCACCTCCCTACACAAAAAAAAACCTTAACCTCCAGTGGCACTACTGGACCCCTAGTAGTGCTTTTCGGTGAGAGCAAATTCCCAGCAGTGAACTACTGTAAACTACGAGAAATCCCAGTAGTGAACTACTGGAAACATTCACAGTAGGAAACTACTGGACATTCACAGTAGTTTGGAGTAGTTAACGACTTGCGATATATAGTAGTTAACTACTCAGTAGTAGTTAACTCCTCAAAATACCCAGTAATGTTCAGTAGTTAACTGCTCAAGACTTCGGGTAGTTTTCAGTAGTCTGCTAATTTAGTACTGGGCAGTAGTTCACTAGTTTATTAATAGTTAACTACTGGATACTGCCAGTAGTATTTTGCAGTAGTTTTCAGTAGCTTTTTTCGGTGAGGGAGCCAACATTCCGAAGCAACGTGCCGTAACCGATAGACATTTTGAACTTATAATCCTTCTGAAACGTTGTTACACAACTGGACGAACATTTGATTAAGTGTTTAAAGTTCAAAGGTTATCCCACTTTAACATCGCATACGTGCACTCTGGAATCAGTTACAGAACATTTTATCCGGATTCTTGTACCTATTTTTACTTTCAACACTTATGCGCCTAAGACGTATCGCTTCCACTTCTAATTCCAATTATTATTTTGGAAAATATCCCGATTTGTTTTTCGAATTCTCTCAACTACGGTTACTATATTATTCTTGTTTTTTATTGGTTATTATTTTTTTTATTATCGCTTTGTTTATTTTCAAACAAGCTCACATTTTTTCCATGGTTTATGCAACCATTACAATATTATTCATTTTGTTTATTTATCATTCATTATTTCGTTCATATCGACCATTCTCTTATCATGATGCGGCATAGTAATTCAAACTAGCGTTTACGAGCGTAGCTTTACCATTTCTTTTAGTCTCCTTCTATGATGTATCATTGACCTCATAGTGAAATCGACCAAATAAAAATAATTCAGAAGCCAACAGAGTATCACGTAATTCTACTATTTTTCTAATAAACTCTACTGTCGCATTACCTTATTTTGTATGATTTTTCATTGTAACAATTTTTTTCGTTACTTGATAAACAAGGAAATACGATTTTGTTGATATTTTATAAGAACTTAAAGGACTTTAAATACTTAAAGAACCGAGGAGTTCATATTAGACTAAATTATTTTTTGCAATAAAATGAAAATAATATGTTCATTACCTACAACGATTTGACTATCGGCGATCAGCCGTGGCCAAATAAAACTCGCTGTTATCGGCGATAAGTAAGAGGTTGCAAGGTGTAAGAGGGGTTACCTCCTAGGATCGATCTGCAGCTGGATCGATATCTGAAACCGCACACGCGCAGAAACACGTAATAATGAGGAATCAGAAACACAAGTGGCGTTATCAAATGGGGTCGTTTCAAGATCACGATCAAGGTCAAATTACAGGAAAAATGCGCGAAAATCGGTATAACTCCTTGGATAAAAGTGTTGACGTACAAGGAAGTTGACGACACCGATTGAGCACACGATTAGCTCGGCGGGTAACATCGGTCGATAGGCAGGGCAATAACGACACGGGATGAGAGGGTGAAGAGAGGAAGAAGTGATAAGTCAATCGCAACGTTAATGATGAGCCGTCCGCACGCCGATGCGAGTCCGCCAAAACTATGCCGAACCGAGGGAGAGGGGGGGCAACGTCGGGGTATAAATGAGCCACCTAATGGAACGTATATAATCAGTTCGTCTTTACCAGCCATCGACCAACAGTCAAAAGTGAAAAGTACCCAGTAAGCGTGAGAGGTGTTTGAAAGTTTAAGTGAATTTGTGCAAAAGTAAACGAAAAAATTTTCGGCGTGCACGATATTGGTCATATAAAATTTCGAATGTTCATGGCGATGAACTTATAAACGTTCTGAGTGAATTGAAAAAGAACTTACAAACTTTTTGAGTAAACCAGGGAAGAACGTCTAAAATTACCAAAGTGACCTGTAAGAAGACTTATAAAAATCTAGAGTGAGTGAGATAAATAAAAAAAAAGTCTTATAAAATATCGGAAGTGTTGTGGAGAGTACAAAGTTAAGTCTCTGACGGATCATCCGTCAGCACGTCCAAGGTAAAGACATAAAAATCTATCATAAATGATCGATCGAACGTCGAAAGTACCGTATGGGAAAGCCTTGCTCGTGACGTCACAGTTGTGCGAGGAAGGCAACGCGCCGCAGCCATCTTATCGTCGCCGGCGCCTGAATCCCTGACTCACACCAGCGGTGCCGTTCACTTGTGAACTGTGGTTAAGTGACCGGTAATTTATGAATCTGTAGCTGGCTCGAAGGATCCTATTAAGGCGAGAAAGAAGTGAAG
Organism: Amblyjoppa fuscipennis; assembly: GCA_963575735.1. Classification (NCBI taxonomy): domain Eukaryota; kingdom Metazoa; phylum Arthropoda; class Insecta; order Hymenoptera; family Ichneumonidae; genus Amblyjoppa; species Amblyjoppa fuscipennis. The sequence continues at coordinate 2,282,511 of OY754497.1, forward strand.
TCCTGTCAGAATATTGTAATTGTTATTAATAAATAACGTTTAAGTAAAATCTTCGAATACTGACACAAGAAAATAAATTCCTAGAAACTCAAGTCCCAAAGTTCCTACCGTTTAAGTGACCGTTGCTCTACCGGCGGCGCATAAATCTGGAAATAATTGTAGGAAGCTGTGCCCCAGTTGCACACCATGATCTAACATCGTTTGATGACTAAAACGTTTAAATCATTTGCGCAAATATCATGAAGTACGAAAACACTGCCCGTATTACCTTGAAAAACAGTTTCAAAATATATTATTATAATCAACGTCGATTATAGTATCGACTGGTACGATATATCGAGATAAACAATCGAAAGGCGATAACAACATACCGAGCTAAAGGTTTCCATCGACAGAACGTAGACTTTTCCAGCGGTGAAATAACAAGGTATGCTACTTCGTATCAGAATTGGTATCAGAAGCCTTTGAGCATTCACTGGCATATCCTGCCAGTCCAAATTATAACTAACGGATAGAAAGGGCAATAGTAGTACGACTTGGTAAACTTTTCCGTGAAGTAACTCGTTTATACGCACGCAGTTGTGTGAATCTTGCCACTATGATTCATCAGTTCCTGTCCGGGTAAGCAAGCCACATAAAGATGGAGTATCTCAATAGTTATCAAGGTTACTTGTTGTAACAGAATTTCAGGATGATTCAAATTTATCAAAGCCTAAAATGACAAATAATCGTCGGTCAGGAATATTTTTTTTCTGCAAAGCAAAATGTGTATCGAAAGTGAATTGTTGTAAATTACTTGTATTCCTGAGGTGACTGTAATAATCACAGCAATGCCTAATGACACTCCGCTGGGTATGGAGCCAACGTTCTCGACCAGATCAGCAAAGCTATGTTACACAAACATGAACTAATCTTCCGCAAAAACTGCACCTAGCTATGCACGGTCGCTTGTCCTGCTTACGTTATCGCCTCTATATGAAGAATTATGCAGTCACAGATTTGTTTGTAATTCCAATCACGGCGAAGAGTAACAGCGTTTTCATATACGATCAGCTTTAAATTAAATCTGTATGGGCAATGGTATTGTCAATGAATTGATAATCGAATTACACTAAACCTCTACTGCCGGCAATAAATACTATGGTAAGCAGCAGAGGGCACTGGGAGCTTTGGAAAGATGCAATCGTGTCTGTGGCAGGCTCCTGAGTTTTTGTAAATTACACTAGGACCTCGACTTTTGAGCCCTCAATTTCCTCAACAATCCCCACCACGGAGCGAATATTGATCGGCGCAGAAAGCAATGGGCCATGCTCGACAGTGAGTATGGGCGGGGCATGCGCAACCTCGATTTTGGTAAGTGGGGTCGACGTCGGGACGCCGCGCGAGGTGGTCGTGTTCCCGGGTCGCTCCTCGGAGGATAGCATGGAAAACGACAAAACTCCATAAGTTTTATTCAATTTAACTTCAGTGAACGGGAGGCCTGGAAGACGTCTAACCTTTTTACCAGGAAAATAAGAATCAAACTTAAATTCATTAATCGTATTCAAAGCTAAAATCCTAACGGATCGTGAAAGTCTATTACAGGCAAATAAGTCCTATTAGTGGCATAATCAAATTTTTTAACAGTGCTCGGGTTAACTGGATGACGATTATTCACCGTAACACGTAAAATTTACTAATTAAACAAAATGTATAAAACCTATTAAAGGTAAAAATTATAATGGATATTCAAAAGTCCTGATAAAGACAATTATAACTGAATTCCTGATAAGGTATCAGATACAATAATAAACATAGAGCTACACAACATAAAGTAATAAAGGAGTGGTAGTTTTGAGGCACGCGCTTTTCTGGCTTCCCTTCGACCCATCCGAAGAATGTAATGGTGTAATAAGAAAAATACGTGATCACGCATTCACCTATAACAAATAAATATAGAATAAGTAAGCCCAGTCATCTGGCACAAACAAAGTCCCAACAGGATCATTATAACGAAGGCTAACCCGCTAAATATCAACATAGAAATATAAATAAGTAAGTCCAGGCAACTGGCACATTCCACTAAAGTCGACGAAGGAGAGAAAAAAAAGGAACTATTACATTTCAACTCGGAGAAACCCTGACAAGGTCTCTGTATCTCTACCCTACCTACAGAGTGTTGGCCGACACGGTTTCACCCAGTGGCCAACACCTGGCCACAAATAGGGAGCGCCATATCAAATTGTATGAAGAAGAAGAAGAAGGTTTCGGTAAGTGTGATGCGGAGCCGGTCCCGCTGCTGTGAACGAAATCGAGGTCCTAGTGTACTGAGAAACATTGTTCGGGAAGCCTTCTGTAAACGTTGTACTTTAAAACATTGGGAATGGGCATTGGAACAAATGTAAATGGTGGTGACGAAAAGTTACCGACATTTGATATAATCTAATCGAAAATAAATATTCAGCCCAACAAATACAACCGTTTGTATTACGGGTGGTTTCATATCATCGATAAAAAAATCGACCTCCAGTAGATTTCCTAGTAAACATTTCAAAGCGTTCCGTCGGGGCCTCATCAGGGCCTCTTTAATCTGTTGCCACTGAACTGAAGTACAAATCGAACAAGAACCAACACATCTTGTAGTCCGACGGTCAGTTCACAGTCATTCCACAAATGATCTACAGTCGGTTAACCGCGAGTCGAATGTTGATTCATGGTTGGCCGCCCGCTGAGCTAAGAAGTCGGTCGAATGTGCAACGACTGTTGACCAACTGTAAACATGCTGCGGCATTAAAACGAGGCGTCGTCAAATGGACGGAGTTCAATCTTACACTTGCATGCTAGCACATTCATAAACGTTGCACCACCATTTGTTTACATCTTTTCGCATCACTGTTCAATTCTTCAAAGTTATAAATATATAACAGCGTTTCTAACGGACTTTCATTCGTACGCCGTCACTTATCTACACCGCGTCCACTCTACACGCATAGAATCACCATATTTTCAACCTTACACTAAAATTCTGGCGCCATGAGCAAACTTACACCGGTGCTTGCAGTGACATGCTGATTTCCACGCATGTTCAATCGTTCACTCGACTTATAGGACTTTTACGCATCCCCCGATGCGAGGCAATATGGATTCAAGCTGTTCCTACCATTGAGAACCGTGGCTACTTCATCTGTATACCGACGACCTTACACAAGACTGACGACCTTACCGACGAAGTACCCGCGGTTCTCATTGCTAGGAACCGCTCGAACCCATATTGTCTCGCATTGGGGGGTGCTCAAAAGTCCGGTAAGTCGAGTGAACGATTAAACATGCGTGCGATTCAGCATGTGACTACAAGCACCGGTGTAAGTTTGCTCATGGCGCCAGAATTTTTGTGTAAGGTTGAAAATATGGTAATTCTATGCGTGTAGAGTGGACGCGGTGTAGATAAGTGACGACGTACCAATGAAAATCCGTTAGAAACGTTGCTGTATATTTATAACAATGAAGAATTGAACACTGATGCGAAAAGATGTAAAGAAATGGTGGTGTAACGTTTATGAATGTGCTAGCACACAAGTGTCCGATTGAACTCCGTTCATTTGAAGGCGCCTCATTAAAACATCAGTCGATCTTGGTCGATTTGCTCGTCGGTTCAGCGGCGCACATCCATGCAGCAATTTTCCGTCCGTATGGTATTTCTACCAAGAGGTTTTTAAGTTTCGGCCAGAATTGGGACAACGGTTGGTTAGGCGTACCGGTTGATCGGTCTTCGATCAACCGGCTTGCCTTTGGATTCGCTGGAAATCAAGGGGAAAGACATGGGTCTGGAGCGATATAAATATTCGGGACACAATTATACGCACCCAACAGCTTCAAAAAGTGCACAGGCATGGACGACGCTGAGAATGTACATTGTTCCAATGGCAACTATTATAATAATCAACATCCCGATCACGATATATGTATGAGCGACTATGAACCAATAGTATTTATCCTCATCAACGCCGTACTCTGCTTCAACAACATAAACTTTTGGCCGGGTTTCGTTGACAGGATCAAAGAAGTCAAGTATCACATTTGATAAAGATAGGCAGAAGTAGAGTGTTGTGGTAGCATAAAGACCAACTAGCAAATCAAAAATAAAAAAATCAGTAACGATACATTGAAGCCGACATTGTCTATTGTCAAATAATATAAATAATTATTTACTCGTGTAAACGGCAGTTATGTAGCGTCCTCTTTCGGTGTACTCGTGAAGGACAATCACTGCCCGTGTATTATTTAACATTTTCCAATGTTTTTCTATACACTTCAAGGCCAATTTCATCTATAAAATTTCTGATTAAACATAATATTTTCGGAGAATATGTATATATTAGGATGTGTCGAGAATAAACTTATTTTTTTATTTTTCCGCTCACATCACTCTAAACGTTGGTTCCGATTTCGAAAAAAGTAAACGTCAAAGTCCACCGCTATAGCTAAATTTTTAAAGGTCGTTCAAAGAGGTTTAATGATTTCCATATACTTAGCACGTAAACAAAATTCCACCTATGGGCATTCTTTATCAACTGGGCTACTTTTTTCGGTCGACCTCTCAGTTTTTTTTAAATTTACCAGTTTGTAGTACTACTTGAGAGGAGCTTCGGTATTTTTTTTTATTATTATTTTTTAAATGCACCGTTCAGGATTGACGCTTTTTTTAAATATCAGTATATCTCAGAAAATATTGGTCCCTCAAAAAATTCGTAGGAACATTGACATTTTTATTTTTCATCAACTTTTGAATAATATTAGATTCATAATTTTTCTGATACAGGAAAGTTCATTTTTCGTAAAAAAAAAGTTAGAATAATTTTTTTCTACTAAAAACACACCTTCGATTCTGGTTACAATTTTACACGATATTTAGCATTGTATGGAGATTCTAAAATAAAATTCCAGAGTGGTACCTGTGATTATTACGTACTAAAAAAATGAAAAATTAAAAAATTTAATTCATATAAATTTGTATAAACTCGACTATTATTTAGATAACTGAAAGGGGTTGGCCCGTACCCGGTAAATTTGATTCATATCATGGGGAAACTTTTTTTTTTTTATGGAGGTTCTTTTTTAGATGTTTTCTTTTTTAATTTTTTATGTTTTTACTTTTTTTAGTGCGTAAGAATCGCAGGTACCTCTTTGGGATTTTTTTCTCAGAATCTCCATGTAATGCCAAACATCCTGTAAAATTGGGGCCAGAATCGAAGGTGTGCTTTTCGTAGAAAAAAAATATTTTAATTTTTTTCACGAAACGTGGACTTTTCCGTATCGGGAAAATTATGACTCTAACATCATTCGAAAATTGATGAATAATAAAAAGGTTAATATTTCTTCCAATTTTTTGAGTGACCAATATTTTCTGAGATATAGTGATATTAAGAAAAAAAACGTAAATTCTGTAGAGTGTACTTTAAAAATCTAAAAAAAAATGACAGAAGCTTTGCTCAAGTAGTACTACAAACTGTCAAAATTAAAAAACATCTGAGAAGTCGACCGAAAAAAGTGGCCCAGTTGATAAAGAATGAGCCTGAAGCCACTTCAGTATTTTTTATTTTCCGCTGAGGTATAATCTTTGTACAGAAAAACAATTTTTTTTTACGTGTTAAGTACATGGAAATCATAATAAAACCTCTTTGGGCGAACTCTAAAAATGTACTTTTCTTAAATCGGAAACTAACGTTCAGAGTGGTGGAAGCTGAAAAATTTAAAAAAAGGTATTATATTACACTAATATTGTAACGACTGTGGGAATGAATAACTCGCGTATTGGTTTGTGGGGCGGATATTATTGATATAATTGTGGCTATGTATCTCGAGTATCAACTGTCAAACATCTCTCGTCTCTGAAAGTCTGATCAAGACTGCTTATCTGACAATCGATCTTGCATCGATCGTCCGTTCATTTGTCTATTGTCAACCTTGAATAATATCGTATGTCTTAACGAATAGTTAGCTACATATTCGTTTTAATATATATACTAGGTTGTTTCTCAAAAAGGACTTTTTTGAGTTTCCTCTGACCATTTTAAAGTGTAGATTTCGATCTCAAATTGTACCTCACGAACGGCAGTCCCTAGAAAAACATCCTAACAGATACCACTTTTGACGTTTTTACCCAAAAAATGCGACACCTTGTTAAAGTAATTGTCAACGATCGCCTTTCGCTGTTTTTTTTTTAGATCGAAATGTGTACTTCTACGGAGTGGGAGATTCACTTTTTGTCGTTATTTTAAGTGAACTCAAAATACATATTCTTTAATTATGATTTTTTAAAAAATTTTTATATAGGAAACTAAAAATGTCGCGTCGTGTGAATTTGTTGAAAAACATTCTTTCCACTCTCCAAAAGTATTGATATCAATCTAAGAGGTTCCGCAGTCGACGTTTGTACCCAAAAAATGCCACTACTCAAAAATTAATTGTTAGTGTCCCCTATTCACGAAGTCTTTTAAGTCTTTTAGTATTTTTTGTCACAAAAAATATCCGGTGTATAAAAATTCACGTACGGCTCGCGTTCTTAAGCGAGATTTCACAATGACTTCTACATAGAATCTATCAAAACTCGCAAAGACTCCTCCGGATTTGTAATCGCACTCTGAAAAACTCTTGTCAACAGTTTCGCTTGAACATGCACTTTTCATCACAGGATATTTTTATTAAAAAAAAAAAAAAACTTCTCGAATTGGGAACTCTAACAATAAAATTTGGGCGTCGTCGAATTTTTTTTGGGTACGACGAATGCGGCAGCTTTGAAATATTTTGCTTAGACCTGCCGTTCGCGATGTTCAATTTCAGATTAAAATCTATACTTTCGGAGGGTGGAAAGAATTGTCGTCAACAAATTCAACCTACTGGATATTTTTAGAGTTTTCTGTATACGTATTTAAAGTCTTTTGTGATTAATACAAAAAATAACTCTTGTTATTCTTTGTATTAATCACAAAGCCGTACAACTATATAGTTTCATCGATAAAAAAATCCAGTGACAGCAGTGGCTGACAATTAAGTTTGGAAGGTGCCGCACCTCTTAGGATTTTTTTGTTGCTAGGTACCACTTTTCGCGACGTTCAACTTAAGATCGAAATCTATACTTTAAAGAGGTGGAAGTACATTTTTTTTAAATGTCCTTTTTTGAAACACCCTAATATATACCGGAACCGTACAATATCAACACGTTGAATACAGCTGAACATGCTGAAGAACATGGCTACTCCCATCAGTAAGATCGTTGTGCTTCGTGCAAGAATGTTTATGTCTGGCCAAGCGTCATGCAATCGAATAAGCTGTTAAACGTAGTAAATTGTAACGAAAAAAGCAACGTTTTAAAGGGAAATTAACACTGAGATAACGACTGCTACCATAGGTTGGACGAGTGTCAATGATGTGGCGAACATCGTCAAAGGCAGAATAATTCTCACGTATTTTGACTGTTCCGGCCAAAGGCCTATTCGGGACAGGTGAGCCTTGGTTAAGGCGTAGTATCGCTGATCGAACAATCTCATGACTAAAGCTCACTATTTATACTGCTCTCCCGGCTCCTTCAAAAAGTTATCTGGATAGAAAACTCCCACAACTGCTTCAGAAACGTTAATGAACCAAGATAGAAACCTGTCTTTAGTTCCTTCACCGACAGTGGTGTTGAGGGACCGCTGCATTTTCATGTAATATCTATCGCTACCGTTCAATGACTGACACCCCCAGCAATTACGACGCCGATCGTATTCACCACCCGCGCTAGCTCCCATAGTTGCCGTGCATATTTCATGAGTGCTTCACGCTTTTTCGCTACATTCGTTTCCTACACTGCGGTCGACGGCATCCTGATGACGGTTCGAGCCTGACTAGGCGCGAATACCAAAGAATCTTAAGTACAATGCAAGATCAAAACCATGCTGTTCTCGAAGAGCCTTTTTTGCTATTCAGTTTCTATCGTCTGTAACAAAATACTACAAGTACGACACAGAAAAACTTCTACCTTCGTAGACAAACTTGACAGAATCGGCTGCGGTCCAATATCGATGTTCTCGCAAACTTTCGAGTCTGAAATTAAATTAAACATTCTTATGACAACCGATCGAACTACTCTGTTTAACGTATCCGTGCAATGGTGTCGCTCGAATAGAGTTACCATCAATCAGATTAATCAGTATGCAAACTTTCATTTACATCAATATTTTAGCATTAGCACAGTTCTGTACTTGATGACATTCTGTGGTACTGAAAATTCGTGGAATCTTCCAGATCTCAGTGTGACCTTAAACAGTGCAGTAAAAGCGTCTAGGCTAGATTTATATTTCTGCATAGGGTAAAAGTGATGAATACGGTGCGACGCGATAAGATCAATACAGGCAAGCGAACTTCAATCGCTTACCTTTATTCTTGCTCGTGATTGGTACTTCAGATAGCGTACAGTGTCTCCACATTAAGTATGATATGAGAGGTTTCACTGTATTAAATAACCTTCATGATCGACCAAATATGAAAACAAAAATCGTGAAGATGGGCTATCACGACGGAGAAATCACCAAATGTGAATCGATTGAGATCAAACTTGGTTAATATTGTTATTTAGGTAAAGGAACAATTTTGTCGGTAAACATTTCTTATTAAATATCAAGAGACGAGGTAGCGTCTCGACGCTAAGTACTTAAATAAATGATGTTATGCGAGCGAAACGCTGCCGTATAATTGTTACTTCAATATGCCGGAAATCAATATTCCTCCTCAATTATCTCGGAAACGAAGCATTGGATCGCAATTTCAACGACACTTTTTCACTATTATTCAATTTATTCTGTAATGTATGACTCGGCAGGTGAGGTACACTTTCTTTATTAGTTACATCGGTAATTTTACACCGCAGCTGCACGAAGCACGTCTGCCTTTTTCGGGTCTCTGCAGCTGAGTGGCGCCCCCGTCTCCTCGTGTGAGCTTCAAGCCTTACTTGCTAATCTTACGATCTAACTTAAGTACTTTGCCGACATCTCAAATTCAATTGATCATTTACTGGAATCCGTGAACAAAATTTCGATAAAACAATGTGAAAAATTTGTGAAAAACCGTGAAAAAATGGGGCTTATGTAAAATAACGTAAAATTATTTTTGCGTGCAGAATTTGCAAATACAAAAAAAATGTGACTTAAAGTTGTTTAATAGATTCGCGATATATTCGTCTTAATTTACAATAATTAATTGTTTTCAATTTTTACCGTTCACGTATCTGTACAAGTTGTTAATAATCAATCATCTAGTGAATTTCGAAAATTGGTCAGATCAAAACCAAAAAATGTTTTTTCCAAAAAAAGAAAAATGATACTATCCAACGCCAAACACTTACAGTTTGTTGTCTGTGCCAAGAAAGTTTCTGATAAAAAAATCATTTACAACAAATGGTCCAAAAATAAAAACACTGCTCTTCCAAAAAAATATTTATCAAAATAATCGCTTAAAACAAAAATTAAAAAAAGTAAAATCACATGAGACAAGTACGAATATACAGATGTTATGCATACTAAGTATGTACTATAGTATTATGAACTGAAGACTATGCAGAAAATAGCGATAAAATATACAAAACTGAAACAAAATGTTTCATCATATTGATCAACCGAACAACAGTACACGCGGCCGGCATACAAAACTTGACGTGCCAGTTTTCCTTTTTTATTTTACTAATAAAGTACACTCCTGAGCACAGCTCGCGGTCAGAACTAGAGAAGTGGGGAAGCGGCCGTGAGCGGAACTCTCACCATTCGACTCGTGCGAGTAAAACCGTCTACGACGCGAATTGCGCAGAACCAGGGTAATGGCGGGGTGGGGGTAGGCTGCCGAGCCTACTCCCACCACGCCACGGCCGTTGGGAAAGCGGCCGTGCGCGAGCAGGCTGTGCTCGGGCGTATACTGTAACCCCCGGGGTCAATATTACCAAGTATGAAAAAAGCAAGATAGACTATTAAACAACGGGTGTGAAAAAAATTCCTAAAAATATTTCATTTTTAGGTCTTTATAAAGGGTTTTTGGGTTCCTATTTGTTTCATCCAGCAGGATTTACCGTTAAAAGTAACACACAGGCTAAAACTTTATAGTGAGCCGTAAAGGATTTTGCCTTTATAGGGGCATAGTTACCATTTTGACCCTATTCACATCCGATCTCCACTAATGCTCACAGAGGGCCGTAATAACTGTGCAAGCATCTACTCTGGTCGGAATCACACTGTTAGATTCGGATTGATAGCATTTTTATTGATCTACTTATCTATTACATTTTAATAATATTGTCGGTGAATAATTAATGTTGAATCTCTTACGTGAAAAACCAATGCAACGCTATTAGAATTTTTTTCATCAATCTATGGGTATTGTGACGTGATTTTTTGGAATCACCGTCACAAAATTAAAGAAAAGAGCATCTAGTACTTTTCTTGCGAAAATACCGAATTTTATGGTATAGATCTCGTTTTGCTGCCTCTCTCGCTAATCGCGGTACGATTTAGCTTACGGGAATACAGTTCTGCTAACGTTTGGGTTCATGTTATTTTTTTGTACGGTTACGGTTACAGTAAAGATCCAGTTAGTCGGGGTTTTCGAATCCAGTTGGTGGTGCGGATCCATAAGTTATTACAAGCCCAACTGGAGGAGAGACTCGACGAGGCTTCGTTACGAATACGCCAAAGTCCGGTGAAAACCCGGCGCTCTAGTGGGTGATACGGTAAAGTGCAATGCGTTGGAGAACAGGCGGAGTTACGGTTTAGTACGGACAAGGATGGAACCCTTGTGCCGTGTTTTTGAGATAGGGAAAAGCCTTGTTTTCACGCATTGCACGAGGAGAAGCGATCGTAACGATCCTCGAAATTTACCGCTTCGTACAGTTCGGTTACAGGCTCCCGTTGAAATCCCGTTTTGAGATAGTTTGAGAGGGCAGTAGCTATCGGTCAGAGTTCCCGAAATAATGATAATGGTCCGTTACAGATGTTATCGTAGACAAATCAGTCTACCGAGAGTCGTCCTCGAGGCCGCTCGGACTTCGCTCGCGCTCCCGTGTGTTTACGGTTTTTCGGGTATTGTCTCGCGCTCGCGATGCGGGTCTCGCTCGCGCTGTCGTAGACTCCGGCTATCGCTCTCGCTTCGGTTCGTGCGTCTCGCTCGCGCTACCTGTCACCGCGGGTGTTCGCGGGTCGACTCGTGTTCCGTTTCTCGTGCGAGTTTTGTTGCCGATTTTCTGTGATCGAGATGCGTTCGGAATGCTCTTGAGGTGCAGTGATTGTGCTGAAGTTCTCGGAGCATCGTAAGGTGCGGTTCTCGCCTCATATTATTGGATTTATTCCTGCCGTACGGTGAGTTTATCGTTTGGATAATTTTCTCGATCGCGTATAGGACTCGTTCTCGCTGTCGTTACGCTCGCTCGACCCTTCGGTAAGCTGAGCGCTCCCGATGCACGCAGGTGCGATCTCGTGGATTACAGCCAACCAAATTAATTATTTTCGTTTTGGAAATCTTGAGCTCTCGTTAGCATAGATTTCGCGTTACTTTATTGGCGAAGGATCGCGACCCTTCTGCCACAACCTACACCCTGAGCAAACCGTGCATTTCCGCAACCGTTGCTCTCGCGAGTGTATTGGTGTTAGCTCGTTACCGTTCCGTTCCCGTTTCTATCGTTTTGTGTTTTGTCCTTGCGGAGGTCGGTTCCATCGACCTCCAGTTTAGTCCGGTTTGGCGATTCCGGCGAAACAAAAATCCGCCCTGCGGAGGTCGGTTCCATCGACCTCCAGTTTAGTCCGGTTCGGCGATTCCGGCGAAACAAAAATCAGCCCTGCGGAGGTCGGTTCCATCGACCTCCAGGTTAGTCCGGTTGTTAATACCGGTGAAACAAAAATTAACTGGCGCCCAGCGGGACTCCAATGCATTCGCGAGGGTGGACGGCCGAAGGTGACGTTTTTTGGTTCTCGATTTCGCGTTTCGCTCCCGTCTGGTTTGAGCTTCGGTTCTCGATTTTCGGTTTTGTTCTATTGTCCGTTGAGATACCGGAAAATACGTCACAGTATAATTTTTTCTACTCCGAATACTGAATATTATAGACAGCTCATAGTAATCATATTATAGCTTATTTTTATTATTTTTTTTTTGTAAAGTACACAGAAAAGAATGTGTTCGTCACCGTGATTCAGCGTCGTTGATGAGTAAAACTTTTAAGGTTTTTGTGGGACAACATCAAAATAGTAGCATTATCATAAAAATTTACACGAATGTATATAATCGCTTTGCCGAAGGCCTCGAAAAATTTGGAGTCAATCCACAGCATAATTTTTTAGAAAAAAGATCGGAAAGTTATCGGTTTTTGTGCACTGATTGCACTACTCTTATGGAGAACTGCCGACCATCCTGTTATATGTAGTTGATATCTTCTAAGAAAATGTTACCAAGTACGTGGAAAAGTATGTAAAATTGAACGGATATTCGCTTAACCTTTGGCACATTCTGCACGATGATTTACAGCATCCTTAATTGATTATTGATTAAACAAAACGCAATGCTGGTAGGAAATTTCGGCCATGTGAAAAAAAATCACCGAAAATAACACTACCTACCGTATCGACTGTGACGTGGTACGTCACAGGTCCCTCGCCAAACTCGGCTCGAGTCCGCCGCTCACCGAACGTTAGACAAGCATATTTTTTACGTTTTTTCTGGTTTATATTTTGTGTAAGTTAGTGTTTAAAATCCCCCTTTTTCTTCCCTCCCGATACCCCTTGTGTGAGTGTGCGCGGCTCGAAGGCAACGTCAAGATTTCCCCCGACAGCCCCAAGGAACAGCTCAACGACCCAGCAAGCCGCAAGGAACAGCCCAACGACCCAGCAAGCCCCGGGACCTGCAAAGGGACGAGAGCCGACGTGCTGACGCCGAGGAAGGTAGGAGGATCGTGGACGAGGGGAAAAAGCCCTGTGAAAGACCGTCCGAACCAGCCTCGAAAAGCCCGCCGAAAAGTCGCCACTGCCCGCTTCGCCTGTCCGCTGCCGCTGTGATCTTCGACGCACGACATCGATTGACGATCCAGCGACACCTCTGTCGCCACCCCCCGTCGTCCGGAGGAAACGCCCGTCCATGACTCCGATTACCGACCAAAGCCGACGCACAGGTGCTCTCGTTCCCCACCATAGTCACCAGCGCCAGATCCGACGACGAAGAAGAAGACATCGCCCTGCCCCCTCACTCTCCGACTCTCCGAGCCGAGCCGCGTGGTGTACGACGTGTGTGAGATCGGGTGTCGATAGTTTTAAGAGAAATTGTATTGTTCGACAGCCGAAAGCGAGTGAATATCCCTCCCAAATTTATAAGACGACTCGGCTGTCCATTGTTAATTCCGACTCCGTGTAGGAGAGTAAAACCCGCCCATTACGACGACTCAGTGATAGCCAAGGAATACGATTTGGACCATTGTACGGAATTTTATAACGACCGAGGCTATCCACTGATTTGAGGAAATATTGTAACCAGGATCTGAGTGCATTGAGTGAGTGAACCCCGACGACCCGTAAGTTTTTGCCCACATTTTTCCCGACCCTGTTTGACCCTTTTTCCTCCCCCGAAACCCCGTATTTTTGGTAGAAATTATTCAGAAAAGACTTTGCCTCGTGGTCGACACGTGGTCGACGTCCTTTGTTACACGAGCAAAGAGAGATATCGCGCGCGTGGTGAGCGGCGTAAAAGGCATAAAATTCATGATAAGTGATAGTTTATTTAATCAAAGTTTTTCCCTTCCCTTTCCTTGAGCCCTTAAGTCTTTTTTTTGTACAGTTTATTGAGTTAAGACCGAGGTAATATTGTAAGAAGCCGTCGGATTCGTGTACCCTCCCCCTGAGCTCTCTCCCCTCTCCCGAGCTAGCTGGACTGTCCGCAAGACAGAGATATTTTTCAAGTACAGAGTTTTTTGAGTTGCGTTTTTTTGAGAAGAGATCCGTGCCGTCTGCACGATCTATAACGGTGCTACACCGTCACAGTAGCTGGCGCCCATTTGAGCCATTTGAGTCGTTTGAGTCAGTTTTTGATTTAGTATTCGATTTTCGTGCAACTTTTGCCTGACCAGCTGTCCCTTACGAGCCCCCTCGAAGTCCCATTGACTGTCCAACAAAGCCCCCTTAAGATCCCCATAACTTCCCCAAATTTATCCCGAATATTTCCCCCTTTTGCAGTCCCCTTTATTAGCGCTTTTTGATAATTTTGAGCGAATTGCATTTTTATTTTTCCCCGAGATTATTGTTAAAAAGCGAGTATTATTGCCCCGACTATTTCCCCCCCCCCCCCCCCTTTCCCCCGGATTATTATTTACGACTGCCCCGTATTGTTCAGCGATTATTTAGGTTATTATTCCCGTTTTTCTTGCGTTTATTTTCGACTGATTAGTTACCATTTTTCATTATTATTTCGTTGTCGATTTATTATTTTTGGGTTCTGTCTTCGACGTACCCGTAACGGCGTCGAAGCAGAAATTATTATTGTTATTTTCCGTTTGACCTTCGGCGTACCAGTAACGGCGCCGAAGCTGTATTTTTTATTTATTTTTATATTTTCGGTTAGACTCTTCAACGTACCCGTAACGGCGTTGAAGAGAGGATTATTACTGTTATTTTTTTGGTTTGGCTTCGACGTACCAGTACCGGCGTCGAAGCGGTCACTTTTGTAATTATTTCTCAACCCTTTCAAGTTCAATTTTTGTTATCCTTTTGCACCATTAAACCATTGTTACTATTGTTCCCCACGAGTATTATTTTTATCTTGTTTGACCCCCCCTCCCTTTTTCCCGCCCGTTGCACGATTTTGGCCCAATTTTTAGTTTACTAATTTATCGATGATTTCGCCCGTCCCACGGGGAATATAACGTCACACGACATACTCACTTTGCTACAGCTACCTAGATTACCAATAAAAATATAGATGTACATTCCTTACACTCATGGTCAACAGTTAGGTTAGTTTGTAAACACGAGGCGTCACTACTGCTAACTAAATACTGTTGATAAATTAATATGCCAAACATGTATTGTGTAAATTACGGCGAATACTTTTTACGCTGTTCAATCGCTAATATACCTATAGTTTATTCAATATCTCTAAGAAAATCACCCAAAAACATCACGCAAATATTGCTATTACTTTGTTATTGTTACGTCCTGATCAGCATTTTCCTGCATCCACGGTAAAGGAGATTTCTCTCCCTATTACACGTTTATCGCATGTGACGCTTTATCAGAACAGTGCCCCTTTCGAATCTAACCTTTCGGAAATTTATTCAGGGATGGGCTGAGTATGCATGCCGAAAGAATATAGGTCGATTTTCACCATGTGATGTTTACTATGGCTCGGTATTTAATTCTACTCGATGCGTACTATGATGTTTACTACTTTGAACTGATACGACTCTCCGCGTGGCCCTGGCGTACCGTAGTAGCGTAGGGTAATAAGACTCCCGATGGCTCGCACCGCGCTGCGCAACACTGAGTCAAGGCTAACGTTATCGCGGATTGTCAGGTTCGATGCACTACAGTTCGGCTCTCACTAAGAAATTAAAGGATCTTGACATTTAAGTATTCGGCTATCACTCTTTAGTTAATTAACCCCCGGATTGATTATTATTTATCCACAGATTGTTGGAGTTAAATAATTAAAGTTCAGTAAAACAAACAAAGTAAAATATTTTCCAAGGACAATTGAAAATACATGAAATGATTGAAAATTAACGGTTGAAATGACTTACGATGTTTCAAAATCAATTAAGCGTCCAGAAATATGAAATTGAATGAAAATGGATGAAGATATCGACGCAAAATTCCTCGTCCTTCCTTCCTTCCTTCCTTCTTGGTTTCAGGTAAATTGGCTGAAATAAATGATCAGCGGCGAAAGTGGATGTTGATGATAATTATAACTCCGAATGATTTCAATGAATGTTCAAGTTATTTATTTATTGATGGTTAATCGTTAGCTTCCGATTTCTTTATCTTATTTTCCGGAGTTAAAGTATTTAACAAACGTTGGATACAATGCTTAAACAATAATGATTTCTTCCCGACAAGAGGTTCCACGAAGAAGCTACTGGGCTTATTAAGCTGAACTGCTGAACTGAACTGAACCGAACCGAAGAACCGCGCTCCGTCTTTGGAGAGCTTCTTTTATAATTTCAATCGGAAGGGCACCCGTGTCACCAAGCTCCCCGTTGCATCCACTGATGTCCAGTAGGCTTGCAGCTAATCGGCTGGTCCCCTACCATTGTGATTATCGATCGGTTTTGACATCTCACGTCGCTTATTTTAATAATTTTACAATATTGACTTTTACAATAATTTCTTGGTTTAACAAATTATTTGCTTAATTTTCGTTTTTAATTACAATGGTTTAGAAATTTGAATGGATTTTCTACCTTGTTTCTATCAAAAGTTATTCTGTCGATTAATTATATTTGTTTAAATATTCCTTATATATTCCGGATTTTCAACAAATAACTATTGAACTTCGCTTAAACTGCAATAAAACCCTAAATAACGATACTGATTAATTCCCTACTATTTAACATTTATTTACCATAATTAATATCAACGATTTGACCCAAATGGTTTATCAAAGTTGACTCTATGGAATTACCATTTGATCATTTATTTACTGGTCATTTTTCCAGAAATACTCAACCCAAATGAGTCTATTATTAATAAATAATTCTTATATGTTTATCGAATGGTTCAAATAATTATCCTCTGAGAGGTGCTGCACTCGTTAGCGCCGACGGTAAATTTCCCAATCGATCGCCTCGAGACAGTTGCACCGATTCTTCGGCTGCACCGCTGTGTGCGTACATGCGTCGCCTCGCTCCGCGTGTTAGAGCGATAAGGTGTCATCCCCTTTCGCATGTGGAAAAGATTCATGTTGCTTTTGCGTTTTAATTAAGACAATGGTTATAGACCCGAGGTATTCTCGCTGTCACCCGAGAGCGAGTCGAATAGCCTCTTCGTATAACACTGTCGATCATGTGATTATTCCTATGCCAATCACTGCATAGAATCATCCAACATTTTCAATGCGCTATTATTCATTATTTAACGTGCAATCACCTTTCAGTGGTTACTTCGTTAATATGATTTTACAACTTTTATATTCTTTCAAAATTTCCTATTTTCCTATCGAACATTTCTAGATTTCTGACCAGTTGCGTCAGTGAATTTAAGGGAAAATTCACAGGACGTAACATTATTTACGAGTCGCAACAGCGCGTCGACCCATTATAGAAGCATAGGGCGCTGCCCTCGTACCTCACCTCTCCTGAGTCTGCCCCACACAACCTTAAGTCCATGTGAAAGATGTCCCACGAGACATGAGTGCGAGAAAGATAGATGCGTTTTTCGAACCAGTGCCATTTAAAACCGGTTGACGGTTCGGATAAAACGGAAGCATCATCGAACGCGGTATTAAATTGTACATCTGGCAGAGCCAATGCGCTGCTTTTTCCCACAAAGTTTACGGTCTCTGAATTGTATTCATTACAGATTTTGGTTACCTACTCCACCGTTTCACATGTCCTTAAATCATTTGTGCGAATATCATGAAGTACGATAACACTGTCCGTATTGCCTTGAAAAACAGTTTCAAAATACATTATTATAATCAACGTCGATAATACTATCGATTGTTACGATACATCGAGATAGATAATCGAAATGCGAATATACCATACCGGGCTAAAGGTTTCCATGGACAGAACGTAGACTTTTCCGGCGGTTAAATACCAAGGTTTGCTTCGCAACAGAACTGGTAGCTGGAGCTTTTGAGCATTCATTGGCATATCCTGCCAGTCCAAATTATAACTAACGGGTGGAGAGAGAGAAAGAGAGCAATAGTACTTGTTAGAATTTTCCACCAAGTAACTCGTTTATACGCACGCAGTTGTGTGAATCTTTCCACTATGATTAATCAATTCCTGCCCGGGTATACTAGCTACATAAAGATGGAATACGACATTAATTATAAAGGTTGCTTGTTGCATCAGTACTTCAGGATGTGTCCAATTTATCAGAGCCTGCAATAAAAAATAATCATCGACCAGGAATACATTTTTCTGCAATATAAAATATGTTTCGAAATTGAATTGTTGTAACTTACTTGTACACCCAAGATGACCGAAATGATCACAGCAATGCCTGATGAAATTCCGCTGGGTGTAGAAGAACTGTCCTCGACTAGATCAGCAAAACTATGTCACTCAATCATAGACTAATCTTCCGTAAAAACGCCACGTCGAATGTGCACAGCTTACCTTATCGCCTCTATATGAAGAATTATGCAGTCACGGATTTTTTTATAATTCCAGTCACTGCGAAAGGTAATAGCATTTTCATATGCGAACATCTCTAAATTGAATCTGTATGGGCAATGGTATTTTCAATTCATTGATAATCGAATTACATTGTCCCTCTATTAACTGGAATAAATACTACACTGTTAAAAATTTCTGTTTGAAAATTCATAACATGTATATGAAGTTTTATGCATATACAGTATATGAAATTTCATTGACACGTATGTAAGAAAATTGCGTTACCGGTATATGAAAAACAATATTTTTTGTATAATATTTGTAATTAATAACGTAATTTTCATATACACCGAAAAAAAGGTTTGGTAAGATCAAACAAGATTTGTTGAAATCAACCTAATCCTGCGGTTGCGGGCGGCGAAGGAAATAGAAGTTGACTACAAAGTTAGATCAGCATCAAAAAAATCATTTCATTGTTCCCACTAAGAATATGTTTGATCGAACAGAATAGGTAATCATATCGAAAAAAAAACTTTTGTTCGAAACAAATATCTAGTCACACAAATGAAATAAATATTGGCCCAACTCAATCTGGAGTTGTGTCCCAGTACTGTTATTTATGTTATTTGTTACTAATTAATTTCATACATGGTTACATCGTGTTTCATATGTTCAATTGTTATCAGTATGTCGCTACTTATCAATACAACACAATTTTTACAAATTAAAATTTTATATACCCTAGTGGGGCTCGAACCCCGAACCTAATGCATTCTAACCTAGTACCTTACTACTACGCTACAATCGCTTATTGATGTATATCATTTTGAATCGGATATATAAGTTATTCTCCGTCATTAACTTAGATTCAACTTTGATGATTTGATATTGAAATATCGAAATAACTTGAAAGATGTTTATTGTGGGTATAATATTTGTGAATTACTAAATTGACGTGTTGCCGAATCGGATAAAATTATTTTCAAGATGCCAAATATTCGTATATATATGAACACATTGAATCACATCTTTTTTAGATTGACCAAATATACGTTCAAGTCAAAATAATATACCTTCTGTATGGTGACAGTATATACGATTGAATCGAAAAAAAACTTGTCGATTTAATGCCTTTTTGATTAACTTTGAACCAATGTTGTAGTCATTTTAACTGCTACACGCAATTGACACAACCACACCAGTTTTATTGTTTCAACAACGGTGTAGTCTATTCAAATGCGCCTGGTTTGATTGAAACCAATTTTCCGTGAGTTGTGAGGTTGATATTACCAAACCTTTTTTTCGTTGTGCGGATGTCGTAATTTTCAATGCAATCACCGGTAATTTTAATATACAGATATCGTATTTAAGTTTAAATTATTGAAATGTAAATGCAACGTATATGAATTCTAATTTCATATACCGAGATTGTATATTTCATATAATTTTCTATATATAAACGTGTTGTAAATTTCATAACATTTTCAACAGTGTATGCTGAGCAAAAGGGGGCGCTGGGAGCTTTGTAAAGGAGCATTCGTACCTGTGGCGGGATCCGGGGTTTTTGGAGGGTATGGGGAAACATTGATCGAGAAGGCTTCTGTCAAGTACTTTAAAATGTTAGAAATAGGCATTGAAACAAATGGAAATGTTGGTGACGGAAAGGGTTGAGTATAGAGGAAACAGTGGAACATTTCTCAATGACGTCCCACGTGGAAAAAAGTAGTATGTGATTGACTCTGGGTCAACTCTCGGTAAGAGGATGGGATTGATCTGGGAAGATCGATGGGCACTATATGGGGTTTGAGACCCATCCATACTCGTCCCAGATGCTTTCCCGCACTGACGCCTATCCAATTCCTATGAAATTTTCGACAATTGATCCCGTATCTTTTCGATAAGTTTTCCTATCGTCATTCCCATTGAGTGGTGTTCGCACGAAATTTTCGACAGTTAATCCCATACTTCTTCCAATTGTCATTATCATAGCGAAGTAACGGAATTTCGGACCACCGATCCCCGGGACGAGTATGGATGGATCTCAAATCCCGTATAGTGTCCGTTGTTCTTCCCATATCAATCTCATCCTCCTACCCGTCGGTAACGTCAGTGCTTGATCTCGGCATCAGCTGAGTAGTGGGTGGCAGGAAAGAGCTGGAATGACATTGAGAGGATTGAGAAAAAGGAACGGCGAAAATGACGGGATGGGAAGAAGCTGCAGTAGAGGAAAACTTCCGTAGCAAGTTAAGGGACCATAGAATGGACCGAAATACGGACACGTACGTTCGGAAAAAAAGACCGTCAAAAAACGTGAAATGGATCGTAACGTTTTTGATTAACGTTCCCTCCGTTTTCGGTCGCGAAAAGCGTAAGAGGACCATAGGCCAAACGGCCGAACGGTTCCAGTAATTAATATCATTATCGTGAAGTAGAATCTTGATTCTTTTTGATTTCCGAGAGGGTTCTTTTGATAGTAATCTGACAAACTCATCGGACGGACTCGAGTCGTTGCAAGCGGCTGGCGCCCATAACAAAAGGAATCAAGCCGTCTAGAAAATAAATCATTTATCTTGCTTATTAATTCGAGTGTTACTTTCTTGGGCGAGCCTTCATTCGATTCTTCTTCCATCCATCCCAAAATTCATGACAACATTATTTTTTGGAGAATTGGGATGGGACCGTATAGGACGAACCGGAAACAATCCCGAATAAGCATATAAACTCGTCGCGCTTCATGAGGCGATGTTATTTCGACGTAGACAACACCCGTACTTCACAGTGTTATGGCCGGTTTCGAAAGATCGATAAAAAAATAGACCTCCTGGTGTCATAGGAAACATTTCGAAGCCTTATATCGGGACTTCCTTAGGTTGTTGACACTGAACCGAACGGCAAATCAAATAAGAAGCAACACATTTTGTAGTTTGCCGATCAGTTTACAGTCAATCCATAAATGATCTATAGTCGGTTGACCGCGAGTCGGCTGTAGATTGATGATTGACCACCTGTTGAACTAAAAAGTTAGTTGAATGTGAATCGATTGTTGACCAACTGTGAATGTACCACTCGACTAAAAGATCAATCGGCTTTTGGTCGATTTGGCCCCCGGTTCAGTGGCACACACTCACGCAATTATTTTCCGTCCGTTTGACGGGTGCTATTTCTGCCAAGGGGTTTTTAATTTTCGACCAAAATTGGAACAACAGTTGATTAATCGTACCAATTGACCGATCGGTTTTCAGGTTGTCTGAATTTGGTGGAAATCAAGGGGAAAAGCATCGGTCTGGAGCAATCGAATTATTTGAGAGACAATTATACGCACCCAACAGCTTCAAAAAGTGCACAAGCATGAACAGTCCACAGAATGTACATTGCTCCAATGGCAACTGTAATATTAATCACCATTGCGGCCACGATATATGTATGTGCGAGTATGAACCAATAGTATTTATCCTCATCAACGCCATACTCTGCCTCGACAATATACACTTTTGGCCGGGTTCCGTTGACAGGATCAAGGAAGTCACGTATTATCGGTGATAAACATAAGCAGAAGTAGAGTGTCATCGCAGCATAGAGACATACTGGCGAATCAAAAGAAAAAAAAACCACAAATAATACATTAAAACCGATGTTGTGCATTGTGGAATAAGAAAAATAATTATTTACTTGAGTAAACGACGGTGATGGAGCTTCCTCTTTCGGCGTACTTGTCAAGAACAATCACTGCAGGTGTATTTTTTAACATTTGCCAATGATTTTCTATATACTTCAATGACAATTTCATCTGCAAAATTTCCGATTAAACATTAATATTTTCATAGAACATATACATACCGGAATCGTACTTTGTCAGCATGGTGGATACAACTAAACACAAAGTAGAAAATTGCTATCCCCATCATCAAGATTGTTGTGCTTCGTGCAAGAATGCTTATGTCTTGCCAAGCGTCATGCAGTCGAATAAACTGTTAAACGTAGTAAAGTGTAAAAAAAAAGTTTTAAAGGAAAATTCTCACACAGCTAACGCCTTGATACCCCAGGTCCGACGAGTGTCAATGCTATGGCAAACATCGTCGAAGGCAGAATAATTCTCACGTATTTTGACTGTTCCGGCCAAATGCCTATTCGGCAGCCCTTCTTTTCCGCACAATTCTTTTCACCACAGCACCGATCCAACACATTCGTTTCTCCACAAACTCTATAGCACACACGGCTTTTCCTTCACAATTTTAATGTTCACATGTGTTACATCCGAGCGAGGACATTTGGAAAATTCAGGCGCGAAACACGGACCCTCTGGGCATAGGGGGGGGGGGGGGGGGGAAACCACGCGACGATCGCGGAACTCGGGTAGGCGTGGGAATCAAAATCGGAAACGGGAGGCAGTCGATCTCGATACGTCGAACGGACTAGCTAACATTTACGAGAATAAGAGAATAAGAGAGAGAGAGAGGGACGCACGACGGTCCGCAAATCTCTCACCGGCGAGGATCGACCGCGATCCGAAGCGACGCGAACGAGAAGTTTAATTCAGAGTTTAGTTTCAGTTTACATTTTCCGGGGAAATTACCCTGTCGTTGTATTTTTCACGTTCCCAATCATTGGGAGTCACCCTAAATAAATCGAGTTCTCAGCAATTCCATCGTTAACATCAATTATTTCGAGCCCCACCCTCTAATCTGTGGGCGCAAGACCGACCACTCGGTATCAATTCAACACATGTGTTTTTCACGACATGTAGATTGTACACACTTCGATTATACACATTGCTTTCTACACAAATCGTTCAACACGCTCAGTATACCGCGCGTATCGATACGCCACAGTCTCGAACCAACACATTTGTTTCACCACAAGTCGAGATGCTCACGCTGGCTTTCCTTCACATTTTTAATGGGCACATGAGTTTTCCACGACATTTCGATCGTACACATTTCGATTATACACATTGCTTGCCGCACAAACCGTTTGAACACACGAATTTTACCGCGCAACTCAATACGCGCCGGTCTCGAGGCAACACATTTATTTCTCCACAAACCTGATCGTACACACTGCAATTCCTCCACATTTGTGATATTCACATGCGTTATCCAAGACATTTCGATTGTACACATTTCCATTATACACATGGCTTGGTGCACAAACCGTTTGAATGCGGGAATTTTACCGCGCTTTTTATTTCAACGCAAATCAAGTGCACACATTCTCCTCTACACCTACCCATTACTACACACACTCTTTACAACACAACTCGATAATGCACAACGGCGTTACAGCGCATTTCGATCCATCACATTCGATCCACCACAAAGTTTTCCAACACATTTCGTTACTACACATTACGCGTAGGTAAGGTAGAGCTCGGAGCGGTTCGCCTTGGAGGCAGAGGTTCTCACGCGAGTCTATCAGTATGGGCAACTCGGTTTCAATTTCGCTCTAGCCGCATACTGATAGACTCGCGTGAGAACCTGTACCCCCAATCCGAACCGCTCCGAGCTCTACCTTACCTACGTAATGTGCAGTAACGAAATGTGTTGGAAAACTTTGTGGTGGATCGAATGTGATGGGTCGAAATGCGCTGTAACGCCGTTGTGCATTATCGAGTTGTGTTGTAAAGACAGTATGTAGTAACGGGTAGGTGTAGAGAAGAATGTGTGCAAATGATTTGCGTTGAAATAAAAAGCGCCGTGAAATTCGAGCGTTCAAACGGTTTGTGCGCCAAGCCATGTGTATAATGGAAATGTGTACAATCGAAATGTCTTGGATAACGCATGTGAATATTAAAAATGTGGAGGAATTGTAGTGTGTACGATCGGGTTTGTGGAGAAATAAATGTGTTGCCTCGAGACTGTCGCGTATCGAGTTGCGCGGTAGAATTCGTGTGTTCAAACGGTTTGTGCGGCAAGCAATGTGTATAATCGAAATGTGTACTATCGAAATGTCGTGGAAAACGCATGTGCACATTAAAAATGTGAAGGAAAGTTAGCGTGAGCATCTCTACTCGTGGAGAAACAAATGTGTTGGTTCGAGACTGTGGCGTATCGGTTCGCGCGGTATACTGAGCGTGTTCAAACGGTTTGTGTAGAAAGCAATGTGTATTATCGAAGTGTGTACAATCTACATGTCATGAAAAAGACATGTGAACATTAAAATTGTGAAGAAAAATCCGTGTGTGCTATAGAGTTTGTGGAGAAACGAATGTGTTGGATCGGTGCTGTGGTGAAAAGAATTGTGCTAAAAAGAAGGGCTGCCGCCTATTCGGGACATGTGAGTCTTGGTTAAGGCGTAGTATCGCTGATCGAACAAACTCATGACTACAGCTTACTGTTTCTACTGTCTTTCCGCCTCCTTCAAAAAGTTTTTCTGGATGGAAACTCCGGCACTGCTTAAGAACGGTGGATGAGCCAAGATAGAAAGCTGCCTCTAGTTCCTTCACCGACAGTGGCGGCGATGGACTGCTACATTGTCATGTAATAGATATCGCTTGCGTACAATGATTGACGCGGCTGCAATTAGCACCCACGCGAACTCCCACAGTTGTCGTGCATATTTCATGAGTACTTCACTCTTTTCCGATACATTCGTTTTCCACAACACTGCGATCGGCGTCATCCTGATGACGCTTCAAGGGTGACTATGCGCAAAACACTAATGTGTATCAGCTCATAACATACGTTTATGTTATATTTTCGAGTACTGAAGACTCTAAAGTACAATGCAAAATCAAAACCACGCTGTTCTCGAGGAAGGAACTATGACCATTTTGCCACTCAGTTTCTATCATCTGCAACAAAATACTACAAGTACAGCACTGAAAAACTTCTACTTCCGTAGACCAAATTTGCCAGAATTGGCAGCGGTTGATTATCGATGATCTCGCGATCTGTCGAGGCTGAAATTAAAT
This sequence comes from Amblyjoppa fuscipennis, assembly GCA_963575735.1. Lineage (NCBI taxonomy): Eukaryota > Metazoa > Arthropoda > Insecta > Hymenoptera > Ichneumonidae > Amblyjoppa > Amblyjoppa fuscipennis. The sequence continues at coordinate 2,307,737 of OY754497.1, forward strand.
TAAATATTTTTACGACCACCGATCGTATAAATCTACATACCGTATCCGTGCAATGGTGTTTCTTGTACAAAGTGACCATCAATAAGCTTAATCGTTACGCAAACTTTCATTTACATAAATATTTTAGCATCACTACAGTTCAGTACATTACGGACATTCCCATCCCTAAAAGAATTGACCCTATTTTATATTCCCATCCCTAAAAGTATCTCTTGAAAATAACCTCAGATTGGGGCCTCGTTATATTAGTTTCTAGACGAAGCATGTGCGAGAATCCCTTCCTCCAGATCTTATCCTCCCAGTCCAGTACCGAACTCTGTACCTTCCATTTGGAACAAGACGACGATCTAAAAAATCGTGAGATCGATATTCCGGTCCTCTGGAATATCGAAACGTTTCAACCGATAAGCGAACTTCGTTCGATTACCTGTATTCTGGCTTGTGATTGGTACTTTAGATATCGTAAATTGTCTCCGCATTAAATATGCTATGAGAAGTTCCACTGTACTAAATAACCTTCATAGTCGATATTACCAAATACCAAATATGAAGAAAAAAATGTCGTAAAGATGGACCATCCCACGACGGCGAGAAATCGCCAAATATGAATCGATTGACATCAAACTTGGTTAATAAGGGAGAGCGGGGCAAAATGGCACAGCGAGACAAAACGGGATGACGAGACAAAGCGCAATTTTCTAACGATTTTTGAATGAGAGAGTGGGGCAAGACGGGACAGAAAATCTGGATACATCGATGGGGCGAAATTGTTACTAAATATGAACGGATTGACACCAAATTTGTTCAACATCCGCGATTTCGATCTAATTTATAACTAATGATTTGTTTTCCATTATTACCGATCATGTATTTCTGCGTGTTGTTGATAATCAATCATCTACTGAATTTAAAAACTCGGTGGGATTAAAACCAAAATACTTTTTTTCCGAAAAAGTAAAAAGGGTATGCCAAGTACTTAAAGTTTGTTGTCTCTGCCAAGAAAGTTGCTGATAAAAAAACCTTCGAAAAAATGGTAAAAAAATAAAAATATTTCCCTTCCAAAAAAATATTTCTCAAAATAATAGCTTATAAAAAATTTAAATAAAGTTAAGTCATATGAGCCAAGTACGGATATACAGACGTTATACATACCAAGTATGTGTTATATAGTATTACAAAAGGAAGGCTATGCGGAAAACAGTAACTGAAAAAAACGAAAATAATAGTACATTACTCCACGAGTTAGAAAAAGTGTTTCGTACGGGGGTTGTACGAAATTTTTCATCAACGTGCGAAAATGACGGTTTTACGCACGCCAAGCGGGCGGAAAAGTGGCCATTTCCGCATCGTGTGATGAAAAAACATTTTTCATCATATTTATCAACCGAACAAAAGTACGCAGGGGAGACATGCAAAGACTTGGCGTCCCAATTTTTTTTTTTTTTTTTTTCTAATACAGTACACTCCCGAGCATAGTCCGCAGTCGGAACTGGAATTGTAGAGAAGCGGCTGGACGCGGAGCCCCCACCACTCGACTCGCGGGAGTAAAACCGACGCCGACGCAAGCCGCGCAGTGCCAGGATAACGGCGTCGTGGGGGCAGGCTGTAGATCACTGGCGTCGAGAAAGCGGCCGTGCGCGAGCAGTTTGTACTCGGGGGTATATTGTAACCCCGGGGTCCATATTACCAAGTATAAAAACACGACTAAGATGAACCTTCGCAGAATGGGTGTGAAAAAAATTCCTAAACATATTTCATTTACAGCCCTTTATGAAGGATGATTGGGTACCTATTTATTTTACCGAGGTACGATTTACTTCTACGAGTAAGAGATACAGTTCTAAAAGTTTAGAGTCGCCCATAATTACCATTTTTCCCCTATCAATATCCAGACTCCACTGGCACTCACGGAGGGCCCTAATAACTATGCAAACATCTAGAGTAAATGCAAGCAGGGCATCTACTCTGGTCGGAATCGGGTTGACTGAACTTTCATTGATCGACTTTTTACACTATAATTCAATACACCACTAAATTCGAATAATATTGTCGATGGGTAATCAATATTGAAGCTCTTACTGGAAAAACGAATGTAATGCTATTAGAATTTACAAAAAAAAATCTATAAATATAATTTTTTTCTACTAAGCATACTCCATCGTACAGTCATATTTTGAGATTTTGTTGTTGTTGTAAAATACACTAGAACTCTGATTTTTCTCATTGCCCCAACTACACGCCATATATCAATCGCGTGGCTGCGTGAAAGAGGAAACACTGAGTCGGGCCCGACAGTGCCGGCGCTAAACGTTCGTATTTACGAGTGAAATATTTATCTAGTGGCGGGAGACTAAGGGTAAATGATGAAGCACTGTTCACGGCGGTGGCCGTTGTGCAGAAATCGCATGGGCGGGGCAAACGCAAGCCTCGAGGTGAGGAGCAGAGATGCGGCGTTGGTCCCGCCGCTATTAGAAAAATCGGGGACCTAGTGTACAAAGAAAAAAATATGTTCGTCACCGTGATCCAGCGTCGTTAACGGGTAAAACCTTTAAATCATTTGCGCAAATATTATGAAGTACGATAACACTGTCCGCATTGCCTTGAAAAATCGTTTAAAAGTACATATTATTATAATCAACGTGGATTATCTTATCGATTGTTGCGATACATTGAGATAGATATTCGAAAAGCGATAATATCATACCGAGCTAAAGGAATTCCATCGACAGACGACAAGGCAAGGCAAGGTCCTACTTCGCATAAGTATTAGTATCAAGAGCTTTTGAGCATTCACCCATATCCTGCTAGTCTAAATTATAACAAATGGGTAGAGAGGACAATAGTAATACGATTTGGTAGACTTTTTCACCAACTAATCTTTTATACGCACGTAATTGTGTGAATTTTTTCACTATGATTCATCAATTCCTGTCCGGGTATGCTAGCTTGTAAAGGTACGGGAGTCTCCCTTGTAACGATTAGGAAATTAATCGTGCCTTCCCGTTGCTCGTGATTTTTGTTCGCGCTCTGGGCCCGAAATAGCAGATATTACCTACTCGTGAAGGATTTAGGTAGAGATAAATCGTTTATTCGAGATCTTTCACTCGTTATTGTTGCGTTACATTTATTGTCGTGTGTGCTGTATTCTTCGTGTCTAATTTCGTATATTACAGGTTTGACCGATCCGAGTGTCGATCTCCGATCGATAGCGTAGGTCAGTAACGTTCGGTGTTTACTTTCCGAGCCCGGTGCGTGTGGTGGCTGGTGTGTTGATGTGATGCGTCGGTGTGTGAGTCCACGGCCCGTCCGTGCCTCGTCAGTGACAATGCTCGTGCGTTGTAGCTCGCTTATCGAGAGGTATGTTCCTTCTCGATCCCCGTGATATTGCTGGGTCGATGCTCAATCCTCCATCCACGATCGATGGTGACGGTGATATCCAGGCTCTTCAGGATGCGGTAGCTCGAGTGGTCTTCCGTCGATGGTATTGAAGAATAGACTGCTTTCAGTTGCTTGCGGCCGGGCTTTTATACCCGTCCGCGTGCATGCTATGACGCTGCGCCTGTGACGTAATGCATCGCTTGCAGCGCCCTCATCGCAGCGCCGCTCTTTTGCGCCAACGGCGCTTCGTGCGCCGCCGGCGCACCGCTGCTCGCGTCAGATTTCGAGGCATAGAGGATTAGGAGGGGGGGGGGGGGAGTGGAACGACCGAACCGTCGCAAGCTATGTAAAGATGGAGTATCTGACCAATTATCAAGGTTACTTTTTGTAGCAGCACTTCAGGATGATTCCAATTTATTAGAGCCTGCAATGACAAACAATCATCGATCAAGAATATATCTTTCTGCAATCCAAAATGTGTTTCGATATTGAATTGTTTTAATTTACTTGTACTCCTGAGATGACTGTAATAATCGCAGCAATGCCTAATGATACTCCGCTGGGCATAGAACAATTGTCCTCAATCAGATTAGCAAAACTATGTTACACAAAAATAGACTAATATTCCGTAAAAACTGCCCTTATCTATGCGTGGTCATTCGTTTGGATGAGAACTCCGAGAACTCCGATCTTATCTATCGCCGCCATCAAAAGTCGTCGATTCCTGGCCTTGTCGAAAAAGCTATCCCACGACAAGACACCTGTAACAAGAAATGGGCCATGAGGAGTGCCAGCGGAGAACCCTCATCACTGGAGAGGAACCTTACCCGTATGCTGTGGGGACCAGTAGCATATAAAAAAATAACTGGCCGTTCGACCCGGACCATTCCTGGGTGTCACTTGCCCTCATCGAGGTTAGCCGAACGATGCAGTGAGGAACTTTGCTAAACGATCATTATAACCTCTCGTCGCGGTAAAAACCACGGGGAGTATGATAAGAGCCCGAGCCTGAGTGCTCGACACGAAACGAAGGATTGCCAACAAAATTTTCTTCAACATCATTCATTCGTCGGCCCACTTCCCAACTCCGGGAACGACACTGTGACCGGCCGTTCGTCAATGACAACTCGGCCGAATAGCCATGTTGGCTAGATATTCACTCCGCGGACGAAACCGTGCCCTATTGGTCGAAGATCCGAGGACCCGATACTCCGCAGCTACATGACGCCGAGGCCCTACGACACCGACGGGACCACCAATCCCCGAGCTCTACGTATTTCCAACCACCCAATCTGGAAATTCTCGGATGCGAACAATCAAGAGGACGACACGACCAGAAAACGACGCCATATTGACACTTCGTGACAAACGTGCGCGTGCTTAGGACAAAAGAAAAACAACGTGCGAATTGAAATTGGATTATTGTATGAAAAGTGTGGGTGAAATCATCGAGTGGGTCGCCTCTTGTTCACAAGTCTTCTGTATATCTTTTGAGATAAATCAAGAGACGCGGTAGCGTCTCGACGCCAAGTACTTAAAAAAAATATTTTTTAAGCGAGCGAAGGACGCTACCAAGTAGTTATACTCCAAAATGCCGGAAGTATTTCTTTGCTCTACGTTATCTCACAAATAATTCATCGGGTCGAAATAATAATAAGATTTTTACTATAGAATGTCTATCCAAGCTTGACAGTTTGCTTAATTCCGAACACATTCGTTCGATGGATTCTTGTGTACGATAATCGCGATCAGCAATCGATCCAAAATGTTTCGATTGTGCGTGAGTTAACGCGATAATTTTCGAACGGCTCGATCTCGACAACGAAGCATCGGATCGAATTTTCAAGGACACTTTTATGATATAATTCAGACCCAAGCTTTCCAATGGGCCTAATTATGATCATAATCGTCCAGCGGTTCGCGAGATATGATGAGGCGAACCTGAAATACGGGTGTGAGGAGATACGGGTGTGAGGTGAGTTCGCACGAAATTTCCGCATCTTTACGTGCTACGGAAAATCTTCGGGAATTTTCACGAGACCTGGTGAGTAATTTTATATTATTTTTTACCCTTATTTTTGTATATTCTCTTTATTTTTTTACCCTTATCGATCAAGACCCGCGTCTCTTGATCCTGGATAGGTAGGGACAACCTAACCTAAATTTTGTTTTTTCTTGTTATCTATATGTATATATCTATATGTATATTTTTTGTTATCAATTCTTGTTGTCTCTAACCTCAATTTGTTTTCCATTTGTTTCATTGAAGCAATTTCAAATCTTTAAATCTGTTTGTCCGTAACCTCAATTTTTTTATCACTTTCAGGAACTAACGAGGTGCTGCGGCATGGGATGAGCAGGACGCCAGGGTGCTACGGCAGAGTGTTCGTGGACTGCGGACGTGGATGTGTGGGACATGTGGGAGATGAGCAGGACGCAGGGGTGCTACGGCAGGGTGTTTGTGGACTGCGGACATGGATGTGTGGGAGATGAGCAGGACGCACTTGCGTTGGACTCGCATCAAATCCCTGCACGGAGATAGATCTCGGACAAACCGACAACTACGAAGACTGCAAAGATTGTCGCAAGAACATCGAGCTGTTCGCATGGTGACGCTCTGAATCCATGGATGTTGCACAGAAGTTGCATTTCGATGCGTATGACATAGGGGACGAGGAGTTGAACGTCAGCTGTCGTGCGAATAGCTCGGGATGTAATGTTGAGGATTCAGTATTGCAATGGAGTGTAGTGACAGTGCGAGCACAGTTAGCGACAACAAAACTCTGTCCGTCACCGTGACAGTTTAGCATTATATTGTTTGTCGCATTTTTACCAAAGCCCGTACCATGAGCGAGGCGCGTTACATCGATCTCTCTTTGTGATTCTTTGCGTGTCACGATGTATATAAATTTAAAAAATTAGGTCGCCGGGTAATTTGTTGAACAATTAATTTTTGGATTGATTTGTTAATAACATGTTGAACTTATTATTATGCAAAATCAGTCGTTTCAGTACCTTTACCAGTTAGAAATTGAAATTTTGATATCGCTCGTATTTACAGGATTTCAAAAATAGGTGAAATCAAACACAAAATACTTTTTTTCAAAAACGTAAAAATGGTACGCCAAGTACTTAAAACGTTCAGAAAATATGTTCATGAAAAAAAAAAACCTCTTAAAAATTAAAAAATCTACCAAAACAGATATTTATCCGAACAATAAAAAATACATATATATGTGTATCAAAATGTAAAAAAAAAAATTGAAAAAAATCAAATCAAACCAGCTAAGTAGTATTACAAAACCTAAAAAAAAAATACAAGATGTAAAAACTCTTGAACAAAAAAAACTTGGCGTGCCAGTTTTTTTTATCCAATCGCTGTCGTACGTAGTTCATTCAAAAATTGTAAAAGCGAACTGGCACGCCAAGTTTTTTTTGTTCAAGATTTTTTACATCTTGTATTTTTTTTTAGGTTTTGTAATACTACTTGGCTGGTTTGATTTGATTTTTTTCGATTTTTTTTTTTTTACATTTTGATACACATATATATATATTTTTTTTATTGTTCGGATAAACATCTGTTTTGGTAGATTTTTTAATTTTTAAGAGGTTTTTTTCATAAACATATTTTCTGAACGTTTTAAGTACTTGGCGTATTGTGATGTCGCGAAGAATATTTAATGTAATTTTATTACGGGTGGTAGTCGACTCTGCCACAGAACGCGGTTGTAGGACGGGAAGACTCGGTAAACACTTTATCGAACTGTTAAAGACGTTTATTTTCTAATACAAATCCGGCAGCGTAACAGTGTCGCGCGGAGTTTCGGTAACTAAATGACTGACTAAACTGGGTGGAGGTTCGTTCTTATAGATCTATCTCGTGGCGAAGTCCAGATAGTGGGGAAAGGAATTCGGGCGTCGGAAAAATACTGGAAAGGCAGATGTTTCGGATTCCTGGAAGGCGGTTAGTCATGAGAAAAGGAATGCAATGATCGAAGTCTAGGATTGTGTATTTGGGGGGTGATAAGGAATAGGCGTTCGGAGTCCTCGAGGAGATGACGGGATGCTCGGTGGTGCGATAAGCAGCGGCGGCGGGTGAGAAGAGGTAGGCGACAATCGTGTGGTGGTCGTGTGAAGGCGAAAAAAGGAAGATGTAGGGAGGATCGTTATTACAGTATCATTTTTACTTTTTTGAAAAAATAAATATCACAAAAGACCTTATCCCCTTTTTTTCTATACCGTGTGTGTAAATGAGGGAACTGGAGGAGGAAGGCATCGGTCTGGGGCTATCAAATTATTCAAGACCCAATTATACGCACCCAACAGCGTCAAAAAGTACACAAGCATGGACGACCCCGATAATGTACATCGTTCCAAGGGCAACCATTATACTCCCTCCCATCCCGATCACGATATATGTATGAGCGAGTATGAACCAATAGTATTTATCGTCATCAACGCCGTACTCTGCTTCAACAACATAAATTTTCGGCCGGCTTTCGTTGACAGGATCAACGAAGTCAAGTATTATAGGTGATAAACATAAGCAAAAAATCAGCAATGATACATTGAAGCCGATGTTCTACATTGTGAAATAAGAAAAATAATTATTTACTCGAGTACACGACGGTGATGCAGCGTCCCCTTTCGGCGTACTCGTCAAGGACAATCACTGCAGGTGTATTTTTTAACATTTCCCAATGCTTTTCTATATACTTGAACGACAATTTAATCTGCAAAATTTCCAATTTAACGTGAATATTTTTGTAGAACATATATGAGGCATTTTTTATCAACTGGGCCACTTTTTTCGGTTGACCTTTCAGATGTTTCTTGAAATTTTCCAGTTTCTAGTACTAATTGAATGGTTCAACTGTGATTTTTTATAAGATTTTAAAAGTGCACCGTTCAGGATTTATGTTTTTCTTCAAATATCAGTATAGCTCTGAACATATTGATCGCGCAAAAAATTCTTAGGCATATTAACCTTTTAATTATTTATTAACTTTAGAATGATGGTAGGATCATAATTTTGCCGATATAGAAAAGTCCATTTTTCGTTTGAAAAAAACTTTTTTTTCTACAAAAAACACATGTTTGATTCTGGTTATGATTTAACAGGGTATTTAGTATTCCAGGGTATGACGATTCCAAAATCGAAGATGTGTTCTTTGTAGAAATAATTATTAAATTTTTTTTAATGAAAAATGGATTTTCCTGTATCGAGAAAATGATGACTTTAACATCACTCGAAAGTTGATGAAAAATTAACATGTTAATGTTCCTAAGCATTTTTTTGAGTAATCGATATTTTCTGAGACAAACTTTTTGAAGGAGCTAGAAGAACAGTACAAATAGTGAGCTGAACTGAAGGAAACTGAACAGCGTAAAGGCCATAATTGTCCTTTTTGCCATTCAATTTCTTTCGTCTGTAACCAAATACTACAAGTACAATCGATGTTCTCGCGAACTTTTGAGCCTTACATTAAATTAAATATTCTTACGACCGCCGATCGTATTAATCTGCATACCGTATTTGCGCAATGGTGTCTCTTATGTAGAGTCAACATCAATCAGTACGAAAACTGTCATGTGCGCAATTATTTTAGCATCACTATAGATCAGTAGTGGATAATGTTTTGTAGTACTGAAAATTCGCGGAAACTTCTGGATGTTAGTGTAATCTTGAAAACGCCAGTGAAAGCGTCCGGGCCAGATTTGTATTTTTACATAGGTTAAAAGTGATGAATACGGTCCGACGCGTTAAGATCAATACAGGTAAGCGAACCTCGTTCTCTCTTTTGTAGGGTGGAAGCAGAATATATTACAGAACATTTAGAAAATCCGACCGATGGAAACATACATTATAACAATAAAATTGAATGAAAAATCATTCAATTTCGTTGTTATAATGTACGTTTCTATCGGTCGGGTTTTTTTCAAAAGTTCGTTTGCTGTGTGCCTGATTTTGACTTGCCATTATATCTGAAACAAAATTTTTTACTTGTTTCTTAACAAATGATATATATAACGCAGTCTTTAACGGAAGAAAAAAATGGTAAAATTGCGGCCCTTAGAAAAAATTGATTTTTACTCATTTTTTTACACTTTGAGCAATTTTTTAAAATATGTATACATCAAGCACTAAAGGAGCCGTTGAATTATATCTGAAAAAATGTTCATAAAAAGTTGAAAATTGAAATTTTCACATCGCTTTCTCATAACAGTTGAAAATTTCATTTTTTTTTCTTTCACGAAAAACTTACTCTACGAGGAAGCAAAAATAATAATACTTTGTATTTCTTATAATTTATATGTGTTATAATTATTATTCCAGTCGGGGTCGATCGAACCGAGATGCAGAAGGACGACTTGAGGAAAACCAGAGAAGAGCTGGAAAGGCGTAAAAAGGAAGAAGAGCCCAACATACAATAAAATACAAGAATGGATTTCCGATCGTGATAACTAAGGGGCCCTTAGTTATTTCAAGTCACCTGTTCGGTTCTAGTATTGAAATGTGGACGGGCTCCGGACAAAAGTATTGGATCTTTGCATATCTCCTTTCGTATTGTCGTGAAATTCCATTGTGTTAATGATTACCGAAACATGACTGACTCTTTGATACTCTCTGTTGCCTTAGATTAGCATTGTTGAAATTGTTTGCACAGCTTAATAACACACCGTACACTCTTATACATACATCGATGGAAAAAGGGCATGACCCGTACATGACAATCTTCTTAGACACATTTTAGAAAACTGTGGATTTGTTTGCTTGTTTATTGGTTTGAATGTTTCTCTTACGCCCCTCGCCCAGGAGGCGGGTTGCCCGCTTACAGACACCTGCTGGTTGGGAGGCGGGTTGTCCTCTCAGAGGCGCAATCCCCCCCCCCCCCACTCCCATCCAGCCACCTGTAGGCTGGGTACCCTCTCCCAGGCGCATCCCCCCCCCCTCCAGCTGTAGACCGGGTTGCTCCCTCGCGAGCGCAACGTCCTTTCCCCCACTCCCCGCGGGTTGTCTCATTCAGTGAATCTGACCAACCACCCGTTTTTCGGTACATCCGACCTCCTCCAATAAAAAACATATACGTGATGTACCGGTCTGGAATCCATATTTCATCAGTATTATGTATAGTTTTCGACCCGATCCGGAACTTTTTACGGACGTCGATGTTCTAGGATCCCGAGTCACTTGCACCTTGTCCCTCTGCTACAACAATCGAATTCCTAGGTATTATCAGTTCAACGGCAATATACAGTTCAGGTACCAGGTTGTGGACGACGGGATTATCGGTGTCCAGGTCGATGCCTCCATAGTTTTCGGGATCCAGGGCTATCTCTCCAGAGTTTCCTGCATCCAGGACTGCCGCTTCATAGTTTTCGATACCCAGGACTAACTATCCATATTTTTCGATATCTAGGTGGATCCGTCCGTAGTTTTCAATGTCTAGAGCCTTCATAGTTGCCATCAACCAAATACGTTAAAATTTCATATCGTATGTACATGAAAATCCGTCAAGTACGTGAAAAGTTTGTATTGAAAGCCGAATAAGTAAAACTTCCATTTTAACATCGCCCATATATTTGATTTTTTCCGATTTTTACCCCATCCAAACATGCTCGAAATTCTCTCTCAATTCTCTAAATCTTACGTGGTGTTAAATACCTTATCGCTCTAATATGCAGAGCGAGGCAAGGCACGTACGGGCACAGCGGTGCAGCCAGAGAATCGGTGTAACTGTCTCGAAGCGGTTTATTGGAAAAATGACCGTCAGTGCTATCGAGTGCAGCACTTCTCAAAGTATAATTATTTAAAATATTATTGAAAAATATAATGAATAATTATTAATAATAGGACCATTTCAGTTGAATATTTGTGAAGAAATGGCCAGTAAATAAATGATTAAATATTAATCTGGTAGAATTAAGTCGGTCGAATAATTTGGGTCAAGTCGTTAATATACAATGAATCTAAAAATGATTAATTATTACTATATAATCGGGGATATTACTTTATATATTAAAATCATATTTTTACTGTCAATAGAATAGACAATAGAATGATCCATAGTGAGAAATTAGTCAATATCGTCCGAGATAAATATTTAATGTCGTCATTGTAGTGAGCGAACTTAAACAATTATTCGTTAAAATCCGGAATTTATAAGAAATATTTAAACAAAATCTAAAATTAATCAAGGTTCTAACTTGTGATAGAAACGTCGTAGATATGTTAAAAGTTCGTTCAAATTTCTGAATCATTCTAATTTAAAACGAAAATTAAGAGAACATTTCTTTTTTTACCGGGAAATTCATGTAAAAATTATATTGTCAAATTATTCAAATAAGGTACGAAACACCTCAAAACTGATCGATAATCACCATGGAAGCGGACCAGACGATCAACGGTTGAACGCGAAAAAATATATCGACGTCACGCTTCACTTTGTCGACGCTGTGCTCGGTGAAAAAAAAAATACATGAAATTATGGGCACCTCGATTTTTTTTACACTTTTTTTAACACCTTTATAGTAGGACTTTGAGAGAGTCCTACTATAATGATAGAGAATGCCGAAAATATTAAATACCTAGGGATCATTGTAGACCGCCACATGAGGTGGAGTGCTCATGTTGACAATTTATTAAAGAATCTTAGATATAGTATATCTGGTGAGGAGAGCAAGGGATCTACTGAACATAGAAATGTCAGAACTTATATACAGATCTCTCTACAGACATACTGCTGACTAGTATTAAAGCACTATATAAAAAATAGATTGTTTATTTTTGTTGAGAACAGAAGAGAGGTTAGAAGAAATGCGTTGAATAAAATATCTGTGCCAAGAAGGATGCGAACGATTGGAAGAAAATGTCACGACTACGTTGCTCCCCGAATATTGAAAGCGTTATCGACTGAAATTAGAAAAATAGTACGAAGAGGTGCAATAAACGGCATAAAAGCAGCAATTAAGTGGATACGGGGAGCAACGAAAGCAACTATCGTGGAATTTATCTTATAAATGTAATATGAATGCATTAGGAGAAACTGATGTATGGAATGCCATAATGCATAGAATTAATTATTATGATGGAATTGTTATCGTTGATTAATATATTATATGCATGGAGGTTTACTCCATCAACCTTGCGATATGTGTACTTGAAGATCAAAAGATATATATGAAAACATACGAGTGATATCCGCGTAAGAGCTAAAAAGCTTCTGCGGAGAGAAATGAACATATGTAAATAGTTTATACTTAACCAATTTAATAATAATAATAATAATAAACTTGTAACTTGAAAACTTGAAGGGATATGAAATTTTTCAAAAAATTCAACATTTTCCAAATCTACAAAATTTAAACGGCTGGATCAATTTTTGATAAAAATAATAGAAAACATTGTATAGTGCTGGTTCATTCCCGTGTCAAATTTAAGTTCGATAGCTCCACGTTAACTCGAATTAGACCATTATTAATAATTAAAAAAAAAAGAAAAAATCAAATTCCATCAAATCTGATCCCTTCGGTAGATTTCGACCAAATCAATACCAAAGGTCTCAGGTTCATAGTATTTATATGCATTTTTAGGACGATAACTCAAAACTTACAGAAGCCAGAGTGACTACAGACATTTTTAAAAAATTTCAAAAACGCGTAAAATCTTGAACCCGGCTTCAATCTTGATGAAAATTACACCGAAGGAAGGTAGGTGACCACTCTGCTAGTGTGCAAAATTTCAACCCGCTATCTCAAGCTGTTTCCGAGTGATAGTCGTTATAAATTATGCAAGTTTGTCACATGCACATACACACACACATACATATGTTAGGTCGCGATCAGCAATTTTCACTCCATCTCGGTCAAGGAAAATTGACACCCTCCCTTTACACGTTATTCGGAGATGACGCTTTATCGAGGATTTGGCCCTGCTTTGAACCTAACCTTTCGGAAAATAACTCAGGGTAGGGCCTAGAGTGTATATATTTAATATCGACTGAATTTTATTCACGGTTAAAAGTTCGGAATTATTTGATTTTAAGTGATGATTCTACACTTGACAAGAAAATTCTGAACGCTAGCTCTTTCTAACGTTTAGAACACAATACACTACTATCTCACTCTCGCACGTCACCCTCGACGCATAGCTCCCGACGTTACTCTATCGCGCACACTCACTGTTTTCTCCCGACCTATCCTAATACTTTATCGCGCACTGATAAGCTGAAATGAAATTGACCAACACGAATATATATAGACCAAGAGAATGTTAACCCTTCAGAATGGCAAATAAATCTTAATAAAATTATTGACAAGTAAATGTTGATGAATGAATGTTCAGAATGAATGAATGTTAAAGGTGATAATGTTTTAAACTTATGATTCAAGTTAAATGGTTTTACCTCAGAATCAATGATCGAATGAATCGAACGATAAAATTATGTAGTCGACCTCGAAATGGAACGTCCTTCCCAGAATTCGGATGAATGTTCGAGTTAGAATCGAACAATAATAATCGACCTCCAAAATAACGTCCTTCCAAAATATCGAATATCCGAATCAGAATCGGATGACGAAGATGGTCGATTCCAGAAGCGAATGTCAACGATATGGATTGATGATTTCGACGATTAAACGATTTTCAGGACGAATATACTCAGATTCAATGGAATGATTTGGAAAGATATTAATGATTTATTCAAACAGAATTAAAATGAGGACTGATGTTTGAAGATATTTTCAAGTTGATTTTGTAAGTTCTTTGTTAGTGGCTCTAAGTACATTGCAAGTTTGAGGTCCTTGCCCCGGTCGCGAAGAAGGTTTGGAAGTACCAGCAGACGTGCCGAGTGGGCCGCGGGCGCGCAAATAAATAACCTCGATGCCAGACACCCTCGTAGTCCAGACGCCAGACGTGGTTCTGTATGCAATCCGAGGTCGCCGAAATAATTTTGTTGGATTTGATAGATTTTGACCTCCCGATCACGAATATATAAGGTTTCTTGCGGAAATCCCGGTCGTTTATTTATTAATCGCAATTGTTTATTAACAAAATTCGTTATTGTTTTATTCACTTCGGATATTTTTTTTCGTATACTTTGGTTGATTTTGAGTCGAAAATGTTGTATGCAATTTTACTCTATAGCCTATAGATTCGGAGCAATAAATTATTGAAAGTTGCAAAGAGGCCAAAACTGCTCTACTTAATAAATTTGTAGCGCCGAAAATATAGGTCGTAGATGAAAATTGTAAAGGACTTTTATTCGCCAAATGAACCGAGGAATATGAAAAAAAAATATATGCGACATTGTGCGGGACCGAATATTATGGTTCTCAATCAGTCGCGCAACCGCAGTTTTTTCGGGGATGTGAAGGAATAGCCGAGCATACGGAATAACCGAAAAAACTGGGGTTGCGCGACTGATTGAGAATCATAATATTCCTCGGTTCATTTGGCTATTAAAAGTCCTTTACAATTTTCGTCTATGACCTGTATATTCGGCGCTACAAATTTATTAAGTAGAGCAGTTTTGGCCTATTTACAATTTTCAACAATTTATTGCTCCAAATCTATAGGTTATAGAGTAAAGTTTCATAGAACCTTTTCGACTCAAAACCGACCAAAGTATACGAAAAAATATCCAAAGTGAAAGAAACAATAACTTATTTTGTTAATAAACAATTGCGATTAACAATTAAACGACCGGGTTTTCCGGAAAACACTTTATATATTCGTGATCGGGAGGTCAAAATCTATTGACTCCAACAAGGCTGGTTCGGCGACCTCGGATTACATACAGAACCACGTCTGGTGTCTAGACTACCGCGTCACCGCTGTGTCACCTGCGCCTCGTCTCCCCACTCTTATCACCTGATTCCTTTCCTTGATTGACTAATTACATATTCGTTATTTCGTAGTTTTATAATCATTTTGACATTTCAATTTGTTAATCCTTGAATTTTATCGCGAATTTTATGAACATACAAATTTGAACGAAAGCTCTACGAGCTTTCGTTACGAAGTTGACAATGGTTGACATAAATTTTACCTTAACATTTATCTGATTACTTCCCGGAATTTTCGTATTAACCGTTTTACATTTCTTTCCTACTTTCCATAATTTTCTGTATTTTCAACCCATTATTTATATCTTTATCCTGACGATTTGACTTGATAATTATTCCACATGCTCGACTTTACTCGATTTGTCTGAATATTGTTAATAATTCCCCAAAATATCTCGCCATCTTTCATATTTGTTATTCATTATTGCGTTTTCTATTCATTCCTTCATTAATAGTTTTATCTATGATCTCCTGGACTATATCAATGTTCTATTCCTCATCGATATTCACTGTCCAGGAGGTGCTGCACTCATTACGCTCGACGGCCGCTCCAAACATCATGCCCATCGTGACATGCGTCGTACATGCAAGCTTTATATTCGAGAACCGTGAGGAGCGTTCTGCCGATATCTTCATCTGCATTTTTGCGGGACGAATTAGACGTATGTTCTGAGAAAATAAATATTGCAATATCAATATTAGATTATTATTGTCTTTTACTTAGCAACTACGTCGAGTACCACTTTGCCATTTTTGTAGGTTCTTCATATATCGATAAATACCCTGAAAAATTGGCAGCGAAATCGAAGGTGTCGCATTGCACGAAAAATATAATTTGCAATCCTTTCTTCTAAAAAGAGCTTTTCCAAAATGAAGAAAAATATCCCTGGCAACCTCGGCAACCGAAAGTTTTACCGAAAAATAACTCAGTTGATTTGGGACATTGCAGAACCGAAAAAATGGGCCTAATTACCGAAAAATAACCTAATGCGTTACCTCTACCGTCACCCTTTATTAAATGATGACGGTAGATGTAACAAATTCGGTTATTTTTCAGTAATTCAGCCCGTTTTTTTGGTTAGGCAATGTCCCAAAGAAACTGAGTTATTAACGGTAATTTTTCGTTGATGTTTCTTTGTTCTCTCGGTAATTTTTTTCGGTGATCAGGGTTGCTAGGGATAACATTTATTTCAGAACATATTGACAACTCAAAAAATTCATTGGAACATTAACATGTTAATTTTTCATTAACTTTCGAATGATGTTCGAGTCACAACTTTGCCGATACTGGAAATTCCATTTTTCATAAAAAAAAAAATAATTAAAATATTTTTTTCTACAAAAAACACCTTCGATTCTGGTCCTAATTTTACAGGGTAGTTGATATTGTATAAAGATTCTGAGAAAAAAAATCCCAAAGTGGGACCAGCCATACTTCCGTAGACAAAAAATAAACAAATAAAAAATGTAATTCATATAGATTCATTTAAACTCGAATATTATTATTGGTCCTTCAAAAAATTCTTAGAAACATTAACTTTGTAGTTACCGACTACGGGCAAACTACTTTTATTTATCTAAATAATATTTGAGTTTTTATAAATTACATTTTTTATTTGTTTATTTTTTTTTTACTACGCAAGTATGGTAGATTCCACTTCGGAAATTATTTTTCAGAATCTTCATACAATGCCAAATACTCTGTAAAATTAGGACCAGAATCGGAGATGTATTTTGAGGTGAAAAAAATTATTTTGTTTATTTTTTAACGAAAAATGGACTTTTCTGTATCGGAAAAGTTATGATTCTAACATCATTCGAAAGTTCGAATGAAAAATTTTAAAGTTAATTCCTAAGTTAGTTCCTAAGAATTTTTTGAGCGATCAATATGTTCTGACATGTACTGATATTTAAATAAAAGCATAAATCCTGAACGGTCCACTTTAAAAATCTAAAAAAAATCACAGTTTACCCACTCAAGTACTACCACAAACTAGCAAATTTTAAAAAGCATTGTGTGATTGACCGAAAAAGTGGCCCAGTTGATACAGCATGCTCTCACATACTGGTGTAGCAATATCAATGTTAGTACGCATATAGTATAGCGAAGGATCTGGCGTCGTCGGCTCGGAAACTCGGTCGTTATTCCGGATGGTTAATCACCCAAAGACGTTTCGTTCCGCGTTGCAGTGTTGCACGCTGCACTGGTGCAGGTGCTCAGTTCAGGCGTTTCCTTGCAGAAAACGGAAGCTTCTAGTCTGTATTTCTGTACTTCGCAGGCCACCCATCATCCGCGTGTTATCCGGAAGTCTGCACGGTCCTCCATATGGCGGATAAGAAATCGTCTGTTGCTAGATGCACCGTTGCCTCGAGGGACAGGCAAACGCCACCTGTAACAACCGTTCCAGCAGCCGCGGCTCAAAGAGGCTGCACGTTCCACAGAATCATTTCTGTCGGCCGTTGCGTTAACGTATGTGGCGGGAAGATATTTACGTATACATAAATCGTGTGTACAAGCTCATGTGTGTTCTATTCGGTGTGTATGCAAAATACCAGAGACGCAAGGCCGCGCTAATCGATCACTCAGCAATATGTCGAACAAAGTCGAGGAAACATTAATCGATAATTTTCGTGCACTGATAAAAATTTCTGTTTGAACATTCATAACATTTATATGATGTTTTATGCATATACAGTACATGCAATTTCATTGACATGTATGTAAGAAAATTGCGTTACCGGTATATGAAAAACAATACTTTTTGTACAATATTTGTAATAATAACGTAATTTTCATATACACCGAAAAAAAGGTTTGGTAAGATCAACCTAATCCGGCGGTTGCGGGCAGCGAAGAAAATATTTAGTTAAGTTGACTACAAAGTTAGATCAGCATCAAAAAAATCATTTCATTGTTCCAACTAAGAATATGTTTGATCGAACAGAATAGGTAATCATATCGAAAAAAACTTTTGATCGAAACAAAAATCTAGTCACACAAATGAAATAAATATTTGGCCCAACTCAATTTGGAGTTGTGTCCCAGTACTGTTATTTACGTTATTTGTTACTAATTAATTTCATAGATGGTTACATCGTGGTTTATATGTTCAATTGTTATCAGTGTATCGCTACATATCAATAAAACACAGTTTTTACAAATTAAAATTTTATGTATCCAAGCGGGGCTCGAACCCCGAAACTAACGAATTCTGACCTAGTACCTTACCGCTACGCTACAATCGATTATTGATGTGTATAATTTGGAATCGGATATATAAGTTATTCTCCGTCATTAACTTAGATTCAACTTCGATGATTTGATATTGAAATATCAAAATAACTTGAAAGATGTTTATTGTGGGTATAATATTTGTGAATTACTAAATTGACGTATTGCCGAATCGAATAAAATTATTTTCAAGATGCCAAATATTCGTATATATACGAACACATCGAGTCACATTTTTTTTCAGATTCACCAAATATACGTTCAAGTCAAAATAATATACCTTCTGTATGGTGACAGTATATACGATTGAATAAAAAAAAAACTTGTTGATTTAATGCCTTTTTGATTAACTTTGAACTAATGTGGTAGTCACTTTAACTGCTACACGCAGTTGACACAACCACACCAGTTTTATTGTTTCAACAACGGTGTATTCAAATGCGCCTGGTTTAATTCAAACCAATTTTCCGTGACCGCAGCTGTGAGGTTGATATTACCAAACCTTTTTTCGTTGTACGGATGTCGTGATTTTCAATGCCATCACCGGTAATTTTAATATACAGGTATTGTATTTAAGTTTAAATTCTTAAAATTCCAATACAATGTATATGAATTCTAATTTCATATACCGAAATTGTACATTTCATATAACTTTGTATATTAAACGTGTTGTAAATTTCGTAACATTTTTAACAGTGTACACCTCCAAATCAATACACTCCCCGAATCTCCGACTAATACACCGTCATTCTTTTGTATTTCATCTTCGACTCATTCATTACACTGCCTGACCAATCGACCATCCGTCACATATTAATGGCTTTGGAACTTGTCGGGAAAGAAAGTGGGACACGCTTTTATTGCATACGTACTGTGATATTTTTTTTACTGTCGCATAAAAATGCGGGTATAAAAATACTGCGGTATTTTTGGGTTGGTTCACAAGAACCGCGTGAACTTCGATTTTATGGCTTGTACAGGGACTTCCACATGGACAGCGTCCCAGGAAATATTGAAAGGTTGAGTTGTAGTTAATAACGATTAATTCCTAGGCACTTCTCGTTCTTTTTTTCCGAGCCATCCGGGAGCAGAGCTGTTTTTATGACGCACCGAGAGGTGGGGCTGTGACCTGGCTTGCACGCTTTTCCCTGTCCTCTGTCTTCGTCGTCTTGGGCCCATGAGATAAGTCACAGCCTGTCGAAGGAATCCAAGGAGAAACCATGAAGACACAGCTGGACCGAAAGGAGATGCTGCGACAAGAGGATTCGACGCGCCGTAATTCTAATTATTAAGCT
The DNA here is from genome assembly GCA_963575735.1 of Amblyjoppa fuscipennis. Taxonomy (NCBI): domain Eukaryota; kingdom Metazoa; phylum Arthropoda; class Insecta; order Hymenoptera; family Ichneumonidae; genus Amblyjoppa; species Amblyjoppa fuscipennis. Next base: position 2,327,489 of record OY754497.1, read on the forward strand.
AAGCGTTGGAATAGAAATCGTGCGAGAGCTCCCCATATAGCACGAAATATTTTTGAAACATTTTAGAAATATTATCAATCTTTCAAGTATTACAGAATATTTCCGAAATATAAGGCATTGTCTGTCAATTCAGCCATTTTTTTTTTCGACCCTCCCAGATCTATCCCATAGTTGACCACATTTTAGTATCACTTGAAAGTACCCTTTGCGAATTTTTTCAGATTTTTTAATCCATCCGTTTAGGGAGATGCGTTTTTGTTTCAAATCACATCTCTTGAAAGGGATACGTCGAGCAAAAAAAATCAATCAACGAAAAAGTTCTCTTTATTCATTCCCTATTTAATGCAACATGTGTTTTTGTTCATATTGCACAAGTTATTTTTAGCAAAAAGCAATGAAAATTATATTTTTCCGTGCAATGCGACACGTTCGATTTCGCTGCTAATTTGTCAGGGTATTCGGCAATGTATGAAGAACCTACAAAAAAATTGTCACAGTGGTACTCGACGTAGTTGCTAAGCAAAAATCTAGTAATATAATATTGTTGTTACAATTTTCTTTTTCATCCATTGCGATACCTTCAATTTTGTTGTTAATTTTTTAGGGCAGTCGGTGATATAGGACGAATCTAAAAAAAATGGCGATGTAGAACAAGACGTATTTTCCGAGAAAATAAATATTGAAATATCAATATTAGGTTATTATTTTCTTTTGCTCAGCAACTCCGTCGAATACCACTTTGCCATTTTTTTTTTTTACAGATTCTTTATACATTGCCGAATACCCCGAAAAATTGGCAGCGAAATCGAAGGTGTCACATTGCCCGAAAAAAAAACATAATTTTCATTCCTTTCTGCTAAAAATAGCTTTTCTAAAACGATCAAAAATATAATACATATTGCATTAAATAGTTAATGAGTAAAGAGAACTTTTTTGTCGTTAGATTATTTTTGTCCGACTTATCCCTTTCAAGATATATGCATTTGAAATAAAAAACGCATATTCTAAATAGATGGTTTAAAAAATGTGAGAAAGTTCTCAAAAAGTATTTTAAAGTGAACCTAAAATGTGGCCAATTATGGGATAAATCTGAGAGGTTCGACAAAAAAGCGGCTGAGTTGACAGCGAATGCCTCATATGCCTTTAGTTATAAGACTAAGGCGAATGCGATACAGGGAGGAAGTCGGCTGCAGCCACAAAAATGGGTGGACTGTCTCGGTGCGAAAGAACGAAAAAACATAAATGGACACAAAATAAGTGAGGACTAGTAATGACACATCAATCGAGTCGACCCGATATAAGGCAGTACCTTAGAGAAGCTACAATAACGACAAATAAAAATGAAAATAATAATTTAAGGTAGTACTTGCGGTACAGTCCCACCAAACGTGAGTTTCAGAGAAATTTTCGAACTCTTCTCGATGGGATAAAAATCTGAAAAAAAAGTGTATGGGAGGTGCTACAAGGATTGTTTTCGTGAAATAATAATTCCAATTTGGTGTTAACAAATTGAAGATAAAAATCATTATTCAACAAATTACCCGGCAACTTAACTATTTTTCTTCATAAAAATAATTTGTTTATTTTTATTAATACGTATGAATTTTTTTCAGAATTTTTTGTAATCTTTGAAAATTGCATTTTTTCACAGCTTGAACATAGAAAAACGCGAATTTTAAAGATAACAAAAAATTCTGAAAAAATTCATACGCATTCAGGAAAATAAACGAATCATTTTTATAGAATAAAACAGTTAAGTTGCCGGGTAATTTGTTCAATAATATTTTTTATCTTGAATTTGTTGATAACAAATAGCAATTATTATTTCGCAAAACCAATCTTCGCAGTACCTCCCATACACTTGATTTTTATTTTTAGATTTTTATCCCATCGAGAAGTGTTGGAAATTTTCTCTGAAACTCACGTTTGGCGGGACTGTACCGCAAGTACTACCTTAAGGTGATGTGAACTACCGCCGTCGGTAACAAAAACTGTACTGCATGCCGTTTGAGGCGAGGTCTCAAAACGGCATGCAGTATAGTTTTTGTTAGCAACTGGGCGCGGGGTAGGTGGGCGGGAGGGTGTTGCAGATCACCTTAATATCGGAAATACGGTTCACGTAAAGAAATTGGAATATCATGAAACATATAACTTAAATATATTAACTTTGTCACCTACACATTTTTCCCATGTAAAAGAAAAACATTAAAAAGGCATAAAAAATCTGAAAAAAATCATACGTATTCAAAAAAAGTGAATGAATCATTTTCTTTTTATAAAAAAGTTAGGTTTCCGGGAGATTTATTGAATAATTTAATTTTTCATCAATTTGTTAATAACATTTTAGACTTATCATTGTGCAGAATTCATCATTTTAGAACCTTTAATACGCTTGATTTTCTTCAGTTTTTCATAGCATCCAGAAGTGTTTGCATCCGAAGTGAAGACTATTCGGAAGGACTATCTTAAAAAGTAAGTATACACACATTGTAATACAGTCTCTGTCTCGTACTCGTAAGCTGAACCCCTCGTAACATATCGTCTACCCTCGTATAGCGGCTGCATTGCAATATGACTCGCATCCCCTGCTGGAAATAAAGTATATTCGGAAGTATATTCGAGATGTATTATTTTTGTACTTAATATAATTCTCCGAAATATTGTATACTATGGATATAAAAGATAGTATACTTGAAGAGTACACGCTGTAATATACTTGCGCTTATATATTTTCTTATAAATCGTATATATACTTTCCATATGGTTTATCTAATTTTTATCACATGTCTATGTATTGAAACATATATGCAATAATATGTTGATTTTATATTTAAAATATATCGATTGTACATCGAAAAATATAAATGACATAAATGGTCATCCAGGATGTATGCTTGCAAATTCAAAATCTTATGAACTGGCAATAGAAACTGTTTACCAAACTCAACAACTTGTTGCCCTGAATAGAATAAACTTGTTGCCATTGTTGATTTTTTTAGCTCATATTTATGGGGCTCAAAGAATTATGAATATTGAAATAGGTTAAAATCGATTTACCTGTCGGAATTTTATAATGTGTTGAATTTATGGAAAATGTTAGTTGAACCGATTTTTTAAATTCCTTTCACACACAAAGTGTCCTCTGCGAGAAAACCAAGTAATTTCAGAATATGCTTTATTATAGAATTTTCTTTGTGAAAAGAGAAAAAAACCACATAACAAAGACATGTGACAATTTTGATTCTCGGAGTATATTTTTGCTTCAAATAATAAGCAGCGCGGAAAAAGATTTTTTGCGTATCATCGTGGTAAATATGCCACGATATGCGTTAGAGTCTACCACGCCTAATTTATAAGTTTTCAAAATTTTGTTTTCAACTACTGAATAGCCGAGTAAATATTGCCGCAAACTAAAAGTCGCAAGGTACCGGGTTCGAATCTCTACCAATGTCAAAAATTTGTTACCGTTTTTCAGAATATAATTTGCATCAATTGTTAGAGTAATTACATGACATTCGTGAGAAACCAGCGATAAGGGTGCCGCGAAATAATTTTTACACTATTTACACAATAGCTAGACTGTATAATGCAAGTATATGTAATATACATATTTGTATATGTCACATATATTGTTTTTATATATCAGCGATATAGAAAGAATATATGTGTTATATGTGTTATATATTTTACATATAATTACGAATATATAAGGGCACGAAAAATGCGATATTTAATTATATACTTTTAATGTATTTTTAATATATCAGAAATATATAAAAATAGTTTTTTAATGTATGTCACTATATATGCATCAGTATACTTTTTTCATATACTTTATTTTCATGGGGGTCGCTATGTTCTGCGCTATCTACAGTTTATTTAACTCTGCCTCACCCATGCCCACCGGCAGTGCTGCACAATACTCAAAATACGGTGCTGTGATTGCCTTATGCACGACACACCTGGTGCATGCCGATATATGTTGCCCTATCCTGTTCAGAAAACTCACTCAATCAGTTAAGAGAGCGTGGGGGTGGTGACTTAGCCCATCGGACGCGGTGATGGAAGTTGGTAGTCGACCGATGTCACTTCAATTCGAGGACTCTGGGAGGCACACGACAACGCAATGAAAGTCATTAGGATGTTCGCTGCGTTTGCCTTTAAGGATGCATCACACATACATTCCCAACCAAAAGTGGAATGTGATCAAAATTTCATTACTTCATGACATGCCAAAAATCAAAAAAAAAAATCAGCCGCATTATGCATGTCAAGACCTTTGATTTTGCACACTAATAATGCCAAAAAATTATTAACAAATGATTCGAAAAATTAATTGTTTTAAAAAAATCGGACAATTTATTTTCTCATTTTAAATAAATTCCCTGATTTTTTAGGATTCATATGAATTTTTTCAGAAAATTCTATCATTTCAACCAACTTTTTTTTTTAATTAAAAAAATTGATGTAGAGTCATGAATTTCGGATATGTTTCGGTATCGTGATTCTACAGTACACACAAAATATTTCGAGGCTATTGCTCCAACCGTTCCGGAGTTATGGTCTTGAAAAAATTCAAAAAAGGGAAAATTCAAAAATGATAAAGAATTCTGAAAAAATGTATGTGGCTTCTAGAAAAAAATTGACATTTTCATAACGCTTCCTCATAAAAGCTGAAAATTGAAATTTTCATATAGCTTTCTCATCAAAGTTGAAAGTTGAAAGTTGAAATTTTTTATTCGCTAAGCTTCTTCTATGAGGAAGCATTTACTATATTTTTGGCTTCCTCGTAGAGGAAGCTTAGCGAATAAAAAATTTCAACTTTCAACTTTCAACGTTCAACTTTTAACTTCCAACTTTCAACTTTGATGAGGAAGCGATGTGAAAATTTCAATTTTCAGCTTTTATGAGGAAGCGTTATGAAAATGACCATTTTCAACTTTTTTCCAACATCAACGTCGTATTTAACTTTCAGGAAAAATTGCTGGCTGACTCAGGTTTCGCCCGAAAAAATACACCAACCTTACCGCTTTTGGTCAAAACGGATGTAGGATCTGTGCTCGGCGCAAAAAATACATAGAATTATGTATACCCAATTTTTTTTCGATCTTTCAATTTTTGCTCGAGAAGTTCACATGACACCGCTTTAACTAATTATTTTAACTCCGTCATATTCATCATCTTGTTTATTTCTTGCCGTAGAACATGATAGGCACCTGCATATTTTCACGATGCCATCGGGAAGCAAAGAAATCGCTGTTTAAAAATACGGAAAATCACTCATTTTTCAATTTTGGCTGTAAAAATTACAGATAAACTTTTTTCGTTAATCGTAACTCTAGGACTATATTCCATGCATTTTTTACGCTGATCACGAATCTAACAATTATTGTACTCATAAATGAATATTTAATTAAGAAAAATGCGTTTTAACCAAAGTACTAATTTTTCATGAAATTCGAAAAATTCAAAATGCCATAAAATTTAAACGGTTCGATAGATTCTGTTGAATTTTAATGGGATCTTCGGGTGATCATATTCCATCTATGTACGCGTTTTTACCCCGATAGCTAAAAAATTGCCAGCGCTAGAGTGCGCACAGACATTTTTGAAGAAATTAAAAATGGCGTCCAAAAAAAAACAACTGAACATTTTTGGATGAAATTTTGACCAAACGTTGAATATTGATCACACATGATGTATGCCAAATTTCAGCTTGATCGGTCGAGACGTTCTCGAGTTATAGCGGTTTGAATTTTTCACGTCCGATTCACACACACATACATCCGGACATTTTTTCTAAACGTGATTTTTCGATGTTTTGGAACATTCTGAACACGTTTTCATTAAAATCTCGAAAATTTTTTTGTTCACCATAACAAAGCGTCCTCTATGAGGAAGCAAAATAATGAATTCATTTGGAAAGAGGAAAAAAAAAGGTTTATACTGATTGTTTGTTGAACAATTTTTTTGTTTAGCAATTTATTAATAATTTTTTGACATTATTATTATGCAAATTGAATGTTGGCGGCACCTTTAATAAAGTTGATTTTTTTCAGATTTTTTATACTATTTGGAAGTGTTCGAATTCTCACTAAATCTCACTTTTCACTCGGAATGTACGTGTGAAGCATCCTTAAAGGGCGCGAGACCCGCGGGTCGAGCATAAGATGAAGATTTCATTTTCAATAAGTACTCACAGTGGTCTTTAAGTCGCATCATGTCATCGACCATTACATATAAGTATTTCATTGCTTCCACTCGCTCACACTTCTCTTATCATACTTCTCACAATCATAAATTTCGTTTTTTCCGCATTCATTATTAGTTAGTTCCTATTCATCCATCCTTAAGATAGTCCTTGCGAATAGTGTTCACTTCACATATTAGTTAGGCAGCGCAGTATCGTCAGCGAGTATTTTCATTCCACAGTCTTCCGGATATGTGTCCACTGTATCGTTTATATATGAGGCATTCTCTGTCAACTCCGCCACTTTTTTTCGACCCTCTCAGATTTATCTCATAATTGGCCACATTTTAGGTTCACTCGAAAGTACTCTGAGAATTTTTTCAGATATTTAAACCATCCATTTAGAATATACTTTTTTTTCAATTTCATATATCTTGAAAAGGATAAGCGGGCAAAAAATCTAACCACAAGAAAGTTCTCTTTGTTCATTGGATTATTAATGCAATATGTGTAATATTTTTGTTCTTTTTGCAAAAGCTATTTTTAGCAGAACGGAATAAAAATTATTATTATTATTATTTTTTTTTTGTGCAATGCGACACCTTTGATTTCGCTGCCAATTTTTCAGGGTATTCGGTGATGTATAAAGAACTTACAAAAAAATTGGCCAAGTGGTACTCGACGTAGTTGCTAAGCAAAAGAAAATAATAATCTAATATTGATATTTCAATATTTATTTTCTCAGAAAATGTGTCTAGTTCCACATAGCCAATTTTTCGGTATTTTGAACGGTATTTTTTTGAGATATCGAAAAATTGCACTTTTTAAAAAATTCCCCATATCTTGAAAACTATTAGTCGTACAAAAAAAAAAAAAACGTTTGAAACATAAAAGTTGCAGTTTTAAATGAACTTTTGAAAACAAAATTTTGTACATTTTTTTTTTAATGCAATAAACGTCTATTTCTATGAAAAATAAAATAAAATATTTTTCTTCAGCCAATACGTTATGTTTGATATTTCTTTAAAAAATTCCAGAATTTTCTCTCGTGTGTGTAGATCTCATATTTTTGTTTGAATGAGCGATACATCCGTTTGATAGCTGTGCTCAGTTCAAGATCGATTTTTCATTTTAAAAATCCCTTTTTTATGAAAAATCCATAAACCCATTTTTTATTTGATCTTTTAACTTCGACTATTGTCGATAGTATCGCAATTTTCATAAAATTCAATGGAAAGTAATAGATATTTCTCTTTTTTTTTATGAAAAATCGATTTTAAATGGAGCACAGCTATCAAACGAACGTCTCGTCCATCCAAACAAAAATATGAGATCACTGTACGTACATGAGAGTATATTCTAGAATTTTTTACGAAAAATCAAACATGACGTATCGGTTGAAACAAAAATATTTTAGTCTATTTTTCATAGAAGTGGACGTTTATTGCATTCAAAAAAATCTACAACATTTTGATTTCAAAGGTTCATTGAAAACTGCAACTTTTATGTATAAAACGTTTTTTTGTGTGGCTAATAGTTTTGAAGATATAGAGGATTTTTAAAAAAATTAAATTTTTTGATATCTCAAAAAAAATACGATCCAAAAATTGTGAAAAAAAGCCAAAAACCCCTTGTAAATAATCATAAATTGTGGTGAAATTGCAACGTTTTTTGGAGAGGGTCGCGTTTTTGACCGTTCGATTTCACATGGAATACCTCATATACATATATAAGTATATATAATGCGAAATTGACTAATAGAAACAGATTTTATACAAGAGTATAAAGCGAAGGACATTTACACACAGAAGAGAAAAGAAGAGAAACCTTGAACCCGGACCGGAAGAACTTGTCGAAGACGCGGACTGGAGAGGATGGCACTAAGCGGCAACGTGGATGGAGATGAACAGTAAACCTTTATAGGAAAGAGTGGCTATCAGTTATAGACTACGCACTGGTGAACACAGAGGCGCTCGACACAACCCAACGTTTCACGGTCGGAACAAGAACGGATTTAGCGAAAGAGGAGAAGAATAGGGGTGGGTTAGGACAACTTTGAAGAAGCTGCATGAAAACAACAATAATGTACAACAAAATACTTTATATTAAATATCTGTAATTCTGTAAACCCTTTCTCAATTACGAAAACGACGAAAATAAACTTCACTACTACTACTACTATATGAGCCAAGTACTTGTAAATCGATATATATATTTATTTGTATATTTATTATCGTAATTTTGTTGTAAAAAATTCAATCATTTTTCTCGTTTTATACGTTTCTTAAAAAGAAAAAAAGAAATCTAATAAAAGTTAAAGTAAAACCACTTGGTACGTCCTTCCGTTTGTTGCTATGAACTTATTTATTTTATTTTATTTTATTTTATATTATGATTATAATTTTATATATTTATTTAGTTTATTTGTATTCCATAGGCGCACCAAGTATTTTACTTTTTTTCATAAATTATTAGATAGATAATCAAATTGCGGTTGGCATTTTGCTACGTTATGTAAATTACTGAAAAGAAGATTAAATCGAGACACTCGGAGGAAAAGGTGTATGGAGGACTGGTGATGTGGAGAATTGAAATGTGTAGGATAGAGGGGCTCCCAAAATTGTGATTACCACGACGAGGGAAGCGGCTAGCAAGGGAGCCGTTCGTTACAGCACTCGTATCTAGTGATGTAAGTTCGATAAATAACCAGTTAAATAGCCGGATATTTAACCGGTTAATAACTTCAGATATTTATAATATTTTACCGAAAGCTATTTATTTCATGGTCGGGACCATTGCATGCAATTAATCTTTATACAACGAGTCTTCGTTTTCATCGAAAGTATTTATTCATTTATTTATAATTCATTTTGATAAAGTTTTATTTTATTTTTCTTTTTTTTTTAAGATAAGAATATTTCAACTTTTTAAATTAAATTGATTTATTTTTCAATGATTTAATTTGTTTCATGAGTTGTTAATCTGAATCTCAATAGCGTACGTTTTGTTTTGATATGAAACATAATATTCTCACTTTGTAAATTAAATTTATTACATATTTCCTAAATAATTCGATTTGTTTCATTGATTTTTATCCAAATTTTAGTAGTTTATATTTTCTTAAGAAAAAAAAAAAATATATATATACACACGTATTAAAATAAATGAACGAAGAATGTTCAAAAAAACAATTGGTCCTCGAAACGATTTCTTTTCCATTTCATCAAGTCTTTGGAATCCCGACAATTGTGAAATATATTTTCAGTAGTTTTTTATACCCTCGGGATGCCATTCATTATAGAACTATGATAACTCGTCACAGCAATGTTTTTTTGGTAATTTTAATATATACCCGAATTTTTAACGAATAATAGGTATTAATGGGTTGGCAGCACGTTCTTTACCAAAAATAGCCGGTAATGCAACGGGCTATATTACCGGTTATTTTAGTAACGAGTATAAGTAACCGGTTATTTTACACCACTACTCGTATCCCCAAAAATACGTCGTGTCGAGATGCTTCTTTTCAGTTCGGTAAGAATCGACGAGAAACTACGGTCGTTAATAAGAGCGGCGATGGTGAAGCGACAGTGAAAGGCAAGATAGCGAGTTACACATTAAAGCGGGGAACATTCTGGCCCTCAATAGTAGCGTCCTGAGCGTCATCAACTGACCTGAGAATAAATCAACTCGTAATAGTCCGACATTCCAACACTCAACAGGAAACTCGGCAAGTGGAAACGAAAATCATAGAACCAGTAATAATATTTCTAAAAATTCCTCTTTTAAGGCGAATTAAGAAGATTTTGAATTTCTCACCGACAAAACCAATTAAATGTGTTAATGAAAAAAGATTTAACATAAGTCCTGTTTTTATGCTCGAATAGGATTGGAATTAATGAACGATTGCATAACAATCTACAAACACGAATAGGCAAATCTCTCTTCGCAAATTCAACGTTTATGACAACGATTGACTAGGGTCAAACGATGTGAAGGAAACGTAACCGTAGAACTCACATATGGGGTACAAAAGTACCCCAGACGACATTCAAATTGCCCTCCTACAGTAGGAATTGACATTATTTACTCAGGACCTCCACGATAATTTAGTTCCATGATCTGACAATTTGCGGAGGCCGGTAGTACCCTCAATTGCTCGCTGGCTATCGCACAGGACGCCAACACAGCGCACTTGGGGTACCACAATACCCCAGTTGGGAGTCCACATTAGTGTTTTTATGTATTTTAGTGATTTGTTGTTGTTGTTAGAACTATCGAATTTAAGTTATTATTATATACTTTGAATGTATATAGTCGGCATTTTATTTTCTCATAATTGTTTATAATAATTGATAATTTTTTAATTTTTTTAAATTTTACAATTTTATAATTTTTACAATTTTTGTATAATAATTCTCATTATCTTTAATTACGTATAATGTTTCAAGAAAAAGAAGTGTTAAAACCCGTGTAAAACCAATTTTGTTTGGATTTTCATTGATTTTTTCCATGTTACAATTTTTCGACATTTCCCTATTGTCAAATGTCCAAATAAATATACTTTTTACACGGAACATGAGGGCACTATTCTTTTCCTAATAGTCTGATGTTTTCCCTGTAAAATGGCGTTTGAAATTTTTTCATCGTACCATTTTTGAAAAAACCACAATTTTTTCACAAAAAGTGCGACTTTTGTACATTTTTGTTACCTCTTGTTACCTCTTGTTATATTTATTGTAGATGCTGCTAAGATTGTTGTTGTGAAATAATAATTCCAATTTGTTAGTAAAAAATTGAATATAAAAATCATTGTTCAACAAAATACCCGGCAACTTAACTATTTTTCTTCATAAAAATCATTCATTTATTTCTCTGAATACGTATCAATTTTTCAGAACTTTTGGTAATCTTTGTTAACTGCGTTTTTCACAGCTTGAACAATAGAAAAACTATATTGCGCTACTACTATGCTCCTATGCTACTATGCTACTGTGCCACTATGCCACTATGCCACTATGCCACTATGCCACTATGCCACTATGCCACTATGCCACTATGCCACTATGCCACTATGCCACTATGCCACTATGCCACTATGCCACTATGCCACTATGCCACTATGCCACTATGCCACTATGCCACTATGCCACTATGCCACTATGCCACTATGCCACTATGCCACTATGCCACTATGCCACTATGCCACTATGCCACTATGCCACTATGCCACTATGCCACTATGCCACTATGCCACTATGCCACTATGCCACTATGCCACTATGCCACTATGCCACTATGCCACTATGCCACTATGCCACTATGCCACTATGCCACTATGCCACTATGCCACTATGCCACTATGCCACTATGCCACTATGCCACTATGCCACTATGCCACTATGCCACTATGCCACTATGCCACTATGCCACTATGCCACTATGCCACTATGCCACTATGCCACTATGCCACTATGCCACTATGCCACTATGCCACTATGCCACTATGCCACTATGCCACTATGCCACTATGCCACTATGCCACTATGCCACTATGCCACTATGCCACTATGCCACTATGCCACTATGCCACTATGCCACTATGCCACTATGCCACTATGCCACTATGCCACTATGCCACTATGCCACTATGCCACTATGCCACTATGCCACTATGCCACTATGCCACTATGCCACTATGCCACTATGCCACTATGCCACTATGCCACTATGCCACTATGCCACTATGCCACTATGCCACTATGCCACTATGCCACTATGCCACTATGCCACTATGCCACTATGCCACTATGCCACTATGCCACTATGCCACTATGCCACTATGCCACTATGCCACTATGCCACTATGCCACTATGCCACTATGCCACTATGCCACTATGCCACTATGCCACTATGCCACTATGCCACTATGCCACTATGCCACTATGCCACTATGCCACTATGCCACTATGCCACTATGCCACTATGCCACTATGCCACTATGCCACTATGCCACTATGCCACTATGCCACTATGCCACTATGCCACTATGCCACTATGCCACTATGCCACTATGCCACTATGCCACTATGCCACTATGCCACTATGCCACTATGCCACTATGCCACTATGCCACTATGCCACTATGCCACTATGCCACTATGCCACTATGCCACTATGCCACTATGCCACTATGCCACTATGCCACTATGCCACTATGCCACTATGCCACTATGCCACTATGCCACTATGCCACTATGCCACTATGCCACTATGCCACTATGCCACTATGCCACTATGCCACTATGCCACTATGCCACTATGCCACTATGCCACTATGCCACTATGCCACTATGCCACTATGCCACTATGCCACTATGCCACTATGCCACTATGCCACTATGCCACTATGCCACTATGCCACTATGCCACTATGCCACTATGCCACTATGCCACTATGCCACTATGCCACTATGCCACTATGCCACTATGCCACTATGCCACTATGCCACTATGCTACTATGCTACTATGCTACTATGCTACTATGCTACTATGCTACTATGCTACTATGCTACTATGCTACTATGCTACTATGCTACTATGCTATATTATGGATATTTATAAAACTAAGTATTGCAGGTACTGAGATATGAAACGGAACGTGTTACATGAATGCACTATGTAAAGATGCCAAGTTCACATAGGTGAACGTGAACTTGCATCGACGGAACGGCATGCTTCTTAGCACGGATGGGTACATCCGACCGCGTGCAACAATATTCCTGACGTATTAACACATAGAATAGAAAGGAAGAAAATCAACATGAAATGCGGAATGCAAGAGAAATTCATACTATCCATCGATACCCTACAGATCTACAAGACCATATCTCGTGCGCAGTCGAGGACGAAGAGTACACGAAGAAAGAGAACGAGAATTAGAAAGATAAAGCAAACTCGTGCAGCGAAACGTGGCACCATGTCTACACTCCATCTAATATATATATCTATAATGCCATATACTGTAACTGCAGTACAAGTAAAGTATACCGGGTGTCGCAATCTGTAATATCTCTGTAATATCTCTGTAAAATGTGTAAAATGTGAACGGTAAATACACATTTATAAATACACAGAGTCACTTTAATACATAACAGTTGAAAGTTTAGTGGGATGTTTGCCGTTGTCGAAATAAAACAATTAAGATGAGGCATTCACTGTCAACTCATCCACTTTTTGTTTCGACCGTCTTAGATTTATCCCATAATTAGCTATATATAAAATATAAATAACTGTATTTTACGTTCACTCGAAAGTACTCTTTGAGAATTTTTTCCGATTTTTTAAACCATCCATTTAGAATATGCGTTTTTTTGTAATTATCTTGAAACGGGTAAGACGGGCAAAAAAATCTAACGACAAAAAAGTTCTCTTTATTCATTAACTATTTAATGCAATGTGTTATATTTTTGTTCGTTTTGAAAAAGCTGTTTTTAGCAGAAAGAAATGAAAATTATATTTTTTTCTTGCAATGCCGTGCAATGCGACACCTTCGACTGATTTTAAAAAATTAATTTTCACTGTTTTTTTTTTTTTTTTCGAAAAAAATTACAAAAAAAAATAGAAGGTGGCGCCTGCCCACTCCGGCTCAGCTCTTAGAAATTTGTATACAAATTTCTAAGAGCTGAGCCGGAGTGGGCAGGCACCACCTTCTATTATTTTTCTAATTTTTTTCGAAAAAAAATCAGTCGATTATTGGTGATCGTTATATCACTTGACCACTTTTAGATTCAGTACTGCATTTTTGGGAGTTTTTTCAGATTTTTCCAGTTTTTTTTTTTTTTTTTTTACTTAAAACAGAAATAAAAACTCCAGAAAAATTGGAACCAATTCTCAATAATCCAATGTTGCATATAAAAATGATCAAGCGATAGCGCATAATCGACGGATTTTTTCTTCTAAATTCTTTTAATGTTGTTTTAGAAAAAAAAAAAAAAAAAACGAAAAAAATAAAAGGTGACATCGGCCCATTGCGGCTCAAATCTTAAAAATTCATATATATGACAAAAAATTTTTCAGATTTTTAAATTGTGGCGATCAAAAAATTCCTTTTTTTAATTATAAATAATTATAAACTACCTGAAAAAATTTCAAAAAAATATCTGTGAATTTGAGAGTTAGTTCAATCATATAAAAAAATTGCGGGCCAAATACAAGATATAAAGGGTCAGACTCAGGTCGATTTGGTATGGAATACCTCATTATATTACTATATTTTTTTGCTTAGCAACTATATCGAGTGCCACTTTGAGAATTTTTTCGTCGGTTCTTCATACATCGCCGAATACCCTGACAAATTGGCAGCGAAATCGAAGGTGCTGCATTGCACGGAGAAAATAGAATTTTCGTTGCTTTTTGTTAAAAATAGCCTTTGCAATATGAACAAAAATATAACACGTCTTGCATTAAATAGTTAATAAACAATGAGAACTTTTTTCATCGTTAGATTTTTTTTTTGCCGTCTTATCCCTTTCAAGATACATGAATTTGAAATAAAAACGCATCTCCCTAAATGGATGGATTAAAAAATCTTTAAAAATTCGCAAATGCTACTTTCAAACGATACAAAAATGTAGCCAATTATGGGATAGATCTGAGATATTCGAAAAAAAAATGGCTGAGTTGACAGAGAATGCCTCATATAAGAATATGCCACCCTGTATATAAAGTGCACATCATGCTAACATACTGTAATGTAGCATATCTTTACGGACTCCACTGTAAAAAAAATCGTATGGAATTTAATGTGCTCGTAGTGGGCGTTTTTATGCATAAACTAGTATAATAAATTCCATGAACGATCGCAATGAAAAATGAATGTTCAAAAATTTATATACTTTTTCATTGAAATTTAAGCGAATGATTAAAAGTAAGTCTTCAATATTAAAAACTAAGTCTTCAATATTAAAAAAAAGGAAATACTTTAGTTTTAATCATTCGCTTAAATTTCAATGAAAAAGTGTATAAATTTTTCATCGCAATTATCCATTAATTTGAATTTACGAGCTTTCGCATAAAAACTTCCAGTCCGGTACATTAAATTTGCATTTATTATTATTATTATTATTATTATTATTTTACAATGTGTATCTCGCCAATCGAGAGCCAAGATCTTTCTCGGACATTTCCTATAATTTTACTCGGCACTCGAGGATCGCATCAAGGATGAATAACAGAAAAGCGGGTTCTGCCTGCTCTCAGCTGACTCGCTCAGCGAAGAACCACAGACAAAGCTGGGTGTGCGCATGTGTGCTCATATAAAACTACTGAGTATCCACAGGTGGCCTTGAAAGGTCACCCCATGTGGTTTCCTTAATGAGAACCTGTATGAGGTCTTTGACCTCTTATTTGCTGGTTATAACCTTATAACAAAACGAGTAGCGACAACCTTAAACACAGCGAATAACTGGCAAAAAAAACGCATTTATTTTAAGTTATTACTCGGTGTAATTTGGTTTTGAAAATGGTTTTGAATTTGACGGAAATATCGCGATGTGTTACTTGATATCGGTAGATCTTTATACTCCGGTGAAAATATTTCTCTGATTATCTCTGAAAATATATCCGAATGTCTCGGGAAATTTCACTGAAGTCTCTCCGAAAAGTCCTCTGAATTTCTCTCAATTTTCGCACTTTTCAGAGAAAGTTTTTCCGAAAAGAAAAAATAAATAAATACTTTTCTGAATCAAAATATTTCTAATTGTTTTGAAAAATCTCTGACTTTCCCTGTTAACTTCTCTGAAAAACGACGAACTTTGTTGATATTCTAAGCCTGTTTTTCTCTTGTATATTCAGAAACTATTTTCTGAAAATGTCAAATTTTCGCCGAATTTCTCACAGAAAATAAATTGTATTTTCTCTGAACAAGTCTGCTGTAAAAAAAAATACTTCATCGTGACGCTTCACTCTGTCGGATCTGCGCTTGGCGCCAAAAAATACATGGAATTTTGCACTTTCAGTTTTTACCCAAGAACTCCAAGTGATACGTCTTTATCTAGCTTTTTCAATCACGTTATATCCGTCGTCTTGGGTATGTATTTCGGTAGATCACGATAGGCACCTGGGTTTTTGCGCGATGCCATCGGAAAGCAATGAAATCGCTGTTTAAAAATACCCAAAAGCACTCATTTTTGCAATTTCAGCAATAAAAATGCCCCCGCAAACTTTTTCCTTAGTTGCCGCTTCGGGAGTGTAACTCAATGTATTTTTTCACGTTAATCACGAGTCTGATATTTCTTTTATTCATAGATAAATATTTGAAACGGAAAAAATGCGTTTCAAAAAAAAAAAAATCATGAAATTCAAAAAATTCAAAATGGCATAAAATTAAAACGGTCCGACCGATTTTCGTAAAATTT